>CM024758.1:93592178-93678577 GCA_014218235.1 Colocasia esculenta | reverse complement strand
ACTCCTTCAAAGATTTTCTGGAAAGCTCTACTTTTCCTTCAGCCTTGCTTCATCTTTTATATGAGAGGCTTTTGAATAGATCCTTTGAAGAGATCTGTTGGAGCTCTTCTAGACGTTGCTGATCTTCTCTTCATTTGTCTTAATCAGACTCTGTGGTCTTCGAGGTCTGTAAGCATAGAAGAGAGTGTTACATAAAAGAGTGTTTACAAGATAATAGTGCATGCTACTGTGTTTCTGTTATCATGCTAAAAACTGATAGGTCATATCTTTTTCTGACAAGACTCTGAAATCGCATGCAGCTTTTTCTGTCAGATGATATTTGACTTCTCATTTAGGCGCCAAAAACCTTCAGAGGATTTATAAGAAATCTATGTTTAAATTGAAGTGAATCGATGTAAGAATGACTTATCAATCGTTGTGACTAGCAAATCGCTGTGAGAGCAAATTGTTGTTCTCACTTAACAAATTGTTATAGCTATCAAATCGTTATGAACTTATCGAATCGATGTGAGAAGCAAACCGTTGTTTCTCACTTATCAAATCGTTATGAGCCTTAGCGAATCGTTTATAGAAGGCGAATCGATGTGAGGGAAAATCGTTGCGCTCACTTATCAAATCGTTATAAGGTTGATGCGACACAGATGAAACATGATATTCAATTTAATTACTCATAAATTTTGTTATCATCATAAGTTTTGTTATCACCAAAATACAAGGACAAACAGAGAGTGGACACAGATGAACATGATATTCAATTTAATTACTCATAAATTTTGTTATCATCATAAGTTTTGTTATCACCAAAATACAAGGACAAACAGAGAGTGGTCAACAAAGAACAGGATATCCATAAAACGCTTTCCTAACTAGATATGGACACTACGAATTTGTTGTAATACTGTTCGGATTACCAAATGCACCAGCTGCATTTATGCGTTTGATGAATGACGTGTTCAGATCTTATTTGGATCAGTTTGTGGTTGTATTTATTGATGACATACTGATTTACTCTAAGAGCATAGAAAAGCATGAAGCACATTTACGAATTACTTTACAACTATTACAACCACAAATTGTATGCAAAGTTCTGTAAATGTGAGTTTTGGTTGAAGCAAGTGATGTTCTTGGGACATATTATCTCTAAAGAAGGCTTGTCAGTAGATTCTTCAAAGATTGAAACCATACAGAAGTGGGAACAACCTAAGAACCTCACTGAGATCAGAAGTTTTCTGGGTATGGCTAGTTATTACCGGTGGTTTGTTAAAGATTTCTCTAGAATAGCTTCGCCTCTCACACAATTGACCAGGAAAGGAACTGCATTTGAGTGGTGTGAGAATTGTGAGCAAGCATTTCAAGTTTTGAAAGAATTTTTGTCATCTGCACCAATTTTAGCTTTGCCGGTAGAAGGAAAAATATTTAAGGTTTATACCGATGCTTCAAACATTGGAATGGGATGTGTATTGATGCAAGAAGGAAGAGGCATTGCTTATGCATCTAGACAATTGAAGACTCACGAGAAAAACCCCAATACATGATTTGGAATTGGCCACAGTAGTTTTTGCTCTTATTACTTTGGAGACACTACTTATATGATAATCATTCATAGTGTACTCCGATCATAAGAGTCTCAAGTATTATTTTCACAAAAAGAATCGAATATGAGGCAAAGAAGGTGGATGGAGTATATCAAACGATTATGATTTCAAATTGAGTATCATCCAGGAAAAGGTAATATTGTGGCTGATGCACTCAGCAGAAATCCTATAGCCAAAATATTTCAATTGCAAGTTAAGGAGTGGAAGTTATTGGAGGAGTTTTCCACATTGAGTTTGAAGGCTGAACTACAAGAAGAAAGAGTTGTAATTGATAACTTGACAGTTCAGTCAGACTTGCTAAAGCAAATTGGAGAACAACAGTACAATGATCCTATATTGATAGAAATTAGAGAAAAATTGGCTTCCAAACTTGATTTCCATGAAGATGTGCATGGGAATCTTCGGTTCCGGAACAGGTTATGTGTGCCGGATAATTCTGAGATTAAGAAGCAAATTTTAGAAGAAGCTCATCGATCACATTACACTATCCATCCAGGAGCTGTCAAGATGTATCAAGATTTGAAGAAACATTTCTGGTGGTGTAACATGAAGAAAGACATTGTGGATTTCATAGCTAAATGCTTAACATGTCAGAAAGTCAAGCTCAGGCAACCGAACACAGAAACCGGCAGGAAATAAAAACCTCTTGAGATACCAGAATGGAAATGGGACAGTATCGGTATGGATTTGATTGTGGGGTTACCCAAAACACGAAGTGGATACGATGCAATATGGGTAATCATTGATCGACTCACAAAATCAGCTCATTTTTTGGCAATCAAAACAAGATGGTCTGTTAGTGTTTTAGCAACACTATACATGAAAGAATTGTTCCGTTACATGGAATTCCAAAGGATATAAGTTCTGACAGAGATGCAAGATTCACCTTACATTTTTGGAAAGAATTACAAGATGCATTGGGAACTAACTAAATTTTAGTACTGCATTTCATCCTCAAATCGACGGACAGACGGAAGGGTGAATCAGATTATTGAGGATATGTGTCGTGCTTGTGTATTAGAGTTCGAAAATGACTGGAATACTCTTAGCATCAGGAATTTGCTTATAATAATAGTTACCAGTCTACTATTCAAGTGGCACCATTTGAAGCTTTGTTTGGTCGGCAATGTAGATCACCATTGTGTTGAATGGAACTGAAAGAATCACACATTCTTGGACCTGAAATGATCCAAGAAACGACAGAAATTATTAAGTTGGTGCAAGACCGAATGAAAGTTGCCCAAGACCGACAGAAAAGTTATGCCGATCGACGAAGAAGGGAGCTGGAATTTCAGCAAGCAGAACAGTGTTCCTTAAAGTATCACCCCGAAGAGAAATCAAGAGATTTGGTATTAAAGGAAAGTTGAGTCCAAGATATATTGGACCGTTTGAAATACTGAAGAGAGTTGGGGAAATGACGTACCAACTACAGCACTCACCAAGTTATCCATGTACATGATATTTTCCATGTGTCAATGTTAAGGAAGTATGTATATGATCCAGAACATATTATTGAATATCAAGATCTGGAGGTACAAGAAAATCTGGCATATGAAGAAAGACCTGTACAAATCTTTGACCGAAAAATTAAGCAACTTCGAAACAAGGAAGTTCCACTATTAAAGATTCAGTGGAATAAGTGAGGACAAGAATAAGCACATGGGAACTGGAAGATGCCATCAGGATCAAGTATCCGGAATTGTTTATAGGTCAGTAACCATACTCTTATATTATTAATTTGGAGGACCAAATTTCTCTTAGTAGGGGAGAGCTGTAATGCCCCGAAAAATTTTATTTGTTAGAAAAATATGAAAAATGTGGTTATTAGACTTGACAATTATTATGAGATTGAAATAATTAAAATATGAGATTAATTGGTGTTAATAAATGTTATCCTAGTGTCGTACTCAGAGGTGCGCACTCCGACAGGGTGACACCAGAATTCTATAACGAAAATGAAATATGAAAACACCATAATTTCTAGAAAAATATGGTGATCTCAGAAACGTAAATATCCAGATTTGTTGACGTACGGATTTCGAGATTAAGCCGACGCAACTATTTTTCGGGCTATTTTTCACTGGTGGAAAATAAATTTTAAAAATTAAACTAAAACACCATAATTTGTAAAACCTTTTCATTAGCTTATGGTTGAAATTTTAACACAAATGGACATCATTTGAGTATATTAATATGAGGATTATTGGGCCAGCTGATTTATGGGCCATTTACTGGTGATTTTCGTGGAATTAAACTTGCCTATGTGTGAGGAGCTGGGGAAGCCACCTCACTTAAGTAGGAGTCTTACACGTTAACCCTATAGGTGTAAGTTGTGGGTGGTGCATGGTAATCGTGTCAATGGTAAAAACCAAGTGGTTTTTACCATGACACATTGGCGGCCGACGTGCCGTTGTGCATGGGGCGCTTGGAAGCTATAAGATCACCCCACCAGCCGATGTCCAAATCTTTCCTTCTTCTATCTCGTTGCACTTGGCGTCTCTTTGCTTTGGGTGTGTTGCTGCTACCGTTGTTGTGCTACTGTCACCTCCAAAAGGAGCTGCTGCTTCTATTGCTTTGACCGGAAGTGCTGAGAGTTGTAGCTGTGGGAGGCAGCTGCGTTGCACCCTTGGCACTATCTCTCTTCCACCAACTGTGAGCCATCGAAGAAAAGTATCATCTTCTAGAATTAGGTAGGATTCTATCTCCTCCTACCTTTATCCTCTATCTCCTCCTACCTTTGTCTTCAATCTCCTCCTACCTTTGTCTTCTACTCCTGTTAGAAAGTTCATAGCCACGTACATGTTGCCTTTGAACTTGTAAACCAACCTTGAAATAGAATATTTATCTCCTGTTTAGATGTTTGTACCCTCAGACTTTTGTTTGACTCCTTAAATACTTCTAAAATTGGGTGTCTATCTTGTAGGAATTTTTCTACATAACCGTTGTTATAGATGTTATTCTTCTAGTGTCATGTTGTAGTAAGTTTCTAGCTTAACATGTGTAGGGTGTAGACCCATGCTTTATCTTGTTCAACTTGTAAGTCTGTTAAGAGAGAGCTAGAAACAAGTCTTTCCATTTGATTTTGTCCATGTTTGATTCATAAGTTTCATGGTTAAAGTTTTTAGAATGACTATAGAGTCATTTCTGGAAGTGGAACTGGCGGCTGTCGACAGACAGGATGCCACGCCCCTCCAATTTAGCAGCGGAATAATCGGAGGGAGACGCGAACAACGAGTATGGTAACGACAATTGCGCATACTTTCGCAAACATCAGAGCATCTAATGAACAATAATTGAAATAACTCTTTATTTCATTATAAATCACTAAGACTATTACAACCACTAATTCGGAGCCAATACATAAGGCTCAATGACATCATTACATTGAAAAGAAATCTAAAGCAATAACTACTCGACTCCAATTGTACTAGATAACTTCGTCATTTGACTCCGGGTCACTCATCACTCTGGTCTTGTCCCATTGGTACGTATAACGCCATTGGCCGACTTACCTGAGACACAATAACAAATAACGAAGGGTGAGCGATAACGCCCAGTAGGACTTAAATCTCAGGGTAAAGCATGCTTTAAATAATTAGTGCATTAAATGGCAGAGTAACTAAAGATAGAACGAGTCATGTAAAGTCGAGAAAGTAATAGCACAAGTAACAGGGCTCAAATAATAGATGAATCAAGTATAGCACGATGACTAAAGTCAAGTCACGAAAGAAAGCAACACAACAACACGATGGCACATAGCGTCACGTCAAGCAATATCAAGCAACATGTATAGCAAGGAGAGAGAAAGTAGTTGGTCATATAAAGAGTAATTGCACTTTGAATGTGATCAAGTCGCGATAGCACACAGTAACTCAAGATAGCGAGTATCAAGTAGAGCAAGTAGAGCGTAGATGAGATAGCGTGTAACAATAGCGTGTAACAAGATAGCGTGTAACAAGATAGCGTGTATGTTGCACAACGGTGCACTGGTAGAGTACGACAATAGTCACTTTGGGACAGTAGCCGTTTCACGATAGTACATTACGTCTCTGAACTCCTCAGACTAATGTATAACAGTTTGTGATAGCACAGTAATCACAGTACGTCTGAACTCCTCAGACTAAAAGGATAGTAGTCAGATGTCTAGCCAAGATAGTATAGTCAGAACCGGTGCAATGCAGACACCGTCAATAGCCCCTGCAGTATTTTCGGGTGGCTCTCTGCCCCCAGGACTAGATTGGAGCCCCTCGGACACTCTCCGTGCCCTGCACAGTATGCATTATAGCGCTAGACAGTCATGAAATAGTACAAACGATAGAGCCACAACAGCTCAACGAGTCTCAAGAGAGTACTAGATGAATAGACGAGAGAGACGAGATAGTAGAGTGAACGTGAATAGACGAGAGAGACGAGATAGTAGAGTGAACGTGAATAGACGAGAGAGTACAGTATAGATGGATTCTATGGTCATTGCACATGAAACGTCGAGTACGAGCGATAGTAACAGTTGCACAACACGCGCGTACGGTGTTGGCAGCCAGGTGGAACTTACGACCCTACCACTGGCCTTGTTATGCACAGGTCCAGAGGTCCGGCGTGATTTAAGACGAGAGTGAACTCTAATAGCCGTTTGGATCATATAGATCCCTAAAGGGTATCATAGGTATTAGGGTACACCGGCTCGTCGACCATGTGGGAATCCATGATCGAGGAGACTACGGAGGCCTTGTGCAAGAGTTCACTAGTCCGGCGAAAGGAATATCCGACGGAGAGTTCACCACAAGCCAAGTAAAGTGTGTATATAAAACATGTGCTCGACGTTCTAGAGGAATTCTAGAACAGTGGAGCGTCGATATCGGTATATAAACAACGCAAGAAACGAATACAAGTCCTTTAAAATAGGGCAATTAATGTACTTTATTTCAATAAATTACCAGGCACATAATGAGATATTTTCTGCAATATTTCAGCCATAAATGGATGGTTCAAGTGTGGCAAGTGCAAGAGAATCATAGATAGAAATAGTCGTGAACATGTATTTTAAATCATTCGTATAGCTCCATTTTTTAAGTAGGGTTTTTACTGGGGGTATAACGTAAGAAGGTGTAAGGATTATTAGAAAGCGACAAAATATTTTTCATGGGTTTTTCTCAAAATTCTTATGAAGGCGACATAGGGCTGTAAGGATGGCGACATGGCCAGCAGAACGCGACAGGGTCTTGCACAGGTCGCGACAGGGCATGCACATCGGGTTCTGAGAATGCGACGGCTCACCTTTCGCCTTCTTTGTCGCGACATGGAGGCTGTCGCATCAGGCCCCAGAAAGCGACGTATCGGGTGTCGCCTTCTGGTCGTCTGCGCCTGACTCTGACAGGAGTCAGACCAGACATTGGATTGCGGACCAGGGATTTCAATTTTTGATACAGGGTTGTTCAGAAATCCATAACTAATTATATACACGATGAAAATCATGAAATCGGGGCGAATGAAACTAGACATGCGAGAGTACTCCAGTAAATAGGAATTCGAGAGAGAGCATGGTTTGAATATGGTTTGAGTACACAAGAACAAGTGACACAGAATGATATATAGAGCAGATTGATTTAATTCGAGCAACATGCATGATAAAATTAGGCTTTTAGGGGCGAAAGGTCCCTAATGATCATCAGTATCTCCCATAAAAACTTCAAGGCATGGGATTTAGTAATCATGGAGAACAAGAGTTATGAAGAGGGTTCGGGGTCAAGAGAGTTGCAGGACTTCGAAATTCAAGAAGAAATATTGGCTTGATGGAAAATTATAAAAATCAAGGTTTTGTTCCTGATACATGGAACAATCTACAGACGAATATTAGGATTTTGCTTGTGAGCATGCCTACCTTGACTCGATTTCTTCTTCTAGGGCTAGAACTTGAAGAACGGGTTGAGAGCTTGAAGGTCCTTCTCCCCACGAAATCTCCTCCTCCTTGGCCTCTCCTCCTGGTCCAAGAATCCCTTGGCACGAGCTTGGGTCGGCCAAGAGGGTTTAAGAGGTGTATTTATGCTAGTTATGTTTCTAATTCCTAATAGTACTCTAACTCCTATTTAATTCCGATTTCCTCCTTTCCTTACCTCCTCCCAAGCTTTTCACTTCCTATTTGGGTTAGGATGGAAGCTAAATTCGTGCCAATCTATAGGGTAGGTTTAGGAATCCAATTCTAAACTCAACCTTCTATTTAATGCATTAAACCCCTTTTCTATTTAGGTAATAATTTAGTTACGAATTTAGGGTATTTTCCCATTATTCTTATTTTTAAAATCCTTATTTTGGCCCACTAATTTCTAATGGGTCTATTTAACCAACCCATTATTTATTGGAATTTATCTTATAGGTTTTCCCTTTTTAATAGGGAATAATAGAGTTATGATTTTTATTGCATCTTCTTATTTGAATTTATTCGTGGGCTATAAGAGGTCCATTGGTCCAAACCCAATAATGGTTATTCATTTCATGATTTGGAGGTCTCTCTGACATGTTCATTTAATTTATGGCGCTTAATCTTTCCGTGTTAACGGTTTTCTGACTTAGTTTCCTAATTTGGATAATTGGTCATGTTGTGACATACGCTTAGCCATCGGAATTTTCGTTGCACGAATTTCTACGTGAAACACTTAGGAATAATGTCTGGGATTGATTTATAATTTTTAAGGAATTTTCCGTTGGGTTATTGTACATATGATAATGGTATGCATGTTTCTATTATTTCGATTTAAGAAATTATTATTTCAATTTTTTTTAATTTTAATTTTTCCGGTTGCTACACAGGAAGCCTGTCGACAGACCCCAGGCTTCCAGAACTCCAGGCTACTGGAAACAGCAGTGGCTGAGACAGATGATATATGTCTGTCGACAGATACGCTGACCTGTCGACAGACCAACAAGCCTGTCGACAGGCACTATCCCAAAACCAAAAATTGGCTTCTGGATGCTTGCACCTGTCGACAGCCACCTCCTGGCTGTCGACAACCACTGTTTTGGGCAGTGTTCCAGTATCTTTTCTTGCCTAATCTCTTGCTAATACTTCTTGCTATTGGTCCAGAAGTTACCATCTCCATTCTATAGGTGTTTAACATTGTATCACTAAGGAGACCACTCTAATTGTTTTGTCTATACCCTTCCTTGGATTACTTTTGAAGTCTTCAAGTACAAGTAATGTCTAGTTGATTACAATTCCCTATATTCAGTAACCTGAATTCATATACTTTGATTTCCTGAGAGTGTAAATACTTGAGTACCAAATTGATTGTGAATAACTGGATGACAATTATTGGGTCCCTGGACCCCTTGATTATATGCCTATGCAAATAGGGCTGGTCCAGTCCTGGGAGGAGCACCCGAATTCATTTAGGGGTCGTACGGAATGATAAAGGATACCTGGATGCTTGGCATTGCATCCAATTTGATTATGGTCATCATGTTATCTGTCATGTGTAAATATATATGTGAGCCAGAATATGAGATTCATTGTGAATTCCTGAGCATGTTTTGTACCTCTCATACCACTGTTCCAATTTCACTGTCATGTTAAGATACTTATTTATCCTTCTGTGATATCAGTCTAGCCTTTAATCTTGATCATCGTATATTTTAGTCCTTATGATTTGAGAATTTGAATCCTACTTGGCTAGTGCTCACACATCCTACCTTTTCAGGTGACCAAGATGGGGGTGAAGTTTAAAGGGACATGTGTGTTGAGAGGACTGTCCGTCATCGAGCAACCAAACCATTTACTGCTTTTAACAGTGTGGATATGAAATGTAATAAATAGAAGTTTACTCTTTCCTGCTCCTCACTTAGTCTGTGGTGAGGAGTACCTTGTAATAAGACTTCCGCTTAGTGAGTTATGAATGAACAAATTCTAGTATTAAATCTTGTGCTTGATTTCTGTCACTTCCAATAAATAGACTTTTATTAAAACGTGACACGTCATTGCATCCATGAAGTCCGCTGGAAGCTCCAATCTGTATGTCGTCTATCAATTCTTTCCACAATCTGGAACGGACCCACATACCTGGGATTCAACTTGCCCTTTTTGCTGAATCTCATCACACCTTTGGTTAAAGAAACCCTCAAAAATACATAGTCACCAACCTCAAACTATAGGGGCCTGCGTCGTGTATCTGCATAACCCTTTTGCCTGCTCTGCGCCATTTGAAGCTTTTCCTGATAAACTTAACCATTTCCGCACATTGCTGCACCATTTCCCCACATTACTGCACCATTTCCCCCATTACTGCCCATTTCCGGTCCTATCACTTGCCTCTCACCCACTTCATGCCAATTCAATGGTGTTCTGAAAGGTCTTCCATAAAGTGCTTCATATGGTGCCATGCCTATACTTGCATGATAGTTATTATTGTAGGCAAATTCGACCATACCTAAGTGCTTCTCCCAACCGCCTCCCCAAACCAAACAACAAGCCCGAAGCATATCTTCAATATCATCCTCTCTGTCTATCCATCTGTTTGGGGTGCGTATGTCGAACTGTACCTCAACTGAGTGCCAACTACTCGCTGCAAACTCCTCTAAACACCTGAGGTAAACCTAGGATCTCTGTTAGAAACAATAGTAACTAGAATGCCATGCAATGGCACAATTCTGTCCACATACAACCTGGCCAACCTGTCCACTGCCCATGACATACTTACTACTAGCAACCTGCACACTTTTGTCAATTTATCAACAAAAACCCATATGCCATTGTGACCTAACGCTGTCTTGGGCAAACCTTCAACAAAATCCATTGCTATATCATCCCACTTCCATTGTGGTATCGGTAAGGGCTGCAACAAACCACCTGGCCTTTGATGTTCTGCTTTAACTTGCTGGCATATCAAACACCTTGCTATGAATTCCGCTATTTCCTTCTTCATACTTGGCCACCAGAAATTTTTCTTTAAATCTTGAAACATCTTGGTACTCCCGGGGTGAATGGTGTACCTGGATCGGTGTGCTTCCTCTAACAATTTCTACTTCACCCCAGCTTCACTTGGGACATACAATACATGCCTGAACCGGACCACACAATCATCATCTATGGTGACATCCTCCATCTTCACAATTTCTGCCAGATTCTTATCTGTTTTCTGGGCTTCTACTACCTGCCAAAACAAAGAAGGCTCCACTGTGCTATTGGCGAACACTGCTCGCTACTGGCTACTTGGAACAAATAAGGAGTTTTCTGCCACATCTTCATATAGCTTCCATTCTCTCATCATCATGTGACTCATTACTGTCTTTCTACTCAATGCATCTGCCACCACATTAGCTCTACCCGGTTGATATGCTAGGCTGAAATCATAGTCTTTCAAATATTCCATCCATCTTCGCTGCCTCAAATTCAAATCTTTCGTGAGAAGATGTACTTCAAGCTTTTATGATCCGTGAAAATCTCAAACCTTTCACCATACAAGTAATGCCGCCATATCTTCAATGCAAATACCACTGTTGCCAGCTCTAAATCATGTGTGGGGTAGTTCTCTTCATGCCACTTCAATTGTCGGGATGCATAAGCCACAACCTTTCCACGTTTCATTAACACTGCCCCAAGCCCTCTCCTGGATGCATCTGTGTACAACACAAAACCACCTTGACTTGATGGAATTTCTAATATGGGAGCTGAAGTGAGCTGCTTCTTCAATTCCATAAAACTGCGCCTGCAATCGGATAACCATACAAATAGTACACCCTTCTTGGTAAGCCTCGTCATTGGTGCTACAATCTTGAAGAAATCTTGAATAAATCGCCTATAATAACCTGTCAAGCCAAGAAAACTCCTAATCTCTGGCACTGACCTTGGTTCCTCCCATTTCATAACGGCTTCCACCTTAGCTGGATCCACTGCAACACCTTCACTTGAAATAACATGCCCCAAAAACTGAACTTCCTTCAACCAGAATTCACATTTACTAAACTTTGCATAAAGCTGGTGCTCCCTCAATGTCTGCAACGTAACCCTCAAGTGAGCTGCATGTTCTTCTTCTGAGGCTGAATACACTAAATATCATTTATGAACACCACAATAAACCGATCTAGATATGGTTTGAAAATCATGTTCATCAAATTCATAAATGATGTAGGTGCATTGGTTAGCCCAAATAGCATAACCACAAACTCATAATGCCCATACCTTGTTCTAAATGTCGTCTTGTCAATGTCTTCTTCTTGAATCCTCAATTGGTAGTATCCCGACCTCAAATCTATCTTGGAGAACACCCTTGCTGATTGCAATTGATCAAACAAATCATCAATTCGCAGAAGTGGATACCTGTTCTTTATTATAACCTGATTCAGCTGGCGATAATCAATACACATTCTCATGCTGCCATCTTTCTTCCTTATAACAAAACTGGTGCTCCCCATGGTGAGTGACTTGGCCGAATAAAACCTTTCTCAAGCAACTCTTGCAATTGCTTCTTGAACTTCTTTAATTCTGCAGGTGCCATTCTGTAGGGTGCCTTGGAGATTGGCATGCTGCCCGGATGTAACTCTACTGTGAAATCCACCTCTCTATGTGGTGCCAAGCCCGGTAACTTCTCTGGAAACACATCTACAAACTCTCTAACCATTGGTACCATATCCACTGTCTTACCTGCCTCAACCAAACTAACGGTTGCCAAATAGGCTACACACCCTGCATTAATCAATTTCCTAGCCTTAAGGGCAGAAATGATAAATTTAGGGGTATAAAATGGCATACCTTGAAACTCAAACATTCTGCCTCCTGGATGGCTGAACCTTACTCTTTTCTTTTTGCAGTCAACAACTGCCCCATATGCTTCCAACCAATCCATGCCTAATATCACATCATATTCCTTCAACTGTAGTGCATACAATCTTGCTGGCAACTGATTACCTTGAATCATAATAGGGACCTCATCTAAATAGCATGTAGTAAGCATGAAATCCCCAGAAGGGACCTCTACTACAAGCTCACACTGCCTCTCTTCAAATGGATGCACCATACTATCAATGAAGTCTTCGGAAATAAAAGAATGTGATGCACCTGGATCAATTAATGTTCTAGCAGAGAATTCAAGAAGTCGTATAATACCTTCAATCAGATTTGACGCCTCCGCTTGAGCCCTTGTGATTGCCATCACTCGTTCTCGTCCTCCTCCTCTCTGGTAAGGTGTGCCTCTACCACGCTCAGCTGAAGACTGCTGTTGTGGCTGCTGCTGCTGTGGTACCCCTCTACCATAGCTAGCTCTTCTAGGATACAGACAATTCCTCGCCAAATACCCCGGCTGATCACAATTGTAACATTTAAATTCGGTGGGTTGCCTTGCTGTACTTTGCTGGGACTCCTCCACCTCCGGCTTATAGCCTCTACCTTGCTGAAATCCTTGTTGCTTGCTGCCTCCTCGGCCTCTAAGTATCTTCTTTAGCTTGTTTCTCCACTTACCAAAGCCCGATGAAGAAGCTCCTCCCGAAGGTGCCTTGCCTTTGCTAACACCCGGAGACTGCTGTGGAAGTCGGAAGCTACCTCCACTTGATCCTGATCCACTAGACTGCCTTGCTTGCATTGTTCTTTCTAGTATTGCTGCTCTTTGGGCTGCCTCTTCTACTGTCCCGCACATCAATGGAATCACTGCATCTTGCAATTCCGGCCTCAGTCCCGAATAAAGTACTCCACCATCATTGCATTGTTGGTCACCACATATGGTGCATACCTGCTCAAAGCCATAAACCTCATTTGATACTCCAACACCGACAAATTTTCTTGTTGAAGTGTTCTGAATTGCTCCCTCTTGGCTTGCTAAATTTGCACCGGAAAGAAGGTATTGTTGAATACATCAAGAAACTCAGCCCATGTGATGGTATCTTCTGCTCTTCCGGTGAATACGATTTGCATCTAGAGTCTCCACCACTCTTGTGCAAAACCTCTCAACTAGTAAGTAGCTAATATAACTCTATCCTCCTGTGGACACCTCATGGTAGTAAATACCCTCTCAATCTCATGCACACAATGCTCCGTGTACCCGGATTCGGACCTCCTGAATACGTAGGTGGCTGCAAACGTAGGAACCTCTCCACTAACATCGTGGACTCCTCCATACTGGTTGACCTCGCTGGTACAACTGGAGGCACAGGTACATCTACTCCAAACAGTAGTGCCAGGGGTGCTGACACTACTTCCTCCTATACTGGTGGTACTTCCGCTGGCTGAACTGGTGGCTTCTGATCCAACCGTGTTCGAATCTGACTAATGCTATCCCATAATCTCTCTATCATTTGATGAGTGGTCTCCTCTGGATCATCACCACAACCTCCCCGATCTCTTCTATCGGCCATTTATAAACCTGCACACATAACATTCCAATCCACACAACACACAAGCATATCATTACAAAAACAGGGGCAACTACCAGCAGTGGACTATAGTAAGGAACATACTATGTGCATTTATTGTTTCTTCATATTTACACAGACCTTGCTCTAATACCAATTGTGATGGTCCTCGCCGTTCAGGCCCGTTAACCCAATAACGTGCCCGACACGGCTCCGCCTCCCGCGAACGGGCTGAAGCCTCGCAAGGGATATCAATTACACATGTCCGTGAAAATATAAAGAAACACAATGAACACATATAAGATACAATTTCTCACTATATTCACATGAATGTACATTTTCAGTTCTATAACATAGTCATAACACAAGGTACAACAGCCCGGGACAAATCTCTAAGGCTCACAAGTGAAGACATTACTCTGCTGGTAGCGAAGGCCCGACTCCACTACGGTGCTAACCGGAACTAGAGGAGGGACGAGAATCCTTCTGCTCTCCTTCACCTGGAAGAAGAAGGGGTGAGCTTTACAAGTCACTGGCTCAGTAGGGTAACTCCCCCAAAACCGATACACATAATGAACAACAGATGTACATAACAAAGCTGTAAGTAGTTAACATATAACAACGCCGATGCATGATGCTACAGCTGTAAGTAAGTAAACGCCAAACCCTAAATACGTGTACAAGCTATAGAAGGACACGTCGTACACGGGTCACGAGAACTGGTTCGCGACACCAGCCACAAACTCGGACAAACAACACAAGTCCACCTCTCAGTCTTACAGCCACGGATGAAAGGTCCAGCTGTCGCTCCACCTCAACAAGACAAGAACTGTGGAGACAACTAACACCACTCCTGCAAGCTACACAGCTGCGGGCCCAAGCCTGACACCTTTAGGTTCTCCGGCCGAGAACCCTAAAGTGAGGCATTGGAAACAGGACTAGCTGGGGACCAGTACGTCTAGTGGCATCCGTCCCCCAACCACGAGCGCGCTACAAGCGACCGCATACCCACAAACGCGTGTTGTTGCCCATTGTCATCTTTCCCTCAGTTGGACGTACAACTCAAACCCAGGAGTGAGGGTGTCCAGGAAGACGACACAAACCTCGACGGTACTCACTGTACCGAGACAAACCCCGAGCACCCGGTGTTGGGAACCCGACTTGTAGCATATCGACTATTTGGATCATCTTATATTGGTTGTGGTGGCCAGTGTGTGGCCCATGTTGTGTGTAGAAGGTGCTTACACATGTTTCCGGTGTGTTGTGGGCCGACCGGTTGACCCGAATTACTTGTTTGTTCTCTGTCTTTGAACGCGACAGAGGGGTGCGTCGCATTCTTATCGTGACACCCGGGGACGTCGCGTTCTGGTTGCCGCTATTTTGGCTCGTCGTCTGCATGCGCGCCGCGTGTCGCGCACAGGGCGGGTGTGCTGACGTCGACAAGCGGATCGCGACGGGCAGCCACGTCGCGACCTGATCGCGACATAGCGATACGTCGCGTTCCCAACCGAGCTGCGTTTAAACAAAAAACCCTGGCAGAACAAAGCTTTCATAAGCTCTACTCGGCCAGGGGAGGTTTTGCTCGTGGGATTTTGGGCGATTCGAGCTCGTGGGCCTCGGTTGGACGTGTTCTCGCCGCGAGGATCGCGTGTGGAGCGGGAGAAACGCCGGGTTATCGCCTGTTTTTGTGTTCTTCATCAAAGTAGGGAGATTCTACCCTTTTCTCCGTGAATTTCGTGGGTGTGTGGTGTGTGATGTGTTTACAGCTTTAAGAACCATAGAAAGCATGCTAGGACATCACAAAGAGCATGAAAAATGGGCTGGAAACCATGCTTGGCAGGGTTTTTTGGGTTTTCTGGCGAAGGGGACCCGGTTAGGGTTTTTTGCCTGCGAAGGCGACGGCCTCCCCTGTCGCGATCAGATCGCGACAGGACGACACGTCGCATTCGCGCTCTTGGTTGTGACATGTCGGGGCGTCGCTACCTGAACGCGACCTGGGCCTCTGTCGCGATCACAGCCGAGGGTAACTTCTTGCATGTAAATGTTAATGTATGTATCTGATTCTGTTTAACCGATGCATGGCATGGTTAACTGATGTGTGTGGAAGTGTTTAGCGGTGTTTCGGCACTTGTTGTGCTCCTTGGGATGTGGTTCACATGGTGAGCTGCAGTCTCACGTGGTTGTGAGAGTTTGTTGTTTAGTCGCTTGTAGCGCGCTTGTAGTTGGGGGGACGGACACCAGTAGACGTATTGGACCCCAGCTAGTCCTGTTTCCAGTGCCTCACTTTAGGGAGCTTGGGTCAGAGTCCCTAAAGGTGTTAGGCATGGGCCTGCGGGGTGTGTGACCTGCAGGTGTGGTGGTTTGGTTGGTCTCCACAGTTCTTGTTTGATTTAGTGGAGCGGCAGCTGGACCTTTCGTCCGTGGTTACGAGACTGAGAGGTAGACCTGTGTGTTTGTCCGGGTCGGTTGCTGGTGTCGCGAGCCAGGCTACGCGACCCGAGTTTGGCGTTTACCTACTTTAGCTCGTACACCTGTTTGGGTTTTCCGTTTATTTATTAAAACTGCGTTCGAGGTCAGCAAGCGGTAAGTAAGTTATAGCTTTATTATCCTGCTTAGATAACTCTATAAATTGTTATAGCGTAGCTTCCTGCTTAGTTACTTGAGTTGTGTTTTGCTCGGTTTCTTTTGGAGGAGTTTCCCTACTAAGCCAGTGACTAGTGAGGCTCACCCCCCTACTCCTTTCAGGTGAGGGAGAGCAGGAGGCTTCCCATCCGTCTTCTAGTTCCGGGCCATACCGTAGCAGAGCAGGGTCTGCGCCACCACCAGCAGTGTAATTCTCTCTCTTTGTACACCTCGGGGTATGCCCCAGGTTCTGTTGTACTGGTTTATGGTTTTAGTTGAGGAACTGGCTATGTAAATCTCATGTAAATATTTGTGGAATGGAAATTTTACTTCTGTTCAGTTGTTACCTTTATATTTCTACGGACATGTGTGAATGATATCTCTTGCGAAGCTTCAGCTCGTTCGTGGGAGGCGGAGTCGTGTCAGGCTCGTTATCAGGTTAACGGGTTTGAACGATGTGGTCCGTCACACGACTAGAGAGGTAACCTCGGAAGGCATTATAACCCGACTTGCTATGCACACATTTCCACGCAAAACCCCTCATTATCAATCACGGTATGAGCTGACACAACCCATACAAGCCCTACATTGCCTTGCCAACACAGCACAAGCAATGTGGGACAGAAAGCAGACAAATTGGCCACAGAACCCCAGAGCTCGAATGGCCACATTTTAAAACGCGTCCAACACAGATGCCGCCTATTGACTTAAATCGTGACGGACTTACCTAACGCCTTAAAGCCTGAATCGCGATGGTCCTAGCCATCGCGTTCACATGAATCGCGACAGCTGGTTCTGTCGCCTTTCAGACAACAGGAACACAACCTCAATTCCACTCTGGAAATCACACCACAGGGCCACACATGCATGCAACACAGAAAATAGTAGGTTATATGAAATCCTAATCATAATCACTACCATGCCCAAGCAATCTCCACAATCAAAACCTCATTTTCTAACCTACACAATACACACAAAGGAAAATAGGGCAAAATTCCCCTACCAACAGGTGAAACGTGAATCCGACGCCACCTGGGGATTCCTCATGCACCGAAGCCCCTCCACGTGCCGGAATCACACCGAACAGACTCCAAATGGCCGAAAATCTCCCAAATCTTCCTTCAAAGCCGCAGTAGAGCTCCTCCCAGTTGAACAGTGCAGCTGCACTGTTCGGCCAAGGCCAGGAGCCCAAAACACAGTAAGTCTAAATTGCATCGTGCCTTCCTGCTGCGTTTAGAAACACATCCGACATCAGCGACGCTTTTAACTTCCGACATCCCTGCATGCGCCACGCGGCGCGCATGCAGCGGCGCTCACATAACGGCAGTGCAAAATCACGTCGATGGAGGTGGACACGTTCTTATAAGAATCGCGGCGTCTGGTTATGCCGCATTCTTAATGAACGTGACAGAGGACTGATTGGGCTGAGATGCCCAACCCTTCAACCTCCCACCTGCACAACAAACCTGTAAAAACTTATGTAGACCCACATGGTCTACCGATGGGCCATACATTGGCCTCCAAACTCGGTAAACCTCGATCTAAATGTACCAGATATTACAAAGGGTTTCCCGTAATCAGTGCTAAGACCTAATGAGTCGTCGCTCTAATACCACTTCTGTCACGCCCTAATTAATTGCCAATATTTTTTTTTTGGAATGATGGGGGTGCGACCATGCGGAACAGACCGGTGCACCAAACATGCAACTAGGTTCAGGAGGAAAAACGTTGAGTATTTCGGGCGGTACTAGTTAACGGAAACGTTGGGTATCGACACATCGAACATATCTGATAAAAAACTTTTTAAAGCACTCAAGTATTACATGAAATTACAGTTTGTCTAGCGTCTATTTCAAATCCTTTATAATTACAATGTCTAGTGGATCTGAAACAAAAGAAAGTTTTTTCCTCCATTCTTCTCCACCAAAAGACTATGTTGGGAGCTCTCTTCACTCATGCCTAGTCCCATCCGTCTCCTCATGCTCATCATCACCGCCTGGAAATATTAAGAGGTTTTAATGAGCTTGCACCCAACAGGGATTACATCTCAAGGTGCGGGCAAATATATACATGATTAATGAGTTGGCAACAGAATTAGGAGAAGTCAATCAGTTCAGTATTTAACAAATATTTATTTTCTAAGTGAATCAAGATGGTAGTATACATGTAACAATATTATTTCAGAACAAATGTAGAACCATCCGATCTCAAAGTTGGCCATTTGCATTTACACACATAAACAAGCTTATCATAACATATCGAGAAGGCACTTTAAAATCTTGCAAAATATTAGTGTCATGCCAACACCACAAGTCCATACTCCCGTGGCTAAGAAGTACGTTGGGGTGCTTCTCCCCAGGACCAAACATGGCCCTCATATTTGCACAGGCATGTGGTCAGTTGGACCGAAGTCCCAAATAGTGCCAAACCACATGATGGCCAAGAGAGTTCCAATAGGACAAGTAACAATGTTTCTCACAGAAGTGGGAGTGCTCTTGATGGAACAAGAACTTCAAGAGCATCACTTATAAGGGTGTCAAGGTTTAGTGAATGGGGTAAGAATGAGGGAGGCTAGGAAAAATCAAATCATATCAAGGGTTATGTGGGTTCCCTATACATTCTTGCTTGATTTCAAATTTTCGACAAGCAGATTCAAGGAAGAAGTTCTAGTTGAGTTACAGAGGAGTGGAAATCATGTTGTTTAGGAGTTATGTGAATGCTCTTCATATTATTAAAACTTTTAACATTTGTAGGGTCTTCAGGCAAGAATAGTCTAGCTGCTCTTCTACAAGGCAGTTCATCGGCTGTCAAAATTGTAGTCGAAGTAAACACCAAATAAGAAAGAAAGGAAAACACCAATTAGGAAGAAAAGGAAAACAGTCCTCCTCTAAGAAATGATCAGAGGATACTACCCTCGCTGGTTAGCAGTGGGTGTACATGGGTCTCAACAATGGGGTGAGGGTCAGGAACCTCTAACCACCCTAATGGACAAGGTTTAAGCAAATCAAGGTTACAAGACTTGGATTCAAATCTCAGAAAGTTAAGATGCTTAGTTTCTGCCTGAGAAGATCTACCTTAATCACTTCAGAACTCTTGCTTCCTCTTCAAACCAAGAAGAAATGATGGGTGAAGCTCCAAGGTTTCCGAGCTTCAAGGTCAGTCACTACTCTTGAGGCTTCTACCACCAGTTCTAACTTCCTCTACCCACAACCAGTGGGGGTTAGAAGGAAGCGTAGGAGTTTGTCTTAAGGATCCCCATGTTCATGGTAAAGATGGTGGGATTTTGTCAAAGATCCACCCTACCTAAGCCATGCCCCAAACCATACTCATGCCATACCTATTATTGATTTGGTCCACCAAAAGGTCAGACCACCATACCTAGCCATGCCTATGTTGACTTATTTCAGGGGAAAGGATGGGGGTAGGTAAGGACCACCCATGCCTTGTCATAATTCTTTGTCCTTTTGTTACCATGGATTCGAGACCAGGCTCTCAATCGTTTGATGTTCAAGTACATCGATTGCTGATGCAGCCCTATCGGTTTGTGGAAGGGATCATCTTGATTGAAGAACAAAATCCTCCATTGATTGGTGTTTAAAAGCCACATCAATTTCTAAATAATCAAAACAATCGATTGCTGAAGGAGAAAAATCGATTGCATAGGAGGCAATCGATAGAGGCAATCGATCGAAGGACACATCGATTGCATAGAGGCAATCGATCGAAGGAAACATCGATTTTCCCACTTGAACATCGATTACTGAAAGAACATCGATTGTCCAAGTTGAACATCAATTACTGAAGGAACATCGATTGTCCCCTTGAACATCGATTATTGAAGGAACATCGATTGTCCCACTTGGACATTGATTACTGAAGGAACATCGATTGTCCCACTTGGACATTGATTACTGAAGGAACATCGATTGTCCAGTTGGACATCGATTACTGAAGGAACATCGATTGTCCCATTTGAACATCGATTACTGAAGGAACATGGATTGTCCCACTTGGATATCAATTATTGAAGGAAGATCGATTGTCCCACTTGAACATCGATTACTGAAGGAACATCGATTGTCCCACTTGAACATCGATTACTGAAGGAACATCGGATTGTCCCAGTTGGACATCGATTACTGAAGGAACATCGATTGTCCTACTTGGACATCGATTACTGAAGGAACATCGATTGTCCCACTTGGATACCGATTACTGAAGGAACATCGATTGTCCCACTTGATCATTGATTACTGAAAGAACATCGATTGTCCAGTTGAACATCGATTCTTGAAGGAACATCGTCATATACGAAGCTTTTGCTTCGACTGACTATGTTTTCTTCTATTTTATACAAAGTTACACTTCGTCATATCCAAAGTTTCACTTCGGTCAATAACGTTTTTCTTTTGTTTAATATGAAGTTTCACTTCGTCATATCAAAAGTTTCACTTCAATCAATAACATTTTTCTTTTGTTTTATATGAAATTTCACTTCGTCATATCTGAAGTGTTACTTCGACCGACTGTGTTTTCTTCTTGACCAGTCAAAGTGCTGATGATTAGTGTGCCCCTTCTATGATCTCCCACATGTTTTATGATTTTCCTTGATTGGGTTTCCTTACTTTAATTACCTAAATTGAGTCCTTTACTCATTATTCTCATCAATTTGCCCTATTTATTTGTGACAAAAATCCACGGTGTTACACTAAATTAATATGGAGAAAACATCAACTACAAGAGTATAGGGTGAAGCTTAAGGAGATTCCTATGTTGTGTGACAATATAAGTGCAATCAACCTCACGAAGAATCCAATCCAACACTCAAGAATTAAATATATAGAGATACATCGTCATTTCATTAGAGAGCATGTTAGTGTTGCCAAAATTAATATAAGTTTTATTGACACTGACTATCAATTGGTTGACCTTTTCACAAAGTCATTCCCGAAGAACAATTCACTATTCTTCGTATGCTTTACAATTGAAAATTGTCAACTCAACGATCATGCTCAAAATTAAGATTGATGAACAGAGGAACTCAATGATCTATCCTTGATATTTCAAGTCAACTTAGCCTAAATATTGTCCTCCATCCTCCAAAAAAACATTATTGATCAAGTCATAAGTTAAAGGGATAGCTAGAAATACTCTATTTAGGGGGAGCCATGGTTCTTATATCCAAGGGGAGTATTGATCTAGAATTATCTTTCTTCTCTCCCTCATATTAGTTCGATTAGGGGGTCATGTGTTTAAATGTCTTACCATAATCCACTATATTCCTCGTAGCCTAAACAAAATTGACATAATTAATTCAGGATGATCTTCTCAATCACAAAATTCCTGAAAAACCTTTTAAAATCCCTTGTTACATACCTTAATTACTCCACCTAAATTTTGTTGTCATATATCTAATATAAGATATTATAGAAAGATTTCTTCTCAAAACCCCTATATACCTCTAATTGTATCAACTATCACCTATTTTTCTAAGAGGATTTCACTACAATTAGTAGAAATATCACTGATTTATTCTGAGCTCACATTCTTCTTTTTGTTGATTTCCCCAAAAAAGGGAGAAATATGTTCATCAAACATTTCTGAAAACACCTATTTAAATTCACTAGTTTAGTTTTCAATATTTCAAATTTTGGAACATATGCACATTTAATGTCTTCCTCTACTTTATGTTCCATCTATCATTATTTAGAGTAAATGTTTGATTGAACATAACTTGTAATTTTGTCATCACAAAAATGTCTTTCTCTGCTTTATGCTATGTCTATCATTATTTAGAGAAAATGTTTGATGAAATATAATTAGTAATTTTGTCATCATAAAAAATAGAGAGATTGATGAACATAGTTTATTTAATATGAAATTAACCCTCTAAGTACCTTAAGTTTTAATGAAAATAAAATTAATTAATTATAGTTTTGGGGATAACAAAACACTTAATGACAAAATTACATGAGAACAAAGCTTCTGAAAAAACATTTCTAGATATAAATGTAATATTCCCAGTCACACAAATCATATCCCAAAACAAATAAATAAGTTTCTATAGACATTTAAACTAAAATAAGAAAAATAAGTATTTTGATGTGACAATGATCATTATGAGCTGACCAAGTATTTCAGAATGAAATACGAGTATTATGAAGAAGACAAGGACTTCAGAGTAAAACCAAGTATTATAGGTGTTTGAAGGAAATCGAACATATTGAATATTATAAGTGCTCAAGAATAAAATGTGTATTTTGAGAAAACATTCATTTCATAAAACTCTGAAAAAAGTCTTATAGGGTGTTTGGAAGCACTTTTTTTTAAGTTATTTCTCCCTAAAAAATAATGATGTGTCTATTTTTAACTAAAATTTAAAAAAAAATAGTATAAGGTGTTTAGTGCAAGTAAAGAAAACCGTATAGGGTGTTTGGTGGGCGGGGGCAATCAGGGTGGAGGAGGAGGGGGTGCGGTGTAGTCGATAGGTGGGGGAGGAGGAGGTCGCGGCGTGGGGTGGGGAGAGGAGGAGGGGGGCGCAACGGGGGTATAACGCCCCGACGCGGAATATCAGAGCGATATTACAGTTATTAAATAGTACAAAGCGAGAAAATAAATAACCAACCATTGCACAATTGGAATAATACCAAATAAACTCTAATATCATTAATAATTCACCAATCTTCGTTACAATCACTAATATCTCATCAAACTTCATGAACTAACTATTACATCAATGTATCAGAGCCAAAACTAGGGCCCAGAGTACTTTATTCAAATCTAAATTAATACATACTGACTAATTGACTACTAAACTAACTAACTACTACGCCATGAAAGTTGATCGGGTCACTCCTGAGCAACGTCCTCATCAGACCCATCCTCGTGAGTGTGGTCATATCCATCCGACTCACCTGAACACATGAAATAAAAACGTAGGATGAGCGAATAACGCCCAGTAGGACTTAATATCTCATGAACACAAGCACGGTTTAAATAATTAATGTATTTATTGGCAGGATATCTAGAGAGAATAGTCATGTATAGCAAGTAATGATAACAGAGAACGATGGCGCTAGTACAGGAAAAATAGCACAACGAGAACGATAACAGAATGGCCATGTAATGATAATAGCATGTAACGATAGCACTTGACTAGCTTGCACTTGTATTGATAGCACTTTGATTGTCACAGATTAATCTAGACAGTATAATGGCACTAGATGCATGCCGTACACATCCTTGATCATTTTAACTCCCATGGACACTGGCACTTTTCGGGCGCTCCTCCCAGGACCATATCGGGCCCCATTGCACTGGCATTAGTCATTTCTTTATCTTAGACAATCACACGAATGGCCAAGAGAGTACCAAGAAAAGATGAGAGTAGTAGATGAAATAGATGATAGTGTAGAGAGAACGTGAACAGATGAGAGGATATAGATAGTAGACGAGATAGGGACAATATCGTAAAACAACGTAACATCGATAGTAACAGTTGCGCAGTACTAGGTCGGGTACCGAAAGTCTGGTAGAAATCACAACCGCCCACTAGCCGTGCCGTGAACACGAGCCAGGTGGTCCGGCGTGATCATAGATAAGGAGAGAACACACTAAGGCCATGGATCGTACTGATCCCTAAGGGTGTAACGGGTATTAGGGTACAACAGCTCGTCGGCTAAGGACGTGCGCCAAAGCCAAGAAGACTTACGGAGGCCTTGACAAGAGTCCCTGGTCCAGTCAGGAGTCTTCCCAGTGGAGAGGTGGTCCATACCAAGAGAAAAGTGTGTAAAACCTGATCCGTCGTGCCTCAAGTGCTCGAAGGCTGAGGGAAACAGTGACAGTGTATAAAGCACGCGAGAAAACGAAGACAAGTGTAGTTAATTAAAATAGAGTATTTAGTAATTTATTTTGCTAAATTACCAGATACATTATTGAATAATTTAAATGGCAACATGATGGCTAAGTGTATGTAAGTGTAAGAAATCATGAGAACATATATGATTGTGCACATATTTTTTTTTAAAATTAATAAATTTCATAGAGATTATATCCATTTACATTTTTCAAGTTGAAATTAAATCATGACAGTACTTAAATGAAGTTAATTAGGGCTTATATATCAATAATAGCGGGGTTATAATGGTAATTTAGGGTGCTGGCCGCAACAGTCAGGTCGCGACGCAGGGTACTGTCGCGATCAGGTCGCGACGTAGGAGTCTGGTGCGATCTGAGTTTAGGTCGCGGTCCACTGAGCTGTCGCGTTAAGGCCATCGCGACTCCCATGCATGTCGTGTTCAGTCGAACTGGCGTTGGGGGTGAACCGGCGGGTAGGTCGCGACCAGTCGACCTGTCACGTTCAGATCGCGACGGGTCCTGGTGTCACGACCCCCTCTGAGGTCGTGGCGGATCGGGCCGTCGCGATCTCAGGGAGTGGCCCGAGCCCCAGAAAAGGTGTTTTGCTTTTTTTCCAGGTGGGTCTACATGATACAGAGCTATTAAAAATTCGATAAGAATTCGCACCGTGATCCAAAAAGCATGAAACCAACTTTAAACAACAATAGACATGGAGATCTATCACTGGAAAGGAACAATTAGAAATCAGTCGTGTATAGAACATGATTTAACTAGGTTACTTTTCATTAACCTAATTATGCACAGGTCTAGGAAATGATTTAATTCGCAAGACATGCTCAATGGAATTTGGGCAAACTGGGCTCGTTAGAACCCTAACAACAAGCAATATTTATGGTAATTTTATCAAGGCATGGGCATGAGTAGATTCGAGGTTAAAAGCAAAACATGAAGGTTCGGGCAAGACATGTCAACAAAGATTTAGGCAATTATTCGTCCTCATGCAAGAATGAAAAAGGGCAAAACAAGAGGCTTTTGAAAAGGATCATGAAGTCTACCTAGGATAATTTTTACACGAGTTTAGCTTGAGAGATTGCCTACCTTTTTGCGTTGACAAGAGAACTAAGGTTTGATGACGAAAAAGGAAGAAGAAAGCTCCTTGCTCCAACCTTCTCCTCCAAGCTCCTTCGTCCAAATCGCCTCCCCTTCGTCTCCCAAGGCTCTAGACACGAACTAGGGTTTGCTAGGACCGAATTGAGGTGTCTATGTCTTGCTACAAGAGTCCATTTACCTTACAACTCTTCCTTTCCATATAAATCTGAGTTTTCCTTATTTATCTCCCTAATTCCCTTATTTATCTACCTAATAGGATTGGAAGGAGGCTAAATTCTGTGGGTAAGGATTTAGGGTAAGTGTAGGACTCTTTTTAGGATAGATTTGACTTATTTAGCATTCATCTTAAACTCCTTTCTATTTATTAATTAATTACACACGAATTTGGATTAATTATTTCTCATCTTATGATGGGCTCCTCACAATTAGGCCCATTATCTTGTATTTGAGCCATAACATAACCCATTCCTAATTTTGGTTAATGGGTATTCCTTTATTCACTTAAATTCTATTTATTCCCTTTTTATTCTAATTAAATCTATTTATCTCATTTATTAAATTGAAAAATTTTTTATATTGATTTAAAAATCACTGTTGCTACATCCTCTCCATCTTAAAAGAATTTGGTCCCCATTCATATGATCGTGAGAGGAAGATTGACTTACTGAATAACTCCGGATAATTTCGTCGCATTAATGCTTCGGGCTCCCACGTGGCCTCTTCAACTTCGTGATTTCTCCACAGTATCTTGACCACGGGTATAGATCGATTCCGAAGCTGTTGCATCTTCTTATCCAAGATCTTCACTGGTCTTTCTTCATAGGTCATGTCTTTATTCAAAATAATGTCATCATAGTTGATTACGTGTGACGGATCATACACGTACTTCCTCAACATTGACACATGGAAAATATTATGTGCGGTGGAGAACTAGGTAGATAGTGCTAGTCGGTACGCCACCTCGCCAACTCTATCCAACACTTCAATGGACTTATGAATCTTGGTCTTAGCTTGCCTTTCATCCCAAACTGTTGAAATCCTCGGGTCGGGGATACTTTGAGCATCACATGATCTCTAGTTGAAATTCTAAGTCTCTTCTTCTTTATTCTGCATAACTCTTCTGCCTGGACTGAGCTACCTTAATCTGTCTCTGTATCTGATATGTGCTCGCTAGTGCTCTGCACCCTGTCTGGTCCCAGAGATGCTGTTGTCCTACCTCATTCCAGCACACAGGTGATCTGCAACTCCTTCCGTACAGTGCTTCAAATGGTGTCATCTTAATGCTCGCCTGATAGCTGTTGTTGTAGGCGAATTCGATCAGAGATAGTTGCTCATTCCAATACCCCTCAAAATCTATAGTGCAGGCACGTAACATGTCACAATTAGGCCCATTATTTTGTATTTGAGCCATTAACATAACCCATTCCTAATTTTGGTTAATGGGTATTCCTTTAATTCACTTAAATTCTATTTATTCCCTTTTTATTCTAATTAAATCTATTTATCTCATTTATTAAATTAAAAATTTTATTTTATATTGAATTTAAAATCAAGGTTGCTAAGGGGGGGGTCGCGGCGCGGTGCAGGGGGTGGGGAGAGGAGGAGGAGGGAGGCGCTGGCGTGGGGAGGAGGGGGGTGCAGGGTGGGGGAGGGGGGTCGCAGCGTGGGGTGGAGGAAGGAGGAGGGGGGCCGGCGCGGGGAGGGGGGTCGCAACGCGGGGTGGTGGGGGAGGAGGAGGGGTGCCTGCGCGGGGAGGGGGGTCGCAACGCGGAGTGGGGGAGGAAGAGGGGGCGTCGACGGGGGGAGGGGGGGGCGCACGGGGCACCGCGATGCAGGTGGGGGAGAGAGAGGAGGAGGAGGAGGGGGGCGCGAGGGGGGGGGGAGGAGGAGGAGGAGGAGCCGGTGGGGGGAGGGGGGGGCGCCGTGGTGCGGGGGGGGGGGGGGAGAGAGGAGGAGGAGGAAGAGGGGGGCGAAGAGGGGGGGGAGGAGGAGAAGGAGGAGGGGGCGCCGGTGGGGGGGGGGGTGCCGCAGTGCAGGGGGGGAGAGGAGGAGGATGAGGGGGGCGCCGGCGCAGGGAGGAGGGGGGGGGGAGCAGGGTAGGGGGGTTGCGGCGCGGGGTGGGGGGAGGAGGATGGGGCGCCGGCGAGGGGAGGGGGGCGCAGGGTGGCGCCACAGTGCAGGGGGGGGGGGGGAGAGAGGAGGAGGAGGAGGGGGGGCGCATGGGGGGTGTCTTCCTGCGAGGAGGGGGGGGGGCTGGGAGAGAGCGTGTGCGTGTGTTTTTTTTTTTATAAATAACTTTGTACTTGTTTTATTTTATGGAGAGATTTACATACGGTAAAATTTCTTTCCTAAAATAAAAAAAACTATTATCAAACATGTTTGTGTGTCTGTCCTTTCTCTTTTTTAAATTTAAGAAAAATTGATAAAAAAAAACAACCAAACACCTTATTATAAATAAACTTAAAAAAAAACTTATGAAAGAACTCTAAATGAGTCTTACGAAGAAACTCAAAATTGAGTCTTATGAAAGAACTTATAAGAAAACAAGTTTCTAAACACACATAAAAAGATTTTTTGGTATCAAGTTTGAGAAAAATAATAAAAAAAGTTAAAATGAACATTTCATTCAAAACTAAAACGAAATTTTAACTCAAAACAGGTACTTCATAGAAAGCTAAAAACAAATATTTCAATTTGATTTAAAATAATCTTTTAAACAGGACTAAAAACAAAGTTCAGTAATTATGAAAACGATCATTCTACTTAAGTTTCAAATCAATTACTTGTAACAAAAAACGAGTCAACAAACCTTACTTACTAACGAGTGTTGGATGATTTGTCTAGAACAAACATGACATTTAGGCTGCACGATAGGTGTTTACAGATTATCTCGCATCACAAAGATATCTGAACCATACAAAATTTAATTATAACAGAAAGGGGATGGTTCATATCCAAGTAAGTGCAACTTAAGAAGTAATTTTTATCCCCTTGATTGCGGCACGATTTGAGACAGTTGCTCTCAACCACGACCAGCGGGATTATGGAGGGTTCGATATTTGACGCCTGCATCATCGATCTGCAGAGCCAATCAGAAGCGAGAAGTGATCTCAGCGAACGAAACGTCTGAGACGTCGGACGAGAGCGGGATCACTGAGCAGTCCAGTTTTCCATTAGCGAAGACAACGAAGGGCTGACATCAGCCCTCGTTCAAAACTCGCCCTTTGGCCAACCAACAGCCAGGTTACGAACGAGGTGCGAAGCAAACCCTCGCGGGGGGGCGGCGGGGCGGCGAGAGGCCCCTCTGTTTGCCTTGCAGCTTCTAGACTGTTCCGATGGGGCGGACATGCCCCCCGGCCCCGTGGGCGGCTCGGATCGGGTGGACCCCGTCAGGAATCCGGATCATAGGCCGTCCCCACCGTGACCCCGCAGCATATAAATAGAAAGCTTTCCCACATTTGCCTTATCGCCAAAACTGCCAACGATGTATGCCACGGCGGAACCTATGATCTGGCCCCACCTTCTCCCCTGGGTCTTCCTAGATACCAACAAGAGGAAACTAGAGTCCATTGCTCGTACACCTTTTTAGAAAAAAATAATAATTATTAAGATAATACGTAATACCATTTTATAGTATTTATTTATTTAGTTAATATGTATGTTCTAAGGATATATTTATGTGATGACTGCCTCCAAAAAATTAGAACCCATTAAGGATATTTATATCAGGTATTTGTATGGTGTGTATATACAGCAAGGGAAATAGTTGATAATTTTTTTTTGTAGTGATTAAGGATTTGTAATAACATTTACCCTAAGATTTTCCTTTTTACTGACATGTTGAAAAATATCTTTGTTCTTTTTAGAACAAAAACAATATATAAATCTATATATCTATGCGTAGAAGAAAAAAAAGAACAAACATAATATGGTATATATAAAATTTATGCATAGAAGATATATGCTCCTCAATTTTATTTTCAAAAATTAAGAGATCATTCTAAATGGTGGACTTCGAAAAACATAAGGTACTAGTATACAATATATACGGATATACATATACATATATATATATAAATATGGAGAGAGAGAGAGAGGCTAAATGATAATTGCCGTCCTAACCACGTGCAACCCGTCTGACACATTTTTAAAACTATTTCCTCATGAATAAAATAATATGAATAAAAAATTTAAAAGAAAAAAACATCAAAATAAGAAAGCTGAGAAAAGTAATATAGTGAACCAAAAGGGCAATCATTCCGCCATCCAACCAAAACCCAACCCATTTTAAAAAGAAAAATATATTAACATCAGAATTACCTCAACCATTAACAAATGAAAAAGGAAAACAGACCTTAGGGAACGGAGGAGAAGGAAAGCACATAGAAGTATGACACTTCTTAAACCTTTTCCATGGTAGCAAAAAGAAGTATTCGACAACTAAAATGAAAAAAAAAAACATAGACGGGAGAGTTGAAAAAAAGAAAGAAAGATAGAAATGCTATTCTCCCATCTATGAATGAGTTTTTATCTTGCTGGAATAGTCGGATAATTCTTGATTAGTTATCCTTTAGGTATAATAGTGGTATTTATTAAATAATTAAATTTAAAAAAAATTGAATCGATCGATTCGGTTCGATTCGATTCGGGTTGAAGGGTCTTGTAGTTCAGTTCGATTCTTTATTGGGAGATCGATTGAGTCAAATATATATTAAATATATTTGATAATATATAATATTACAAAAAATTATAGCCCAATTGACTAGCGCCTTCGATTCTTATAGGGAGGTCTTGAGTTTGAAACTCATGGCCGCCCTTAAAATGTGGATTTTTTTTTCGGTTTAAACCAAACTGGTTTGGTTCGACCAGGGGTTCGATTCGATTTTGATTCACTCAAAAAATAGAGTTAATTAGACCTAATCGAACCGTATTCACCCCTAAGTGCAGCACAAGTCCCCATAAAAGTAGTATTAAATATTTATCAATATCTAATAAATATATAAGTGAAACAAATAGATGCATAAATAGAACAAATAGATAGTTAAGTGGAACAAATAATTTTGTTATACTTACATATTTATTTGTTTCACTTATATATTTATTTACCTCATTTATCTACCTATTTAATCTACTTATAAATGGAACAAATAAATAAATAAGTAGAACAAATAGTTGGATAAGTGGAACAAAATTATTTGTTCCACTTAACTGTTTATTTGTTCTACTTATTCATTTATTTATTTCACTTATAAGTTGATCAATATATAAGTGAATAAGTGAAATGAATAGATAGTTAATCTATCCACTTAAGTAGAATAAAATTATTTATTCTACTTAATCATATATTTATTTCACTTATTTATATATTTATTAGATATTATTAAATATTTAATCATATTTTTGTGAAGATTTATGTTACACCGAAAGACAACTAATTAAGAATCATTCGAGTATTTTAATAAGATAAAAATTTTGTTACGAATGAGAACAAAATATTATTAAAAAGAAAATAGTAAATGCACTCCCCCGAACCCTACCCCACCCCGAAAAGGGCAAAAAAGAGAAAAAGAAGTAGAATGTTGATGGAGAGGGAGGAAGAAGGAGAAGGCAGTGCGACCCGCCGTATATAGAAAAGAAATGGGATAAACAGGAAGGTGGTGGTTGGGGGGAGAGAGAAAGAGAAGAAAAAAAATCCTCATAAATATATATACATAAATAAAGCAGACAGACATGGGGTAGAATTTTCCCCGGCGGGTCCTTCTTCGCCCTTCTCGTTTGCTGCGGCGTCCTTCCGGTTCCAGTTCCAGAGTCCCCACCAAGCAACGCCAAAACTCCCTAGCGCCCATCTCTCCTTCAACACTTCAACCAAAAAAACCCCCAACGCCGGCTTACTACCCCCAAAAGAAAAGAGAGAGAGAGGGAGAGAAAAATACGCAAAAAATATAATATTATATAATATATATATGTTATTAAAGAAGAGGGAGGGAGGGAGCGAGCGACGGCAAGAGAGCGGCAGAAAGAGTCCCCAGATAGACAGAAAACCCTCAACCCCAGAGCAGCCCCGCCGGGCCATCGCCGCCCTCCACCCCCCATCTTCCGGCGGCGCCATTGGAGGCCCCTCCCTCCCTCCTGCAGGTGCGATTTGGGAGCGTGAGCAGAGCTTCGGGACCCACCCGCGGTCTTCTTCTTCCTCTGTGTCCGTGGACGTTCCGGTGATTGCTCTCTTCGTTCGGTTCTTGTTCTTCCCCATTGTCCCCTGGTCTATGCTTGGACAGCAAACTGCGCGGCGGCAACTGCGGCGGGGACGCTGCAATTAGTCTGTTAGGACGCGTGGTTTTGCTGGCTTAGGGCAGGAAGCGAAGCGGGGCTGGTGTTGTTCCTGCTGCTTGTTGCCCGGCCTCCCCCAGGCGGGAGGGGGGCACTTCGCTGGCGTTGCCACTGTTGGGCGTCGAGTTTGGGATCTCTGGGAAGAAGAAGAGGATGAATAGTTTTGTTGGTCTCCGGGAGGTGGAAGTTTGCTGTTGCTGTTCGGATTTCTGATAGGGAGGAGGGATAGTTTGTTCGGTCATCAGGAGGTGGACGAGTTGCTGTTTTGGGCACCTTTTTCTACTTCCCTCTTTGGTTCCGTCCACCTTCCGGGCGGGCGATCCCTTTCTTCGCCATAGCTCTTGGAGGTATCGTCGTCCAAGTCTTGCGGAAACAGGTTTGGGGAGTGTCATATTCCTTTTGGTTTCTGCCCCTTGGGGCCCCCTCCACTCTCTGCAACACGGATATTCATTTTTTGGACGGATATGAGGATAGGAGGATTGTTTTGCGGAGGCTTTTGCTAGGCATGGAGGCATAGTGATTCCCTTTCTCGTGGGAATCTTGTTAGGATGGCTTCTTAGGGTGTTCATCGCTGAATAATAAACAGCATTTGGGGGTTTTCTGCTCTCTGACTTTCTGTACAGAAGTTTTCTGGTCTGGGGGTTACTAGACGGAGCAACTTCGTTGGTGCTTGTGCGGATACTTGATTTCTTTGCTTGTCTATTGGCTGGGTTTGCAGCTCCTTACATTGTGCGTCTGTTCATAGTGGGTTCTGTGTTTATTTGTTAGTTTTTGCTTCATAGAAATACCAAGCGGCTCATGAAGAGAGTATAGGGTGTACATTCAATCAGATAGAAAACTTACGGTTTATTTAGATCATGGTCCTTAATCGTGATGGAAAGAGGTGAAAAACAGACGGCATCATCCAACCAGAAGAAGAAAATTGAGCCGACATTTGTTCCTGAATGGCTTAAGACAACGACTACAGCCACTGGTGGTGGTGGTAGCTCAAATCACATCGCTGGGTCATCTTCATATACAGGTATCTTTTCTCGCCCACTGCATTTGTTCTCTCATCATTGTCCAAACCAATGAATTAGGGTTAAGCCATGGATTGTATTTCACCGTTTCTATTTCCAAAAAGATCTTTCTTTTTAAGAACTAGAAATCCTATTCTGATTTTTATTTCTTCCCCTCCTTTGCTCTGCGACATAGATGATCATGCAGCTGGGATTTTATCAAGGAGCAGACTTCCAGTGAATGCGTGTGAACTTGATAATCACCGTTCTTCACTTATTGCAGAGAGAATTTCCTCATCTTACCGCAGAAGTTCAAGCACTAATGGTTCGCTGAATCAGGACAAAGACACCTCACTGCATTCACGACCTTATAGTAGCTTTGGTAGGAGCAATAGAGATAGGGACAGGGAAAAAGATGTTGATTTTCGTGACAGAAAGGAGACAATCAAGTTGGAGAATGGATTCCAAGATTTGCCTGATTCTTTTATATCGAGTAGGTCTGAGAAAGACGCACTGAGAAGGTCTCAGTCTCTGATCTCAGGAAGGCAAAGTGACTCATGGGCAAAAAGACCAGGGAATGGTACAACTAATTCTAATTTTCTTGCCAGTGGAAGTATTGTGAGTAGCATCAGTAAAGCATCATTTGATCGAGAGTTCCCATCCCTTGGTGCTGAGGATAAGCAAGGACCTCCTGAGATAGGCAGAGTCTCCTCTCCTGGCCTGAGCAGTGCAATTCAAATCCTCCCTTTGGGCTGCTCAGCCCTAATTGGTGGTGATGGCTGGACCTCTGCTTTGGCTGAAGTACCTGTCATTTTGGGAGGTAATGGACCATCATTCTCACCTGTACAACAAGCTGCTACGAGCACGACTTCAACTGTTTCAAGCACAACAACTGGCTTAAATATGGCAGAGACATTGGCTCAAGCTCCATCACGGGCTCGTGCTGCTCCCCAGGTTACATAATACAAGGATTTTGACTCCACCTTTCATAGCATTTACTTTTTCTCCTGGTCTCTGAGTTATATTTCTTCTTGACGACAGGTATCTGTTGACAGCCAAAAGCTCGAGGAATTAGCAATCAAACAGTCTCGGCAGTTAATCCCTGTAACACCCTCGATGCCCAAAACTTCGGTAGGCCTAATGCCACTGCACATTTAGTATCTAGATCACTTCTCAAGCTCAATATATTTTAGTTTCTAAGTACTGCCTCTTAATATAATTTGTCGCAACCTTTTAGTTTATAAAAACCTTTTAAAGAGTTTGGCATTTTGACTAACAGTAATGTATCCATGGTGCTGTGCTTGTTTCTCATTCTTTGCATATTAAAAGCATAAGTAATGAAAATACAAGTTTTGCTTTATATTTCTCTTGGCTCGCAATTTGAGACACTTACTTTTGCAGAATGATGTTGATTTTCTCATCTGATGATTTTATGCTTTGACCATTTTTTATTACTGGCATCAATACCCTGACATATGCCATCCATTGAATTTAATGTACATCTATAATCTTTCTTAAATCTCTTTGAAGAAAAAAAGCTACCCTGGACTCCCCCTCTTCCCTGAAATAAACACATGTTTTCTTTTCTGTCCCACACATTGAAATCTTTCTTTCCTCCCCCATCTGCAACTCTTCTTCTCCTTTTCTTCATTATTTTCGTTCTTTTTGCTCTCTTTGTCTATTTGCTGCTGCTGTTCTTTCTGTCTTGGGGCACATGCAAGTTGTTGCTAACGAGTTACAGGTATGTACATGAGGACATTCATGTGTGATGGTCATGGTCTTCCTTTTTGTAGTAAAAGGCAAACTACATTGATTCCTTGTATGATGCTATGATCAAATATTTTCTAGATGCTGGAGTTTTTGATTTCATATGTTGATTCTGTTGTGAGTAAGCACTTATTGAAACACGTTCCCAAGAAAGATCTTAACGGAATAATTTTTGCCAAAAACCTATAAACAGTTTTTTAAAATTGTGTTCATTTAAATTGGGTCAAAGAATAAGTTGGAATAAATTTTGAGAATAAGACTAACTTCAAGAAAAAGTGCCCCCGGATGCCCTAGTAGACAGATGCTTCTGCATACCCAGTGGATATGAATGATTTTTCTTCTTGGGGATATTGCTGTAGGGACTTCTGCCTACTCTTTAGTCGTTAAGTAGACCATAGTGCTTCCTGCATGATCCGCACCAGAAATTATCGTGTTTTTTTCTGGAGAATCAACATTAGAGATGTTTGAATAGGTGATGATTTTCCTATAAATTCTTCCTGTAATAATAACAGTTAATGGTGTATTTTGCAGAAGATGTTGAGAAATTACATGCACAATGCACACTTACAAAAAATATGGATACAATGGATGTAAGGGATAATGGTTACTGTGCAGTAAATACAGAGAGGCCCACCAGAAGTTCTTCCTTAGGCAGTGACTCAAGGAGGAGATCATATCTTTATGGAGGTTTACTCAAATGTTGGTGTCTTGGAGGAGAGAGCTACTAACTACTAAGTTCATATCGTGCTATAAATTGATGAATCTTGTCTGATCAATTTCGCTTGGTGCAGCAGCGGGTCAGGTTCATGTGTGAACAATGGAGGAGGCTCTCACTGGTTCTGGAACCTTTCTTAGGTTCATGAAAGGACTTACATGTCTTGCAGTATAATAACCTAGCTTGGTAACTCTCAACAAAATGCTTTTGGGTGGCAAATTGGGTTGCATCAGATAGAACAGATGCAATGGTGTAGAATTCAATTGGTTTCTAGGATTAGGCGAGCATTATCTAATCCGAATCGGAATCAGGACTAACTGTGGATAATTTCTGATGAATTTTGGCCTTTCCAAGATGAAGATTTTTTCCCGTTTTCTAACTAGAATGTGATTGGGTCCCTCCAGTGCGATTAGGTAGGCATTGGCCACCATTCCGTAGATTGAGATCAGCTGATCCTGCAAGTCATGATTGAATCTACTTCATTTTCGATGGTGGCCTGGATCGAAATTTATAGCAACAGGTTGAGTACATGGGCCCTCAGAGGACAACCTCAAGGACTTGATGATAGATGTTCCTGCATCGAGAGAAATTGAGGCAAGTGTTGGCTCCACTCTGCTGATGTAAGTTGAAGGGAGGAAAATCTTCTGGTCCGGGTGGATAGGTAGAGGACAAAGCCAGGGGGAGCTAAAGAAGGTGCTCTGTCAAACTTACCTTGTGGTCTAAGTCAGATCTGCAAGCTGCAAGGTCTATTGCTAACAATTGTGTATAGAGGAGTTGTCAGGATGTCCCTTTGATCATTAGTGAGAAAGGCAGGTTTCAGTTCCAAGGTAATCAAACTTGCCTAATGTTCATGAATATACCCAAGACCATGTGACTAAGCAGGATGCAAGTCACCTAGTACAAACATTTGGTGTTAGCTTGTTGGTGATTGATGGATGTATCTGAAATTTTGACCTCCTAGCTATGGATTGGAGGTGCAAGTACCATTAATCTTATGGTAGTTGAGATTTGGTTTGAGGACAGGATGCAATTCTTGTTAAATGTCGCAAGCCAGTGGGTAATAATTTCAACAAGACACTTTTCCATGTATGCTAACTGGATCATTGTTTTTCATTTGGAGGGGGATTGTTGCGTGGTTGCACCACCAGTTGAGGGGGGAGTGGATTGTGTGAACTGAATGTCAGAAACCAGTTGCTGATTGTACCTGGTGCCCCCTGAGTTCTTGTATATTGATGCTATGCAATGTTGTTTGTGGTTTAGAATCAGGATGTGATGTTTTGTTTTTAGATGATATCAATATCATTTATCAGAGGAAAAAAATGTTTTTACTTTTCTGGCATTGAGCCCCCAACCTGGGAAAGGAAAAGGCATTTGCTTGGCAGAAAGGTGTCTGGAGAAAAGGTGAATGATCAATGATGGGTAATGGAGGAGTCCATGGAGTTCATGGGAAATCACAGATTGTTGATGCAAATACTCTCAACTTACTCCATCCATGTTCCTTGTTGAAGAGGTTGCATCTATGCAAATATTGGATATACATCAGTGTCTAAGGACTTGAGACAAATTTCTCGGATGGAGGTGTCATATTGAGCTAGCCCTTCATCTGTTGACAAGCCTATATGAAGAATAAAGTCCAATAGAAAAATAAGAGGGAAGGCAGGTAATAAAAGAAAATTAGGAGACTGAAGCAGGTCCTGGTACTTACAAAGTTTGAATGGTTACTGCAAAAATCCATTGCAGACATTTAGAGCAGATAGATGAATCGTTGCTAGAGGAGACACGGATGACTACTGAGGAAGAGGGTTATGGGGGGGGGGACTTGCTGAAGGTTCATGCTTATCTTCTAGTTTAGGAAGTATTGCTGTAATTAATAATTAGAGGATATATGGATCAAGGATGGTCATTAATGCAAGTTACCAGGGTATATAAGATTGAGGGTCAATGTCTTACCAAGTGGAAGATGTCATATCACATTGGAATTTTATTCTCAACTTTATAGGTGGAAGATAGGTGAAGGTATAGAAGATCTGTTAACCTGGATTTGACCCTGGGCCAAGGGACCTACGATAGCCATGCTCGGTAGAAAAACTAAAAATGAGATCTTTGTTTTGTGAGGAGACATCCACCACAGGTAGATGATTGGCCTCTACTCTATGGTGGTGAAACTTGATCTTTGACACTATCAACAATTTTCACAAGGGCAGAGCAATTCTTTAAGTATGTGAGATATATTGCGTTCTTGTTGTTTTCTTGTACTTGGAGCATTCTGTTGTGGGGACCATGTGGCATTGTGCAGAACTATGATGCAAGACTGGCTGGCTGGTCGGTCCTATAGAATGTCATCTTATCCAACTTGACTATTTCCTACTACTCACTGTTCCACATCCCAGAAATAATTCTTTAAGCAAAAAAGTTGATATTACCACTGCTTTTATTGCAAAAAGAGGTAATACAGTCAAAGGCATATGGGAGCATATCCCATAGATAGTGACTCTAAAGTTTGTGTAATGGAGCTGTCAGGATTGACCAGGTCCAGGCTGTGACATCCCCATCCTCTCGCAAACTACACACCCTCAAACACTTGGTGCCTGGTATGAAGAGAACGCCTACTAAAAAGCCCACGCCTTAGCAAGCTGTTGGACCAGGCATGAGCTTTTAACTAACTTGTGGGTTGAGGAAACACACTGGTCCTCTTTTCTCTGGCCTTAATCCACAGTGATTAGAAATGTTATATTTAAGTAGTATTGTGGGCTATGTATAGACACTTGGACTTGGCCATTTTGGGTAGCTGATATGGGATTAAAAGTCCTGTGCGAATGCCTGCATATGGGTCAGGAGCCGGCACACGTGCATGGACTTGTCTTGCATTCTTGAGAGTACGCTGGACTCGGTGTGGAGGTTCTGTGGCTCAGGCTTTTGATGACCAGCTGTCATGGGGTGTATGGGCACCCACCTTTAGGCTGTATCTCTCACTGCGGGAGATGGAGCAGTTGGAGGGCCTTTTAGCTTTTCTTCTGGATTTCAGACCTCAATCTGTGATGGCGGATTCTGTTGTGGGGGACCTGGGGGGAATTGCGGATATAAACCAACCATATTGGGGCTGGAAGGAATTTGAAATATGTCATGTTTTGTTGGAACCTATAACATTGGACAGCTCCACTACTGCATGGGTTGGAGAAGGTTTGGGCCTGATCTTCAAGAAGAGATTCATGGAAAATGAAAGTGGGACAACACTAGCAAATTTGCAAGGTGGTCTGAATGAACACTGTTTGGAACTTTTTCACTGTTGAATGTCAGGTTTCAGATGTGGAGAAAATCTCATGTTATATTACTGACTTGCAACATAGTACTGATTCTTGGAGGAAGCCTGACACAGTGACACTTGCTATCTGAATAAAGGATGAAATCATGAAGCATTTCGCTGGATGCTGTATTTTATCCCTACTGATTGATAAAGAATTTAGATGGCATTTTGGGTTCAAGGATAAAAGGTTGTGCATGTATATTAGGATGCAGGTATCACATGCATACTTAGGGTTTAATGGACGGATTTCCATATCAGACTGTGTTATGTGGGGAGAATGGAACAGTTTTTGAAAAAAAGAATTACTAGATCTCCTGCATGAATTTTATTCATTGCTTGTCAAAAATTGATAGAGTGGACCAACTGTTTTTTTTTCTCTTCGGGCCAGAGGGGTTCTTATTATTAGTGGGAGGTTAAAGGAATTGCTTCAGGTTTACGTATATTTTTTATTCTGGAGCATGCTTCACTTACAAATGATTCCACCGTCCACTTTCGATAAAAAATGTCAGCTTGTAAATCACATGTTGGGGCAGTTTTATGGATGTACTCCTGTTTCTCATACCCTGGACTCAGGACCTTGGGTTTTCATGTTATGGTTTAGGTACTAAGTTGGTGGGTTAGAGGAACTGCATCAGCTTTGTGGGGTGTATACATATGGGAGGATTTGTATGTGATTTTGGAGCATGCATCATTTACAAGTGGTTCCACCATTCTCTTTCAATGAAGATGTAAGCATGTAAAGAATACATGCATAGACAATTTTTATCAAATGCACTTCCATTTCTCATACCCCAAACTTGGGAATTTATTCTCTAATGACCTTGGAAGTGTATAACTGCCCAAGATTTGTTAACTGGTTGATCTATGTTGATAATTGAATTATCCTTATTCATGTGTTTGAGAGTTTTCTCTACAGCAGCAACTAAAGTACTTCTATAGTTGGTCTACATTTGCTATCATCCAATATATGATAGAAATGTTTCCACCTGTTATTTTGAGACACCTGTGTAAGAAATGTATATCAGGTGCTTAGGCACAACATAATGCTTGGGTATCTGTTCCTAGAAATGAAGATCCAAATAATTCTTCAAATTGCTTGTTTAATTGGTTAATTAAGACTTCATTGTATTTATCTTTCATTTAAAACTTAGACAGATCTCAGTTGATCTCACTTTGCCACATGCATGTGTAGGTAGATATCTTGCAGTTAATCCCATTTTGCTACATGTATGTATAGGTAAATATGTTCCATCTGCATCTAACATCTCTCCCTCATCCTTATTGCCATTTCTTATACTTTCCATTTGGATCCATCTGTTCCTCCCCCCCCCCCCCCACCCATTATGGTAAAGATAGATTAAAATGGGAAATGGGTGTTTGTGAGAAACTATGATAACAATAGTTTCTTTTTATGGGAAAATTGTGAGGGGCTTTCTCTAGATATCAGTGCCTTGTATGTGAGGCTTAATACATGATTTCTCTCCTACCATTTTAGTCTACTCATTCCCTTTTTTGGAGGGAATTAGGACTGAAAGGATTGCATGTATGTGGTGTTTTCCTTTTTATCTTAAAGTGTTTGCCTGTTTGGACACTTTTATCTCATGGATTCTTGTGCACCTGCCCTTGGCCATCACTGCAAGTTTGATAGATCTTTTATTTTCATATCATCCTCCATTTTTCTCTCTTGTGTAATGTGATATTGGAATTTTCCCCATTACTCCTATAATCCTTCCTTGAAATGTGTGCTGATCTTTAACCTTTAGTTGATTAGCCATGCTTCAGATGTCTACTTGTTTGTTGCCAGTTTTATTGTCATATGAACAGGGGGCTGTTTAGTAGCAGTCAGAACGGCAAAACTGGGATAGACGCTTATTCTTCATTGAATAGTGGTGCAGTCTTTGTAGAGAAACCTCCAATCTATATGGCTTACATAACTAGAGTCACAAAAACTTAGGAAACGAGAAGCCAGTGTCTTTGTTTTACCTATTTAAATGAATGAACTCATACTGGCTTCATTTCACCTGAAACAGAATGCAATACTCTTTGGCATCTTTCTGCATTTGTTCTGGAAGAGTACTTCTATGAAGTTTGCAGTAAAAACTAAAAACGAATCTGTTCGTTCCCTGAATCTTCTGCATTCTTTTCTTTAGTTTTTTTTTTTCTGAAGAATGTGACAGCATATCTGAAGATTATGAAGTTAAAGACACTGCATGTTTAGTAAAATATTAGCTACTCTCTCTCTCTCTTTCTCTCTCTCTTGTATTTGGGACTTTTTAACCATCTCTATTGTGCTTTGTTATTTGTTATTCAATTTATGTTTGTTGTTGTTTGCACCAGCATCCAGCCAGGGCTTAAGTATCTGGATGACTCCTATCTTTGTTGGCCATTAAGTTGCATCTTTTTAGGGTAGACACAGAGAAATGATGGTGTCTATAGTTTAAGTAGCTTATTGGAGCTATCCATTTCATGTTTGGCCTCTGCATTTCTATTTATTTGACTGTTCATAGTGGTAGACTGAGAGTTCCTGGTTTGAAGGTGGATAACTCTCTAGTTCTTGCTGGAGGTACTTTCAAGTACAGCTGCAGAATGTGGATGCTATTGTGTGATGTTGCCTGAATCTTATGATCTGGAAGATCTATAGTATCCTCCATCATCCCATTGCCTCCTTCCCACTCCTCATGATCACATTTTGGAGCAGCGGCACCTCCAACTTCCTCCCACTACACTTCCACTAGGACCACTACAGCTCCCTGCCCCCTCATCCGCCTGGGTGGTGAGCATGTCCTCATAGCCATTATCCCACCAGGTCACAGGTGCTAAATGGCAGATCTGACAAGAGGTTCAGATTGTTGAGTTGCAGGCAATGTGCTGTTTAGTGACAGGTGGACAGGAGCTCTTTGCAGCTTGCTGTCCTGAGGCAACCATGTTGCTACAAGTGATGCTTTGCCCCAAAGAAGTCAGATGCAGCCATTGTAGTCTTGGTCCAATCCTTCAAGGAGAACAAAGTAAAGGAGCAGTCTGCAATGGATGAGATATTTTAGCAGTGAAGTTAGTGATCTTGTTGGGGCTTTTGCTGGCCAAGGAAGAAATGCATTCTGGAAATGCCAGCTGCAAGTTTTCCTCTGTTCGGACTGCAAATTCTGTGAAAAAGTGGGGGTGATGGTGCTGTCCCATGGATTCCGAAGGCTGCTGCCTGGTAAAGTTTCACCAATTTGCCACAGCATTTATGGCCTAACTTCCTGCTCTTAAATTCAGGTCAGCCAGGAAGCAGATAAAAGCAAGCCGAGGCCATTTGTAAATGAATGAGGTGGTGGGACGTGTGGTGTCATGGTAGCTGGTTTCCAGTTCAGTTGGATATCACAGTCAGCAGCTACCTAGGAGTTTTATTTTGACATAAGTGAGAAATGTTGACGAAAGTTTTTTCCTCAAAACAGATTGAAGGTCATTACACATCAAATTTAAAAGTGTGAAAATAGTTTCAATAAAAATATGGCCCCCCAAGTTCCGTATTAGTTCCTTTTACAAGGGGGAGGGTTAATTCTTACCATTCTGGATAAAATCATTTACTTATTTCTATCAAGATGTTCATATAGCTATTGACGCACAAGGACAAAAATGGTTCAATTGCTTTTTTATACATCACGGGTATATAGTTACTCTAGTAATGATATCGTGTGCATGAAATTAAGAACTCAGATAGAAACTTGTTTGCCCTTGTGGAAGGAATTAGCAAGAACCCAACACCTTTAGGCATGGAAGTTGGAAACCCAAGTACTGCATCTTTTATTATGGAAAAAATTCCAGCATTCTAGAGTGAACTAGAGGGAAGAGGAAGACAGCTGTTGGGGATGGAGATTGGACAGTAGTCACATGGACGTTTCCTCACATGCATAAAGATCCAGAGGTGTTCTTTTTGCAGATGTGTCCCTTGAATTTTGACACTCTAAAATGGGAATGTGGCACATTTCTGGACGATCTAAAGGTTTTTGGGCATGTGGACAGACATGCCCACATTTTAGCATGCAGTGACACAGGACATGAATCCATGCAAGAAATCTTATTGTAAGCAAGTTGTCTACTTTTTTTCATGCTATTGACTTTCCACTATTTTCCATATTTTTTTTATCAAGGAAAGATTGTTACAACAAAGCATCTTGAGATTCCTGCATTACTCGTGTAATAAAATATTTAATAGTTGGTCAGAGCTTTAGTCTTCATGGAGTTGTATCCTTGAATAGCAGTGTGAAATTGTGTATTCTTGTCCCCGTTGATGTAGAAATGGCGTACATATCACATGAATATTTGTGGGGATATAATCTTCCGTGACCTGTGGATAAAAATAATCTTTCAATGAAGTGCAATGTTTGTCCCCCGTGTAAAAAAAGTGTTTTTTTGGGTAGGTAATGTGGGGCTGGGGAATGAACTTAAGTCCTAAGGCATACATTGGAGGGTCTTAATCATTGAGCCATTCATTGTGTACTGTGGAAAAAATGTAGAAGTTTCGTTTCCTGTGCCCCACAAAATACAGAGGTTTTATTTACCGTGTACCTGTACTAAATAATTTTTTAGTCAGCTTTTCTCACTAACAGAATCAATGAGCCTTTAATAGTACTTTGTTTTGTTCTTTTTGGACAAGGATTAACAGTACTTCTTGGATAAAGTAAAGTGCAACAGGCTTCAATGTATTTTCATTCTCTTATTCGAGTCTTATCTTCATGGATTAGTCAAGTCGTGGCCTTAAGGAAACATTGTGCAGAATGTTGTTTATTGCTCAAATTGGCAAATAATTGTCGCATTCTATTTTTCTTGCGTTCTTTATTATAATAAGGCACTTTTTTCTGCAGACAGAGGACGTGTCTCTAACAGGAGAATATTTCTTTCAGGTTCTTAGTTCTTCAGAGAAGCTGAAACCCAAAGGTTCTAGAAGTGGTGGTGATTTTGGTACATTACCGAAGGTGGGGCAGCAGCCAGTGCCTCAGCTTGTCAACCATACTCTCCGTGGATCTAATAGACCTGATATTTCTAAACCATCACAAGTTGGAAATTTTCAAGTTCTAAACCGTGAGAGAAGTGGTGTTTCACCCACTGCCAGAGATTGTCCAAGCGCAACAAACATCTCTGGAGCCTTGAACCCGCTTGGTCTTGTCTCTGCAGCTGCAACTGCTCCCCCATTGAAGACTCCCAATAACCTAAAGCTTAGAGTTGATGGTAAGGCAACTAGTTTGCCGGTGACTACAGTTGCGGAGAAAAGACCTGTTACACAGCAGAATCGGAGTGAATTTTTTAATTCTCTTCGGAAGAAAACATCTTCAAGCAATGCCACTTCTATCCCAGGGCCAACCTCTTACCAGTTGTCTACTTTAGAGAAGTCAGATGAGCAGACCACAGGCCTATCTACTTCTCTTGATACTGAGATGAAGGATACTTCATCAAATTCTGCATTAGATTGCTCAGTGGGAAAAGCAACGGTGCTAGATCTCTTGATGCCTGCAAAGATTCTGAGGATTCTCCCCCTTGCGATGGAGAAAAGAGTTGTCTTGATCCTGCCGAAGAAGAAAGACTTCTTCGGCTATTTGGGTGGAAGGAAAATGTTGGAGAAGAAGAGGAAGCTCTGACAGCCGAGGAAATTGATGCTTTCCTTGAGGAGGTAACCTTATTTCCCTAAACTAAATTCTTGGCCAAAAGGAAGTGATTTTTTTCCCTGTTCATTATCAAATGTATATTTTGTCCGGTTCCAGTGCTTGCTATCTTGTATACGGAATTTAATCTTAGTTGTGCTCGTCTCTTGCAGTATCAGAAATTACGACCATCTTCCAAGTTCTCACGCCGTAATTTGCTGCTTGCGAATGCTGCACTGCTTGAAACTGGTGATGATGGCAGCGGCTCTGGACCCACTTTGTCCGACTCCAAGTCAGAAGGATTTTGATATCTTTTTTTCTTTCTATTTCCAATGTTGAAAAGTTCAGTTTTGGGGCAAAGGGAATTTTTTGGTGGTGTTGAGAGGATATGAAGGCACGATCAGAAGTCTGATGTTGAGAGAGGAGGCTCCGATATTTTTTTCTTTCTTTCTTTCTCCTGCTTGCTATCAGCAAATGTGAAAAATGAGAAATAAGTCCTCGTGCTTCAGTCCTCAGATCGCGTTTTGGTAGACTTCTTATCCACCCGCACTCTGGTGCTTATGCAGCTTTTTGTTCAGCTGCGGATCATGGGAGGGTGGATATGGTGGCAACTAGTGGTGGAAGAGAATTGCAGAGTTTGACATCAGTTCTTTTTCTCCCTTTTCCTTTTTTTTTTGTTTCCCCCCTCCCCTTTTCTGTTCCTTTCACTTTTCATATTTCTTTCTCCTTTGCCCAATTCAAAGAAGTATCATCTTGTTTTGCATAGTAAATACTAAGTTAATGTGCTTCATCTTGGATACAAATCCAGTTTCAATGAAATTAACACCGAGTTCCTTAGGATTTGCAGCTCATATTGTGTCCCACTTGATTGCCCACGAATTTGCTTGTACTCAGTTGGACCGTTTGTCTTATGTGTTTTTTTGTTGTTCCCCCCCCCCCCCCCCCCCCCCCAACCTTTCAGGTACTCAATCTGTTGGAGATATTTGGATCCACATGTGATAAACTTGCTCGCAAGAGAAAGAAAGTGGATCAGTTGTCACGCGGTCCTGGCAACAAAGTGGGGTTCAAGGTCTTGTTGCATGTGCTGGTGTTGGATGGGCAGTGTGTTCCTTGACTTCGTTTGTTGTTGTTGTTGTTGTTGTTTTTGTTTGGTTACGTCATATGTACAAAAGTCAAGTCGGGGAGTTGCTGCAACCAGAATCCTTTGTCATGATTCTTTCCCCTTGGGAATGGCTCGTCACGCAAACTTCTTCTTGACGTTTTGGGGGGGGGGGGGGTTGGGGTGCATCGGCAGTGCTCTCTGATCACAGGCATCTATATAGGTTTCCAATCCAATCTCAGGGCGGCGGCGCGGTGATCGGACCATTTCAGAATCAGACTTGCCGCATCAGCTTCAAAAATGGCTGATCATTTTAGGATCAACAGTTGAAGCATACGGCTTTAGCCATTTTAATAGGCAGTCACTGTTTAATTTGGATAAGAGTTCTCCATCATCACCGGCAGGGACATATCTAGTGGTGTGATTCAACAACCTCCAGTGACTGAGGTCTTCTTAGTTCGAGGCGGGGCGCAGAAGAAAGGATTTCAGCCAGTAACAAATCTTTTCGACGGCTTTCTTCATCCTAGGTATCTAGTGAGATAGGTCTCGCTCGGCCGGGGAAGAGTTGCAGCATGTAATGTCTGAATTTCAAGAACCGTCCAAATCTCATCTTAAACGCTCGGCCGCGGAAAAAGGATGCTTGGCGTTAAAAGAGTACCTTGAGTTATAAAAAAAACACGCACACACACAATAACCCTCGATCCAACCAACCACCTCACGGTGGGTATCTCCGTGTTTAGTTCCAGATTTTGTCACCTTCATATAGTCTAATGGACGGTTAGAAATGTGCCTGTCAGATCCCCCGCTAGCTTAGTGCACGATAATAGCGCTACTCTTCTGTATGTTGATTCTTGATAAACTTAATTTGTAAAATCCATTTGAGTATATATTTGTAGTATTATTCTATTTTGTTATTACAATGAAACAACACATTAAATAACCTTTCCTAATTGCTATATCGGCGACTCTAGTAGCCGTCTATCTACTTCTGTGGGGATACTCTTGTTATTACGTTTCCGCTGCGGGGTATATCTCTTACTTATTTTACCAACATTGGTATCAGAGCCAGGTTGATTGGTTCTATTTTTTTCTCTTTCTCTTGTGAGCTGTATAGATGGTAGGTTCCCCGGCACAGTCGGACCCTGAGTTGACGGATCATTCGAGGATTGGTTCTCGGATGTTGATCTAACGTTGGTCGATGTCAACTCTGGTGTGCAGGCAGCAGAATCTGGACAGGCGTTGGTCCTGGACACTGCGACTAGTAGGACGAGTGTACCGAGTTCAGATGCGCTGGCAGCGGCTCGGCACAGCTAACTCTGAGTTTCAGGTAGTGCCTTCACTTCCTGGAGTAGACACATCGGATAGTCTGAGTGTCTATATACCTTCTCCTCTGACTGTGCCAAATCCTTGGTCCCCACCTATTTTTGAACAGACCCCTTGGAAACCATGGTCAGTATGTGGAAACTGCATGTGCCAGTTGTGCCCCTCAATGGTGATTGCAGAGGGTTATATACAGTTTTTATAGAGAGATAGAGATATAACTTGTGGCGAAAGGTTATACCCAGAAAGAGGGTATAGATTATGATGAGACATTTTCACCAGTGGTGAGATTCTCATCTGTTCGCCTTATTCTAGCCATTATCGCGCATCTCGACTTGGAATTGTTCCAAATGGATGTGAAGACTGCATTTCTCAATGGAGAACTAGACGAGGAAATATACATGGCTCAACCCAGGGTTTTGAGACTAAAGGAGAGGAGCAAAAAGTTTGCCGCCTCAAGCGTTCAATCTATGGGTTGAACAATCGTCTAGACAGTGGTATAAGAAATTTCATAAGGCTATTATATCATATGGTTTTGAGATGATTGAAGAGGACCACTGTGTGTATGTTAAGCGATGTGGAGTTAGTCTCCTCATTTTATCATTATATGTTGATGATATTTTAATGGCTGGAAATGATATGGAGTTGATCGATGCCACTAAGATATGGTTATCTTCCGTCTTTGAGATGAAAGATATGGGTGAAGCGAGCTATGTGCTCGGAGTGAAGATTATGTGGAATCGCTCGGAAAGGTCACTGAGTTTGTCTCAGGAGACATACATAATAAGATCCTGAAGCGTTTCTGAATGCACAATTCTAAACCCATCGATACTCCACTTGATAAAGGATGTGTCCTACGTACTTGACAATGCCCCAAGAGTAAAGAAGAAAAAGAAAGTATGTCTAGTGTGCCATATGCCGCTGCGATTGAAAGTCTAATGTATGCTATGTTATGTACTCAGCTAGACATTAGCATCGCAGTGGGTTTGGTAAATCGTTACCAAAGTAACCCTGGTCTCGCGCATTGGAAAGCCGTAGAAAGGATTTTACGGTATTTGCGAGGGACAGTAGATTACGCATTACATTACAAGGGTGGCAACCTGAAAATCATCGGCTATAGTGATGTGGATTGGGCTGGTGACCGAGATGAGCGAAAGTCCACTTCAGGCTTTGTGTTCATGTTGGCTGGTGGAGCTATCTCGTGAAGTAGCAAGAAGCAGTCTTGCATTGCCCTATCCACTATAGAGGCCGAATACGTTGCTTGTTCTGCTAGTAGCCAAGAGGAAATTTGGTTGCAAAGTTTGTTGCAACGTTTGGCGATTACACCTCATCAGAATGAGGGTGTACTGTTATATGTTGACAGTACTTCGGCATTGGCCTTCGCCAAAGATCCCAAATTTCATGACAGAACGAAGCATATTGATATTCGTTACCACTACATTAGGGATTGGTGGCAAAAGGGTTAGTGGTGCTTCGTTAGATTAGTTCTGTTAGAATGATAGCAGATCCACTAACGAAATCTTTAGCCAGAGAAATTTTGTGACCCATTGTGGATCTCTGGGTCTTTGTAAGTATAGTAATTTACAATATTTTGACATCATTAAAGTTTTGTTCATCATAAAATGTTATTTATGTGAACAAATGATTGCTTTATACATTGTTAAGAGTGTCACCAGGCTAAGAGGATCAGCCCTCTCACACGGGTGATCCGCCTTTGGCGCTTATTGATAGCGAGCAAAGATGAGGCACTTGATGTTGTGGAACTCTAGATGACTAGAGGTCGAGCACAATATCCCGAGTCTTGTGAGTATACCGCCTTGGCTGAGGCCGAGATGAAATCTGAATGAGTTCAGATTGACCATGTGGATTATTGATATAATCTTCTGTAGCCTGTTGGATCGGATATGTGAGTCGCAAAAAGGCGCTAAATGAGAGCGACTGGTTTGTGAGACTTTGGTCAATTGTATTTGTTACAATTGGACTTGTATCCGTGCGATGTTGTTTGACACGCCCATATGAATGGAGGAACATCGCAGCATGTGAATCATACCACATGTGTAATATTCAACCGCATATGAGAATGATGAATGGTTCTCTCTTCATCATGTGTGTGAGCTCATGAATCACGTTTGTTGGTGATTCCTAATGTACCCCTAGTGACCTGCAGCGCTGTGCCATGGCAAGGAAGCTTAATGTCGCTACTTTAGCATGTTACTTAGGGCGATGGTTGATACCGTCTAGCGGGACATGTCTAGGAAAGTGGTTAAGACAAATTGAATTGGCATGAGCAGCATAGGGAAGGCATCTTGTTATTTCACCATGCTTAATTAGGGGTGTTCACGGTTCGGTTCATCCGGTTTCTCCATTTTTGGGAGAAACCGAACCGAACCGAATTACTGTTTGAACTGAAACGAACCGAACCGGTTCGGTTCGGTTCAAACCGAAATATTATATTTCTGACATTTTATTTAATATTTTTATGGTATGTTTGGGGTTTTTATGACATTTTATATGCAAAACTGTTAAAAAGACAGTTTTTTTGGCGGTCGCGAGTTTCGAACTCGCGACCGCCATGGGCGTGGAGGGCGCGCGAAGGCGCCCTCCACTGCGCTACTTCTTTTTTTTTGTTTAATTATATTATTTAAATAATTATATATAGGTATTCGGTTTATTTCGGTTTCCCAGTCAAAAACCGAACCGAACCACCCAGCTCATGAAACCGAACCGAACCGAACCGGTCGGTTCGGTTTTTTCGGTTTGGACCAAATATTGAACAGCCCTATGCTTAATTACTCATATCCCGGGAGGCTCAGTTGCCTATGTGGTAATAGAGTCATGAGTGTTATGCTTTTGGATTCGATACTGCCTTCTGAGAGATCCGGAGTATCAAAATCAGGTGAATATTAAGAACCTGAGGTACATATTAAGATCAAGTGTTCCATAGTAAGATGACGACTTAATGGAATGCTTATTGGTGACTCGGAAAATCTCACAGAGGTTGCACGCCTTATTTTCGGTATGATCGTTGATGTCAAATGCCATAGAGAACGTTGGGTGCGCTGTCAACCCTATGTGGGTAAGTGAGTAGTGAACCCTAAATGGGCAAGTGGGAGCTTGTTGGGCGCGGGCGCCCATTTGGGCCCCGCAGGAGGCCCACCCGCCTCCACCGCCACAGCGGGTGGAGGGGGGCCAGCCACGCTAGCGCCTTGGGCGCTGGCAGGCTGGAAACTCGCCAACGCACCAGGGGTGCGTTGGCGAGAGCAGCAACTGCCACGAGGCAGCAGCTGCACCATGCAGCTCTGCCGCCTCCCTGAGGCGGCAGAGGCTGCGCCTATCCTCCCCCGTTGCCGCCTCTCTCCACCTCCTCTCTACCTCCTCACACCTCCGCTCCCTCCCTATAAATACCCCATGGGGGTGAAGGGAGAAGAGCATCCCTTCCCATCTCAAGATCCATCCTTTGAGGATCCTTGAGCACCACAAGTATATGCATGCATGTGTGTATGCAAGTGCAAAGGCACAAGCGCAGTGTGTGCAGTGCGCTGATGTGTTGTGTGCTTGTGTGTGTGAGGAGTGCAAGTGCATGTGTGTAGTGCATGAGAGTACATACAAGTATGTCTTGTATGTGTGTGAGAGTGAGTCTGCAAGTGTGTCTTGTAGGTGTGGCCTTCTCTATGTGAGAAGGTACTGTCCCAGGTGTGGGACATCAGGTGTTCTCTATCGGGTATCGACTAACGGAGGTACGTCATCGCCAGTCCTCGGATTAAGGTGTGGTGCTGTATAGGCGACTCTGGTAGCCGTCTATCTACTTCTGTGGGGATACTCTTGTTATTACGTTTCCGCTGCGAGGTATGTCCTCTTACTCGTTTTACCAACACTAATCAACTAATATTACTTATTTTTAACAACCGTGGTCCATTATAATAAGTATGAACACATAACACACAGTAAATTAAACTCAATTGTCCACTCAGATACTCTCTTTATACTTACCAAACAATGCCTTTTCATTCACCATTCAGATATTCTATATTATATCTTGGGGCTTAAGATGTGAATATTTTAAATTTACAACGCCAAGTGCAACTTAACAATATTAGTTGGTTGAAGCACCATGATTCAAGAAAGATTCTACCATGCTGTTTTTTGATTAAAATCAATGGTTGGAACATATCAATGATTCAACCAATGTTCGGAAGTGGAATCACTAAAACATGAAGTGGCTGAAGCCTTAAAAGGGCGGTTATTAAGGATCTTCACTCCCTAATAGTATAAGTGGGTAGGACTGTTCATGGTTCGGTTTGGGTTAAGACCATTTTCGGGTCAACCCGAACCGAACTGAACTCTATTATGATCCGACCCGACCCGAACCGAGTTGATAAATGACCCGAACCGAACCGAACCGAACTGACTTGGTTCGGTTTGGATCGGTTCAGCCCATCAGTTTGCACCTGTTGGGTATTTTTTTAGGGCTGTTCAAGTATACGTTGGGCCTATTGGTTTTTTTTTTTTGGCTGTTCACACAAAGAGCATCAATTTGGACCGGTTGGGGTTCTTTTTGGACTGTTCACATAGAATATATTATTATATATATACATAACAATATATATATATATATATAAATTTGAATTATTCACATAATAACAATCTAACAATGTGAATTGAACAGCAACATGAATATGTAATTTGTAACTTCCAAAAAATATAAAATGTCTTCTTAGAAAGAAGTATAGCTTGACTTTTTAATTGTCTATTATTATAATACTATCAAATTTTAGGACTATGTAATCTGTAACTTCCAAAAAATATAAAATGTCTTCTTAGAAAAAAGTATATACAAAACTTGACTTTCCTAAGTCCAAAAGACAGTCAAGAGAAATTACATCCACACTACATAATTCACCAGCATAAACATTGGACTTCTCCAGCAATTCAACCTTGTCTTTCGATGCCATAGATAGATTACGGAGGCAAACTTTGCTTCATTAAAAAGTGGTAACTGTTAGGATGATGGTATTAGTATTAGCACAAAAGATTGGATCCAATTGATAATTCACCAACATAACTTGACTTTACCAGGAAACAAATACATCACCAGATCTCTCCTGTTGCTGTCACTGTCAAGAGTCCCATTATGATCCTGCAAATTCAATCACAAACAAGAACTTATCTGGATCCAATTGATACTTGATAAGATTGCAGTACCCTTCTAATCGCATATAGTGCTTTGCTTATGTAATTCACATACACATGGGAGACATCTTGCATGATAATCCATTATATTCCACATGGTTTCAGAAATTCATATGAACAAAGTTCTTGATGATCTACTGGTTGCCTGAACACCTGTGTAAATACTCTGTTATTCATTTCTTGACAAATTGCCCATAGCATCATTTGCAGCAGAACTAAAGTGACACTCATTCTTGATATGATCTAGACCTTATTGAATGATCAAACAAAGTAAAGACAGAGAGAGTATGAACTTTAAATGCATAATCACTGAATGTTTGTCTAAGAAAGGGTCATACTGAATACAGTACTTGAGGGAGAGATGGCATATGGCAGGCAAGTAGGAACACCTTTACTTGTCTACTAGAGCTGCCTCCAAGGGGATGAATGCCATCCTGAAGATCAAGCTTGGTGCTGGATAAAATCTGCAGGAGGAAGAAGAAGAAGCATGGTATGTGGTGAAATGTTGCCTTCAGCTTTATTTTAGAGTATATGTGGAAACCCTGGAACCCAGCATGTGAGTGGTCTTCCTCTGGTTTCTGGCAGAAAGCAAGGAGCTTCCAAACCATCCTCTTTCGAAGAAGTAAGAACTGCAGTACTATACAGTACATGACACTTTTTGTGATACCCCGAATTTTTATTCTTTTATATTATGTGTGGATATTTACTTGTTGTGTGCCTAGAATGTGTATTTCACTATGCTTACTATAAATTTTATGCTTCTCATGAACATATGCATGTATATATATAATATTTTACATGAGAATAGACAATTAGCTACATTGAGATATATTGTGAATACTAAAAATCTTAGACTCATAATACTTAAGTCATATTGTGCACGATAATTGAATTACTGATGTGCATGTTGTAGTTATCTACTTCATGCATAGTGTATATATTATGTTGTAAATATATGAAGTACATATATATACATATGTATGTTACTTTATGCATGTGCTATCTATCTATTTAATCCTATGTACATCAATTCATCTATAGTATATGAATAATATATAGATAACATTGTCCATGTAATAGGTAATTTGCTGTGGACCATGTAAGTATATGTGTGCTATTTTCATACAAGTATAAAACATACATAATTGTGTATGCATTATCTAATTATCAATGTATGTAAATCTATGCATATGGTGCATGTGTACATAGTAAGAAATTATTATCATACACTTTGTAAGTAATCATGAGTTTATTTCTGAGCATGCAAATTATATATTTAAACGTGTGTGAATTATCTAATTATTGAGGTGCCTATTGTATTTAATTATTTTAATGCACATAGTTAGTGTTATGGATGTGCGTATGTATACATACATGTGTTATCCTTGTTTAAATAATATTATATACTTTAAGCGTGTTAAATTATTTTGGGTGTGTAAAGTACTTGGATGATAATATGCATACAATATTTAACTAATAATGGACACATTTTAATCATAAGTTCATGCGTAATGTATGTAATTATGCAATGTGTACGTATGTGTGCATATATGTATGTATTGATACATATTGTTCTTAATTATGATTAGTGTAAGTTGTAATTAATTAAATATTACATAATGCAAGTATTTTATGTGGTAATGATATGAAATCATTTTTGCATATACTAAATTATTTTAGTGCATTTATACATTAAATTTTAGGTCTGTCAGTGTTTCGGCTGCACAGTGCTGCTGGCGGCCAGGACCTGGACGCCAAGGCACTGTTGGCGGCCAGACCTGGACGCCAACCCCCAGTGGGCGGCCACCCCCTGGACGCCAACCTCATTCTGGCGGCCAGACCTTGACGTCAACTGCCAGGTTGACTACAACCGATGTTGACGTTAATATCCTACTGCGTAACGGTTCCAGAATTGTTAATGTCCGTGTTTTGGCTGGTTCCAGATTAGGAAACCCTTCCTAAACCTTGGGTAACCTACCCTAATGCGTACCCAACCCTTGAACCTATAAAATACCCACTCTGGGACGAAGGAAAGGCTTTCAACATTTGGTGAAAACCCTAGCTCCGAGATGGTGAAAAGCTGAACTTTAGAAGGCCGGATCCATCAACTGGAGGTGTTCCCCGAAGAGCTACAACATCTGGAGGATAGCTATGCATAGGAGAGATTCCAACCAACTCCGAGGAGCCATCTACATCGACAGGAGAAGAAGATCTAAGGCGTTTCCGAGCACCTTTTTCGCAGGGCCGAAAAGGGCTTCACCGACGATTCTGATCTTTGTAGATTTTTTTAAGAGGCAAGTAAACCTAGATCTTGATCCTATACATGTCCCCTAAGTCCTAGGTATTTTTACGGATTTTTCCTCGCGTCCTGGAACCCCGAATTCACCGTTGTATGAAAAGTCGTATGTATGTGCTGCTGGGAGCAGTAGAAGGCAACATAGGTTGCAGTCAAGTTCTTCAGAAGAAGTTGACGGCAACATCCCTTGACGTCTACTTCTTCAGGACCTGAAAGTGTGCTTTTTGATCTTCTTTTGCTGTTTAAATAATTTCTGGATGGGTATACTCTGAAATTTTTATAGGTGATTGTATACTGTTAGTAGGTCATGTCATAATGTTGCCTAAATTTTCTGTGAACCATGTAAATTATGAAAATTCAATAACTGTACTATGTGCACCACATAAGCATGTTTAAATATGGCATAAATGGAATTACTGTAGTTAGGATTGCATAATTTTACATGATAGTATGAGTACTAATATCTGACTTCTAAACTGTTATAACATAAACATGATCATATGTGCCATGTTTAATGATGTTTCGATAAATATGACTGAAATCTGTTTTAATTTGTAGAAATTATATTTACTGTTTGAAAAATCCAGAAAATTGAAGATGTGATATGTTTACTGTTAGTAACCTGGGATAAAAATTTGGAACTAATGTGATGACAGTAATAGTAATTATTAGTTAAACTATGCGGATTATTCATATTTGATATGATAAAAACTAATCTTATGTAATTCAGTAATTTGCTACATGTTTAGAATTGTAATAGGAGTTGTTTACTTCTGAAAAACCATAGTATCATGATCAGGTCAAATGAGATATAGGCAAATGGTAAATAAGGTATGAGAGGGATTAAATAGTATATGAACAATACGTGACTAGTGTGTGAAAATGTGAATGAGTGAATGTGTAATAATTGGGCCAAGAATGACACTGCTACCCTAGAGGCTTCGAGAGCTGTACATAGAAAAGTCCCTATGGAAGGCTCTACATTGTAAAAGTTTGTCCTAAAGGCATTAGGAAAAACCGGAGGTGGACAAGTACCACTGGATAGGGTGGAGAGGGCTTCTCCCCGTCTGCGCAGTTACCAAGATTCACCACTTCATTGCCTAGGTGGTGGGTATGTGATATGAGTTGTATTATGAGTTATGTGATTGAGTTATGTGTTATGAGATGTGATGAGTTATGAGTACGAGAGATTGGTTTTGTGTCCTCTAATAGGTAGTTAGGACTATGTGTCATGGCATTTTAAGTAATTGGAATATGAATAAAGTGTAAGATTATATGCGAATGTGGCACATGATGAGTGCAAATGATATGTATGTGATAAATGAAAACCAAAGAGTAAATGATGTGAAGAATATGTGAAAAGATATGTAAGAGACAGTTAATGTTATTGAAAGTGTGCTTGCATGTGAAAACCGATGTAGTAATGCATAATGTTCATGTTTTCATGCATTTACCTCATTTGCAATATCATGCTTATCATCATGTCATGTAGTTTATTGTTCTTCATGTAATAGTGTATGTGAATAAACATGAGTAACCATGTCATTTATGCAACATGAAAGATGAAAATGTAGAATTGTGAATTGGATAAGATAGCATATGAACAAATGTAAATCCATGTAATTGAATGTAATTCATGTCAAAACAGCAAGTAAAGTGTAGTTATGAAGGTGATAAATGTATGTAATATTAATTAGGTTCCATGCTAGATGTGATGTTTGCTTAGTACAAAGTTTCATGCTTTAGTACTTATTGTTGCCAACCATTTGACCATGTTTTAACTTCTCAATTCATGTTATAAAATATGAAACCATGTGTATGAGATGTATGTACATTTAAAACAGCAAGCAAAATGTGAAATTAAATATGAAAAGTGCATGTGAAAAGTGAATAGTCATCATATTAGTTTGTTCATTCCTTTATGTCAAATTCTATGTTCTAGTTGTAGAAATATGTCATGAAATGAATTAATGTGGAAATGAAGGAATCATGTTATGTGTTAAGTGTAGAGAATATGTACAAGTGTATAGTAATAGTATCCATGATTTAGAATAAACATATGATAGAATGAGGCATGTCTAGGTGATTAAAAATGTGTTGATAGCTAAGAGTATGTTCCATGTGTTTGGAGTTTAAATGATAGTATGTATTCATGAGTGTTTAATAGCTTAATGTGAATGTGATATGTTTAAGATTAAGTCTTTGTTTTACTTGCTGAGTCTTTGGACTCACCCTTGCTTCGGCGTACAGGTTGACAGGTATCCCGTGCTAGGGGAGAGACGCTATCTTGGAGGAGAGGCTTTTGAGGAGCAGTAGTAGTTGTATTTTTCCTTTCATAGTTGAATAAAAATGTTATTTGGACAATGTAGCTCTTTCATCATGTAATAATGTGGACATTGTCGTTCTATTTTTGCACTATATAGACTGTGGAATATGGGATGGTGATGGACTAAGTTAAATTGTTGAATTTATTCCGCTGAAATCATTTGCTATCTACGTACTTTTCAACCTATCGCTAGTGTTGGGTTTTATCCCACTGTAATGACGCTCTTTATACCGATGGGGATTGGTATAATCGTACCGGTATGAGGAGGGTCGTTACAGAGATTGGTATCAGAGCCCAAGGTTGAAATTGTACATGGATAGACCATCATCACCACCATATTGCAAAGTCTTTATAGGGAATTGTCCATAAATGTAGAAATTACTAATAACGAATGAAGATAGTTAAGGATAGTTAGGATTAGTAACCTAGATTCTAACTAATTAACTATTTTGCAGATTATGGCTGGACGTGGTAGGCGAAATGCTCAGTCTAGGAGGTATGAGCAGAACCGCAAGTTAAAGAATTTCGTGAAAGGACTCAAACCATCAGTGGGGCTAGGCTTTTAGAGCTTGATTCCCGTACTTTGGAAGAAGTCCTAGGCGTGGCGACCAAGCAAGAGAATAAAGTGGAATCATATCAAGGAGAAAATGAAGCTCAAAAGGAGGAAGCACCAAAACCATTCCAAAGGCAAGATAGGAAGATGAAGAAACTCATGGAAGGTCAACAATCAACTGTGGCATCAGGCAGTGAGAAGCCCGAATGCATTCATTGTGGGAAACGTCATGGCGGGAATGCATGTTGGCGAATGGAAGGAGGTGTCTTAGATGTGGCAGCAAAGATCATCGGCTTAAGGAATGTCCGAACCTGAAGACGAAGTTCGTCTCAAGAGATGCTTCATCAGTAATCATAAAGGAGCAAGGATTAGTCGGAAATGATCTCGGCGACGTCATTACAGGTACTTGATTCGATCTTCGAGGACGAAGATCTTTTTCAAGGGGGGAGAGTGTGATACCCGATTTTTATTCTTTTATAGTTGTGTGATTTTACTTGTTGTGTGCCTAGAATGTGTATTTCACTATGCTTACTATAAATTTTATGCTTCTTATGAACTATGCATGTATATATATAATATTTTACATGAGAAGAGGCAATTAGCTACATTGAGGTATATTGTGAATACTAAAATCTTAGACTCATAATACTTAAGTCATATTATGCATGATAATGAATTTCTGATGTGCATGTTGTAGTTATCTACTTCATGCATAGTGTATATAATTATGTTGTAAATATATGAAGTACATATATATACATATGTATGTTACTTTATGCATGTGCTATCTATCTATTTAATCCTATGTACATCAATTCATCTATAGTATATGAATAATATATAGATAACATTGTCCATGTAATAGGTAATTTGCTGTGGACCATGTAAGTATATGTGTGCTATTTTCATACAAGTATAAAACATACATAATTGTGCATGCATTATCTAGTTATCAATGTATGTAAATCTCATGCATATGGTGCGTGTTGTACACATAGTAAGAAATTATTATCATACACTTTGTAAGTAATCATGAGTTTATTTCTGAGCATGCAAATTATATATTTAAACGTGTGTGAATTATCTAATTATTGAGGTGCCTATTGTATTTAATTATTTTAATGCACATAGTTAGTGTTATGGATGTGCGTATGTATACATACATGTGTTATCCTTGTTTAAATAATATTTATCTACTTTAAGCGTGTTAAATTATTTAGGGTGTGTAAAGTACTTGGATGATAATATGCATACAATATTTAACTAATAATGGACACATTTTAATCATAAGTTCATGCGTAATGTATGTAATTATGCAATGTGTACGTATGTGTGCATATATGTATGTATTGATGCATATTGTTCTTAATTATGATTAGTGTAAGTTGTAATTAATTAATATTACATAATGCAAGTATTTTATGTGGTAATGATATATGAAATTATTTTTGCATATACTAAATTATTTTAGTGCATTTATACATTAAATTTTAGGTCTGTCAGTGGTTTCGGCTGCACAGTGCACTGGCGGCCAGACCTGGACGCCAACCCCCAGTGGGCGGCCACCCCCTGGACGCCAACCTCATTCTGGCGGCCAGACCTTGACGTCAACTGCCAGGTTGACTACAACCGATGTTGACGTTAATATCCTGCTGCGTAACGGTTCCAGAATTGTTAATGTCCGTGTTTTGGCTGGTTCCAGATTAGGAAACCCTTCCTAAACCTTGGGTAACCTACCCTAATGCGTACCCACCCTTGAACCTATAAAATACCCACTCTGGGACGAAGGAAAGGCTTTCAACATTTGGTGAAAACCCTAGCTCCGAGATGGTGAAAAGCTGAACTTTAGAAGGCCGGATCCATCAACTGGAGGTGTTCCCCGAAGCTACAACATCTGGAGGATAGCCTATACATAGAGGAAGAGATTCCAACTCCGAGGAGCCATCTACATCGACAGGGAAGAAGATCTAAGGCGTTTCCGAGCACCTTTTTGCAGGGCCGAAAAGGGCTTCACCGACGATTCTGATCTTTGTAGATTTTTTTAAGAGGCAAGTAAACCTAGATCTTGATCCTATACATGTCCCCTAAGTCCTAGGTATTTTTACGGATTTTTCCTCGCGTCCTGGAACCCCGAATTCACCGTTGTATGAAAAGTCGTATGTATGTGCTGCTGGAGCAGGTTGAAGGCAACATAGGTTGCAGTCAAGTTCTTCAAGAAGTTGACGGCAACATCCCTTGACGTCTACTTCTTCAGGACCTGAAAGTGTGCTTTTTGATCTTCTTTTGCTGTTTAAATAATTTCTGGACATGGGTATACTCTGAAATTTTTATAGGTGATTGTATACTGTTAGTAGGTCATGTCATAATGTTGCCTAAATTTTCTGTGAACCATGTAAATTATGAAAATTCAATAACTGTACTATGTGCACCACATAAGCATGTTTAAATATGGCATAAATGGAATTACTGTAAGGGATTGCATAAATTTTACATGATAGTATGAGTACTAATATCTGACTTCTAAACTGTTATAACATAACATGATCATATGTGCCATGTTTAATGATGTTTCGATAAATATGACTGAATCTGTTTTAATTTGTAGAAATTATATTTACTGTTTGAAAAATCCAGAAAATTGAAGATGTGATATGTTTACTGTTAGTAACCTGGGATAAAAATTTGGAACTAATCTGATGACAGTAATGTAATTATTAGTTAAACTATGCGGATTATTCATATTTGATATGATAAAAACTAATCTTATGTAATTCAGTAATTTGCTGCATGTTTAGAATTGTAATAGGAGTTGTTTACTTCTGAAAAACCATAGTATCATGATCAGGTCAAATGAGATATAGGCAAATGGTAAATAAGGTATGAAGAGGATTAAATAGTATATGAACAATACGTGACTAGTGTGTGAAAATGTGAATGAGTGAATGTGTAATAATGGGCCAAGAATGACACTGCTACCCTAGAGCTTCGAGAGCTGTACATAGAAAAGTCCCTATGGAAGGCTCTACATTGTAAAAGTTTGTCCTAAAGGCATTAGGAAAAACCCGGAGGTGGACAAGTACCACTGGATAGGGTGGAGAGGGCTTCTCCCGGTCTGCGCAGTTACCAAGATTCACCACTTCATTGCCTAGGTGGTGGGTATGTGATATGAGTTTGTTATGAGTTATGTGATATGAGTTATGTGTTATGAGATGTGATGAGTTATGAGTACGAGATATTGGTTGTGTCCTCTAATAGGTAGTTAGGACTATGTGTCATGGCATTTTAAGTAATTGGAATATGAATAAAGTGTAAGATTATATGCGAATGTGGCACATGATGAGTGCAAATGATATGATATGTGATAATGAAAACCAAAGAGTAAATGATGTGAAGAATATGTGAAAAGATATGTAAGAGACAGTTAATGTTATTGAAAGTGTGCTTGCATGTGAAAACCGATGTAGTAATGCATAATGTTCATGTTTTCATGCATTAATTACCTCATTTGCAATATCATGCTTATCATCATGTCATGTAGTTTATTGTTCTTCATGTAATGTGTATTGAATAAACATGAGTAACCATGTCATTTATGCAACATGAAAGATGAAAATGTAGAATTGTGAATTGGATAAGATAGCATATGAACAAATGTAAATCCATGTAATTGAATGTAATTCATGTCAAAACAGCAAGTAAAGTGTAGTTATGAAGGTGATAAATGTATGTATATTATTAGGTTCCATGCTAGATGTGATGTTTGCTTAGTACAAAGTTTCATGCTTTAGTACTTATTGTTGCCAACCAATTTGACCATGTTTTAACTTCTCAATTCATGTTATAAAATATGAAACCATGTGTATGAGATGTATGTACATTTAAAACAGCAAGCAAAATGTGAAATTAAATATGAAAAGTGCATGTGAAAAGTGAATAGTCATCATATTAGTTTGTTCATTCCTTTATGTCAAATTCTATGTTCTAGTTGTAGAAATATGTCATGAAATGAATTAATGTGGAAATGAAGGAATCATGTTATGTGTTAAGTTAGAGAATATGTACAAGTGTATAGTAATAGTATCCATGATTTAGAATAAACATATGATAGAATGAGGCATGTCTAGGTGATTAAAAATGTGTTGATAGCTAAGAGTATGTTCCATGTGTTTGGGAGTTTAAATGATAGTATGTATTCATGAGTGTTTAATAGCTTAATGTGAATGTGATATGTTTAAGATTAAGTCTTTGTTTTACTTGCTGAGTCTTTGGACTCACCCTTGCTTCGGCGTACAGGTTGACAGGTATCCCGTGCTAGGGGAGAGACGCTATCTTGGAGAGAGGCTTTTGAGGAGCAAGTAGTAGTTGTATTTTTCCTTTCATAGTTGAATAAAAATGTTATTTGGACAATGTAGCTCTTTCATCATGTAATAATGTGGACATTGTCGTTCTATTTTTGCACTATATAGACTGTGGAATATGGGATGGTGATGGACTAAGTTAAATTGTTGAATTTATTCCGCTGAAATCATTTGCTATCTACGTACTTTTCAACCTATCGGCTAGTGTTGGGTTTTATCCCACTGTAATGACGCTCTTTATACCGATGGGGATTGGTATAATCGTACCGGTATGAGGAGGTCGTTACAACTTTTACATCTGAAATGAATAAGTTTCCTCTGCATGTACTGCAGTGAATTGGAGAGTTTATGTTTTTATTTTATAATAAGTATGAAATCATCACAAGGTTTTAAGTAGTGAAGCCATTGATCATATACGGCATTATTTTGTGAAGCACAAATCACATTTAATGAAGTAGAAGCAGAGATAGAGAGTGCACTCGCTCATTGTTGTTATGGGTATCTGTTAGAGCAACATAGCAAAAAGGAACAAAGCAATAGAACATATACTGCCAAACAGTTGAATAGAGGGACTCCTTTAAATAAGTAAATTGCCTTGCATTACTTCTGATTGCATGTAAGAGCATCCTCTACTACTACCCACTTTCATAATAAAGAAAAAAACAGCATCCTCTACTATGTAGACCTGTTGCCTTCTACTTACTACCCACTTTCATAAAAAGAAAAAAAAACAGCATCCTCCTGCAATGTGATTCAAACATAGTCATGATGAGGGACTGTCTAAAATTATTCCCCATAATCATTAAAAGCTTTTACTTGGGTCTTGCATATCTTTCTTCTACTTTTTGTTGAATACAACATGATAGGAACAATTAACTCTATCCAGTTGACAGTGGCAAAAAAAAAAAAAAGACACTTACTTCCCTAGAAACATATCCAGAAGCAAAGGAGAAAGGAGTATCAGATACTCACCTTTTACCTTCCATGCTAAGGCGCAAACCACCTGAGGACAATAAATAAGCAGCTTCAATGGCATATATTGAAGCACTGTCCTTCATAGATGCAGGACTCTCAATAACTTTTTCTGAACCAGAAGCTCCAACATCAAACACTAGAAATACTACCAACAAAGCTTATGCAATATCAACAACCAGAGGCACTGATGTAACACCTGAAAGTTCTGAAAAAAACTATATATTTAGTAAACTCAAATTCATCCAAATTAATAATAAATGATAGAAAATAAATATTATCTTCATCTAGTTGCTCAACTTCATCTCTTTCTCTTCAATGCTAAGCTGATCTTTAGATGACCGGACCCAATCTTGAGTGCAAATTAGCGATTCTACTATTTTAAGAGATAGAGAACTCGTAAATGCATCAAGAACACGACCACCAGTGCTAAATACAGATTCTGATGCTACAGTAGAGACAGGAATAGCCAAGATGGCCCTACCCTATGCTACGGACAAGATGGCCAACTGACCCTTGAACTGCCTCCTCCATCGGTTAACTTAATGGACCAGGGTGTTAGATTGAGGGGAGAATTGGTTAGAACTGGATTGATCCCCTTGTTTGGTTTTTGGGCTAGATTTGAGATTTCCAAATATCAAACGCAGGGTAATTTTAGATTGGTCAAAATCTAACAGCTAGGCCCACTTGCCAGAGGGGACGTGATCAGTTCAATTCCCACCAAGGCAAAACATATCGCTCGCCCTGTCACCCGGCTTTGGGTGGGGTGGAAGAAATTAATGTCCTTTTTCCAAGGGCCGAATGCTTGTGATTCAGAAAACCTGCCTAGCTACTAAAGGTATTCTTTGATTGAGAGTTGCTGGTTTGGATTCCTATTATCCCGAGTGTTTATTATTATTATTGGTCTTCAACTATTAGACCAGCCGTGTTTGTTTCAGATAAAGAAGATTAGAAAGAAGACATCCGTGCAGGTAGGAGGAGCTGGAACAAGCACTAGCTAGCTAGTAGTTGGATGGCTTTTAGGCAACATATGCTGATGGATGGCCTCTGTCTGTATTAACATCAAAGAAAATGTTAAATAGACTATAGCTATTTTTCAGCTGCCCTATATTAACGTTTTCCTTCTTGAGAGAGACTATGCATTCACATTTTATTTCCTTTTACTAGGGTGAGAAATTAAGAAAGGGATCTATCTGACTGGCGCATCTGGACCTGTGTCTACTCGTTATAGGTGACAACATCTGTTGTAGTAGAGTCAAGATTGCTTAAAACTTATAAAAAATCTCAAAAACTAAACGCAAAGAGACTTATAGAAATGTGTAAAAATAAATAAAGAGGTAAAATAAAGACCTGTATCAACTTATAAAACAAAGACTTATATCAACTTATATATATATATATATATAATTTACTTGCAGAGAGAGAGAGGATACTAAACTAAACATTTCTGGGGCACACGTAGGCATGAGATCGTTATACCGTCATTGTCTCCAGATTTCATATGTTTATTAGATGATGCTTCTTAATCAGAGTGGGTAAGGATTGAGGCCCTCTTACAATTAATGGATCTAGAAATTTTGTTCAGTGAGGTTGCTTAAATTATTTTTTAATATTTATATATTATATATAATATAAATAAATAATTTTAAATATATATTTAAATAAAATTATTTTAATAAAAAAATTTCTTAAGGTTGGACATCGCCAATTTCAGTGGGGTCACTCTCACGTAAAAATTTCTCAAAATCTACAATTTAAATAGTCATTTCTAAAAAAAAAAAAAAATCTAATAGAGTCACGGGACCCCCACTGCACAGCATCCGTCCATGGTCCCAAACATTGAGGCTGGTTTGGTTGATTCCATACATCAATCCGTCCCAAGCTGATTATGGCCGGGTCGAGCAACGGATGACGGTGGTGGGATCCTATTCATATCCCCCTGGTTGGATGTGGGCTCATGAGCTAACATGTCTAAACCTGCAACCTTGCCACCCCTCCTTTGTGCGTCACAAGCCATTCTAATCTTAAATCTTATTGATCAAAGGTTGTTCATTTTTTAATTAAGATCTAATGAACAATTTACCTGATGTTGGGAGGAGGTAAAACCATAAACTGTGGCTTTGTCAGTTATCTCCAATCTGACAATATTAGTGAAGCAGACATTATTTAAAATATAAGGGTTTTTTTCCGAGGACATTTAAGTAATTTTCTTAGTCAACGAGCCGCTGTAATCCTACAGTTGGCCAAACCGCACCGTTGGGTCACCCCCCCCCCCCCCCCACCCCAATGGGGTCACCCGGGCGGTATGCCACGAACCGGCACGGTCCGGTCCGTGGCAGACCATTTTTTTTTTTTACTTTCCTCTCACATCCGGTGTATCTATGAGGTCTAAATGATGTCTAATTGAGATGAAATTTCAAACATAAGCTAATTAAGAGATGATACAAATTATCATAATTTTATTTTAATTTTTTAAAATAATTTTTGTCAAGTAAAAATTATCCAAAAATCATTATATCGACTTAATCTCAATATCTAAGGGATATAAATGGTGTCTAATTGAGATAAAATTTTAAACATAAACTAATTAAGAGATGATACAATTATAGTAATTTTATTTTAATTTTTTAAATTAATTTTTTGTCAACTAAAAATTATCCCAAAAATTATTAGGTCGACTTAATCTCAACATCTATGCATCAATAACTCTTGATATTTATATTTTTAGAATCTGTATATTTTTCTAGTAATTATGATGACTTCAGATTTGACTTTATTTTCGGAACCAAATGTCGTCTTGTTGAAGTGCACAGAGGGTTTGCCGTACCGCGGCAAACCTTGTGTGCACTTAAAGGGTCTAAATGGTGTCTAATTAAGATGAAATTTTAAACATAAGCTAATTAAGAGATGATACAATTATAGTAATTATAGTTTAATTTTTTAAATTAATTTTTTGTCAAGTAAAAATTGTCCAAAAATCATTAGATCGACTTAATCTCAACATCTATGCATCAATAATTCCTAATATTTTATATTTTAGAATCAATATATTTTATAGTAATTATAATGACTTCAGATTTGACTTTATTTTTAGAACCAAATGTCATCCCGTTGAATTCACACAATCAAAGATAGTACCAGAATTATATTAATAATATAAATAATCTAAAATTAAAGATAATTATATTTTATATAAGTGATCATGTCTTACATATAATTTACTATCTCTTTTAATTTCTTAGTGTCATATTAATATTTTATTATAAATTTTAAGGCGTTAAAGTTTTGTTTCTATTTTCGGATCTTGGTGTTGATCTAATGGAATACATTGGTCATATCATGAACAACTTTCATAAGAGCCCAAAAACTGGATCACCCTCGTTCAGGCTGTACAGAGGCCGCACTCACTGCTAATTTGAATCTCGATATGAGAGAGAAGGTCAAGAATAATCCACTGTATCTTTAAGCACAGACCTCTTTGATGTGATTCTAGTTGGAGCTTGTAAGTCGCGGGGAACAACTTTCATGAAAAAGTATTGAAGAGATATCCCCTCGTTTGAGATGTGGAAGGCATGATAATCATGTATATGTAGATCATGATATGAGAGAGAATGTGAAGAATAATCTGCTATAACTCTGGGCAAAGACCACCAATTGAGGTGATTCCACTTCGAGGATGAAGCTGAAGAAGAATAGAACAACTTTGATGAAGACCTCTTTGTTGCCCAAATAGCAAGCCTAGAGGGGGGGGGGGGGGTGAATGGATTGCTAAAAATTCCTCTTCGAAAAATACATGTAAATAAATTTGCTAGACAACAACCACTACGTTGGACAGTTAGTGCGGAATAAAGAAAGACAAGCAATCACACATAGACACAGAGAATTATCCTGGTTCAGATCTCCTATCCCAAGGAGTCCTACGTCTAGTCCCCAAGTAATCATTTGAGATTTCACTATATAAGGGTACAGTCCCCCTTAAGGATACTTACACATCCAGCCGCAGTTGGCCTTCTCTTCTCAACCAGAAGAGGAAGAACAACACCTGTACCAACATGTCTTCCTTCTTACCAAAGGGAACAACCACCTGTTCAACAACAGGTCTTCTCTTCACAACTAAAGAGGATCCACCACAAGAGCGAGTTAAAGGAGGGAGGCCCCAAGACCAAGCTTATTAGCACTTGCTTGATCTGAGGCGAGGTCTGAGAGGCACAAGATGATACAAGGAATTCCTCTCAGATCTACCCAAGCTCTCAAAAATAATACACTATTCTCCCAGAGAGTTAAGAGCTACAGAAAGATTGGATTGGATGAACTGGCTCTTCTTTTTCTGGAGCTTCAAGCTTTTTGAAGATTCAAGAATTCAAATGATCTAACTATATTGCATGGAGTCATCAGTCTTCTATTTATTTTGTGAATTATTTTGACCGTTGTAGTAGCCGTTCAGATGTCCGTTGTCTCACAGCTTCATGCATGTTAGAGAGACTAGTCCTAGGCATGGAGAGGTGAGCCTGTAGCTATAAGCGCTTGGATTGATCCTTACACCTTCAGGAAAAAGATTTTCTGAATCTTTTATCCTTTCGACAAGTTGACAGATCCATCTTTGATGTGCTTTACTACAAAAACCCTGCTTGCAATAAACACGGATACCTAGACAACTCCTTTTTGTCTACGTTGTCAGTCAACCTTGGTAGTCATGCAGTATGAAGATATGCTTAAACAGGAAAGGTTATTTTGACATCACACAAATCAAGAATCTATGCGAAACATCAAGTAAGCAAGAATATTTTGTATGGAATGATCAAGATCTTAGGATGCGCGGGAAGGTTTTTGAATTCCACAGAATCTTAAGCATATGCATATTTAAATGTTACATGAAAATAAGAAGATAAAGCAAGAATGTTTAAGAGCTATATCAAGAGCATTCTGTAAAAGACGATATTTATATCAAATTGACGATATAATCATGTGAAAATGTAATCCATGTTGAAACCAAGTCAAAGTGAACATAGTTCATGGTATATAATGAAATCAATGTTCAGTACATGCTATACTAAATAGAAATCGATGAGCAAATGAAATCGTTGTGAGGTCAAAATCGTTGTTCAAGTAAAGGCAAATCGTTGTTTGTGACCAAATCGGTGTTTGTGATCAAATCGTTGTTTAACTGAAGGCAAATCGTTGTTTTCAGTCAAATCATTATTTAGGTATAAGCGCATTTTTGTTTTTTGATCAAATCGTTGTTTAAATACAAGCGAATCATTGTTTCCAATCAAATAGGTGTTTTCGTTGTTTTCAATCAAATCATTATTTAAGTACAAGCGAATCGTTGTTTTCAATCAAATCGTATTTAAGTACAAGCGAATCATTGTTTCGATCAAATCGTTGTTTAAGTTAAAGCGAATCGTTGTTTTGATCAAATCGTTGTTTAAGTACAAGCTAATCGTTGTTTTCGATCAAATTGTTTTTACGTTAAGCGAATCATTGTTTTCGATCAAATCATTGTTGAAGTACAAGCAAATCGTTGTTTTACTTATGAAATCGTTATAGCGATGAAAATCGTTGTTTCACTTATGAAATCGTTGTTTTACTATGAAATCGTTGTAGCGATAGAAATCGTTGTTTCATTATGAAATCATTGTAGCGATGAAAATCGTTGTTTTACTTATGAAATCGTTGTAGCGATGGAAATCATTGTTTTACTTATGAAATAGTTGTAGCGATGGAAATCGTTGTTTCACTTATGAAATCATTGTAGCGATGGAAATTGTTGTTTTACTTATGAAATCGTTGTAGCGATGGAAATCGTTATTTTCTTATGAAATCATTGTTACTTATGAAATCGTTGTAGCGATGGAAATCCTTGTTTCACTTTATGAAATTGTGTTTTATAAAGGGAGTCGATGTGTACTTAGAAGAAATACATGCTCTAACCTTTGAATGGCAGTGTGTGAGAGTAACTTACAGATTTTGCTTGAATTATTTTCTGTGGATAAACTTAAAAGGAATTTGTTAGGAATTATTTGTTGAGATTTTGTTAATCACCAAAAATTACATATAATAAATAAAATTATATGGAGATGGACTGATCATCAATCTCCCCCTTTTTGGTGATGACAAAACATAGAACATTGCATGCATTGAAAGTACTGAAAATTAATTAACATAAAACATAGAACATTGCATGCATTGAAAGTATTGAAAATTAATTAACTTCAAATTTTAGGGTATGTCTTTCAAAAATTTCTCCCCCCTTTTGTCATCAAGCAAAAGAATTAGATAAACAGAAAGGAAAGTAGAGATAGACAGAGATAAATGAGAGCCAAAAGTATCAGACTTGATTACTTATGGGGATCAGAAATGTAGAAGGCATGAGACAAAAGAGAGGCATGGCAAGTAATGATTGGCCAAGTCTGGAGTTCCTTCTCTTCAAATAGTTTTTAAAAGCGCCCCAAGCCATAGTGTAGGAGGGCCCCATATCAGGAAGCATCCTCTGGATGTGCAGCTGCCTCTGAGCTTCAAGGAAAGTGGCATATCATCCTTGCCAAAGGAGGATCTGTACAGGCTAGTAGTGCCAAAACTGGCATGCTGCAGGAATTTGTCAATGGATATAGGGTAGAAAATCTTGTTCTGCTTCAGTTCCTTCTTCAGGGGTTCAAAAACTTTGTATCTTTCAATCTAAGGGCAAAAAGATCTTGAAGCAAATTGATTGAGTTGAGGCCAAGAATTCTTCACAGAAAGAGAAGGTTTGCCTGATCTGAAAAAAGAAGAGTTCAAGGTGTCCAACTGCTGAGCAGCTTGATGATATTGCTTCTCCATTTAGATGGTGAGAGCTTTCACATTCAGACAGGAGGGGAGCAAGGACATCAGACTTGATAAAACCCCAGTGATACTCCCAGAATAGAAATCGGTGGAAGGGAAGAGGAGCACCCTGGCAGACTGTGATTCTGGGCATGACTCTGGCAAATCTTTCAAAGATGATTTTACCCACAACAGAGTCCATGAGCAAGGAATGGAGCTTGGGGAGGAAGACAACCTCTGGCAACTAAAGGGTAGCAAAGTCTACCTGAAGGGGGAAGTGTTGACAGGATTTTCAGTCTTGAGCTGTGCAAGGGCCCCCTAAACTGACCAAGCTGAATTTCTGGTAGTTTGTTGATAAAACTATAGTCTTGAAAACATTGGAAATGCGGATCAACTTGATTTCCCTCTGGATGAAGGGACCCCAAGTATTCCTATGGTGAATAACAAACCACTCAGATAGTGTGAGTTGATGGTCTAAGGGTGGAAACCTGTCAGATCTAGCAAGCACAAAATTCTGTAGAGAGACTGATGGCCCCGAGCACACTGGTCTTCACTCTTAGATTCAGCTATGGAGAAGATTTTGGACTGATCTGATTTGGATATTGGAGAGAGAGGAAGAACAATGGTGGTGGAGGTGTTCTGTGAGGTTAAGGTAGGGAGGCAAAAATTGCAGCAAAGTACACTTCTGTAGATATTCACAATAGAGGGATCTCCTTCTATTTTCAACAGAAAGAGAGAACCAAAGGGGAGGAATCTAGGTTCAGAAGAGAGAGCAATGTCTTTAGAGACTTTTCTCTTCTTGGGGGCAGGACTAGAAGAGTAGTCCTGTGAACATGGGAGGACACAGACAGGACTGAACGAAGAATTGCTTCTTCTAATTCATCTTTGATGTCCTATATGATGTGACCTTGAACGCAAGAACCCTCCAGAATGATGGTTATGAAGGATGGGGGTGGGTGGATGAAAAGAAGAGAAAGAAGTAGTAGAAGGAGGTACAGATGCTTGAGCAGCTGATGGTTCAGCAAATGAGGGACCGGCTGAAGATGATGCTGGAGGTTCCTCAAAAGTAGTAGGAGGAGGAATAAAGTAGAAGAAATAGGTGAGGAAGAGGAGGTAGTAGGAAAAGTGTAGGGGAGGAGATGTGCTTTGGAAGAGGTTGTTTGAAGGTTTTAGGGGCTGGAGGGGCAGTGGAGGATGAAGGTGGAGTGGAAGGAGCTGGAATCTGAAGAGGAGAAGGAACAAGTGGTTTGGGGGCACACAGCCTCTTCTACAAGTTCTTGAACTGTGGCCTGCTCTGCCTCTGATTCCACTGGCCCTGATGGTCCTAACCCTCCAGCTGATGGCCCTGTCGGCCCAGACTCTTCCATAGATGGCCTTGGTGGCCGGATAACTGCTTCATCAATTGACCCTGATGGCCTTGATTCCTGGACATCTGGCCTTGATAGCCCAACTGCAGGTTCTTCTGCTACTGGTTGAGTGGGAGCAGGAGGGGCAGGAGATGTCAATTGCACCCTCACAAATCTGAAAGATCTGTGATATTTTCTTCATGCTACCCAACTCATTCTTCAACATCCTGGAGCTCACTTTTGACTGCTCCAAGTTCCTTGATCGAGTGCTCTGACTAATGAAGATAGAAGAAATATCAGATTGCACCGAGCACAGAATCTCTCCATATGCATTAATCTTTCAATAACTGGCTTTAGGTGCACATGAATCTTCTTCTTGGATCTTTGTGTGCCTTCCTGGTAAGCAATGGAATTTTAGTTGCAACACCTTTCCTTTTCTTTCTTGAGCTGACAACTGGCTCAATATCAATATCATCACTTGCGGTGTCCTCCACTAAGCCTTCTTGAAATTTATCAGTAGGGGCACTTACTGTGGGCTCCCCTGAATATCTGCTCCCTCTTGAATCACAGGCTCCCCAGAAATGGAGCATCTTCCATAGACACATCCTCACTGTGACCTGGTGCCCAACTTTCAAAAAAACTGCTTCCTGACTCCTTCTATATAACATCTCCAGTAGGAATATTGGGATGATTTCTTCATGAGTCTTCTTCTACTCCCCCTCAATATAAGCAACAGTCTCCAAAGCTTCTCAATAACAGAGCAATTACTGTTGAAGGGGTTTCAACTCCAGATGATTTCCCAACGGGCTCAATATGCTCAAAAGCTATTTCCTCTATCCTTCTTTCTACTGCAACAGGTCCTCAACTCTGATTGTTGTTTCTTCCTCTTGGACTACTGGGATTTCAGAGGCTTTACTAATAATTGCTTCTCCTTCTGCCATAGAGGACTTGCTCCAAACATTCCTACTAGAGAGAAGCCACTTTTCTTTAGATTTCTAGACTGAATAGGCTGGCCCATTTTCTCCATTACTTCTCCCTTCAAATCAATGCCATAATGTTTGAAAATTATGGTCAACAAATGTAATGCCCCGACGTGGAATATCATAGTGATATTACAGTTATTAATAGTACATAGCGAAAGATAAATGTCAAACCATTGCACAATTGGAATAATACCACAAAAATCCAACTTCATTAATATTCATCAAATAACTATTACATCCATTGATCAGAGCCAAAACTAGGGCCCAAAGTGCTTTATTCAAATCTAAACTATTACATAACGACTAACTACTGACTGACTCATAACTATACAAATGACTACTAAGCAGTGATTGCTGAAATGGTCACTCTTGGACATCATCCTTGTTCCCATCTCGTGTGTGTGGTAATCGCCATCCGTCTCACCTGAACACAGGGAATAAATACGCAAGATGAGCGAATAACGCCTAGTAGGACTTAATATCTCATGAGAACAAGCATGCTTTAAATGATTAATGTCTTAAAAGGGCAGGGTAACTAGAGAGAATAGTCATGCAAGTATAGTAATGATGGCAAGAGAATACTAGCTTGTACAGGGAAATAGCACAACAAGAACGATAAATGGAATGGCCATGAAACGATAATAGCATGTAACAATAGCACTTGAATAGATTGCACTTGTATTGATAGCACTTGATTGTCATAGATTAATCTTAATAGTATAATAGCACTGAGTGCATACGTACACCCCTTGATCATTTTAACTCCCATGGGCACTGACACTTTTCGGGGGCTCTCCCCAGGACCAGATCGGGCCTATATACGCTGGCATAAGTCATTTTTACCTTAGACAATCACACAATGGCCAAGAGAGTACCAAGAATAGATGAGAGTATAGAGTGAAAGTGAACAGATGAGAGTAACGAGATAGTAGATGAGATAGGGGTATATTCATAAAACAACGTTAAACATCGATAGTAACAGTTGCATAGTACTAGGTTGGGTGCCGACAGTCTGGTAGAAGTCACCACCGCCCACTAGCCGTGCTATGAACACGGGCCAAATGGTCTGGCATGATCACAATGTAAGAAGGATACACACTAAGGCCATGGATCGTGCTGATCCCTAAGGGGTGTAACGGGTTTAAGGGTACAACCAGCTCGTCAGCTAAAGACGTGCGCCAAAGCCAGAAGTCTTACGGAGGCCTTGACAAGGGAGTCTTGGCCCAGTCGGGAGTATTCCGGTGGAGAGGTGGTCTGTCACGTCCCGAGAATTACGCATCGGATTTAGTTCGAATAATTCGAGACGATATTCCGAGACGTGAACAGTCGGCAAATAAGCCTCTAGCTAGCACGCGCTAAATGTGTATCAACACCACATCACAATAGGGCCCAAATGTTGAACTCAATAAAATTGTATTCAATTGTTAAAAATGAAAACTATTACAGGACTAAGACTCAATAAAAGTGAAAGTACATAATACCCCACTTCCTACTACATTGTTCTAACACTCAAAATAACTAACTATAGATAGACTCATAATTGGAACGCTCATCACTCGGACGCATTCCCATCCTCGACTTGCTCTTCCTCTGAACTTCATAGTCACCTAGATTGGGAAAAAGTAGGGGATGAGCAAACTAGTCCAGTAGGATTTATATCTCAATGTGCGGGCAATGATATAAGTGATTAGCAATTTAGGAGTAGGTAAGTACGATGAATGTCAAGATATGCATGTGCGAATAAAACTCATTAAAACACGATACATGAAACAAGATAGAGAGAGTGATTATGGTAGAACAAGAGTTGTGAACAAGGTGACGAGATAGAACTAGCAATAGATCACTTTGTACAAGCACGCAAGATTTCAATTGATGTCAAGAACGCAGGATATCACTAATTGCATTAAATGCAGGATGGCCATATCAAGCAAGCAAGCAAGAACACACGAGCACGATCATGTAACACTAATCAGGCATGTAGACTCTAATGTACACCAAGGAAAGATCCACCAAGAATGCACACTAGGACACATGTATGTGGTTATTGTATCTATCATTCAACAAGCAAGAAAGTACTCTCAGCGCAGATGCAACGCCAGTAATCATTATACCCCATGGTTAACAGTATATCTATGACTCACCGTCATTGGGGCTAGATTGGAGCCCTTGGACACACGTCGTGCCCTGTCAGCATCTCATGTAAAATTTAAATGTAGATACCCACAGTCATTAATAATGGCCAATGAGAGTTTCAAGATGTAGCATGTGTAACGTCATGTTCATGATGATGATGAGAACAAGTAATAAGTAATTGAACATGATTTCATGATAACAATGGTCAAGAGAAAATTTGATAGCATAACGGTATGATTTATACTTTGGTTCAATGTTACATTAATGGCTTTAGTCTAGATTGTAAATCACACTCACGAGAACAAGATGAGAAAGGAAGTGTACGCTATCTCCAGGGAACTTCAATGGTACAACCAACTCGTCGGCCATATGGGAATCCATGGTCAGAGGAGATTTACGGAGGCCTTGGAGAAAAGGTCACTAGTCTACCGATTCGGAATGATCGGTAGAGAGTTTCCAAATCCCAAGAAAGGCTGCCTAGATGTGTAAGTGTGTAGGGATGTACGCGTGTCTCAATTCACAAAGCATCGGTCTCAACTCACGGAAAGCACTTAAAATGATGGCATGACTGAAACTAGCACTTTAACAAATCATGGTTTGTAAGATTTTTATGGCAACAAAATTATCATTTTAGTCAAGCTAGAATAGTAAGAAGAGTAAATCATAAGTTGCATGAATGATCACGTCATTAGGAGAGCAATTAGAATATCGTTCATGAAATTATAGATTTTAAATGTGTTCATCACTTTTAAGCCATTAAAAGACATCATGTAATGCTCAGACACAAGATATGTAATTTACACACTGGACACCATGTTAAACTGACCTCGGGTTAGCATGATAATACCTTGTAGAACCTTTCTATAATAGTTCAAAACTCACACATATGAAGAGTGGCATAAAACGACAGAAACCGGAACATATGCCTTTTAGGAAGTAGATGGAGTCCCAACCCTTCCACTTCTAGAGTCATAACTCACTAATTTCAAATTAACATCTGACACATGAATATAACACATTGAAGCCCTTTGAATAAAGAATCCAACAAAAAAAAACGGCGTATCAATCCGAGGTCTATAGAAAAAGTTACAGCCATTTAAGCAACACTGCGCAGAGGCCAGGTCGCGACACGAAACCAGTCGCGTTTTGAAGGTGACAGGACGATACGTCGCCTTCTGGAGAGAGGTTTTGGGTTGCCAAATACACCTAGTTCGACTCATACTTGGATTGGGTTGATATAGGGAACCTATACGGCTTATAACTCCTAATCTAGTGCTTTTGGGATAAAACTTTCAACATGAAAATTGTCAAGAACATCTAGTAGAAGAACTTTGATGTTGGTGGTTTGATCTAATTGATCTCAAATCTCATGAAAAAACATGAAGAACGAAAAAGGAAGTGCAACCCAAAAACGCAATTCCTGTAGCGGCTTTCTTACGACACTTATAACTCTTTAACTAATGACGTTAGACAAAAGTCTCAACATAAAAGTTGTAGGGAACATGAAATAGTGTGAACTATGATTTTTAAATAATTTAAACGACCTCAAGATGTATGATAAATCGACTTGAATAGGAAAGGACCCTGACAGGCGCGACTTTGGCAAAACGCCTATAACTCATGATGTACTAAATGGAAAATGATGAAATCAGTGGGAAATGAAAGTTAACTTGATGCTCTACAAATTGATATAGGATATGTTAGGTTTGGCCTGAGAAAACCTACCTTCTGGGTTGAAGAAGTCTCATTTTCCAGAAAATCCGAGTTCAGACCACTTGGGGGAGAACACTTACTGCTCCGTGTATACTGCATGGAATTGGGCATTCCACTTGGGTTAGAACGTAGACTTGACCCTTTCCAGGGGTATAAGTCTTGCAAGGTTTGATTTAGGTTTGACCTACCTTTGGTCGACTTCAAGATGACTGTCTGTGCAGGTCGCAGCAGACGCAACGGGGAAGAAGATGAGCTTCTTGTGGTCGTTCCACAGCTCCTCAGCCACCAAGAGCTCTTCCACACGACCCCAGCAAGTTCTAAACTCGTCCCTAGGGTTTGGGTGAAGAGTATTTAAGCAACCAAGGTGTTTAGGAGTCATATTGTAACTAGGAAAGCTAGGTTGCGGTTTTGACAGTTAGTTTCCTTTTTTTTTTTAGGATTTCTTCCTCCCTTAGAGTGTGTGAGGCTTTAGGAAATCTCATCATTGTTAGGACGAATTTAGGTTGCCAAGAATGCATGATTGCATCCCAATTCAACTCAAATTGCCTCTTTCTAATTTCAGCCTATTTAGAGTTACGAATTTCCATGCATTTTCTAGATTTATTTGATTTTTGGGTCAAATGATGTCCATTGGCCCATTATGATATTGGGTCATTATATATAATGTTAGAAGTCTCTCCAACATTTTATTTAATTTATGGTTGCGTCGTATTTCCGTGTTAACGGTTTTCCGACTTGTTTCCTAATTTGGATAATCGGTCACAATAACTCTTAAACCTAGCCTAAATGATTTTTATTGACCCAAATTCTTGATGGGTCATTAGATGATATTATTTAAAGTCCATATATGATTTTTATTTAATTTTCTGACTCATCCAAGTACGTGTGATAATGATTTTATGACTTATTTATGAATTACGATAATAAGTCGCAAAACACTTTAAACTTGGCTAATCTGATTTTTCATGGCACAAATTTCTTTGTGGAACATTTATTAATAATTTTTAGGGTTGATTTATAATTTTTACGGAATTTTCTCATGTGTTTTAGCATATACGATAATGATACGTATGTTTAAATACTCTGATATTATGGAAATTATTTATTTCCATTTATTTGAGTTTTTATGTAATTCAAATTTCCGGGGTGCTACACCCTCCCCCACTTAAGAGAATTTGGTCCCCAAATTCATAGATCATTAATTGGCTCTTGATAGTTATGATCCATGAGTTGGTTCCAGATTTAATTTCTCTAACTTGTTTCAATCATCGTGGATGCTAGTCCAACATCTACACCTATGGCCACCCATATTATTCATTTGGTTCCTTCCAGCTTGGTCTTTTAGCATGGGACAGTTGGGAAGGCGGTGGTCGCGATTTCCACATCACAGGCAAGCTCCTGCCTTCTTCCAGCACTCTTCTGCTCTATGTCCAGGCTTGTTGCAAAAGTTACAATATTCCACCGTCTTTGTTTCTTCTACCTTGATCTTTTTCTCCATGCCATAGTCCTTCCCAGTGGTTGGCCTTTTGTTGTTGTAGTTATTATTGTTGTTGTTATTGTTGTTATTGGGGAAAGTTCCAGTTGTATCGACTGCTCCCCTTTTTATAAAGGTCGGCTTTGAGATGTCCTTCCCCCTCATGCCTTCCACCTTAGCCATAGTGTCTTCTACCAGCTGAGCTCTTTGGACCATCTCCGTGTAGGTTTGGATGTTGTAAGGTCCGAGCTTCTCGATGAACATGGGTCTGAGCCCATCCATGAAACGGTTAGCCTTTAGTCTTTCAGTTCCCACCAGATGTGGGGCATACACGGCAAGCCGTGCGAACTGAGCCTCATACTCAGCCCCGGACATCCCTTTCTGTTTTAGTGCAGCAAACTCTGCTGCCTTCTTCTCCTTGACTCTCTTAGAGAAATACTTTCCTCGGAATATCTCCAGGAATCCGGCCCACTCTAGTTCAGCTACATTTGGTAGGTGGGCCGAGGTGGCCTTCCACCATGCTCGAGCATCTTTAGTAAATTGGAAAGTGGCCAGTACCACTTTCTCCCTATTGGTGCATTGCATTACTTGGAAGATCCTTTCTATCTCCTCTTGCCAATTCTCCGCCTCGTCTGGATCAAGGGATCCAGAGAAACGAGGAGGGTTTAAACTCCTAAAATTCTGGTGCAGATCACCGGCTCCATTCCTTGCAGCTCCAGCCTGATTACCAACCTGAACTACGCTTTGTAATGTCTGGGTCAGTCCAGCCACGGTTTCTTGCATAACTTGCCACTGATTACGAGCCATTGCAGTTGAGTGTAAGAGTTATGAGGGTTCCTGAGAAAAGGATGGAAACCAATTAATGTCTCTAGATACATTATAAGAGCCAATGGGTAGGAGTGTTTAATTCTTGCTAACATATTCCTAGTCTCTACCCATTCTCACCAGGAACTGTATTTAATTTTCATGACCTAGGTTCCATAGGTATCTCCTATTCCTGAGACTTATCCTATTTGGTATTCCTAGGCTCTGATACCACTAAACTGTCACGTCCCGAGAATTACGCAGCGGATATTAGTTCGAATAATTCGAGACGATATTCCGAGACGTGAACAGTCGGCAAATAAGCCTCTAGCTAGCACGCGCTAAATGTGTATCAACACCACATCACAATAGGGCCCAAATGTTGAACTCAATATAAATTGTATTCATTGTATTAAAAATGAAAACTATTACAGACTAAGACTCAATAAAAGTGAAAGTACATAATACCTCACTTCCTACTACATTGTTCTAACACTCAAAATAACTAACTATAGATAGACTCATAATTGGAACGCTCATCACTCGGACGCATTCCCATCCTCGACTTGCTCTTCCTCTTGAACTTCATAGTCACCTAGATTGGGTAAAAGGTAGGGGATGAGCAAACTAGCCCAGTAGGATTTATATCTCAATGTGCGGGCAATGATATAAGTGATTAGCAATTTAGGAGTAGGTAAGCACGATGAATGTCATGATATGCATGTGCGAATAAAACTCATTGAAACACGATACATGAAACAAGCTAGAGAGAGTGATTATGGTAGAACAAGGGTGTGAACAAGGTGACGAGATAGAACTAGCAATAGATCACTTTGTACAAGCACGCAAGATTTCAATTGATGTCAAGAACGCAGGATATCACTAATTGCATTAAATGCAGGATGACCATATCAAGCAAGCAAGCAAGAACGCACGAGCACGATCATGTAACACTAATCAGGCATGTAGACTCTAATGTACACCAAGGAAAGATCCACCAAGAATGCACACTAGGACACATGTATGTGGTTATTGTATCTATCATTCAACAAGCAAGAAAGTACTCCCAGCGCAGATGCAACGCCAGTAATCATTATACCCCATGGTTAACAGTATATCTATGACTCGCCGTCATTGGGGCTAGATTGGAGCCCTTGGACACACGCCATGCCCTGTCAGCATCTCATGTAAAATTTTAAATGTAGATACCCACAGTCATTAATAATGGCCAATGAGAGCTTCAAGATGTAGCATGTGTAACGTCATGTTCATGATGATGATGGGAACAAGTAATAAGTAATTGAACATGATTTCATGATAACAATGGTCAAGAGATAAATTTGACAGCATAACGGTATGATTTATACTTTGGTTCAATGTTTACATTAATGGCTTTAGTCTAGATTGTAAATCACACTCACGAGAACAAGATGAGAAAGGAAGTGCACGCTATCTCCAGGGAACTTCAATGGTACCACCAACTCATCGGCCATGTGGGAATCCATGGTCAGAGGAGATTTACGGAGGCCTTGGAGAAAAGGTCACTAGTCTACCGATTCGGAATGATCGGTAGAGAGTTTCCAAATTCCCAAGAAAAGGCTGCCTAGACGTGTAAGTGTGTAGGGATGTACGCGTGTCTCAATTCACAAAGCATCGGTCTCAACTCACGGAAATCACTTAAAATGATGGCATGACCTGAAACTATGCACTTTAACAAATCATGGTTTGCAAGATTTTTATAGCAACAAAATTATCATTTTAGTCAAGCTAGAATAGTAAGAAGAGTAAATCATAAGTTGCATGAATGATCACGTCATTAGGAGAGCAATTAGAATATCGTTCATGAAATTATAGATTTTAAGTGTGTTAATCACTTTTAAGCCATTAAAAGACATCATGTAATGCTCAGACACAAGATATGTAATTTACACACTGGACACCATGTTAAACTGACCTCGGTTAGCATGATAATACCTGTAGAACCTTTCTATAATAGTTCAAAACTCACACATATGAAGAGTGGCATAAAACGACAGAAACCGGAACATATGCCTTTTAGGAAGTAGATGGAGTCCCAACCCTTCCACTTCTAGAGTCATAACTCACTAATTTCAAATTAAAATGTGACACATGAATATACCACATTGAAGCCCTTTGAATAAGGAATCCAACAAAAAAAATGGCGCATCAATCCGAGGTCTATAGAAAACGTTACAGCCATTTAAGCAAACACTGCGCAGAGGCCAGGTCGCGACACGAAACCAGTCGCGTTCTAAAGGTGACAGGACGATACGTCACCTTCTGGAGAGAGGTTTTGGGTTGCCAAATACACCCAGTTCGACTCATACTTGGACTGGGTTGATATAGGGAACTTATATGGCTTATAACTCCTAATCTAGTGCTTTTGGGATAAAACATTCAACATGAAAATAGTCAAGAACATCTAGTAGAAGAACTTTGATGTTGGTGGTTTGATCTAATTCGATCTCGAATCTCATGAAAAAACATGAAGAACGAAAAAGGAAGTGCAACCCAAAAATGCAATTTCCTGTAGCGGCTTTCTTACGACACTTATAACTCTCTAACTAATGACGTTTAGACAAAAGTCTCAACATAAAAGTTGTAGGGAACATGAAATAGGTGCAAACTATGATTTTTAAATAATTTTAAACGACCTCAAGATGTATGATAAATCGACTTGAATAGGAAAGGACCCTGACAGGCGCGACTTTGGCAAAACGCCTATAACTCATGATGTACTAAATGGAAAATGATGAAATCAGTGGGAAATGAAAGTTAACTTGATGCTCTACAAATTGGTATAGGATATGTTAAGGTTTGGCCCGAGAAAACCTACCTTCTGGGTTGAAGGAGTCTCGTTTTTCCAGAAAACCCGAGTTCAGACCACTTGGGGGAGAACGCTTACTGCTCCGTGTATACTGCATGGAATTTGGGCATTCCACTTGGGTTAGAACGTAGACTTGAACCTATTTCCAGGGGTATAAGCCTTGCAAGGTTTGATTTAGGTTTGACCTACCTTTGGTCGACTTCAAGATGACTGTCTGTGCAGGTCGCAGCAGACGCAACGGGGAAGAAGATGAGCTTCTTGTGGTCGTTCCACAGCTCCTCAGCCACCAAGAGCTCTTCCACACGACCCCAGCAAGTTCTAAACTCGTCCCTAGGGTTTGGGTGAAGAGTATTTAAGCAACCAAGGTGTTTAGGAGTCCTATTGTAACTAGGAAAGCTAGGTTGCGGTTTTGACAGGTTAGTTTCCTTTTTTTTTTTTAGGATTTCTTCCTCCCTTAGAGTGTGTGAGGCTTTAAGAAACATCCCATCATTGTTAGGAACGAATTTAGGTTGCCAAGAATGCATGATTGCATCCCAATTCAACTCAAATTGCCTCTTTCTAATTTCAGCCTATTTAGAGTTACGAATTTCCATGCATTTTCTAGATTTATTTGATTTCTGGGCCAAATGATGTCCATTGGCCCAATTATGATATTGGGTCATTAATATATAATGTTAGAAGTCTCTCCAACATTTTTATTTAATTTATGGTTGCGTCGTATTTCCGTGTTAACGGTTTTCCGACTTGTTTCCTAATTTGGATAATCGGTTACAATAACTCTTAAACCTAGCCTAAATGATTTTTATTGACCCAAATTTCTTGATGGGTCATTAGAGGATATTATTTAAGTCATATATAATTTTTATTTCATTTTCTGACTCATCCAAGTACGTGTGATAATGATTTTATGACTTATTTATGAATTACGATAATAAGTCGCAAAACACTTTAAACTTGGCTAATCCGAGTTTTCATGGCACAATTTCTTTGTGGAACATTTATTAATAATGTTTAGGTTGATTTGTAATTTTTACGGAATTTTCTCATGTGTTTTAGCATATACGATAATGATACGTATGTTTAAATACTCTAATATTATGGAAATTATTTATTTCCATTTATTTGAGTTTTTATGTAATTCAAATTTCCTGGGTGCTACATGGTCCATGCCAAGAGAGTGTGTAGAAACTAGGGTCCGTCGTGCCTCGAGTGCTCGAAGGCCAAGGGAAACGATCACGGTATTTAAATCACGCGATTAACTCGAAGACAAGTGTAAATAATAAATAGGGAAATTTAGTAATTAATTTCACTTAATTACTAGATACATTATTGAGTAGTTTAATAAGGTTTAATGGTAAACATGAATGTTAGGTGTGTGTAAGTGTAAGAAATCAAGAGAGCATGTAGGTTGTACTCATGGCTTTTAAATTATTGATTTTCATGTATTGACAAATAATCAGTCGTTAATAGTCATGACATGTTTAATTAGGGTTAAATAGGGTTTAATACACATATAGCAGGGGTATAAGTGTAAATTTAAGTCTTGGCCGCAACATTGAGGTCGCGACGTAGGTGGCTATCACGTTTAGGTCGCGACGCCAGGCCCGGTCGCGTTCTGCTGAATCGGTCACTAGGGTCAACCCGGCCAGGTCGCGACATGTCGACCAGTCGCGTTCAGAACGCGATGGACCCCCGTGTCGTGACCCCTTCTGAGATCACGACGGGTCGGGCCGTCGCGACTCCATAAGGTAGCCCGAACCCAGAAAAGGAGATTTTACCCTTTTCCAGGTGGGTTCCATCCCTCCATACTCGATACAGTCCACTTCTAAATTCGATATAAAATTGCACGATGCTTCAAAATTCTTGAAACCACTTTTAACGGAACTAGACAGGACATTACTATCACCTAAAAGGGAATGTCGTCCTCGACATTCAAAACGAACCACAATAAACCAAACTATCACCTAAAAAGAAACAAAGCCATATGCAGAACAAAAAGGATACACTTCCTCTACATCTTCCTTTCAAACTGTCTGCTCATTTCCATGTTGTGTTCCGTGGGGGTCGTGTGGTGAGACCTTCCACTTGTTGTGTTTTACCCTTCCTTGGGTAAGTTTCTGAATATGGTTTAGTGTGAGTTGGATTGGCATCGTGGTAGCCAGTCCTGTTACTTAAATGTGGCATTCAATACATCATGGATTGGGGATATAAAGGTAACGTAGCGCGTTTTTTGGATCTTCATTTAGTGGTCATTTGGATCTGCGTTTACTGGCTTTGGTGTGGTGCTCATGACCAATGTGAAGTCATTGAACCTTGGTCATGGTTTTTGAGCGTGTGCGGGGCTTAGTGGGCCGGCAGGTTAGGCCCGTAGTGCCCATTGGTTCACTGGATGTGAACGCGATGGGGGTGTAGGTCGCGTTCTGAATGAGACGGCCCTGGTGGTCACATTCTTGTTGCCGCTATTTAGGTCGACGTCTGCATGCGCGTCGCTTGTCGCGCACGGGGCGGAGCTTGCTGACGTCGGGAGTGGAAGGTGACGCCCTAGTCCGTTGCGACAAGGTCGCGATGGGGAGGTACGTCACGATCCCAACTGCTGTGCATTTTTAAGGAAGTTTGCCGAATAGAGCTTTCACAAGCTCTGCTTGACCAGGAAAGGAGATGTTGCGGTTTCATTGGGCGATTCGGCATGGTTTTCAACGCACTCTCGACGCGAGGACGTTGCATGGAGCGGGGGAGACATCGTGTTGTAGCCGGATTGCGTGTTCTTCGCGGAGGTAGGGAGTTCCCACCTGGTTTCATTGCGTGGATCGCGTATGATGTATGTTTGATTTGTTTAAAGTTTTATAAACATTAGATTCCATGTTAGGACAATGAAATGAGCATGAAAACCGGGTTGAAACTGTGTTTAGGGTGGTTTGCATGGAAAATCCGGAGAGGGTTCTTGGATTAAGTTTTTCGCCTGAGAAGGCGACAGACCCGGCTGTCGCGAGCAGGTCGCGACACGCCGACCCGTCGCGTTAGGGTTTCCTATCGCGACACATCGTGGTGTCGCGACCTGAACGCGACTGTACCTCATGTCGCGACCATAGCCGAGTGAGCTTGTGGTGCTTGTTTTATCTGATTATCATTTAAGTATCGTGCATGGCAATGCTAGTGAAGCATTGACACTTGTAGCGCTTGTAAAGCGTGTCGTTTGTGCGTTGTTTACGTGATAAGGGTGGTGCTCACGAAGTGAGCATGCTTTTTCATGGCGTTCACATGGTTTGAGTGTCGTGCATGAGTGTGCATGGTTAGTGGTTCGACATTATGATTATTGTAATATAACTTGTATAGTTAGTTTGAGGTGACTGGGCAGTAAGGTCATGTGTGGACCTAGTCCTAGTCTATTGTTGTCTTTTAAAGTGTATTATAATGATATATGTGTTAAGTAGTGTGCGTTGCCATAGAGGTCACAGAGTGACCAATGACAGGCAAGGTTGTGTTGCACTGTTGTGATACAAGTGTGTACCAGTGTAAGATGGTTTGGAGGTCACATGGTGACTGATGACAAGCCAAGTTATTATCGATTGGTGTGATTTATGTAAGTGCTTATGTAGGTTAGCTTGTAGGTCACAGGGTGACCGGAACAAGCTACTTCTCGTTTGTGTACCGTGGTTTGTAACAAAGATTATATATTAAATATCGTAGTTTGTGCTAGCTGAGTGTGGTGGTCCGACGCCTATTCTGGAATACCTCTTCAGTTGGGTGCGCCAGGTTTTGTGTGAGCCAGGCACGTGTGTGTGTGCTCGGGGTTGTCCCGATACGGTGGTACCGTCGAGGTCTGGGTCGTCTGTCCTGGACACCCTCACTCCGGTGTTTGAGTAGTACGTCCGGCTGAGGGAAAGACGACAGTGGGACAACGACTTGTGAGAGTTTGTGTTTAGTCACTTGTAGCGTGCTCGTAGTTGGGGGTACGGACATCAGTAGACGTTGCTGGTCCCCAGCTAGTCCTGTTTTCTAGTGTCTCACTTTAGAGAGCTCGAGCCAGAGTCTCTAAAGGTGTCAGGCATGGGCCTACAAGGTGTGTGACTTGCAGGTGTGGTGATTTGGTTGGTCTCCATAGTTCTTTGGCTTTACTGGTGGTTGTGGAGCGGCAGTTGGACCTTACGTCCGTGACTGCGAGACTGAGAGGTAGTTCTTGTGTTACGTTGTCCAAGTTGGATACTAGCGTCATGAATTAATTAGAAAATAGACATGTATAGGGCATGCTTTGATTAGGTTACTTTTCGGTGACCTAACAATGCACAGTCATGAATAAACGAATTAATTGGCAAAGGTCACATGATAAAAATTAGGGCAAATAGGGGCGTTTGAAAGCTAAGAGCATGTAGTATTTATGAGAATATTTTTAGGACATGAGATCAAGTATATGCGAGGATTGAAAGCCAACTTTAGGATTCGGGCACATGATGATGCTCAGGATTCAAACATTTAATTCTCCCTCATGGAGGAATAAAACATAGAGAAATCAGAGGGCTTTTAAAGAGCGATGAATAGGCTACCTAGGGTTTAAATTTCATGATTTGTGCTTGAGAGATTACCTACCTTTTCTCGTGAATAATAGATCCTAGGGTTGATGACGAAAAGAAGATGAAAACCCCACTTGTTCTAGCCTTCTCCTCCAAGCTCCTTCGTCCATAGCTCTCCTCCACGACCTCCAAGGTTCCAGCAATCGTTCTATGGGTTGATAGGGCCGATTTGGGGGTGTTTTGTTTGGTTTAAGAGTCCTAATACTACAAAACTCTTTTCTCCTCTCCTAACTACAAAATTTCATAATTATCACCTATTTTTCCTGCCATTATCTGTCTAATTGGATAGGGGAGAAGTCTAAATCCGGGGCAAATGGGTTAGGATAGGTATAGGACTCTTCTTGTGGATATTTATGGGTTAATTAATGTTTATCTTAACCCTTATCATTTATTATTATTTTTATTACGAATTTGACTAAATTACCTCCCATCCAAAGATGGGCTCTTGGATTCTTGGCCCATTAGCTCATGTTTGGACCATTAAAATAACACATTCCCTAATTTGACTTAATGGGTATTAATTTAATTTCTTTTAAATTCTATTTATCCTCTCTTTATTCTAATTTAATTCTATTTATTCACATTTATTCAATTAAAGATTTTTATTTATTTAAATTTTAAAAATTGAGGTTACTACATCCTCCCCCTATTAAAAAGAATTTGGTCCTCAAATTCATATGATCTTAAGAGGAGAAATGACTTACCGAATAGCTCCGGATAATTCTGTCGCATTAATGCTTCGGGCTCCCACGTGGCTTCTTCAACTTCGTGATTTCTCCAAAGTATCTTGACCACGGGAATAGATCGATTCCGAAGTTGTTGCATTTTCTTGTCCAATATCTTCATAGGTCATATCTTTGTTCAAAATGATATCATCATAGCTAATTACGTGTGACGAATCATACACATACTTCCTTAGCATTGATACGTGGAAAACATTATGTACTGTTGAAAACTGGGAGGTAGTGCTAGTCGATATGCCACCTCGCCAACTCTATCCAGACCTTAAATAGACCTATGAATCTTGCTCTTAACTTCCTTTCATCCCAAACCTTTGAAATCCTCGAGTCAGGGATACCTTCAGCATCACATGGTCTCCGACTTGGAATTCTAAGTCCCGCCTTCTTTTATCAGCATAGCTCTTCTGTCTGGACTGAGCTATCTTAATCCTGTCTCAGATAATCTGTATATCCCTGCTTGTATTTTGCACCATGTCTGGTCCCAACCATTACTGCTCACCTACCTCATTCCAACACACTGGCGATCTGTAACTCTTGTTGTACAGTGCTTCAAATGGTGCCATCTTAATGCTGGCCTGATAACTGTTGTTGTAGGAGAATTCTATTAGTGACAACTGTTCATTTCAATACCCCTC
>CM024758.1:93534809-93592078 GCA_014218235.1 Colocasia esculenta | reverse complement strand
TACCGACCCTGCACCGCTACGGCGGGGCTCTGAACTGGACGACGGTCGTGAAACGTCCTCCTCGCTCTCACCTGTGGGGGTAGGGGGGAGCCTCGCTAGTCACTAGCTCAGTAGGGAACTCCCCAAAACGGAGCAAACCAAAACCACAGGTACACAAGCAATAAACAGTACCAACAATTTATAGAACAACTAAGCAAGATATAAAAGTTGTAAAAGTACTCACCATCTGCCGACTATGAAAAAACAACTGTAATAATTAAACGGCAAACCAGTACAGGTGTAAGGCTAAAGTAGAGACAGCCAAAAACGAGTCACGTGCACTGGTTCGCGACAGCCAGAAACTGACTCGGACAAGCGAACACAGGTCTACCTCTCAGTCTCGCAGCCACGGACGAGGTCCAGCTGCCACTCCACGTGAAATGTCAAGTAACTGTGGAGACCAACCAACAAACCACACCTGCGGACCACACGGTCGCAGGCCCATGCCTGGCACCTCTAGAGATCCTGGCCGGAAACTTCTAGAGTGAGGCACTGGTAAAGGATAGCTGGGGTCCAGTACGTTCATTGGTTCGTACCCCCAACTACGAGCGCGCTACAAGTGACTAAAGACAAACACAAGTGTGTCACTGTCCATTGTCGTATTTCCTTCAGCGGACGTACAACTCAAACACAAGAGTGAGGGTGTCCAGGTCAAGACGACACAGACCTCGATGGTACAACACAAGTACGGGACAAAGCCTGAGCTAACAGCCTGGCTCACAAAGAACTTGGGGCACCCAACAAGAGAGGTAACCACGGTAGGTGTCGTACTACTCGCCACGTACACAAGACCACGTGCACGTCACACACAAACCACGTGAACCAACGTAAACCTCAAGTAACAACGGTCCACTACACGTGAACTCAACTGTACTCGCGTGAATAACACGGCCTCGAAAGTGAGTAACTAACTGCATAGCCCGTATGCTAAACATAGAAGCCATGTGCACTCAGTGCACCACAGGTGCCAACGCACCATTCATTATCGAAATACCATAAACAGTTATTTCTTCTTATACACAGGTTAGCGGCCACATCGACTGCCGCTTACAGGAAGTAGACGGCAATAGCTCTGGCCGTCTATATCCGATTGATGAGCTTGGCGACAAACGATGTTGATGCAATCTCTTCAGCCTCTATTCCTGCAGAAACCCTAAACTGATTCTACAGGTTTTACAATCGTTAAAACAACAAAAAAAACATACAGAGATAGTTCCTTACATCCATACACTATAATTAAACTATAACAGCATGTTTTACCACTTAATTCATCAAACCACCCATTATTCCCACATGGTGCAACTTAACCGATAATACATTAAACATGCAGATTCATGTGGTTAAGTCGTGTTTTAATGATCCTACAAAGCTAACAGGGTTCGTTCCCTACCTCAGAACACGCTTAAACCTTCTGAATTCTCCCGGTTCACACGAACCCTTCGCAAGCTCCTACGGCAATTGCACCACGCCACGGCGTTTCCGCGTCCGATTTGGCAACGCCAGCATCCCACGATCCTCCAACCACTCTCCTATACCTGTTGGAAGCTTTAGGGGTGCAGGGGCGTGAAGCTGGGGCAAGGGGAAGAGAGAACAGAGTAGAAAACCTGCCCTCGGGTGACCCTATAACCTGCAGAATCACAGGTTGGCGTCAACCCTCTGCCGCCTAGGGCACCGCAACCATAAACGGCCACATCTTATGCCGCCAAGTTCATGCAGTCAACGGCACCTTACCTGGATGCCAACAAGTCAACGGCCACCCCTGGCCGCCAACTCCAACTCAACTGCACAGGGCCTATTCCATTTCTGGACCAAACCTGCTCTTCACCTGAACAAACCACACATCCAACCACACATTCCACACAACCAACTCACACTGGCCTCACAACGGCCATCACAACCATCACACACATGATCCGCATGGATCCGAAAAGCACGCGACGTTACACATTTGTTGCCATTAACCTGATAGACGACCACCTTTATGCCGTCAAGTTTGCCAGACTGCAACAATGTGCATGTCTGACCTATATGACTAATTTTCGAGATTTTAAGCATGAGGATATATGGTAAAATGTATATGATATGTAAATACCTTTAAGGGAGTATGTTGTGGAATTTTATGAATTTTTGTGGAATGCTTTATTTATTAAAAATTCTGAATGTTGGCAACAGGTTTTTAATTGCAAATTTTCGTTTGTGCAATATGTGGGACTTAATTATCATGAAAATTCTGTGCAGCGGTTGTGGGTTCAAATTCATGCTATAGAAATTTGAGATTTTTCTGAATCTGTGCAAATAATTACATTTATGAACTGTAGAATAGTAAGCATGTTTTATTAATGTCAAAAATTCAAATAAATGGTATAAGAATAGTTAAATTCCTAGAAATTTGCATATGTTTAGGACTGTCAGAGTACATGTGTAGAATGAGTTGTGGGTCTGAACAATGAAAATCCATGACAATTTGGCTATTTGTACTTTGTATATACAACTGTTATAATTTTCTTAATTAGTAGATATTTTAGAAAAATATGAAATTTTGCATATGTGATGTATGATCCGTGAATAGTCTGTAGTTAAATTTTTAGAGGAATGAATAATAACAGTTACTGATTTTGTAAATTCATCGTGTAATGACCAATTAGAGCATGATAATTAATGTTTACAACATGTTAGCGTGATTAATAAAATTTTTAAAACCTATAACAGTAGTATCATGTTAGGTAAATCTGAAGTATGTGTTTATGTGTGAGCGTGAAATGTGTGGGTAAAATAGTACACTAAGTGTGTGATGAAACTTAGAAAATGAGTAAATGTGCCAATGGGTGACACTGCTACCTTAGAGGACTGTGGAACCGTACTGTGGTAAAGTCCCCACGGGAAGGTTCATAGTGTGTGACATCCCATGGGCATTGGGATTAAATCCTGGAGGCGGATAAGTACCGGTGGTTAGGGGGAGGGTGCTTCTCCCGGTTCTGCGCAGCAGTAACTAAGATTTATCACTAAAATGCCTAGGTGATAGATGTGTGTGATGTGATTAGTGTGTGTCCTTCTAGAGGTGGTTGGGCTATGTGTCACGGCATATAATAAAAAAGTGAACTTGTGTTTATCTGAAAAGTGAATGTGAAAATTGTGTAATTGTGTAAATGATCATGTGGAAATAGGAATCAACGGGACAACATGTAAAAATGATAATTCATTATATGAGTGTGTCTATCCATATCAAAATAGCAAACTATTCATGTGTATAGATGTGATATCAATGTGAAAATGACCATATAATTCATGCTAGAAATATCTTTTGTATTATGTATAAACTCATGTTTAAATTAAATATTGGCTTGAGTGTGAATATGATTAAATAAGACTTAATTTAGCATGTTGGAGAATATGTAGAAAGCATGTGATAGGTTCAAATCCTTATAAGAAATTTTAAGCCATGTACCATGTGATGTAAGTTGTAGGAATCATGTTTAGGTGTACTTTTAAAAGTTTATCAAATCCATGCTTATGTGATATGTGTGTGTGATATGTAAATGTGATTAGTCCATGTGATGTATGTATGAGTAATGTGAGTGGATGTTACTTGTTGAGTTCTTTCGGACTCATTCTTGCTTCGGCATACAGGTGCGACATTTCCACTTCTTCCAAGGAGATCGTTAGGAGCGACTCGGAGCGGGAGTAGGAGACGTTTGTTGAGATTCGACATTGTACTTTTCCTTTTTTCATAGTATGTAGCGAAAGACTTTGTGTAACTCAGTGTGGACAATGTAATAAGTATAGTTTCACAGTTATGAAGTATTTGATTTCCTTTGTCTATATAGACTGTGTGTAAATGTGATGATGGAATAAGAGTTATATTTTAGTCTTTCTATTCCACTGTCATGTGTATATTTGTGTATGATTCAGCCTAATGTACATTTGTTGGGTAAATGTCCCACTGTAGTGGCGCTCATTATACCGATGTGGGTTGGTGTAACTGTACCGGTATAAAGGAGGGTCGTTACATTACTAACCTCAACAAAGCTGCACTGAAGGATTGTTACCCTCTTTCGAGTGCCGATCAGTCGTTGGATTCAATGTTGGATATGAGCTGCTTAGTTTCCTCGATACATATTCGTGATACCATCAAATCCGAATGCATCATGAAGATGCCACTTGCCAGAGGCCTGTGAAATAGATGTTCGAGAAGTAGTTGGGTAGAAACATTATAGGTCTATTGTTGATATGCTGATTAAATCCAAGAAGGCAGAGGATCAGTTCGTGACCTAGCAAAGAGTTTTGAGACTCTTAGAGCATACCATATGAAACTGAATCCAGACAAGTGTGTCTTCGGAGTTAATTTGAGAAAGTTCCTTGTTTTTCTCATCCCGCACAGTGAGACATCGAGGCAAACTTAGATAAAATCTAGGCCATCTTGGGTATGATGCAACCTCAGTGCATAAGGACATCTAGATCCTGATGGGGACAGGTGGTCACACTCAACATTTATGTCTCAAGCGTCTAAGAGGTGCCTTCCCTTCTTCAAGCTCTTGAGAGGTCCTAAAGCTGGAGTCTCGACCTTTGCCTAAAACGAGGAATGCGAGAACACCTTTATCAAGCTAAAGGGGTTTCTAATGACTTTGCTAGTTTTGTTAAAGCTTGTCCCAGGAGAAACACTATATCTATATCTCTCAAGGACTCTTCAATAATCAGCTCGAACTTAGTTCGGGATGATCATGGCATAAAAAGACCTATCTGCTCACCAAAGTGCTGCTGGATGCTGAATGAAGGTACCCTGTAGCCAAAAAGCTTGTACTTTCATTGGTTACCTCAGCAAAAAGACTTTAGGCATACTTCCAAGGGCACAACATTGTGGTCCTTAACCGATAAACCTTGAAGCACATCATGGTAATCTCAAAGCTCCTGGGCACCTGGTGAAGTGGGCAATATTGCTTTGTGCATGCAACATTTTATATCACCAAGGGATGCTATTAAAGGACAAGCATTAGCCATCTTTATAGTAGAGTATAATGCCCCCACTTGAGAATCGACCAATAGAAGCCGAAGGACTAGTTGGTAAATCTTTGTTGGTGAATCATTGCTCAACTGGAAGTGGAGTTGGAGTCATCTTTTATCCAGAAGGCATCGAGATCCAGTATGAGATGAAATTCTAGTTTGTGGCTTCAAACAATGTTTCTGAGTACGAAGCCCTAATCTCAGAGGATCATATGGCCAAGCATCTAGGAGCAAGGAGATTCATGATCTTCACTGACTTACATTTATGGCAAGCCAGTTCAATGGGGGTTTTAAGGCTCAAGAGCTGCAGATGATCAAGTATCTCTAGATCACCAGGAAGTTAGCTCAGCATTTTGACATCTTTGAAGAAGTGCAAATCACTTGGGAAGTAAATACCTGAGCAGATGCACTGTCTCGCTTCACATCATCTACAGGGACAACTCGAACTGGTCCATCCTCATGGAGGAGCTGGAGAAGCCAAGCACCAATCTGGAGTGCGTCAATGCAGTGGAAGAACTACTCAAAGATTGGAGGGCTCTACTCATCCTATGGTTGAAAGATGGAATAGCCCCAACTGATAGGGGCGAGGCATCTCAAGTATCATGCTCAGCGGTCTGTCTCATCCTGCTAAAAGACTTGCTTTATAGATGGTCGTTCACTGAACCACTATTGAAGTGCCTCGGGCCTCCCACAAGTACGCAAAAGGATCTGTGGAGCACACTAAGAAGGAAGGGCAGTCGCTAGAATCTTGTTATGACAAGGCTACTAGTGGTGTTGCAACAAGATTGCACAAAATACATATGAAAGTTTGATCAATGCCAAAGATATGACCATTTGATCTACCAGCCAACCATGACCCTTGTAATATCATGATCTTCCGGATTGTAGTTTATCGAGTTTGAGGGCCAGTGTGTGGCCCATTAGTTGAGTTTGTTTGTGTACATGGGTGTTTGTTGGTGTGTGTAACAGGGTGTGAGGCTGGGAAACCATAGCCCAATAGACCTCTAGCGCATCCATTAAGAACGCGACCAACACAGGCGTCGCGATTCTTCATGAACACGACCACCTGCTACGTCGCGATTTAACGCCGTTTTACGTGGGCGTGGCTGCATGCGCGCCGTGTGGCGCATGTAGGGGCGTCGGGGCTTAAATGCGACAGCCAAGTACGTCGTGTTTTAAACACGACGGCCCGATATGTCGCGATTTAGCTTGCATTTTGTTTTGGCTCCCAGCCCTAGCCAAACAGTGCAGGTTGCACTGTTTGGTTATAGGGGAACTCTAGGGGAAATTTTGCTGGCGATTTAAGGGTGTTGGAGTGATTTTCGGCATGCTTCCGGCGCGAGGAGGTGCTTTGGAGCACAGGAAACGCCAAGACGGTGTCGTTTCTATGTTCTTCCCATTGGTAGGGGCACTTTCTCTTGTTTTGGTTATGTGGGTTGTGTGGATTAGGTTTGAGGTATTTGGATTGTGGAATGACTTATATTTGATAGTAAGCATGCTTCGGATATTGTGTGAATGTTTAATTCCTGCTTTTATATTATGTATGGGTGATTTGTGTGATTTAAAGAGGAATAACAGAATATGGTACTTCAGTTTGAAAGGCGACGGACCCAGACGTCGCATTTTGAATGCGACGACTTGTCTGGTCATGATTCAGGTTTTAAGGCGATGGGTTTGTCCATCGCGATTCATACTTTTAATAGCATCCACTATGTTAGTCAAGATTTAGAATGTGGCCACCCGAGCTGTTGGGTTCTATGGCCAGTCTGTCTATTTTCTATTGCACATTGCTTGTGCAGTATTGTTTAAGTTATGTTGAGCATGTAAATGGTGTGTTGGCTCATATTGTGGTTGGAAATGTCGAGTTTGCTTGGATATATTTGCATAGAAAGTTGGGTTATTTAATGCCTTCCATGGTTACCTCTCGAGTCGAATACCCCAGGTTCATTGTGAGCCAAGCATGTGGTGCTCAGGGTTTGTTTCGGTACAGTGTATACCGTCAGGGTTTGTGTTGTTGGGTTTTCATTCTAATGTTTATAACAACATGTTTTTGATGATGAACAATCTTAATTGAGGTTTGATACATGACAATAACTTGATGCAATATTTGGTTATTTATGTATTCAAAATATCTGATTATACATGTTTTATGATGTAGGTACGAATGCATACATCCAAGCTCTCACAAAATCAGAGAAAAAGGTCACATATACATTGAAATTTGTCACCTGTCAACAGATCCCAAAGTGCCTGTCGACAGATGCCACAGGTGTGATCAGACAGAAAACACACAAGCTCAGGATACAGCCATCTGTCGACAGATGCTCAGTTGACTGTCGACAGATCTCACAGAACTGAAATCCCAGATCTCTGTTGTTGCAAAACTGTTGCAAACTGTCGACAGATGATCAAGGCCTGTCGACAACCGCATAGAATCTTCAAATACGGGAACTTTCCAAGTTACCAAAGATGGTGTTTCCAACTCTCACGTTTCTCCATGTGAAAACACCTCTATATAAGCAACCTTCTGAAGCAAATCTCATACAGAGGCAGCCATAACCAAAAACCCTAGAGCAAGTCCAAGAGTAGAAGGTGTTGCTGCTGCTCTGCTTCAAGCTGCTGCTCAGAGACAAAAAGATCAATCGATCCAGCAGTTCTGAAGATAGAACATCGTGGACTCAAGCTTCTCCATCGATCTGAAGCCATCAAGACGAAGTTTGAACTCCATCCAGGTGTTCCCAGAAGAGTTCTCAACTAGGATTCATCTCTTCCACTCAGAACTCTTCCTGCTTTCCTTCTTTCATCATATGTGTGTGTGTTGGTGTGTCTCAAGCGACCCTTGTGCTTGATTCACATGTGTGTGTTGTTCTGATCATGGGTGCACATCAGAAAACACGTGTGTGTGTGTGTGTGAGTTGTAGTCACCGAACTCGCTCATAAGTAGTTTACTCTGCGTGTGTGTGTGGACCGTGGACGTAGGATACACGATTTGTGTACTCCGAACCACATAAATCTTCGTGTCTTGTGGTTTGAACGTTTCTACGTTAGATGATTGATAGGCACGTTGCATCTACACACGCTAGATAAATTACTCTTTCATCTACATATCACCAACACGCATCTAAGTCTCACTTTGATTCTGTTGCAGACTCAGAAAGTCTGTGTTGTGGTTAAAAGGGTTGTATTAAACTTTTAATAGACAGTAATCTATTCAACCCCCCTTCTAGATTACCATATAGGGAATTCCGCAACCTTTCAATTGGTATCAGAGCCGAGTTTCTCCAATTTACTCTCTTACTTGTTTGATCTTATGATCAGGAGATTCACGGTCTAATGGAATCTAGTAAGGGGTACATGGCGAGGGACATTCAGTGACCAGGCCACCCTTCTTTGATGGCACTGACTATCCTTATTGGAAAAATCGTATGCAGGTGTTTCTGAGAGCACAAAACTACGAATTGTGGAAAATAGTCAGCAAAGGAGCATACACCTACCTCAGGACGAAGACACTTGGACCAAGGACCAAATTGCCAAGGGGACACTCAACTAGAGTGCCCTCAACATGATGTAATGTGTAGTCCACCCCAAGGAATATTCGAGGGTCTCCATGTGCACATCTGCAAAAGTGATGTGGGACAAGCTCGAATTGATTATGAATGCACGTCTTAGGTAAGGGAATCCAAGGTAAGTATGCTTGTCTCTTAATATGAGATGTTTAGGATTAACAACGATGAAACCATCTCAGGCATGTTTTCTAGGTTCATGTTGATAATAAATGGATTGAAAGGTCTTAAAAAGGAACACTCGGAGAGTGACTTGGTGAGGAAGATACTTCGGTCTCTTCCATCCTCATGGAACACCAAAGCCACTATCATTAAGGATTCTAAAGACCTCTCAACAATGAAACTGGATGAACTGATTGGATCTCTGATGACGTATGAGATAAATGTCAAGAGAAAGGAAACTGAGGAGAACCCAATAAAAATGATTGCTTTAAAAGCTTCTAAGAAAAGCTCCTCAGGGTCCAAAAAGGATGCCATTCAAGAAAGTGATGTGTATGAATCGTCTAGTGAGAGTGAAAATGACGAAATGGCCATGCTCACTAGGAAATTCAAAAAGTTTCTGAAATTTAAAAGGAGTGGTTCAGGTAACTCCAAAACTTTCCAGAAGAAAGACTTCTCAAAAAGATTTGATTCCACTAACAAAAATTCTGATGTTGTTTGTTATGAGTGCAAGAAGCAAGGGCACATGAGAGGAGAGTGCCCCAAGCTCAAGAAAAAACTGAAGAAAGACAAATTCACCTTCAAGAAAGCCAGGCAATGATGGCCACTTGGAGTGATGATGATGAAGATGAGAACAATCAAGCTACCTTGGAGATGAGGAAATTCAGTGTCTCATGGCACGAAGTGATGACTCCAACGAGGTAAACTCTTCCTTTGAAACTTATACTGTTGATGAATGGGAAGAGGCTTACACTGTCTTATTTGAAAAAATCTGTGAATTTAAGTCTGAAAACAAAGCACTCAAGAAGAAAATCAATTCCTTGTTCATGAAACTAACAATAATGAACATATTCAATCTTTGAATAAGGAAATTGAAATGATGAAAATTGATGAACAAACACACAGTGAGGAAATGGATAGCATGAAACTTAAACTCCAAGAAGTTCAAAAGGATAAAGATGATCTAATGAACTCCTTTGAGTCCCTTCAAAGTGAGCATGAAAAGCTAAAGGAAAATTTGGAAAGAGCTGAAACTGAGATAGAAGGAAAATCTGAAGCCCTTACTTCCATGGTAAAAGGAAAACATAATCTAGATGCAATTTTAGGATCCAATGTTTTTGTTGCAAAGCATGGGATAGGGTATCAACCAGTAAAACAAAAAGAAATTGACAAAAATCTATTAACCTCTTTCATTGATCCTAGCCCATGTTCAAGCAAACAAAATCCTTCAAAGAACAAAAAAATCAAATCAAGGGCTGTGGACAGGAAAAACTTCAAGCTCCCAAAGCTAGACTCACAAGGCAACAAAAAGGAAAAATGCCTATGCATGCTCCAAAGAACATCAATCCCACTGTTGTCAATAAACCATCATCATGCAATATCTGTAAAAAGATTGGGCACAATGAAAAACAATGCTGGAACAATCCAAATAAACAAAAATTCAAACAAGTTTGGATTCCGAAGCATTTACTATTTGGCATGAATGATACAGTGGCACCCAAAGTAATTTGGGTACCAAAACCTCTTGTCTAACTCACATGTGCAGGAATGCCTAGCAGCCTACAATCAAAATAAATGGTACTAGGATAGTGGCTGCTCGAGGCACATGACGGGCGACAAAGGAAAATTCTGTATGCTCATGGAAAAAGACGGAGGTCAAGTTGTTTTTGGAGGTAACAACAAAGGCCAGATCATCGGCTTAGGTAAGGTTGGTATGTTTACCTCTAACTCATTAGACAATGTACTGCTTGTAGATGGCCTTCATCATAATTTGCTCAGCATAAGTCAATTGTGTGATAGGGTCATAAAATTGTCTTCGAATCTAATTCATGTCAAATTCTTGATAAGGAAACATGAAGTCTAAAGTTTTCTGGAAAAAGAATAAACAACATCTATATAGTTGACTTAAGTGATCCATAAAATAATGATTTGTGTCTTGTAGCAAGCAAACAGGATGAGCTTACATTGTGGCATCGTAGGCTCGGTCACGCAAGTTATAATGTGTTGCACAAGATCATGAGACTCAAATTGGTAAGTGGTCTTCCTGAAATCCCGCTTAACAAGAATGAAAATTTCTGTGATGCTTGTTCACAGGGAAAACAAACCCGGAAATCCTTCAAATCAAAAGCATCGGTGAGTACTTCTAAATGCTATGAACTGTCTTTTTGAAAGATTGAACATCTTCATGGTCTGTCTTCATACAAACTCTGGTGTGTTTATTTGATTGGTCCAATTGTGCCAGTGTGTCTTGATTTGTTCATTGTTTGTGTACACATGAGCACACACTATGGGGGAGCTAGCTCAGGTTAGGTGGTTGTCATTGTGAAGGAAATCACTCATCTTGTGTACCTTCAATTCCCTCACCTCCAATGGTCATTTAATCCTTCATTCTAACCTTAAAATGGCTTTGAGCAGGCATCTGTCGACAGTCCTCATTCACCCTGTCGACAGATCAGGACTTACAGAACACACATTCTGCACTCTGTGTGCATCTGTCGACATACCAAATTTAATTTGTCGACAGATCACAACAGTTTTTGATCCCCGACCAGGCAACACTCAGTCTGTGTGTGGCTGTCAACAGGCTCTCTTCTAGCTGTCGACAGACACCTTCAATCAAGGAACTTAATGATTATTTCACAACACACTTCCTGAGCAGGTTCATGTCTTCATATAAGGTGTCTATTGGGTGATCATGCATGTTTGACTCCATCATATTCACATGATATTAAGGTTCTTCCCTAAAAACCACCATGATTTTGATATACTACTCATGCACGAGTTTAGGTTCCATCATTCTGAAAACATTGAACTCTCTTAGAGGATAAACACCTAACTCTATGAATAATTCCTTGTAAGGAAACACTATTCTCACGTAACTTGAAAGGTCTTATGGTCATTGAACTTTATGTCTCATATTGACGGCTAATCATATACATTCCTTGATCTTGAGTTTTAATCTAAAATGGAGAAAAGCTACCTATCTCAGAAAAACATCAACAAATAAATCAATAAAGTCAATCAGAACTTGGGATAAAGGTAGAGTAATGATGTGGTCTTACTGAGTAACCGGGGAGATGGGCATCACAAATGTCTGCCCTCGCGTCAAAAAGCCCAACTCATCATCTCTATACAACGGTATGATGGACACTTCCAGTGAGTAACTAGGGGTACGGGCACTTGTCATGTCTATCCTCACGTCAAAAGGTGTGAAGTTCTCCTAATTACCACTTTTCCCATTGCATTCAGTCATTGAAGCAAAGAAATACTGAAATAGAGTGAAGCCTCCACTGTGTCTTAAATAACGAGGTCATTGTTGTTTATGGTTATCAGAAATTTAGACATTCATTCCAGTCATCATTGTTGGGTTGAGTGTGAAAACAAGTCATTCCCCTCATATTTGATGATGACAAGCTATGATTTAATGCATAAAAATTGGAACATGTGAAATACATCACCTGAATTACCAATATTCAAACAGCATGTTACGAAGCACATTAATCATTTAATTCATGATAGTACATTTATCTAATGATTATGTGTTTATTTCTCAGGGACAAACATTTCTTGCAAAGGTAGGGTCGACACAAACCATCAATGATGTCGACACAATGGTTCAGAGCAAAGGCAGAAATGTGAAGAAAAGATCATCTAGTGTCGACACTAGTCCAGGGCAGGTCGACACTAGAGTCAGATTCCAGAGAAACTAGTCAACAGGTCTCTTCAGTCAGGTCGACATTAGATGGCATCAGGTCGACACTAGATGGCATCAGGTCGACACTAGATAGCCTTCCCAGAAGGCTGTTTTGTGTCTGGGATAGCAGGTCGACACTACATCATCTCAGGTCGACACTAGAGACCTCTCCCAGGGAATTGATTTACCAGTCTGGGACAGTGTGTCGACACACCTCATGGGCAGGTCGACACACTCCGGAATCTCTGTGACTTAAACTTTGTCCTGGACACGTGGCACCCTAGGGAACTGTGGATTAGCCTTGGATCGTGTGCCCACGACCCCCAAGGGTACATTTGGACTATTAGGGGTATAAATACCCTCCTATTGGCTATCCAACATGAAGAACCCTTTTAGAGCCTCCCAGAAGTCTGTTGGCGGCTAGAAGGTTTCTCCTTCCTGTTCTTGCCTTCCTGGTGCATCCTCGAGCCAAATTCTCATCTGCTCAAGCATGAGAAATGGCAATTGATCGTTGAAGAACCAATTGGATCACCTCAAGGAAGCAGATCAAGTAGAAGCCGATCTGTGAAGAATTCAAGGAAGATCCTGAAGATCAGATTGCAGAGCATCGTCCAGGAACTTCCAGAGATCAAAGCACTTCACAATTCGACCTTCTACAAGGGAGTACATCTGAAGAGAAAAGCTATCAATAAAATTCTTATCTTCATTTTTCTCTTCTGAGTAATTCTGAGATTGTGCATGGGTTGTGCATAAGTCTCATGAATTGACTCTTGTTGGACTAGATCTGTTGCTAGAGGATCTGAGTCTTGTGTTTTCTAGCAGGTTGTTTGTGAGCCATCGAGCTCAATAGTTTGTGAGTCGTCGTACTCACTGTGTGGTTTGAGCCGTCGTGCTCAATTTGGAGTCGTCTTACTCCGTTGTTGTTTGAGCCATCGTGCTCAGTTGGAGTCGTCGTGCTCCAGGTGTTTCTTGAGTCGTCGTGCTCAAGGGTGTTTGGAGTCGTCATGCTCTTGTGTGAGTTGTACTCAGGGTTTTGAGTAGTGTGGCCTCACTGTGTGAGGGGTGGACGTAGGAGTCACTGGAGGTGATTTCCGAACCACCTAAAAAATCCTATGTGCATTGGTTTGATTTGTGGTTTGCCTTTGTATCTCGCTAGATGCATGCATAGGGATTTCGTTCACACTACTAATTGATTTGCTCACACTCTAATCACACTTCAGATTAGTAAATTGATTGGGTGATTTGATCTCTGATTCGAAGTAATTTTAAATTGCTTAAGCTTCAGTGTTTTTTGTATTAGATCTATTCAACCCCCCCCCCCCTTCTAGATCTGATCCTTCCACCCCCATCCGTTCCTAACAATCATTTGATCATCCTAAATAGGGATAGTGTTGTTCTACAATGTCCTTCATCAACATGAGTGTTGGTGTCTTTTCTCTAAGACCGTAAGATGTTCTCTTAATGCTCTAACTTGAAACTCCTTGAGTATTATGTTTAAACCATTTAGGTAAATGGGATGGCTTTCATATTCGTGTATATGGTAGGTTCAAATGTGTGCTCACCTATTTTACACCTTCTCTATACATTGTGTAGCCTTTGCTCAAGAGTTCTTCTTCACGGACATGCAAGTCCAGCTTCAGCTCCAACTCACTCGACTTCACACTCAGCTTCAGGGTAGCCGTCGGGCACCTGCATCGCCTGGTGATGCTGCTGCATAGAGTGTCTATGGGTCTAGGAGTCACTGTCTGTTTCTTTTTTGGTTGATGGTCATGTCATGTTATCTTATTTCCGTCTGAGTCTTGTCTTGTCTTGTGTCATGTTGCTTTTACTTGGTGATCATGTAATCTCTTTCCCTTCCATGTCTCACTAGTCAACACTTTTTTGTACTGTGTAGCTTCATCTCATATCAATGAATTCACAGTTCTTTGCTATCTCAACGTGTCTGACTGTTGTGTATACTTTTGGATGTTGTCAAAAGGGGGAGAACCTCAATTATGCATTAATTGAATAATTTTGTCATCATCAATAAGGGGGAGAATGTTGGGTTTTCATTCTAATGTTTATAACAACATGTTTTTGATGATGAACAATCTTAATTGAGGTTTGATACATGACAATAACTTGATGCAATATTTGGTTATTTATGTATTCAAAATATCTGATTATACATGTTTTATGATGTAGGTATGAATGCATACATCCAAGCTCTCACAAAATCAGAGAAAAAGGTCACATATACATTGAAATCTGTCACCTGTCGACAGATCCCAAAGTGCCTGTTGACAGATGCCACAGGTGTGATCAGACAGAAAACACACAAGCTCAGGATACAGCCATCTGTCAACAGATGCTCAGTTGATTGTCGACAGATCTCACAGAACTGAAATCCCAGATCTCTGTTGTTGCAAAACTGTTGCAAACTGTCAACAGATGATCAAGGCCTGTCGACAGCCGCATAGAATCTTCAAATACGGGAACTTTCTAAGTTACCAAAGATGGTGTTTCCAACTCTCACGTTTCTCCATATGAAAACACGTCTATATAAGCAACCTTCTGAAGCAAATCTCGTATAGAGGCAGCCACAACCAAAAACCCTAGAGCAAGTCCAATAACAGAAGGTGTTGCTGCTGCTCTGCTTCAAGCTGCTGCTCAGAGACAGAAAGATCAATCGATCCAGCAGTTCTGAAGATAGAACGTCGTGGACTCAAGCTTCTCCATCGATCTGAAGCCATCAAACGAAGTTTGAACTCCATCCAAGTGTTTCCAAAAGAGTTCTAAACCAGGATCATCTCTTCCACTCAGAACTCTTCCTGCTTTCCTTCTTTCATCATATGTGTGTGTGTTGGTGTGTCTCAAGCGACCCTTGTGCTTGATTCACGTGTGTGTGTTGTTCTGATCGTGGGTGCACATCAGAAAACACGTGTGTGTGTGGTTTTGTCACCGAATTCGCTCATAAGTAGTTTACTCTGCGTGTGTGTGTGGACCGTGGACGTAGGATACACGATTTGTGTACTCCGAACCACGTAAATCTTCGTGTCTTATGGTTTGAACGTTTCTACGTTAGATGATTGATAGGCACGTTGCATCTACACACGCTAGATAAATTACTCTTCCATCTACACGTCACCACACACATCTAAGTCTCACTTTGATTCTGTTGCAAACTCAGAAAGTCTGTGTTGTGGTTAAAGGGTTGTATTAAACTTTTAATAGACATAATCTATTCAACCCCCCTTCTAGATTACCATATAGGGAATTCCACAACCTTTCATGTGTCGTCTTCCTGGACACCCTCACTCCTAAGTTTGAGTTGTACGTCCGGCTGAGGGAAAGACGGCAATGGGCAGTGCCTTGTGTTTGTGGGTGTGCGGTCGCTTGTAGCGCGCTCATGGTTGGGGGACGGACACCAATAGATGTACTGGTCCCCAGCTAGTCCCGTTTTCTAGTTCCTCACTTTAGGGAGCTCGGGCTGGAGTCCCTAAAGGTGCCAGGCATAGGCCTGCAGCCGTGTGATCTGCAGGAGTGGTGTTTGATGATCTGCCTATCTCCATATATATTATATATTTTTGGTGATTAACAAACCTTGGAAATATTTGACTAAGACAATTTTCTGAAGTTTGTCAATAGGTATCACATAAAATAATTCTATAAGTTATTTACACTCATTTATATTAAAGACAATTGCATATGATTTGTCTAAGTCTACATCAACTACTATTGTAAGTTCACAATGATTATTGTTTTAACATCACATCGATTCTGTTTAAACATCAATTTCACTTAAACATCGACTATGTTTCAACATCGATTTCACTTAAACATCGACTATGTTTCAACATCGATTTCACTTAACATTGATTACGGTTCAACATCGATTTCACTAAACATCGACTACGTTTCAACATCGATTTCACTTAAACATCGATTACGGTTCAACATCGATTTCACTTAAACATCGATTACGATTCAACATCAATTTCACTTTAACATCGATTATGGTTCAACATCGATTTCACTTAAAGATCGATCATGGTTCAACATCAATTTCACTTAAACATCGATTACGGTTCAACATTGATTTCACTCAAAACATCGATTATGTTCCAACATAGATTACGTTCACATCGATTTCATTTTAACATCGATTATGCTCCAACTTCGATTTCGATTCAACATCGATTACATTTCAACATAGATTACGTTCACATCAATTTTATCTCAATATCTATTTCATATCAACATCGATTTCATTCCAACAACGATTACGCTCACATCGACTTCACTTGAACATCATTTGTGTTTGGACATCGATTGTCTTTAAATATAGACTGTATTTAAACATCAACTTTCTTTTAACAACAATTATGTTTTGGGCAATAAATGTATAATGTTGATAATGATCTTTATAATTATTATGGTTCCAAATAAAAGATAGTCTTGATTATATTTTGCCTTACATTTCATTCAAATGTACTTTGAAACACTGTGCATTTTAAATCTTCTTGCGAACTGTTGCGTCCCTGTGCACTCAAACTTTTGTTATTTCGGGTATAATATTTATGCACGACATCTTTTAGTGGCTACTATATTCATGTCACATTAGTTAGAACTTTGAATGATGATAGAATGGTGTTTTCTCTTTGGTATATCCTCCTGCAGCATGGCCAGTGACGTTGACTGACCGTTTAGACACATTTAAGATGTCTGCACTCCAACATTTATTGTGTGCAGGTTTTCGATAGTCACACACGTTACAACGTTGGACATGTCGTGTTGACAGAAGCAAAGAAGATATCCAGATGATCTTTCTCTCACTAAGTCTCTATCCAAGCATTTAATGTCTCCAGGTTTTCCTGATATCTTACGTTGTACCTGCTACAACTAACATGTTTTAAGATGAGAGACAATGGACATTTCAACAAATACTTCTTCAAATTGAATATAAATAGAAGTGTGCTGAAGAATGCAAGAGAGAAGATACGAAGATAGAAGAGCTCGTCTTTCATTCAGAAAAAATCTCTTGCTCTTAGCTCTCCGAAAAAAGCAATGTTCTTCTTGTCCACTAGAGTGGGAGAGCTTGTGTAGATCTGAGAGAACCTCTTCTTAGTGCAATTCTTTTTGTCTCTCAGATTATGCCTTAGATCAAGCTTGTATGATCACTGTTAGCTTGGTCTAGGGGCCATCACCTCTTAATTCTTCATTGAGTGCTCCTCTTCATCTGTGAAGAGAAGACCTGCTGTGGAGTAGGTGATTTCTTCCCTTTTGCAGAAAGGAAGACCTGTTGTAACAGGTGGTGTATTTCCTCTTTGTGTAGTGAAGAGAAGGCCAGATTGTGCTGGATGTGTAAGTGTCCTTAAGAGGGACTGTACCCTTGGTTAGTAGAATCCCAAGTTATTGCTTGGGGACTGGACGTAGGACTCCTTATGATAGGAGATCCGAACCAGGATAAAAATCCTTGTGCATTTTGTGTGATTGTGTTTCTCTTGTTTCTGTTGTTCACTAACTCTAACATATGTGTTTAGTGTTTCTTGTCGAAGCTAAATCTTTTAACAGAAAAATTTATAGAAATAATTTTTAGAAACCCCTTCACCCCCCCTTTGGGCTTGCAACCTGGTCAACAGTGTTGGTTGGTCTCCACAGTTCTTGACCTTGTTGAGGTGGAGCGACAGCTGGACCTTTTGTCCGTGGTTGCGAGACTGAGAGGTAGTCTTGTGTTGTTTGTCTAGGTCTGTGGCTGGTGTCGTGAACCAGTTTTCGTGACTCGTGTGCGGCGTGCCCTTCTTTAGCTTGTACACTTAAACGTGAATTGTCGTTTACTTATTAAAGGTTGTACCATACATTTATTTTAGAATGATATATTTATTTATAGTTATAGTACCATGTCTGGATAGTGTTACTTGTTATTGGATACATGCTTTACTCTTACCTTTGTACGTTGTTATTCTTTCAGCTTTTGAGGGAGTTTCCCTACTGAGCCAGTGACTTGTGAGGCTCACCCCTTCTTCTTCCAAGTGAAGGAGAGCAGGAGGGTTCTCATCCTCTTCTAGTTCGGGACCGCACCATAGTGGAGTCAGGCCTACGCCACCAGCAAAGTAATTTCCTTCTTGTTCTGCCTTGGGGGTTTTGTCCCAGGTAGTTGTACTTTGTATTTTGACTTTAGTTTAGAACTGGATATGTGCATTTCATGTGAATATGTGTAAGATATGAAATCTCATGTATGTTCAACGTGTTCTTTTATATTTCCACCGACATGTGTGTGTTGATATCCCTTGTGTGGCTTCAGTCGGTTCGTGGGAGACGGAGTCAGGTCAAGCTCGTTATTGGGTTAATGGGTTTGAAAGACGAGGACTGTCACAATCCTCATGGCCCTCTCCGAGTCGCACTCATTTGCTCAGTAGGGGATCGACATCTTGGGCCCTTTCCCAACTACCCAAGTGCAGAAGAAGTTCCATTTCCTAGCCATCAATTATTTTACCAAATGAATCGAGGCTGAGGCAACTACTAAAATAAAGGAGAGAGTGGCCTAGAAGTTTGTTTGGCAATTGATCATATGCCATTTTGGGATCCTGAAGGTGATTGTGAGTGACAACAATCGATAGTTTAATTATTCGTACTTTAAGGAGTAGTGAACTGGCCTGAGGATCTGCAATCATTTTACCTCTGTAGCACACCCACAGGACAACGTTGTGGTTGAGAACACCAACAGAACCTTACTCAAGGGACTAAGGACCAGGCTCGAAAAGTCTAATGAAATTTGGCTTGAGGAGCTGTCGAGCGTCTTGTGGTCTTTCTCACTGCCTCACTCTACGTGGCCCCAAACCACCTAGAGGCGCCAGGTGTGGGACCGTAATCCGGCTAGACTACGACTGTTGTTCTTGTGGTTACTTTTAGTTCCTAGGTCTTACTCTGACAAGAGGCGACAGGCCAAGACATGTGGTTGAAGGTAAGACACGTGTGCCGCCCTCGATCAGTTGACTAGTGGTAGTCATTTCCATAGCTAGTGTTATTTGTCCAGGAAAGTTTCCCCTTGTCTATGTTGCTGCTATGTGGTGGTCACGACATGTAGGTTGTATAGAGGTTTTTTATCCATGTGGTGTTTCCCGACCAGTGGTTTTGTAGTTAGCCTTTCCTTCCATACTTTCCTATGGTAGAGTAGGATATTCTTATTGTTATTTATTTATATTATATTTTTTTCTTGTTAGAGCTAGTGGGAGATTGGTAGTCTCTACTGGGCTTATGTTGAGAAGCTCACTCCCTCTTTTTCTATATGAGACTTCACAATAGTAGTAGAGTGCACGCCAGGCGGATGAGATGGGGTGTTGGTTGTCATTCCTATTTCTAGTAGTGGTTCCCCCTTCCTAGTGTACTTCACCCTCGAGGTATGCTCCATAAGGGTTCTATCTTCCCCTATTTACTTGTACTTGTGGCATGGTTGGGACTTGTATCTAGAGCCGTACTTTGTGCTCTTGTTTTTCCTTTCTGCTTTTGTGTACACTTCTAGTTCAGTAGTTGACATTTACTTCGTTTACATATCTTGTTAGACTTGTCTTCTAACCCTTTCGGATCCTCGGATCTGTGGGTGGCAGTGTTGGAAATCGAGTCCTCAGTGGAGACCAAGGATCAGATTCCCAGGGTCGTTATAGTTGGTATCAGAGTAGGAGTCTATCAGAACTTGTAACAAAATTAAATAGCAATGAAAGGTCCCATCGAAAGTACAAGTACACTGCTAACTGCCTGAATTATTATTGTTAACTTTGTTGGTAATTATGTTGTACAAGATGTGGCTCTGCGTAGGCGCAGGCAGACTAGAGAGCTAATGGAGTAGCATGGAGAGTCGGATCAGCATGTAGCAGGTGAGGTGCAGCAGGATGACACCACAGATCTATCAGTCGCACAGCCACAGGAGCCAGCAGCTACACAGGCCCAACAACAGTGGTATCAGCAGCCCTAGGGAACGCAACAACAACTATAACAACCTGGATTTTTAAATCCTAAATAAATAGGAACAATAATAATAATAATTTGTGAAGAGGTTTGATTAAAGGCACACCAAATGATAGGGAAATGGATAAAATAGTCAACAATCGATATGGGCTGGTCAACAATTGATGTTTAAAGGAGCAATCGATGTTTAGAGAAGCAGTCGATGTTGGTTAGCAATCGATGTTTAAAGGAGCAATCGATGTTAGCAATTGATGTTTAAGGACAATCGATGTTGGTCAGTAATCGATGTTTAATGACAATCGATGTTGGACACAAATTGATGTTTAAGGACAATCAATGTTGGTCAGCAATCGATGTTTAATGACAATCGATGTTGGTCCGCAATCGATGTTTAAAGACAATCAATGTTGGTTAGCAATCGATGTTTAAAGGAGCAATCCATGTTGGACAACAATCAATGTTTAAAGGAGCAATCGATGTTGGACAACAATCGATATTTAAGGATAATTGATGTTGGTCAGCAATCGATGTTTAAAGATAATCTATGTTGGTCCGTAATCGATGTTTAAGGGAAATCAATGTATCTAATCGACTGACCAAGATATAATGTTGTCAGTCGAAATGGGACTTCGTATATGATGAAGTTCAACTTCGAATGATCACAACGAAATTATGTATGACTTCATATATGACGAAGTTCAACTTCGACTGATCATGACCAAATTATGTATGACATTGTATATGACGAAGTTCAACTTCGACTGATCACTGTTGAGTTATGGTTATGTGAATAACCATAATCACTATTTTGATGATGATTGATTTGATAATCACTATTTTGATGATGATTGATTTGATATGCTTTGATTTATATCTGCTCGCAGAGAACATCAAAGTTGAGACAACTCTAAGAAATTCTAACTTCTTGAAAGTCAAAGTCTGGCTTACTCCAACTTCTTGAAAGTCAAAGTCTGGATCACTGCGACTTCTTCAAAGTCGAAGTCTGGCTTACTCAGACTTCTTGAAAGTCGAAGTCTGGATTACTGTGACTTCTTGAAAGTCAAAATCTGGCTTACTCCGACTTCTTAAAAGTCGAAGTCTGGATCACTGCGACTTCTTGAAAGTCGAAGTCTGGTTTACTCTGACTTTCTGAAAGTCAAAGTCTGACGTACTGCAACTTCATGAAAGTCAAAGTCTGGTTCATCAATTGCTTCATGTTATAACATCGATTATTGTTGAAAGTTATATGATTGTTGTTTATCTTGAATGCCTTATAATGCCATTTGTGCAGGATATTATGTGTTGTACACGTGTCACACCTAAGGGCTCTGGGTACACGCAACCCTAAGTATGAGGTTTGGACATCTGAGTATAAATATACCCTTATTCCTTTCTGGGAAAAGTGCGTGGCAGAAAAAGTAGGCGAGGACGAGTGCCATCTGGGGAGAGCGGGAAAAAGTGTATGCGTCCAAAAAGAGGAGCAGAGCAGCGCTGCCAGAAAGAAGAAGGAGAAGAAGAGGAGGAGTTCGTGATAAGAAGAAGCTTCTGCTGATGAAGACAGATCGGAAAGCTAGATGGATGTTTCAGAGTCTGTAATTCGTCTATTTGGTATTCTCATTGTGTGTGATCTGTGTATGTGTTCTACACAGATTACCTAATTATTTTTGTTCTAATTTCATCGTTGTACTGGGATAGATTGTGCTAGAGGATCTACTCCCTAATTGGGCTTGTTCTAGCAGTGCTTGGATCTATCGTGGTCCAAAGGTTTTAAGCATAGGGAGCTCAGGTTTTGGATCCATAGTGCTCTGGTTTAGAGCCGTAGTGCTTTGGGGTTGAGTCATTGTACTCAAGTGTTTGTGAGTCGTTGCACTCACAAGTGGTCTATGGAGTAGGTCATCGTGCCTATCTCCTAGGTTTTCTTTGAGTCATCGCACTCAAAGGTTTTGGAGTCATCGTGCTCCAGGTTGTACTTGCAAGTGCTAGTGTTTCCTCTGTTGTGGGGAGGTGGACATAGGAGACACAAGTTGTGTTTTCCAATCCACCTTAAAATTCTTCGTGCATAGTGTTTTGGTTGTGGTCTGTTGTCTCATTTCACTCTTTATTCACACACCACAATTTGATCTAACTGACTTATGTGTGTAACTTGTTTTAATTCCGCTGCCATACACACACATTCTTAATTAACACTGTTTCAGTCACCTTTCCGATCCCAACAACTGGTATCAGAGCAGGTTAGAGTCTATACTCTGAGGTGTTCTGTTGAATTATATGTGCTTTTGATTGTGCTTTACTCAATTACTTGCTTAATTTGTGCTTCTAGTGTCATCTGATTGTTCGTTGTAGAAGGTCATTCAATCAATAGACCTCCATTTTTTTATGGTACTGATTACCCTTACTGGAAGAACAGGATGATGGTATTTCTTCGAGCGCAGAACTATGACGTCTGGAGGATTGTAGAGAAAGGACCAGTAGAAGTTACTGGAGTTGAAGATACATGGACAAGGGAGCAGATCAGAAGGGCTACCCTGAACTATAGCGCCATGAACATGCTACAATGTGCCATCCATCCAAAAGAGTACTCCAGAATTTCTCTGTGTAAGTCTGCTAAGGAGATGTGGGATAAACTAGAATTGCTATATGAGGGCACATCTCAAGTTAGGGAAACCAAAGCAAACATGCTAGTCTATGATTATGAACTATTTGTCATGAAATCTGATGAAACCATATCTGAGATGTTTGCTAGGTTTATGGTCATCATCAATGGACTTAGAGCTTTGGGTAAGGAGTACTCAAACGAAGATTTGGTAAGATCTTGCATTCTTTATCTCCTGTGTGACACACTAAAGCAACAGTTATTGAGGACTCAAAAGATTTATCCAAAATAACATTGGATGAACTCATTGGATCCTTAATGACTTATGAACTAAATCTTAAGAGATCTGAAGAACATATGTTAAATACCAAACCTATTGCTCTTAAAGCTTCCTCAAGCAGTAAAGGAAAATCTAAAGAGATGTCTGAATTTGAAAAATCTGACTCTGATGATGATAACCTTGCATTGATAACTAGACAATTTAGGGCGTTTTTGAAATCCAACAGGAAAATTTTGGGTAATAAGCAAAATGTCATGACTGGTATAAAGAAATATTCCTTTTTACATGTTGATCACAAGAAAAATGATGAGTTTCCTGTCTGTTACAGATGCAACAAATCTGGACATATGAAGGCTGAATGTCCAGAGGCTAAGAAGGATAAGCTCAAAAAACACAAGAAGGAGTTCCACAAAAAGAAGAACAGAGCCATGGTAGCTACATGGTCAGATGAGGATCAAAGCTCAGATAGTAATGAAAAATCCTCTAGTTCAGAAGAAAACGAAGTCTGCTTCATGGCTGGAAGCAGCAAAGAACATGTAGATATGTCTTTTGAACTATTTACCATTGAAGATTGTCAAGAAGCATATGGTAATTTAGTTGAAAATCTTTTTGAAGTAAGAAAAGAAAATAAAAATTTGAAAAGAAAAATTGACAACATTCTTCATGACACATCATCATCTGAAAATTTTTTTGAATTGGAAGCTCAAATTTCAGACCAAATCAAAGAAAATGATGAATTGTTAATTCTTGTTGATGATCTGAAATTAAGGATTCAAAAACTGAACAAAGAGATTATTAATTTTGTCAAGAAATTTGAAGAAAGAGAGAAGGAAAATCAAGAAAGGTTAATTCAAATTGAAAAACTCAATCATTGCCTTAAAGAAAAAGAAGAGATCATCAAGAACTTCACACAAGGCAAAGAAAATCTGAATGCTTTACTGGGAATGAAGATGAATTCAAATAAATATGGTTTAGGTTTCGAACCACAAAACTCAAAGAAAACTGAATCATTTGAAAAGAAAACAAAATCATCAAAAATCCCTCTAATAAAGTTTGTTAAGGCTAGTTTATCTGACAACAAAAGTAAAATGCAAAAACAGAAAGAACATGAGAGGTCGACACACATACTGCCCAGATTGACCTACCCCATTTATAAAAATAGAAAATCTGTATCTAAAATAAAAAAAAATTCAAAGACATAAAGAATCATTTCTCTCATGGAAATTGGAATGTTTACACATCATACAATTCAAAATGGAATAATCCTTGGAACCAAATGTACAATTGTCACCAATGGTTCAATCCTTCTTCTTATCATTCACATTTTCCTATTTATCAACAGAATTTCATGCCAAGTTTTTCACAGTGGAATAAACCTGCTAAGAGATATAATTTTTAGAAATTTGAAAAACAAAGAACTAAATCTTTTGTTCCGAAGAACACTGTGAAGAAAAACACTCAAATATGGGTTAGAAAGGATTTGCTTTCTCTTCTGAATCAAGGTGTTGGTACCAATCACATCTGGGTACCAAAAACCTTTCTTGTCTAATTTGTTGTGTGCAGGAAAGTCGTGCATCCAATTCAAACATCTGGATTCTTGACAGTGGATGCTTACGGCACATGACGGGAGACAGAAATAAATTTTCCTATTTGTTTGAAAAAGAAGGTGGATCAGTCACCTTCGGAGGTAAGAATAAGGGTAAAATAATTGAAAAAGGAAAGATTGGTAAGTCTTCCATAACCTTGAGTGATAATGTTTGGTTAGTTGAAGGTTTGAATTACAATTTGCTTAGCATTAGTCAATTGTGTGACAATGGTCACAAAATTCTTTTTGAGTCTGATTCCTGCAAAATAATTGACTCCTCAACTGAGAAAGTCAAATTGATTGGAAAAAGAGGTAATAATGTTTACATGGTAGATTTGAATGACAATTCTTTTACAAACGTTTGCTTGCTGGCAAATAAAAATGACATTGCTTGGTTGTGGCACAAGAGACTGGGTCATGCAAGTTTCTCAACAATAAGCAAACTCATAAGGATGAATCTAGTAAAAGGTCTTTCTGAATCTTTCCCAATCATTGACAATCAAGTTTGTGGGATATGTGCTCAAGGAAAACAAACAAGAAAATATTTTAAAGTATTCAATGATGTACTTACATCTAAACCACTTGAGTTACTTCATATGGATTTTTTTAGTGGTAATAGATATGGATTTGTGATCATTGATGACTTTACAAGATACACTTGGGTTTTATTCTTATCCCATAAAAGTGATGCATGTTCAGAATTCAGAAAATTTTACAATTCTGCCTTAGTGGGTTTGTCCTTCAAATTAAAGTCCATTTTAACAGATCATGGGGGTGAGTTTGATAACAAATTTTTTCTTGATCTTTGTACTGATGTGAACATACTCCATAAGTTCTCTTCTCCTAGAACTCTAAAACAAAATGGAGTTGTGGAGAGGAAAAACAGAACACTTGTGGAAATGGCCAGAACTATGCTCTTAGAATGTAAGCTTTCTAAATCTTTTTAGGCTGAATCTGTAAATACAACTAAATTTATTTTGAATAGAGCATTGTTAAGACCAAAGATCAGAAAAACCCCCTATGAATTTTTAAAGGATAAAAAGCCCAGTGTGTCCTACTTCAAAATCTTTGGATGCAAATATTTTGTTCATAATATCAACAAAGAAAATCTTGATAATTTTGATGCTAAGAGTTTTGAATATATTTTCTTAGGATATTCTGAAAATTCATGAGCACACAGAGTTTATATTCTGAAAAATAAGACTGTGGAAGAATCTCCTCATGTCATTTTTATGAGAATTCCATAAAAATTGACAGTTCTAATTCTTGCAGAGTTCCAATGTATGTTGATGAAGATGATTTTCTTGAAAATCCATCAAAAAATCTTAAAGAGCAAGAAGTACCAAATGCACATGAGGTTATCGAAATATCTACTCCAAGCAATTCAGGTAATCATGTTCCTGAAACTCATGCAAATAATGAGGTAATTTCTGAATCCAGATTCTTGAGAGACCATCCTCTTGAAAGTGTTGTTGGTAATTTGCAAGATGGAGTTAGAACTAGATCATCTTTTCAGTCAGTAATTAATGAGGACTTGTTGGCACTATTTTCCCAAATTGAGCCCAAAAATGTTAGTGAAGTGTTATCTTGTGAACACTCGATAAATGTTATGCATGAAGAGCTTCGTCAATTTGAAAGAAATCAAGTCTGAGACTTAGTACCAAAACCCTCGGACCTGACTACAGTCATTGGAACAAGATGGGTTTTTAAAAATAAATTGAATGAGTCAGGTCAAATAGTTCGAAATAAAGCTAGACTTGTTGCTCAGAGGTACAACCAAGAATTTGGTCTTGATTTTGAAGAATCCTATGCCCCTGTAGCAAGACTTGAAGCTGTTAGAATATTTCTTGCATTTGCTGCCTCCTTGAAATTAAAAAATTTTCAAATGGATGTCAAGAGTGAATTTTTAAATGGTTACATAAAAGAAAATATTTTTGTCAAACAGCCCCCTGGGTTTGAAAATGAAAAATTTCCTTATCATGTTTTCAAGCTTAATAAGGCTCTTTATGGTCTCAAGCAAGCTCCAAGAGCTTGGTATGACCGTTTGAGTTCATTTCTTGTAAATAAACGTTACATTAGAGGAAAAATTGATCAAACCTTGTTTACAAAACTGTAAATAACCATTTCATTGCTATTCAAATCTATGTAGATAATATCATTTTTGGATCCACAAATACTAATTTGTGCAATGAGTTTGCCCATCTTATGCAATCTGAATTTGAAATGAGTCTAATGGGTCAACTTACATTCTTTCTAGGTCTTTAAGTGCTTCAAACTTCTGAAGGAATCTTTCTGAGTCAAACAAAATATGTCAAGGAGCTACTCAAAAGATTTGATTTTCAACACATCAAGCTATCCAACACACCAATGGCTACAAATGTAAGACTTGAAAGTGATGCTTCTAGTAAGTCTGTTAATGCCAAAACCTACAGAGGTATGATTGGCTCTCTTTTTCATTTGACTATTTCTAGGCCAGACATCTAATTAAGTGTCTGCATGTGTGCTAGATTCCAAGCAAATCCTAAGGATAGTCACATGACTGTTGTTAAAAGAATCTTTAAATATCTTAGTCATTCATGTGATCTGGGGCTTTGGTATCCTGCTGGATGTAAATTGGACTTGATTGCATATAGTGATGCTGATTATGCAGGGTGCAAGTTTGACAGGAAAAGTACTAGTGGGTTGTGTTTATATCTAGGTGGTTGTCTTATTTCTTGGGCTTCTAAAAAGCAACACTCTGTAGCTCTATCTACTGCAGAAGTTGAGTATGTTGCTGCTGGTAGTTGTGGTACCAGATTCTTTGGGTCAAACATCAACTCCTAGATTATAATCACACATTAGGATGCATTCCAATTCTTTGTGATAACACTAGTGCTATCAATTTGTCTAAAAATCCCATTCAGCACTCCCGCACAAAGCACATTGATATCAGACATCATTTCCTTCGGGATGAAGTTTCAAAGAAATCTTTTGAATTCCACTTCATTGATATAGAAAAATAAATTGTAGACATATTCACTAAGCCTCTCGCAGAATCTAGATTCACATCTCTTAGAAGAGAGCTTGGTTTGTGCAAATTCAACAATTCTTAATTTCTTTCATTCCACATGTTCATATCCATTTTTTTTTATCTCTTTGCACATATTGAGGGGGAGCATCTTCACATCATCATGTCTCCATGAAATCTTCACATCTTTATTTCCTGCTTTCATTTTCTTGTCATACCATACCTTTATTCTGATCTGTGTATGTCTTAAATCTTCACACCTTTATATGATATTCTTATATGAGAGATTTCAAACATCACGACTAAAATAAGTGTGCACTCAGTTTAGTCTCAAAGATTCAATCTAAAAACAAGCTTATGCCATTTTTTTAGTACTGAAATCATTTAAACTGAGTTGCAAAACACTTATAGGTACATGAGTAACTTTAGTGTTTAACATGTGTATGTCTTAAAGCTTTATCTTTAACACATGTTAAGAATAATATTTTTACACTCATGATCATGCCTATTCTAATTCATGAAAACTGTTCTTGCAAAAATGTCAAAAAGTAATTGTTTAGAAAAATAGAGAAATACAAACATAGCAATGAAAAGTTCATTTTATCACTGAGTAACCGGGTTCATTGCACCTGATCACGTGTTTTGACTCGCGTCAAAAGGTGACAAATATTTTGTTTCAACTCTGTATAAGATAATGAAGGTTAAACCACTGAGTAATCAGGGGGTCTTGCATTAGGTAAATGTGACCTCTTGCACTGAAAGGGTGATTTGATCAATTTATCCTTGTATTCTCTCTAACAATAATAAAAAAGAAATTTAAAGTATAAAAAGAACAACATATACATTGACCTAGATGTAGTTCATGACCACAGGGTGTAGAGTTATTATTCTACATTGTGTTAAATGTTTAGCTACTAAACTCATGTGATAAACACTCTTGTCAACTCATATAGGTCACTTTCCTCACATTTGCTTCATCCTTTTAAATGTATTCAGGTTATTAAAGCTTTGACATATGCTGTGAGAGAATGTATCTTTGTTATTAAACTTTGTTGCACAATCACAAAACACAATAATCTCTCTCTCATATATTAATATCTAACTTCTCATGAGTTCTGATTATTTCTGCTACACACCATCTCTCCAATCTACTCCTTATTTTCATGTTACTCCTTCTATTACTTCCATCTGTTGGTTCTTGGGTATTACATCTCTATGATATCATTCACTATGTATTCTTTTGGAACCATCTTTTGAGAGGTATGTTCTGTTAAGGGGGTAACTTCACTTGTCCTTGATTAAGGGGGAGAGATGTCTTTTTTCTGTTGTCAAAAAGGGGGAGAACATTTCATTTGTTGCATTTGTTGAAAATGTTTTGTCATCATAAAAAAGAGGAAGAATGTTGAGTTATGGTTATATGAATAACCATAATCACTGTTTTGATGATGATTGATTTGATAATCACTGTTTTGATGATGATTGATTTGATATGCTTTGATTTATATCTGCTCATAGAGAACTTCAAAGTTGAGGCAACTCTCAGAAATTCTAACTTCTTGAAAGTCAAAGTCTGGCTTACTCCGACTTCTTGAAAGTCGAAGTCTGGATCACTACGACTTCTTGAAAGTTGAAGTCTGGTTTACTCCGATTTCCTGAAAGTCGAAGTCTGGCTTACTGCATGCGACTTCTTGAAATTCGAAGTCTGGCTTACTCCAACTTCTTGAAAGTCGAAGTCTGGATCACTCCAACTTCTTGAAAGTCGAAGTCTGGATCACTGCGACTTCTTGAAAGTCGAAGTCTGGCTTACTCCGACTTCTTGAAAGTCGAAGTCTGGATCACTCCGACTTCTTGAAAGTTGAAGTCTGGTTTACTCCGACTTCCTGAAAGTCGAAGTCTGGCTTACTGCGACTTCATGAAAGTCAAAGTCTGGTTCATCGATTGCTTCATGTTATAACATCGATTGTTGTTGAAAGTTATATGATTGTTGTTTATCCTGAATGCCTTATAATGCCATTTTTGCAGGATATTATGTGTTGTACACGTGTCACACCTAAGGGCTCTGGGTACACGCAACCCTAAGTACGAGGTTTGGACATCTGGGTATAAATATACCCTTATTCCTTTCTGGGAATAGTGCACGGCAGAAAAAGTAGGCGAGGACGAGTGCCATCTGAGGCGAGCGGGAAAAAGTGTATGCATCCAAAAAGAGGAGCAGAGCAGCACCGCCAGGAAGAAGAAGGAGAAGAAGAGGAAGAGCTCGTGATAAGAAGAAGCTTCTACTGATGAAGATAGATCTGAAAGCTAGATGGATGCTTCAGAGTCTGTAATTCACCTATTTCGTATTCTCATTATGTGTGATCTGTGTATGTGTTCTACACAGATTACCTAATTATTTTTTTTCTAAGTTCATCGTTGTACTGGGATAGATCGTGTTAGAGGATCTACTCCCTAATTGGGCTTGTTCTAGCAGTACTTGGATCTATCGTTGTCCACAGGTTTTGAGCACAGTGTGCTCAGGTTTTGGAGCCGTAGTGCTTTGGTTTGGAGCCGTAGTGCTTGGGGTTGAGTCATTGTACTCAAGTGTTTGTGAGTCGTTGCACTCACAAGTGGTCTGTGGAGTAGGTCATCGTGCCTATCTCCTGGGTTTTCTTTGAGTCATTGCACTCAAAGGTTTTGGAGTCATCGTGCTCCAGGTTGTACTTGCAAGTGCTAGTGTTTCCTCCATTGTGGGGAGGTGGACGTAGGAGACACAAGTTGTGTTTTCCAAACCACCTTAAAATTCTTCGTGCATAGTGGTTTGCTTGTGGTCTATTGTCTCGTTTCATTCTCTATTCACACACCACAATTTGATCTAATTGACTTGTGTGTGTAACTTGTTTTAATTCCGCTTCCATACACACACATTCTTAATTAACACTGTTTCAGTCTCCTTTCCGATCCCAACAATCACGACCAAATTATGTATGACTTCGTACATGACAAAGTTATAGATCAGTGCAAAGTTAGTACATGAATATTCTTAAATATTATTAAATAAGCATAAGGTAAACATGAGTTTGTTATCATTGCAGGAGTGCTCCAAATAAAGATGGCAGATCCAATAGGGCTAATGGGTCGGCAAGTGATAGACATAAGGAAAATCGTGTTAAATCTAGACCCGATAATAAAAAGGGGATAGTTAAGATAAACATGGAAGGTATGGACCATAAATCGTGACTGAATCCAACAGAGGATTCCGAACCTGGTCCCTAGAACTAACCCTAATAAGAATAGACTTGTTACGGAAACAACTTCTATGGAAGTTCTGAACATGATTGGACTCCTACCAAGAGTTAGGAAACTACAAACTCGAAAATTTGCACCATCACGGTGTTATAAAAACCATCATAAGACCCCATGTCCAACCCTAGTCTTCTCTTCATTGTTGAATGAGGGAGGAATTTCCAGGAGCAAGGAAGATGAGCTAGTAGCAGGGTTTCGAGGATCCTTCATCCCTTAGCATCTGCTTCGACTTGTAAGAACCTTATGTTGGAAGCAATCAAAAGTAGGTAATTTCGGGCACCAACTTAACATAGAGTATATCATCTGAAAGTCCTTTAAAGTTTGTTCTTATATGTCCCTATTCTTTCTGATTTCACAGTTCATGTAAAAAGTATCAAATGTTTTTCCAAAACTTCACACAAGATCTGGACTTTTCCCGTTCTTCTCGAGTTTCATGCAACCGAGACCAACTAGGTCAAACCAAAGCCATAGATCTGTTTACTTTCCATTTCCAGCAACCCCTTTCGTTTCTAGTTTCATCCCAAGAACCCTAGATTTGAGTTATGGATCAAGCAAGTGAGTCTACGTCGTTTTCTTGGTTTTGCTAGCATGTTGATTAGTCTATGTTTGTACTTTAAAGCCATCAACCACATGTTAAAACATTAATTCATGAATATGATTCTAACGTTCTATATGGAAGTTATTGATCATACTCTCCATTGATTATGCCTCTTCGTCCTTATGTTCCAACTCAAAGTTAAAACGTCTTGATATCATTTGTGTCATAACCATGTTGGTGAGAATACATGCTAGTTTTGACGTGAGTCTACTTTGTTTTTCTATCCATGATCCTTACTATGTCCTGACTTTCCTTATTGGATATGTTTCCTGATTATTGCATGTACTGTCGTTCCTTGCATACGTAGTTAGGAAAGTCTCTGTACTCTATGGATTTTCTCATAGAGACCTAACTGGTTGTACCTTGAAGTTCCCTGGAGTTAGAGGACTCTTTAGTCCATGTGCATCCTATTCTATTTTGGTCAAAGTCATTAAAGTTTATGGAACTTAAAATAAGTTGTATGCTGTCCGGATTAATCTCTCGAGCTATTGCCATATCCTTGAACTCCGTAGGTGATCATATCTTATTATTATGAGCTTGTCCTTGGAAATCTGTGGCCATAATATGTATATGTGTTTGATCGGCACAACGTAGGACTTTGGTCCATTTGACTAATGCCTGTGCAAAAAAGGGTCCTATCTGGTCCTGGGGAGGAGCACCCCAACATACTTATTAATTGTGGGAGTATGGACTTGTGGTGCGTGGCATGGCACCAGTATGTGTGCATGATTTGTGTAAATGTGCCTTAGTTTGATATGATACATTTGATCATGTGAGTATGTGTTATTTGTGTGTATATGGTCAGTTCTTGATCATTTGATAAGTACTCGTTCTTGAATTCCTTGCCCAATACTTATGAAAGTCTATATGATTTGTTCTGAACATCTGTTCAGTATTCTACTCTAATCAGTCATTTGATCTGATGGGTAATATCGTGCATGCTTTTGTCTTTCTCCTTGTAAGAATTCTTCTTCTTAAAAATGTTAATTACTTATATCATTGTTTGTACCATGAGATGTAAATCCTACTGGGCGTTAGCGCACTCACACCTGTCTTTCCTAAACATTTTCAAGTAGTGCTGATGAACTTGTGGATTATAAAGGGGAGGGGCAAGAGTGAAGAGCACCCCAGATATCGTACAACAGTGGCTTAGTACCTTTAGAGTTTATATAGAGATTGTAGTAGTTTGTCCTATTCGAGTCTATCACGTATTTGAACAATGGGCCTTATAGTTGGATTTGAAGTTCTAAATATGTAATAAGGAGTTGATACTTGAATTAATTTTGGCTTATAGTTTAATGTTGTCATCTCCTTCTATATATATTTGCTCTGCTTATGATCCAAAAACAACTGCGCGTTCCTATATTCCATGTCGGGGCATGACAATAGTAGTGGTACTCGCCGCCACCACCTCCGTACGAGATGATGATGCCCATGGTTGAGTAGATGTGGAGAGGCATGTTCCATGCCCCATGGGAGTGTGCACAGATGGCAACAGATGGATAACAACCAGTGACTCCCCCAACAACACCAGATCAGTAGGTAGAGCCGCCCATAGTACAACAGACAACTCAACAAACCCCGATTGTAAGGCCCTCGAACTTTGTTCTTTTATTTGGACTTTGTCATATGGTGATTAGTTGCTTTTGTGTATATAGTTATGTGCAAATGTATATATATATGTAAATGTTTATTTTTGTACATACTATATTTAAATGATGTTGTACATATGTATATACTTGTTTATTCATGTACATGTTGCTTTTATTTAATTGTGCATAGGGTGTTTAAATTATACAGTACATATTGCATGTATATATATAGTGTGTATATATATGCTATTTGACATTTCTGTGTTCTGGACGAATGGCTATTTAACGTCAACATGTATGGACGTTTATGGGGAAGTCGACGTCCAGATCGATGGACGCCAATTCCCAGTAAATGGCAACACTATGGCCATTTATTTCCCAGAAATTGTGCGGTTTCAGATCGGGAAACGGCCGCGCTTTGTTCAGTTCTGGTTTTGGAAACTACCTCCCATCGGTAGGATTTCCACCTTAATATGTACCCCGATCCCCTTAGCTTATAAAAACACCAGATTAGGGCGAAGTTAGGTCTTTTGGATTCTTGAGAAACCCTAGAGCTCTGTGCGAAAAACCTAAACTTGGAAGGCTTTGATCTGGCATTTGTGTGCGTCTTCCAATGACCTGCATCGACTGGGAGATACTCTGAACATTGGTGAGGCTTCCCCGACTCTGTTATGCAACCTACATCGACACAGAAATCGGTTCGGGAGGAGATTTGGGCGCCTTCTTGGCTTGGCCGAGGAGGGCATCTTTGGCTAATTAATCCCCTTTGACAATTTTTCTGAGGCAAGTAATCAAGGGATATCATCCCTACCCATGCCCTCTAGGTCCTAGGTGTAGACACCCATTTCTGACCCATAAGTCGAGCAAATTTCTTGTCATATCATCGATGCCCCACGTTGACTCATCGTCGTCAAGCTGGCTTTCCCCGATCATGACATCATTTTCATCAGTTCATCGCCCTGGTGGGGCATCTTCCTGGTCGAATCAATCCTCTTCATCATCATCTTGTAGCTCTCTGAGTCAAGAGTCCGACGTTTCAAACCGTACGTCATTCTGATGCCCGTGCATGGAGATCGGACACTTTGCATGGCCGCATGCTGAAAAGGCCCTGAAGGTGACAACATCACTGTCGCGTTCAAGAAGACGACCACTCGATACGTCGCGTTCATAAAAATGCATTTTAATTCCCTGAAAAATCGCCAAAAATGACTAAAGTCCCCTTCCTTATAAGGAAGGCGACGTATCGAGGCGTCGCGTTCTTGAAGGCGACCATAAGCCGTCGCGTTCTGGACCTCATGCAGAAGATCCTTTCCGAGCCTAACTTGGGCACATGCCATATTGGATATTTCCCCTTTTGGTCGTCCAAATCGCGTCCAAATCCTTCCAAATTTTGGGGAAACCTTCCTTAAAGCCTCCTTTCCGAGTTCCAATCGCCCATGCACGGCCATACCTACCCAAACCCGGACTCTTGCTCTTTATCCTCTCACAGCCCTTCCAGGAATAATCACCTATAACTACCTCAATACTCCGTCTTTTTGGGCAAGGTCGGAGTCTGCTTCTTCCTCTCCCCGAGAGCTGCAACTACGAAGAAGAGAGCTTTCTCTCCAGACGACCAAGAAGAGCCCCCCAGGGCGTTTTTCCACCGGCTACACTTTCTCTCTCCTTTTTCCTTCACTATTTCCCTTCATTCATGCATGCATAGTTCGTTTATTTTCGTAGATTTTCATTAGAACACACACCACACACCCATCTTTAACACCCACAGGGTTAAAACCCCAATCATGTGTTTCCCTCCTGTTTAGTGCAGTTTTTCATTGAATAGATCTCACATGCACGAAGTTCTAATGGGTTTTTCTTTGTTTTCTTGATCTTGGCAGGTACCTAAAGACTAGAGAGGCGTGAGGCTCTTGCCCCTCGGCCGGCTGAGGAGCAGAAAGATTAGACCCCAATCTTCATCCACAGAAGAAGAAGGCGACGACTAAGCTATCGCGACCCAGAAGGCGACGTCCCTCACGTCGCGTTCAGGTACAAGCATAGCGACGACCCTTCTGTCGCGTTCACAGGTACGCCTTCTCTTCTATTTTCCTTTTCCAACGTAGTCAGTCGTCCATCTACACGTCTCTAGGGCGACTACTTGGTGGCGATCACGGTACATTTCCTAATCCTTCATATTCATAATTTTTCAAAGGGGAGCACAATCCCGTGATTACACCTTTTGGCGATCACGGTGGGACTTCTAGTGCCCATCATGCTTGCTCTTGTCTTTCCCTGTCGTTCTTGTTCCGTCATGTGTGGTGGTGTGTTTTTAGTTTTCCTTTTGGTTCCCTTTCTCTTTGAATTTCTTGGATTGCTGCGGTTCTGGGTGAGAAGGCGACCCCCTATGCCGCGATCAAAGTAGCGACGTCCGGCGTGTCATGATCAGGTTAGTACACAGTACATGTCTCGTCCTTTTCTTGTGTTCTGTGGTGCTGTGAAAGAAAGCGACATAGGAAGCGTCGCGATAAAGGACGCGACAGGAGGAGCGTCGTGACCAGGTACATCCTCTGCCCGTACATTGGTTTAGAATTCTTAAAAATTCCCGTGTCTATTGAGAACGCGACGTTGCTGCTGTCGCGATAAAGGAGGCGACAGGGAGGTCATCGCGACCAGGTCAGTACTGTGGTTTTGGTCCTTCTTTGAAATTTGGGTTCACATTACATACTCTATCTATACTTCATGTCATACCATGCCTGTTCCATGTTCTTGAGAGTCTGTCAGTCTTGTTTTGTTATAGGATTGCTTTGATTTCCGTGCATAATTAGGTCTGGTTTGTTCTCTGTCCACTGCGAAGAGGAACGCGACTGGCTCTTTGTCGCGATCTCGGTCGCGACAGGTAACCCGTCGCCTTCTGCTTCTGAGAGCAGATCAGCCTAATTTCTGTCTTGTTAGCTTTAGGTTAGAATTTTGCATGCACTCCAGTGCACATAGGATCTGCATACACGTTTCATATTCGTAGTATAGGTTTCCTCCTCAGCGACGCCCGCTCCTCAGCGACTCTCTCGGCCACATATTCCTTGTGTCCGACTAGAGCACTCGCTTGAGGGCCTCCATAAGTCCCCGCTGACCGTGGATTCCCACACGGTCGCCGGGCTGGTTGTACCTGTCGCCACTTAGATTCTAGGCTCATTCATTTGGCAAGGTTGAGAGATCCCATAGTCACACCCGAAGATTGGAAGCCTTCTCCCATTAGGAACTTTCCTTATTTGGAGAGAACTTGCTTAAAAGAAATCAATCCATTAAAAGGCAAACTTGAATCAAATAAAAGAAACCATCATCATTGCCAACTGCTTGTTTTGGGTGAGACGTTTTCTCTTTCCTTTTGTTTGCATAGGATTGTCTGTTTAGGAAACTAGGTGTCTGTCTAGGTTAGGTTAGTCTTTCAAGTCTGGACAGGCTTTCCTCATTTTGGCATACCCACCTGCCAAATATGGAGTCATATCTGAACCCGGTCTACAATGAGAATCAGGACCTTGCCTTCTACACCTCCCAAGACTACGAGGACTCCCTTCCTCACGATCTCTTTGGGGAGTCGGCCCGCCCTTGGGTCGCCACAGTCCGCGCTACCGAGAACCACCATCCCGACGATGGTGGCCCATCTCAAACCATCCACCCCCCCCCCAGTCGGACGATCAAGCCACTCAACTCCTGCGCTTAATTCCCCAGCTTGATCAGTCCCAGATCCAAACCCTCATGACGGCCCTCAAAGGAAAGGCCGCTTCTTCACCCTCACCCAGAGCGGGTGCGTCACGCCCCGTAGCAGCTACATCCGGCCCCCATGTTGTCATGGGACAAGCCGACAACACTCCTATTCGGCTGCGGGCCATCCGATTCACGCCATTCGAGTCTGATCATTACCATCCCCGTGAGTCGAGGCCCCGATCTCCACCATATCAGCCCTGCTATTCCCCTCATCACCCTGAGCCACGCGCCAGGCCAACCTCTCGTGCCTCTTCCATGTACGCTCAGCCATCCGCCGCCCCGAACATGATGTCCGGTGGGCGTCCATCAAGAAGGAGCTCCAAGAGCTCCAAAAGCAAGTCGACCCTAGGCAGCACCACGACGTGCACATGCCTAATTTCAATGGCCTATGGGTCCCTTCTCCATCCGAGCTGCCGAAGTACCGCAAATACAACGGCTCAAGTAATCCCTACATCCAATCAAAGACTTCATCTACGAGTCCGCCCCCTACTAGCATGATCGTCGCCTAATGGCCTATCTGTTCCGCCGGTCGCTGGATGGGCATGCCTTAGACTGGTTCTACTCCCTGCTACCTGAGGATGCAGAGGACTTCGCTATTGTGAAGGCCAAATTCCTCGAACAGTTCCAAGATAGGGTTGGGCCTGAATACTCTCTCACGGATCTCATGGCCGAGAAGATGAAGTCAGATGAGGACTTCGCCGCATATGCCGATAGGTGGAGACAAATGGCCACGCGAGTTCCGGGGTACCTTCCAGAGGGAGAGAAGGTGAAAATCATCATTGCCAATGCAACGCCTGCCTATAGAAACATCCTGGTGATGAATGACATCACCACCATGCATCAACTCTACAGCCGGGCCGGTTTATCCAGACTTAGCTCAAAGATTCTCCCATCCATTCTATGTTCGAACCCCAGAAGTCCCGGTTCTAGAGAAAGCCTCAGGGGCCAGTCACTGAAGGAGTCCAAGTGAACGAGCAAGTGAGCGCGTTCAACCCTGCCGGCCAGAACCAAAATCGCCAACCATACGCTGCCCAGGGTCAGAACCCCACCAATCCTTCACAAGGGCAACAACCACGCCAATACAACCAGGTGCCACCTCCTGATGGCTCTCAGCAGAGGCGTCCTTTAGGTCCAAGAAGAACTCACTACCCGCCACTCCCGGAGACACTCTCCGACATATTCTTGGCTTTGCTCTCCACAGAAGCCATTAGACTCCCTCCTGAGAGGCCACTGAACCCTAGTGTGGACCAAACCCGGTACTGTGTCTTCCATCAGCAGCCCGGTCATACCATCGACCAATGCTTCACATTCAAGGACTTGGTGTATGACTTGCATGAGCAGAATAGAATAGACTGGACGGCCCTCTGGCAGGTGATCGGAGACATCAAAGAGAGGCAGAGACAGCAACAGCAGCAGAGGCAACAACGCCAACCGGGGTTCAGCAACAACAACAGCAGCAACAACAACAGCCGTTGCAGGACCTCGGCATCGTCCACAACCCCCTACCAAACCATCCACCAGCTCTAAACCCACCGCAGCCACCAGCCCAGGTGAATCTCATCGTCCACCACCCTCCTCCTCAAGCAAACTGGATGTATGATGATGAACTAGACGTTCAGCAGATGATGGCCATTAACCACCAATATCCCTTCAATCCCAAACAATACAACCAGCCTACACGGCTCCCCAGTCAATCCCTCCTGTAGTTTCCATGGCCAACGCCGTCATTCTGCCCGTCTTTCAACATTTGCGCCAGTCGCTAGTCCACCCATTATCTTACCCTTCGCTCCACCTGTCTTCGCACCTCTACCACCCATCTATCTACTCCCTCCCCCATTATCCTACCACCACCTGGGCCAGACCTACCTTCCGTTGCTACACTATCCTCCACCAGACAACCAGCCACCCATCCAACCACCCTGCGGAGCGAGCGAGTCTTTCGCCGTCCGTACCCACCTATCTCCACCACCTCCACCTCCACCACCAGAGCAACCCCCAACAGGTCCTGCAACCACCTCAGCAACAGCAAGCTCAGCAGCAGACACAAGATGAGGGATTTATTGAGCCGTTACCGAGAACCCACTACGACATCCTCAAGCACCTGGATCACGTGCCAGCCAAGATCTCCATACTGGAGCTGATAAAGAAATCCAAGGAGTACCAGGAGGCCTTGAGGAATTTCTTGCAGAGGTGGTAGTAAATGAGGACATGCTGGCTGACAAACTACCGAGTGCACTAGCCATGGTGACTCGCGGGCCAGCAATTACCTTTGCAGAAAGCGAATTAGCACCCCCAAAGCCAGGAGGCTCCCTCTCTGCGTGACTCTAGTCATCAACCATGTGGCAGTGGGAGCGGCACTGGTCGACACAGGGGCATCAATAAATGTCTGCCCGCTGAGTACCCTGAGAGCCTGTGACCTGTCAGAGGGTATGCTGAGGCCAACACCCACCACCATAGCCGCTTACGAAAAATCTAGAAGATCCTGCCACGGCATGGTGACTGTGCAAGCCGAACTGGGACCGCTCGCTGTCACGGTGGATTTCTATGTCCTTGATATTGATCCCATGTTCAAGGCCATTCTGGGACGTCCATGGTTGGAAGCACTCGGAGCTGTGCCGTCCACTGCACATCAATGTCTGAAGTTCCCCTTTCAAGGGCGCATCATCAAAGTCAAGAGCATAGCCACCACCCACTCAGTAGATGCCATCCATGACACCCACCTCCCGGCCGTATGGCCCGCTAACAAGCCTGTAGTCTCGGTGCTAGACGTCAACTACCCCTGGAGCTACTCGTTCCAGTCCAAGCGAGAGGTTAATCTGGCGCAAGTCCATGCAATCAAAAGAAAGGAGCCACTAAGCACCAAAGGGTGGCAGATCATGATGAAGCTCGGGTACGAGGAAGGCAAGGTCTAGGGACAGAACTGCAGGGCATAGTCAAACCTATCTCGGATATTGTCATGAAAGCCGATAGGGCTTGGGTTACAGGGAGAAGTCCAAACCATGGTCATCCAGCACATCCACTCTCAAGGCCGACCGTGAACCACTCACATGGACACTCTGGTGTCATTTCATTAAGGGGCCTACCCAACCTGGATATAACACCGTGGTAGTTGAGGCGGAGCTGTCGCAGCACGAGGTGCATGGCCGAAACTTCTCTCGGCACATGGCCCCTCTGCTAACCTATAGAGCATTAGAAGCACTCCGTCCAACCAAGAGGAGAAAGACAGGGGGACCCAGAGGCTGAATGGTACCGATGGTTTGACATAGAGACATCACCATTGCCTTCAGCCGTCTATTCTGGGAAGAAGAAAGGACGTGGCCGCCAGCTACGGCAGACTATTAGATCCCCCCACAGCCATCACATCTAAAAGGCAGCTCATGAGCGACACCACAGACATAGGAGAGCCGATATCCCCTGCGAAGAGGGAAGACCGTAGATGAACTCTGGAGGGGCACCTGCCTAGCCATCCACCCGTCCCTCTTGGACTCCCTGCTTCCCGGTCTTGTCCCTCCTCTCATCCCCTACTCATTCAGCTGACTCCCCAACTTCTGACGGCTGCACACAGCCTCCTCACACCCGGGCTCCCACCTACAATCCTCTCTGCCCTGCAGACCGATCCAAGTGACCACGATGTCACTCTCTTGCTGCATGCTCTCCACTGATCTCCAAAAAAAATGCCAACCTTCAAATGCACATTGAGGTCGAGGAGCCGGCATACTTCCTTCACCCTACTGATCAGGGCACCCCGCGACTGGGGCTTCCCCTCCTGCTCCTTCACTAGGGGCCATCCTCTTCGAGGACACCATGTCCTCCACCAGTCCTGTAGAGTTGTCTAGTCTAGGAGAGTCTAGGGTAGAAGAGTCTAGTCTTAGTTTAGACAAGCCTAGGTTAGAAAGTCAGGTCAACCCAGCGCCCACCAAGACCAAGCGTCGCCCTAGGAAACAACGGGCAAGGTCATTCCTCATAGATACCTTCAAGAGCTAGCTCGGCGATGTCAAGCATTACTGCCGATAGAGGAGTTCACAAAAGAAGCGCTGGTGTTGGAGGAAGAATTCATGCAGGATGGGGTGTTCATGGACGACGGATTCGGAGTCTACGAGATCATGAATTATGAGGACCCAATCGATGAAGAGGATAGCAAAGTAGATGACGCTGCCGAAAAGTACGCCAGTGGCGTAAGAAGATTTGATGAGCCCACAACGGCAGTGGATGAACCTACTAAGGAAGTCAACCTCGGAACTGAGGAAGATCCCAGGATTGTGATGATCTCAGCAAACCTCCCTCCTGATGAAGAAGAAGAGCTGGTGCAAATCTTAAGGGAGTACAAAGATACATTCGCCTGGTCATACGAGGACATGCCCGGTCTAGACCCCTCACTAGTGGAGCACCGCCTGGTATTGAAAGAAGGGGCAAAGGCCATAAAGCAAAGACTCAGAAGATTCCACCCACTTATGGCCTTGAAGATGAAGGATGAAGTAGACAAACTCCATAAGGCCAGATTCATCAGGGTAGTGCTATATCCGAACTGGGTGGCAAACATCGTCCCTGTCATGAAAAGGATGGCAAAGTCAGAATATGTATCGACTTTAGGGACCTAACAGGGCATGTCCGAAAGACGACTTCCCGCTCCCTCATATTGATGTGCTTATCGATAACACTGCTGGGTACGAGACCCTCTCATTCATGGATGGATTCTGGATATAACCAAATCCGTCTAGCTCCTGAGGATCAAGAGAAAACATCCTTCACCACGCCCTAGGGAACATACTGTTATGTAGTCATGCCGTTTGGGCTAAAGAATGCCAGCGCTACTTACCAGAGGGCGATGATGGCCATCTTCCACGACATGATACATGTCTATGTAGAAGTATACGTGGATGACAACTTGGTGAAGTTGAGAACCAGGAGAGAGCACCGTGAAATCCTTGCCAAAGTATTGCAGAGGTCGAGGGAGTACCAATTGAAAATGAATCCGAAGAAATGCGTGTTCGGGGTATCATCGGGGAATTACTAGGCTTTATAGTTAGCAAGCGGGCATTGAGATTATCCGAACAAGGCTAAGGCTATAGCAGAAATGCCACCTCCCAAGAACATCTCACAATTAAGAGGGCTAATAGGGCGTTTACAGTTCATCAGAAGATTCATATCCCAGCATTCGCAAAGATGCCGTCCGTCTATGATCTCTTGAAAGGAGGGGCAAAATTCGAGTGGAATGATAAATGCCATGCAGCCTTCGATGAGTTGAAAAGTTATCTCATGAATCCCCCAGTTCTACAGCCTCCTGTACCCGGAAACCGCTTATCCTATACCTCTCGGTCATTGAGGACTCCCTAGGTGCTGTCCTTGCGCAACATGATGAATCTGGAAAGAAAGGGCAGCGTACTACCTCTCTAGGCTCTTCAACACCTCAGAATCCAAGTACACCACGCGGACAAACCTGTGCCGCACTCGTGTGAGTAGTCCAAAAGCTCAAGCACTATTTCCTTGCCCACGAGGTCAAGCTGATCTCGGGATGGATCCACTCATATATCTTCTAGAAAGCCCGTCCTCTCCGATCGATGGCACGCTGGCAGAGTTTCCTCTCTCAGTTCGACATTTCCTTTGTGGTCCAAAAGGCTGTCAAGGATATGCCATCGCTGAGCATCTGGCCCATCTACCACTCCCTCACAGCGACTCCCTCCGAGAAGAGTTCCCCGATGAGGAGCTCTCGGTTATCATCAAAGACCCCTTCTGGTCCCTCCATTTTGATGGCGCTCTCAATTCTCAGGGACGGGGCATTGGAGCTGTGCTGCTCACCCCGGAAGGCATTACCATCCCCATCGCTTATCAACTCACCTTCCCCGCTACCAACAACATGTCCGAGTATGAAGCTCTCCTTGCTGGTCTCAAGCATGCTTACCTGCTGGGGGCATCACACCTCAGAATCATAGGAGACTCTCAGCTCGTCTTGCGGAAGGTGCTCTCAACTTACCGCACTCATGACCCAAAGCTCAAGCCATATCAAGACCTGGTCACGTTGTTGGCAAGGCAGTTCCGCAAGCTTATCTATATCCATACTCCTCGCTCGCAAAACATCCTGGCCGACGCCTTGGCGTCGCTAGCTTCATCCCTATCTTTCCCTCTGAGTCGTCGGACCGAGACAATTGTCGTCCAACGACTCGATGTCCCATCTATCCAGGATCTTTGGTTCAACAACCTTAGGACAACCATAGAAGAGAGGGCTAGGAAGAGAGGAGCGCAGTAAGTCATGCTAACCGAGCTTGAGGAAATTCTAGATGAAGAAGAGCTGCCTTGGTACTTTGAGATCGAGCAGTATTGCAAGGATGGTAGCTATCCCGAAGGGGCAAGCGCACAAGATCGCAGGGCCATAAGAAGAGCCGCCTTAAGGTATACAGTCGTTGGAGAAGTCTTGTACAGGCGGGCTCTCAATGGAGTTCTCTTAAGATGTCTGAGCGATGATGAGGCTTGGAGAGTGGTGGAAGGAGCCCACGCTAGTGAGTGCGGAGGGCACATCAACAGTCAAATGCTTGCAAAGAAGATCATTAGGCAGGGCTATTACTGGCCAACCCTAGAAGAAGACTGTACCATCTACGTCCGTAGGTGTGTCAAGTGTCAACTCCATGCCGATAAAATTCATGCTCCTTCCTCCTCACTTCATCCACTCTCCACACCTTGGCCATTCTCCATGTGGGCTTTCGATATTGTTGGCCCTCTTGGTGATCCTAATGCTCAAACCAAGCAGAAATCCTTTATCCTCACAGCAACTGAGTATTACACCAAGTGGGCAGAAGCCGAAGCATTCACAGAAATCAAAGCATCCACAGTGTGCCGCTTCATCATGAGGAACATCATCTCGCGGTTCGGAGTGCCAAGCAGCATCGTCACGGACAACGGACCACAGTTCATCTCGCAAAAACTTCAGGACCTCTGTAAGAAATATACCATCACTCTGCATCATTCATCTCCATACTACCCACAAGGCAATGGCCAAGCTGAGGCAACAATAAAACCCTTCTTAAAATCTTGAAGAAAACCTGTGAATCACACAAGTTCGCCGATTGGCCAGAGAAGCTAGTAGAGGCTCTATGGGCCTATCGTACCTCCGTCCGCACTCCCACGGGACAAACCCCGTACGCTCTCACTTATGGGATGGAGGCGGTAGTTCCATACGAGATTCTAATCCCTTCGCTAAGAGTCCAATTAGATAAGAACTTAATCTTGATGAATGTCGAGAGGCGTTGCTAGTCCAATTGGAGCTATTAGATGAAAGGCGGCTTACGGCAGCCAACCATGTGCTCTCTTATCAAAGGCGAATCTCAAGGTCTTTCGAAAAGAAGGTAATTGAGCGAAAATTCCAAGAGGTGATATGGTCTTGAAACGCATTTTTATCAAACCCGGAGGTCCTAGGTCCAAACTGCAACCTAATTGGGAGGGTCCGTACGTTGTGAGGGAAGTGTACCTCGAAATGCTTATCGCTTAACCAATGCTGAGGGCGTCGAATTGTCACATCCATGGAATGGGTTGTACCTCAAACGATTCTATCCTTAGGCCTATAGGTGTGAGGCCACAACACCTAGATCGGGGAATAACCCCATGTTGAGAGTCGAAAGTTTCTTCCTAATCGTCAAGGGTCACTCTAAGTTAGGATTAACACACACGCACGGCAAGCCAGGGTAGCTGCATTTGGTAGAGGCCGCACCTGTGTGGGTCCTACTCTAGCGATGCGTCGGTCATTCTCTTCTAATTGGTCGAAGTGTAGGGACAAAGGATTGTAAGGGTAAGGTCGTCAACCTAAAGCATATTCTGACGAGATCAAGTCTCAAACAGGGACGGTCAAAACAACGAAGAGGAAAGAAGCAAAGAAACAAAGAAAGGAAAAGGAAATCCATAACACCATAAGGGCATGGCAAAGAGTGGCAAAGTCCCCGCGGGACGCTAATGAGCCCGGTTGTACGTATGCCCCAAATAATGCAAGTCCATAGCTAAAGACCATAAAGTCCCTCCACAACAGACTCAATCTCTGAAGGGTATGCTGTAGGAAGTAGTCGAACCCAACATCCCTAAACTTACACAAGATTTTCCTTAAATAATCTTCCATTTCTCCCTATAAGACCGAATCACCTCTCGGGTATGGCTTAACTAGTCGCAGCATTAACTAAGGGTAGTTCCCGAGGCATTGTCACCCCTCAGCGCACGTCCTAGCCTAGTGAGGCCCGTGGCGAGAACCAGAGGTGATCAAGACTCCAGACCAGCGGCTCGAACCGGTCTAGGTGTTGTGGCCCAAAGGGGCGAGTACCTTCCGTCTCGCGCGTCTTATTTCCGGAAGGGCTAACGCCGGCTTTAGGCGTTTTTCAAAACTCCAAAAAAATCAAATATTTCAAAACTAAAAAAAAAATCAATATTTCAAAACCTCAAAAAATCAAATAGTTCAAAACAAAAAAAATCAATATTTCAAAACTCCAAAAAATCAAATAAAATTTCAAAACTCCAAAAAATCAAATATTTCAAAACTAAAAAAAAACAAATATTTCAAAACTCTAAAAAATGTTTTCAACCACTCCACTCACCTGCTCATGCATGTTATTTACTTATGTCTTTTTCCTATTTAATAAGGCTTAGCCCCTTGACCATTTATCAGGTTGGTCATTCGTCGCATTTTAAGGCAAGGGGCTAAGCCTAAGAACGGATCTAACTTGTTTCGTGATTGTCTAAGTGTGCAGGGCGCAAAGAGAGAAAGCGGCACTCGCATCTCACCCGTCACTCTCACTCGTCACTCTCACTCAATCGCAAGTCATAAGATAAAAAAGGATCCATTTCATTCCATTCCATATCATACATGTACAAAAGGGGCAAAAGTACAAGCCCTCAGCCACTCTCCACTGTACCCTCAGGCGGGCGGGGAGACGGAGGGCCATGACCCTCGGTCCTGTCTCACTCCCCTCCGGCGCTCTCTCGTGCTGTCGTGCCTCCTCCTCATTCCTCCGCCATCCGGAGGAACCTGTCAGATAATGTCCAGCGGACCCGCTCGGGATACCGCTCCTGCTAACCGACGAGCGGCTGCGTCCGACCAAAGCTAGAGCCCTCTCGAGGCCCTTCATCTCGGACCGCAGCAGCTCGCAGTGGTGCCTCTCCTCTCCCAGCTGAGTGCGGAGGTCCCCGGCCTCAGCGCGCAGCCTCGTCGCCTCCTCGGCCTCCTGACGCCACCGCGTCACCTCCGCTGCCTCCGGGCGTAGGCGCAGCTCCGCCATCTCCGCCTCTAGCGTGGCCGTCCGCGCTAGGGAGTCCCTCAGCTCCACCTCCTGCAACATCAAATATCTTGTCAAAACACCAAAAGAAACAAGAAGTCAAGGGACATCTAGTTGATAACTTACCCGCTCCTGCACCTGAGGGAGAGCATCCTCTGCTCGGGCCACTGCCGCTGCCAACTGACCCTCCAACACCGAGCGGCCCGGGTCCTCTCTGGAGGAAGAAGCCCCTCCCACCATCTGCTGGGCCCGATCTAGCTCCTCCCGCTGCAAGGGAAAACAAGAAGAGTCAGTCACCAAAGCTAGAAAAAGGAAGGTCAGGGTGTAAAGTACTCACCAGCTGGTCCACAACCGCCTGGAGGTCGTCCCTCTGCCGAATGGTGGAGTGGAGGATGCCCTCGAGCGAGGCAATCCACCCCTCAGGATCAAACTGCAAACACAAGTCAAGTCGATCAGGCAATCAATCAATTGAGAACTTAAAAGAGACTGAAAGCAGTAAAACTCACCGGTCGTTGAGACCCCTTATAAACCTGGGCCCCGTACCTCCGTGCATAGGCACGAAAGTAGTCCTCGTCACTAGTGGCCTCTGAGATCACCTCCTTGCCTCGCTGCTCCCAGTCCTCGAGATGCTCACGAACTCGGACTGTCCAGTCGGTAACCTGCTGGATCCCGCGGAAGCTCCGGCCAGGCCTCTCCCACGACCTCTGCCGAGTCGGGAACTCCACCACTGCCTGGTGGAGTCCTAAGGTCCGCGCGACCAGCCGGTGGTGGAGCGGTACCACCGTATTGAATGAATGGAGCCAAATGTCCCTACCGAAGTAGGGACGGCCCCGCTCCACCCACGGCTGGGCTCGTCCTCCTCCCGACATAGAGAGTCCACTGAACCTGCACACACCAACGAGAGAGCAGTCAGTCTAACTGTCAAGTAAGCAAAGCAAAGGAAAGGGCTAGGGCTAGAAGTACTCACATGGCCGAAGGGCACGGTTTCTAGTGCGTCATGGATCGATGTCACCTGCCGCGCAGTGACTGCTCGTCCCGGCGGAACCGACAGCGTCGTAGAAGGGGCACGGCTCCGGCTCGCCTCGGCTCCCCGCGACCCAAGGAGGGGAGGTGGTGGTACGCCCCCACCTGCAAAGCGACATAGTCAGTACCACATTTAATCAGAATAAGCAGAAGAAAAATAGTAGAGGGTAAGGAAAGGAATGTACCTGTGGAGTGGGAAGAATCCGGCTACCCCCGTCTCCCTGCTGGAGGTGCCCAGGCTGTCGAAGAGGTGGGCCAGGAGGGCCGCACCCCATGCGTAGCTGCCCACTCTGGACAAGTCCTCCAGCAGGGGCAGCACCTGCAGCTGACCGGGTCCCCTCTGGTCCCCAGAATTAACTTCCCGATCACGAGGATCAGGAATCGCCTCAGATCGTGGTCCGCTGCCGCTCCCTCCTCCTCCGCCAACGTTGCCCTGGCGTCCTCTGTCATCCTCGCCATATAATCCGCCTGGCTCACTCATGTCTGGTGGCGCGCGGCTCACCACCCCGAGGCTCGCGCCTGTAGTTTCGTCCTCGGAATCAATGACGACCTCTCACGCATCACATCCAACCCCAGTAGCCTCTCCGCCAGCTCCTGGTAACTCGTGTAGGTCACCCCCGTCATCGCCTGGCCGTCCACACGTAGGCCGGTGATCCGTGCCACGCCCTCTAACGTGGGAATCATGTGACCCCACGGAAGGAGGAAAGCGTGGCACTCGGAGTCCCACCTCTCCTTCAGGGCCTGGATAAGGGCCACGTCGGGAGTCAACTTATCTAGTCTGAAAAGGGGCCGAACCCCATCTCCTCCAATCGGCCCTCTGAAAGTTCGGCAATCCACGGTAGATTGCCCGGACAACTGCCCATCCAAGTCTGGACCGCAACTCACTCTGCAAAGCAAACACCAAAGCATCAGAAATCGCCAGAATCGCAAAAGCACTCTCAGTCCTGTCATCGCGACAGGGCCCCTGTCGCCTTCTGAAGGCGAGAGAAACGACCGTCGCTTTCAGATTCCTGAAGGCGACAGGTCGACCCGTCGCTTTCTAAAGGCGACAAGGGGCATGTCGCCTTCCCACTGGTAATGCGACAGTCATGCTGTCGCGTTACCAGGTGACCGGGGACGGGTAAAATCCGTTTCCCGCCCATTTCACTTCGGGCAAACGCCCTACACATGAGTGCCTTGCACTCCCACCATCTCGCATACAGGGTTTAGGGCTCGAGCCTACCTTCTTGGGTCCGACGGGTTTGTCCTCACCTGGCACCGCCGCCGCGGTGTCTTCCTCCATTGGCACGGCCGGAGGATCTTCGTACGCCGCTCCAGATGGGCCCTCGCCCGCTTGACGACGACGAATTGTCTTCTTGGTGCGTCGCCGGCCGCCATCACCGTTGCCTCCTCCATCACCTCCGCCCTCCATTGCAAGCCGTCGAGAGATGAGGAAGGGAGAGAGAGAGAAGAAGGAGAGCGGGAAGAAGAGGCCGCCGCGGCTATCACCGGCGATCGCCGGAGGAGGAGTGGCCGGAGAAGAAGAGGAAGATGGGGGGCTTCGGTCGCCAGAGAAGGAAGAGTGGAAGAAGAAGGGAAGAGGGGAAAGCGTGAAGAGAGAAGGGGCGTCGGGCCCCAAATTCAAACTGCGCTCGGCCCTGTCAACGCGACAATGGCCCTGTCGCCTTCTGATCAGGTCGCGACGCTCCATGTGTCGCGTTCACTTTACAGGTGGCGACCGTTGACCGGTCGCGTTCAGGGTCGCGACGCTCCCTATGTCGCCTTCCCAGTCTGTGCACGGAACCCTTGAAAAATTCAATTTCTATCATAAATTTCCAATGCTTACATCAAATAAAAGCCAAAAAGGGAGAAGCAGCATGTCTCTCGCTCTCATTACATCAAGTCCCTCAAACTCTCAAAAATACAATCAACTCTCTCTCGCAGCTCACGGTCCCCAAGCGGCCGAAGCTTCTCATGTTCCCGGAGATATGCTTGGTACGTCTCCCGCTCCTCCTGCAGTGTCGGTGAAGTGCATGGGTGGTGCACGCCCGCCACAAGGCCAACACACTCCGCACGGACTGCTCGTCCTCCGGGTCCCCCAAACGCCGCTTCTTCATTGGAGGCAAGTGAGATGGAGGGAGCACTCTAGTCCTCGGCTTCCCCAATCTGTAGATAACACCTATGTGGGTTGTAAAGCACTATCATCATGTTACCCACAAGTTGTAGATCTAATCCGCGCCCAAGTGGAAGCCGGATCTCCGCTCCGCGCAATGCCGCTATGTCCAAGGTGAAATGCTCCACCGAGAGAGTACTGAGGTAAAGGCGCCATGCACTCCTTGTCTTTTTGTCTGCCGTCCTACACATAACTTTATCGGGGATTTGGCCGCCCCGCCAATGAAGCATAGTGGATGGCACCCAAAATCCGGCTATCCGTGGTGGGGTTGTTCTACAGGCTTGAACTTTATCTCACACCCCAACCAACACTCCAAAAGGATCATAGAGCCGTAAAGTGAACCCCCCGTAGAGGCCGAGGTAAGACCCGCATATAGTAAGCCAACACGGCATGAGAGAGTGAAAGTCCCCCGCCATACCCCACTTATAGCGCTCAAACTCGCATAGTCTATGAGGTGATCCATAGACGGGAAGCACCACCCCACACAAACATATGGCTACGGCCTTCGCTATTTCACGGTGGTCTACGCTCTTGTTCTTGCATTTGGATATGATCCACTTAGACAACGGCACAAGATGGATGGATTGTGGGCTAATCGTGGTATACACATCCCCGGGGTCGGTCATGAACTCACCCGATCAGCTTTGGGTTGATGGGCTCGACGGTATAGCAAACTGCTCATCCCCCCGCTTAGTCTTAGGGAGAGCCAAGAAAGCCTCGACCTCCTCTAGAAGGATGGTCGCCTCAAATTTGGGAAAAATGAAGTATGGGTTGAGGGTTTGAGGGTGCCAAAGTTCTATCAGGGCCGTGATACTATGCCAATCAAAAGAAATTTTGTGGTAATTGTGAGCCGCTATCAAAACCCCACCCAAACCCCACTCTCTCAAGAACCGGATTACAAACATGGGTAAGGCCTTTATCATGGGGGTGATCCACGTTAGCTTGGAATAGCGGCGGGAGCCGGGGAAGAGCTAGAGGAGAAGAAGAAAAAGGCAAAAAGAAGGGAGGAAGAAGAAGAACAAAATTAATGAAGAAATTCGCAGGAAAAATCATAGAAAAATTAAACATCAAACAACTTACCTCTCTCACTTTCTTGCTCCTGCTCAGGTGGTTGGTGGGACGTTCGTCAACCTCACGAGAGCATCATAGGTCGCCCGGGAAGCACTTAGAGCTCTCTTCATGGCCATGAGAACTTGAAAAGCTTGAAGAGAAGAAGAGAGAAGGGTGAGCTGCGAATTTGGCCTCTCCTCCCCCCCTTATTTATAGAGCCACAAGACTCCTATTCATGGTTGAAAGGGTAGAGAAAGCTAGTAGGAGTGGGACTTTTGATTAGAGCATTAAGAGTCCAAATGGGAGTCAGACTTCAATTTTCAGGTTGCAGTTTTTGAGCTCGGGCTGAGAATCCTGTGAAAGCGACATGTCGATATGTCGCCTTCCGGGTGGCGACACAGGCAGTGTTGCCTTCTTAAGACAAGGGTAGCGACCTACCCCATGTCGCGTTCTGATCAGAGTACACTGTCACGCCTATTTCTTTATGATGCTTCCCGCGATGTTTGCACATATGCTTAAAAGTTTGTTCATTATTTGGTGCATTTCTTTTGTATCCTATCTTTATTGCTTTCTTTATTGAAAAATCAGAAAATGCAAAAAAATCCATAAAATCAGAAATCAGAAAATTGAAAAAAAAATAAAACAAAACAAAAAAGAGACGGTTCGTCAGGTAAGTGCAGGTAAGTATCTCTAACCTTAATCCCTCCGCATTACTATATGGTATCTACGCTATTATATCGTCTCAAGGACCGGCTGGTTCTCAGTGTATTCCGGGATCTGAGTTCCCTTCACCAAAAACAAGGATGATCTAGGTGCACACTGCTAATCGCTGGATAGGCCGTTAGGTGGTATGACTCGGGGACGATGGATTCTATCGCACGCCGGGGATGCGAAGTGTCTTGACCCTTGCTCGTATTGTCAGCAATATTATCCTTGAATATTTGTATTTTCTCCTTTTCTTTGCATTTGTTTTTATGATTTCTTTTCTTTTAGCCAACATGCATCATTTAGGACCTTGAGCTTCATGCTTCATGATTTGTCAAAGTCAGCTTCCCAATGATGTTCCAGCATAGATCCTCATTCTCGGACAAGAATTGCATCCCATTTTCGAATTTGAAAGCTTCCCTCAAGCTAGCTGCTCGGTCCAGTTTGTGAGTATGGTTCCCATTTAGGATTCCTCTCTTCACCATTTATTATAACAGTCATCCCTTTTCCCCGATCCGCTCATTAGTCGTGAATCGCTCAAAGGCCAGAGTCGAATCGACCCGCCGGGCAGCACCTATCCCCTAATGAACGAACCTGCACGCTAAAAATAGCCAGGGTACCTCTTGAATCAGGAGGTTGATCACTTCTTTTGTTTTGATCTTTATTCGACCCAAATAGGAACCATCCACGCATTCTGTTCCTAGCCGTGTTCGGAGGACAGCCGTAGAATTCTCGCTGCTTTATTCGTTCAGAATGGGTGTCTTTTTACCTTGATGCCCGCTTTTCAGCTCATTTCGCTTCATTTCGCCACATCGTCATTTTCATGCCACCTTCGCTCCACTACCGCTCCACTCCCTTGCAAAGCAGGCACCAAGGAGGGGCAATCTGTAGACACCCATTTCTGACCCATAAGTCGAGCAAATTTCTTGTCATATCATCGATGCCCCACGTTGACTCATCGTCGTCAAGCTGGCTTTCTCCGATCATGACATCATTTTCATCAGTTCATCACCCTGGTGGGGCGTCTTCCTGGTCGAAATCAATCCTCTTCATCATCATCTTGTAGCTCTCTGAGTCAAGAGTCCGGCGTTTTCAAACCGTACGTCATTCTGATGCCCGTGCATGGAGATCGGACACTTTGCATGGCCGCATGCTGAAAAGGCCCTGAAGGTGACAGCATCACTATCGCGTTCAAGAAGACGACCACTCGATACGTCGCGTTCATAAAAAGGCATTTTAATTCCCTGAAAAATTGCCAAAAATGACTTAAAGTCCCCTTCCTTATAAGGAAGGCGACGTATCGAGGCGTCGCGTTCTTGAAGGCGACCATAAGGCCGTCGCGTTCTGGACCTCATGCAGAAGATCCTTTCCGAGCCTAACTTGGACACATGCCATACATGGATATTTCCCCTTTTGGTCATCCAAATCGCATCCAAATCCTTCCAAATTTTGGGGAAACCTTCCTTAAAGCCTCCTTTCCGAGTTTCAATCGCCCATGCACGGCCATACCTACCCAAACCCGGACTCTTGCCTGTTATTCCTCTCACAGCCCTTCCAGAATATCACCTATAACTACCTCAATACTCCGTCTTTTTGGGCAAGGCTGGAGTCTGCCTCTTCCTCTCCCCGAGAGCTGCAACTACGAAGAAGAGAGCTTTCTCTCCATACGACCAAGAGAGCCCCCAGGGCATTTTTCCACCGGCTACACTTTCTCTCTCCCTTTTTCCTTCACTATTTCCCTTCATTCATGCATGCATAGTTCGTTTATTTTCGTAGATTTTCATTAGAACACACACCACACAACCCATCTTTAACACCCACAGGGTTAAAAACCCCATCACGTGAGTTCCCTCCTGTTTAGTGTATGTTTACATGTTTTTCATTGAATAGATCTCACATGCACGAAGTTCTAATGGGTTTTTCTTTGTTTTCTTGATCTTGGCAGGTACCTAAAGACTAGAGAGGCGTGAGGCTCTTGCCCCTCGGCCGGCTGAGGAGCAGGAAGATCATAACCCCAATCTTCATCCACAGAAGAAGAAGGCGACGACTAAGCGTCGCGACCCAGAAGGCGTCGTCCCTCACGTCGCGTTCAGGTACAAGCATAGCGACGACCCTTCTGTCGCGTTCACAGGTACGCCTTCTCTTTCTTTTCCTTTTCCAACTTAGTCAGCCGTCCCATCTACACATCTCTAGGGCGACTACTTGGTGGTGACACGGTACATTTCCTAATCCTTCATATTCATAATTTTTCAAAGGGGAGCACAATCCCGTGATTACACTAGGATTTTATGGGATTTTTCCTCGTGTCCTGGAACCCCCGTTCGTCAAGTTTTATGCATTCAGTCTGCACTTCTGCAGACAGGAACTTATGGCCACTTGCTACCGTTAAGATCCAGAGTAGCGGCAACATCTTGTGTCATAACCCTTGTTGGCGGCAACCCCTGCGCTGTCAAGTCTTCAGGAATTGCAGTGAGACTGTTTGATCTTTGTGATTTTTGAGTACCTGTGCATGCTGGAAAATTTATATGTGGTCAGGTACAGTCAGTAGGTCATGTCATGAGGAGGTGTCGAATTTCTGTAATTAGTTTTATTTATTAAATTTCTGTAATGGGATAATGATATTGACTTGACCATGATAATTCCTGATTAATTAGATCCATTGTATATTAGGGTTCATAATTTTCCATGATGGTATGATGATTGATTTCAGATTTCTGACTATTAGAACTGAATATATTGATATGAACCATGTTTAATGAATTTCTTGATGGATATGCCTAAAATCTCTTTTAAATTGTAAAATTTGATTTAGTATTCCGAAAAGTATGAAAAAATAGGTATGTGACATATGAACTGTGTGAAGCATGTGGTAAAAGTTTCATGCTATTTTGATAACAGTAGGTATGGTTATTGGTTTAATAGTGCTAATTAACCATAATGAGCATGTTTAAATTTAATCTTGTGGAATTTAGTGATTAGCACCATGATTAGGGCTTTGCTATGATCATTTATCAAAGTAAAGTAGGAAGATTGAATACTGTAACCTAAAGCATGTGTGTGTGTGTTTAAGTGCATGTGAATAATGTAAGTGAATGTGATAAAGTGCTTAATGTGTAATTGTGCCGATAGTGACACTGCTACCATAGAGGGCTGTGGAACCGTACTGTAGTAAAGTCCCTACAGGAAGGTTCAATGTGGTGATAGGCATTAGGATGAAATCCTGGAGGTGGACAAGTACCACTGGTTAGGGTGGAGAGGGCTTCTCCCGGTTCTGCGCATTAACCAGATCTGTCACTGTGTTGCCTAGGTGATGGGTATGTGTATGTGAATATGTGTGTCCTTCTAGTGTGGTTTGGATTATGTGTCACAACAACTAAGTGTAAAAGTGTAAATATGTGAATGTGAACATGTGAATTGTGCAATGTGAAATATGAGCATGTGATAGTGTAATATGAAAGTGTTAGCATGTGAAAATGTGATACCATGTGTAATTGTGATTTATTTACATTAAAACAACAAGCTAAATGTGTAAATAAATGTGATAATTGCATGTGAAAATGGTTATATCATGCTAGGTATGTTATTTACCTTGTACATTGTTCCATGCTCTAATGGTGTATAATTGTGAAGTAAATTAAGTAAGATTTGAACCTTTGAATCATGTTGGTTACAATGTGTAGAAAACATGCTATAGGTTTTCATATTTAGTTGTTAAGTAACATGAAGCATGTACCATGATTATTCTAAATGTTTAAAAAGGCTAGCATGTGTATATGATATGTGTAAGGTTGTGTCCTTAGATTGCTTGCTGGGTCTCTTAGAAGACTCATCCTTGCTTCGGCATACAGGTGTGACAGGTACCTCCATTCCTGAGGAGGACATTGAGAGGAGCGACTCGAGCACGAGGAGTAGCTTCACTCTGTTGGACTTTACTTCATTGTACTTTTCTTTCACTAGTATGTAAACAATGGAATTATGTAATTCATGTAGACAGTGTACATTATTGGAATTGTAATTAATGTGGACATTAGTATTTTCTTTACTTGCTATACAACTTGTGGATGATGATGATGATGGAATAAGATTAGTTCTTTTATTTCGCTGTAATTTTTTGTTATTCATGTGCATATCACCCTATCGTTTAGTGTTGGGTCAATGTCCCACTGTAACGACAATCATTATATCGACGTAGATTGGTATAATCATACCGGTATAAGGAGGGTCGTTACAGAGATTGGTATCAGAGCCCAAGGTTGAGATAGTAATGAAACCATCATCTTCAACAATATGCTAAGTCTTTATAGAATTTGTCCATATATGTAGAAATGTCTAAATGAATGAAAGATAGTTAAGAAATGGTTAGGACTAAATAACTTAGTTTCTAACTAGATTAAATTGTTTTTCAGGCTATGGCTTCTCGTGGTAGGCGTGGTGCCCAAGCTTGAGATGATGAGCAGAGGTGTGAGGACAGGGGTGAGCAGCATGACCCAGCACCACCACAGGGTCCTACTGTACTTCCTCCACCACCGCCTGTGGATTATGGTGTGTTCATGCAAGGCCTAGTGCAGGCTATGCAGACTCAGGCACACACTCAGGCTGCACTTCAGGCTCAGCTGGAGGCTCAGGTTAGAATTGTTAGATAGAAGTAGCCTGTTTTTAATAAATATATGATTGTTATATGTGTTGCTTATATTGTTTGTTGTAGCAGGCTCAGGCTCCAGCTCCAGTTCCCTAGGAACAAGGCTATGGTGGTCCTTCCATCATGGAGAGACTCAAGAGGATGACTCCACCCTCTTTTAAGGGAGATAGTCAGCCACTTTTGGCGGAGAGCTGGATGAGGGAGATTGAGAAGATCTTCCGAGCTATTAGGTGTGCCGAGAAGAAGTTGCTTAGATTGGTGCTTATGGCTTATATCTTGCAGGAGAGAGCTGATGTGTGGTGGTCCCTCTTGCTTTGCACCAGGTTCGAGGATGGTGCTATCGATAGGGGTGTTCAAATTATGGTCCAAACCGAAAAATGAACCGAACCGCCGTTCGGTTCGGTTTCGGTTTGAGATATCACACAGTTCGGTTCGGTTTCAGGTTTGGAAACCGAAATGAACCGAATATGTATATATATTTAATTAATAATATTTTTTCAGAAAAACTACTTGTAGCGCAGTGGTTCGTTGCGCTAGCGCGACCTCCCATGGAGGTCGCAAGATCGAATCTCGCTTTAAGCGTTTGGTTTCTGCATATTTTCAACTAAAATAGTATATAATTAATTATAGTACATATATACTTAAAGGTGCTTGTGCGCAGTGGTTTGAACCTGGGCGGCTTCTCCTCCGCGGAGGTCGCGAGATCCATTCTCGCGGCCGCCCGCGTAAAACATTTTTTTTTATATTTCGGTTCAAACCGAACCGAACTGGTTCGGTTCGGTTCGGTTCGGTTTGCTACAGTAATCGATTTGGTTCGGTTTGTGTTGAAAATGAGGGTGAACCGGACCGAACCGGACCGTGTTCACCCCTAGCTGTCGAGGTGTCTTGGGATGAGTTTACGAGGTTGTTCCGGGCCAAGTTCATTCCCGAGCATATTCAGGACAAATGGAGCAAGAGTTCCTTTCTCTTACTCAGGGCTCCATGACGGTGTTAGAATATGAGGCCAGGTTTGCTGAACTATCCAAGTATGCTCCTCACATAGTTGCTGATGAGTGCAGAAAGGCGAAGAAATTCGTGATGGGCCTTACCATCATTGAGGTCGAGCTTGTGGCATTTGACCACCGTACGTTAGATGAGGCTCTCAACGCTACATGCAGGCAGAAGAGTGAGATGGAGCAGTATCTGGAAGAGAAGAAGGCATCGCGAAGAGATCCCCGCCACTTTCCAGTGGCAGGACAGGAAGAAGGCAGCGTACCAGTCACTGCAGCGTCCAGTAGCGGCGTCCAGTCAGCAGGCAGTTGCACCGCGGTCCCCCAGCATCAGGCCCAGTGGCAAGAAGGAGTGCCCTCACTACGGAAGAGCACATGGTGGTACCGAGTGCTG
>CM024758.1:93387538-93534709 GCA_014218235.1 Colocasia esculenta | reverse complement strand
GTTTTTGAAGCACAAAGATGAAGAATTTGTATACATTGCAACTAGCAGAATTAAAAGAAGTAAACCTATGTTTGGCTACTACCAAAAGTAAAGAGTCTGATTTGTGGCACAGAAGACTTGGTCATGCAAGCACTTCAGTGATCAAGAAATTAATAAAGCATGACCTGGTTGAAGGTCTTCCCAAGATGAAAATCAAGAAGTCTGGAATTTGCTCAGCCTGTGCAAAAGGAAAACAGACCAAGACCTCATTTCAGTCCAAAACAATTGTTACAACTTCTAAGCCCTTAGAATTGATTCACATGGATTTATTTGGACCTATGAGGACAATCAGTCTTGGAGGAAAGATCTATGGCTATGTATTAGTTGATGACTACTCAAGGTACACTTGGGTGTCTTTTCTAGAAGCCAAATCTGAAGCATTTCAAGCTTTTCTGAAATTCAGCAAGATAGTTCAGAAAAATAAAAATTTCAGATTACCAGTATCAGATCTGATCATGGTGGTGAATTCAAAAATGAAGATTTCCTGGAGTACTGTGAAGAAAATGGAATTGAACACAACTTCTCAGCTCCAAGAACACCTCAGCAGAATGGAGTAGCAGAAAGAAAGAATAGAACACTGCTGGATATGGCCAGAACAATGCTGAATGAGTATAATCTACCAAAGTACTTCTGGGCAGAGGCAGTAAATACAGCATGCTACGTCATCAATCGATGCATGATCAGACCCATTCTGAAGAAGACACCATATGAATTGTACAAGGATAAAAAGCCCAATATCAGTCATCTCCGACCTTTTGGCTGTAAGTGTTTTATCTTAAATAATGGTAAAGATAATTTAGGGAAATTAGATGCTAAAAGTGATGAAGGTTTTCTGTTAGGGTATATTTCAAAACCTAGAGGTTATAAAGTGTTCAATAGAAGAACATTAACCATAGAACAATCAGTTCATATACTATTTGATGAAACTAACCCTTCTATCAAAAGGATAGAAGAAGAAGAATGTGTTGATGATCTCTGCAGGAATCTTGAAAAGACTTCTCTTGAAGAAGAAAAGATGAAGAAGTGGAAGATCCCCATTAGAAGATCTTCAACAACAAGAAGAACCACAAGAAGGGCTACCTAGAGAATTGAGGTACCACGGGACCATCCTAGAGAAAACATAATAGGTAATCTCCAAGATAGGGTAAGAACAAGAGGTATGCAAATTCCTTGTGATTTCTCTGCCTTAGTTTCACAAATTGAGCCTAAGACAATCAATGATGCACTGGGTGATGAATCTTGGATCCTTGCTATGCAAGAGGAACTCAATCAGTTCCAACGCAGTGAAGTTTGGACCCTTGTACCTAGACCTACTGATCATCCAGTTATTGGAACCAGATGGGTTTTCAGAAACAAAATGGATGAATCAGGGGTAATCACTAGGAACAAAGCCAGACTTGTAGCTCAAGGATACTCCCAAGAGGAAGGCATAGATTTTGATGAAACCTATGCTCCAGTGGCTAGATTAGAGGCAATTAGAATCTTATTAGCATATGCTTGCTCTCTTAATATTAATCTATTTCAGATGGATGTTAAAAGTGCTTTTCTAAATGGTTTTATTAAAGAAGAAGTATATGTTGAGCAACCTCCTGGATTTGAAGACACTAAGCATCCTGATCATGTTTTCGTTTAAAGAAAGCACTATATGGCTTGAAACAAGCTCCAAGAGCTTGGTATGAAAGACTAAGTGCTTATCTTATGTCACATGATTTTATAAGAGGAAAAGTAGATAGTACTTTATTTATAAAGAAATTTTCAGATGGAATCCTAATTGTACAAATTTATGTTGATGATATTATTTTGGTTCTACTAATGAATCACTCTGCAAATTCTTTGAAAATTTGATGCAAAATGAATTTGAAATGAGTATGATGGGTGAACTAAATTATTTCTTGGCTTGCAAATCAAGCAGACCAAGGAAGGGACTCACATCTGTCAAACCAAATACATTTCATTTGCTCACTAAATATGGTTTTGACAAATGTAAGCCTTTAGGAACACCCATGAGCTCAGGAATTAAGTTAGATAGTGATCCCTTGGTAAAAAGGTAGATCAAAAGATCTATAGAGGAATGATAGGATCACTGCTCTATCTTACTGCAAGTAGACCAGATATAATGTTCAGTGTTGTTTATGTGCAAGATTCCAAGCTGATCCAAAAGAATCTCACGTTCATGCAGTTAAAAGAATTTTAGATATCTTATAAATACCAGTAATTTAGGTCTATGGTATCCTAGATGTTCAGAATTTAAATTAATTGGATATAGTGATGCTGACTATGCTGGATGCAAATTAGATAGAAAAAGCACCAGTGGCACTTGTCAAATTCTTGCAGGGTGTTTAATATCTTGGTCTTCCAGAAAGCAGAACTCAGTAGCTTTATCCACCACAGAAGCTGAATACATTGCAGCTGGAAGTTGCTGTACTCAACTCCTATGGATCAAGCATCAATTGGAAGACTATGGTCATCAGCTCCAAGAAATTCCAATGCTTTGTGATAACACAAGTGCAATCAATTTGACCAAGAATCCAATCCAGCACTCAAGAACAAAGCATATTGAGGTTAGACATCACTTCATCAGGGACCATGTAAGTAATGGAAATATTTCTCTTGAATTTGTTTCTACAGAAAATCAACTTGCAGATATTTTCACAAAACCTCTACCTGAAGATAGATTTACATCTATTAGAAGAGAAATAGGTATGTGCAACCCTGATTAAAAAATTACCCAATTAAAATCTTGCTTGAATAATGTGTGTTGAATTGACTGTGAAAAGTCATCCTGAAAATTTTCTAAGTCCCAAACATTCGACTCATGCATTCGATTCATGAAGAATCGATGCATTCGACTCATGTTAAAACCTTGCATTCGACTGATGCAGTCGAATACTTAATTCAATCATTAAGACTTCCTGAAACGGCACTTAAAAATTTCGTAACTGACACCTCATTAAGGCGCGCCCCTTCATGACTTAACGGTCACATCATTCAATCGCGTCCGTTCAGCCTGAGATCAAGGGACAGTTTCTTTCCAGCCTTTATTTAAACAAAACCCTTCTTCCTTTAGAAGACACCCTTTTGAAATCCCTTTTCGACTCTCCTGTCTTCTTCGTTTTTCGCGCCTTCACTGTTTTCCGGCGAAGGACCTCCCAGGAACCATCTGCAAACTCCTCTCTTCAAGAAAAAGGTAGGATCTTTCATCTCCTCTGTGTATATCTTCCTCTCCTTTGGTGGTTCCCTGACATTTTCTACATTTCTACTTCTATCTTCTAGATGGCATCTCCTAGGGTTCAAGAGTCCGTTCAGCTAACCCCTGACCAACTCCAGCGTTTGGCTAAGATCCCCATCTGTTCTGGAAAATCAGTAGAGTTCTCTCATTTGAATGGCAGTCTTTCTTGGGTAGAAGAGACCCTTAATGCCATGGGTTGGACCAAACTCTGTCAAATTTCCGAGCCCTTTGTAGCCAGTGCTATTAGATCTTTTTATGCTTCTCTCCAAGTGTCATCGGGCAATACTATAGTTGGATATGTCAAGGGCACCAAGATTACCATATCTGAAGAGCTTTTGGTAGAATTGTTGGATTGCCCAAATTCTGGTCATTGTCTCAGTGAGTTTATTCCCCTTGAAAAGCAAAAATTGGGGATTATTGGAAGTTTGGGGACCCTTTGCAAAGAGGACTTCAGGTCAATGAGTTATCTGCTGAGAAGAGATTGATCCATTCAATAATCACCAACATCATCACCCCTAGAGCAGGTACTCACTCCTCCATTACTGCAAGAGATGGGAACCTCTTGTTTTGGGCAGTTCAGAGGCACAAGGTGAATCTGCCAGCAGTAATTTTGGAAAAGATGATTGCTTCAAAGGATTTGCAGGAATCCCTCCCTTATGGATCCCTGCTTACTTTATTTTCCAGAAATTTTCAGTAGATCTGTCTGGTGAATTGTTTGTTGGCAAAAGAGAAAATTGGCATCTTTACTCTCAGAAGGAGTCACTACTCCTTGGTAGGTAAGAAGCAAAATCTGTGGTTTAAAGACTCTGTGCCTGAGTGTGAGCATGAGATTTTTCCTGATGAACCCCTTGTATCTCTACTCACACAAGATGTTCCAGCACCAAATGTCAGAATTGAAGCCCTGCAGTACCAGTGATCCCTGAGGTTCCAGTACAGTTGACTGAGCAAGTAGTTCAGCAAGAAGCCCAGCAAGTTTCTCATCAAGATGTTCAGCCAGAAGTTCAGAATATTGCTTCCTCTTCTCTTCCAGAGCCAGATGCTCCTTCAGATACAATAAATGTAGTCTTAAGAGACCTTAGAGGCAAAGGAGTTGTCTCTGAAGATGTTCTTGTCTCTCCCATGGAGCATACTTTTGAGGAAAGAGAACCTTCCTTCTCCCCTTCTCAATTTGAGACCCGACCAAGGTCTCAGGGGGAGAGCAGTAATAGCCTTAGCACCTTCTTAGAGCTTGTTAGAAATTAGCATGAGAACTTATCTGTTCTCCAGATGCAAGTGGAGTTAATTGATGTGAAGTTTGATAGTTTGGCTGATGAGGTTAAGCAGATCAAGGATCTTATGCTTCAGCTTGTGTGCCAACAGGGCACTTCCAGGCCATCAGGGTCAGCTTCCTCTCAGCAGCAGCAAGAAGAAGAAGAAGCACCTGCTCAAGACCCTCAACACCCTGAGGACCTGTTAGTAAGCAATCAGTTGTTGTAGAAGAAGGTCCAGAAAAATCCGGGTTGAGCAGCAACCTATGTCAGTTGAGTCCCAGCAGCAGAAAGATGAGCAGCCTACTGAGCAGCAGGCTCAGTTAGCAGTAGTAGTTTTTGAACCTCCAGTTGTGCAGCAGCAAGAGTCTGTGGCTGACCAGCAGCCAGTAGGAGTGGCAGCAGTTGAAGAAGTTCCCCAGGCCAAGAGACCTCTTGAGTCCTCCCGAGAGCTCCAACCTTTCAAGAGGAAAGTAAAGAGAAGGTTAGTCAAAAATGGTAACCCTGTCCTTCCTGTTCCTCCATCCAGGCCTCCCTCTCCACCTGCTCCACCAGTTACCCTTCCTACTGAGACTATTTCATCTGCACCACAATCTACTGCTCCTTCAACTTCAGTTCCTGAAGTATCTTCTCCTGATCTCCCTTCAATAGTCATTCCAGTAGATCCATTCTTCAAAATGTAAAGTTTTCCATTTATCCAATGAAAACACAACCCAAACCCCTCAAGGAAATAACAATCAATCTTTCCACCCAACCACCACATTTTTCTCCTCTCTACCCACTGCTTCCAAACCTGGTTCCCAGAACACCCTCCTTCAGCTAGTTGAAATACTTCCCAGTATCCAACTGCCAGCCTCTCATGGACCCAGAATAGGAGATAAACTCCTTGTTACTTCCCCCATTCTGGTATGCTTTTGTTCATCACTCTGCTCAAACCATGAATTTGTTCAGAGAATATTTGTCAATAAGAGCATTTCTTGAAATCCATGACCTGCCAGGTTTTACTTTTGAACACTGGCTTCCTGTGTTGATCAAAACCTCCCAACTCTCTACTTCAGATCTCCAATTTATTTCCCAAAAGAGTCACTGCCTCACTCCTCAAGAATTTGTTGATCTCTATCCAGAGGAGGCAAGTAGATTTCAAGAAGCCCAATCCAGGAGCCACTACCTGACAGTTGAACACCTCTCTCCTCAGATTTCATGCTCTTTTTGCCACTCATCTCCGGGAGTCTCAGGCCAAGTACACAGCTATGAGAGCCTTCAACTATGAAAGGTTCAAGTTAGGCCTGCATGATGTGTCCAAGGGCCAATATGAAAATTTGCTAAGAGGCCAAAGGGAAGTTGTTCCCTCCATGTCTGTGGCAGTGCCTTCAGGGCTCCATCCTCCCCTTGTAGGAGCAGTCTCCTACAGAGGTGCTTTTCTGAAACCCTCTTCAATAGATTCATCCGGATTGCCACCAGATTCAAGATCAAGTATAAGTCCAAGCTCAGTTTCCAGAGGTTTATTTTCCTCCAGATGTCCAAGTTCCATAAGCATCTCCTTGATCTTCAGTTATGCTTTGCTGAATCTGAGAGGTTCACTCCTGAACAATGGGAAGCAGCTTATCCTTCCTACAGTTCTCAGTGCCAGAGGATGAGACTATCCCTCAATGAATTTCACTCTAAGAGTCTCATGGATTTGAGAAAGCATCTAGGTCTCAGATGGTGTCAGGTACCTCAAATTAGCAGCCAATAATCGGGGGAGACGTGAACGAAGTACATAGTAGAGTAACATGTACAATCAGTGAATAAATCAGAGTATCTAATGAACCAATAATGGAATTAAAACTCTTCATTTCATGAAATTCACTAGACAAGTACAATCACTAATTCCAGAGCCAAAACATATAGATCATTGATCCATTACAATTAGAAAGAATCTAAAAAACAATATCTACTAGACTCCATTGTACTAGAGTATCTTCATCAACTAATTCCAGGTCACTCAACACTCGGGTCTTGTCCCATGGGTGCATCTAACGTCATTGTCCGACTTACCTGAGACACAATAACCAAAAATGCAGGGTGAGCGAACAACGCCCAGTAGGACTAAATCTCATGAGTCAAGCATGCTTTAAGTAATTAATGCATTAAAGGCAGAGTAACTAATGATAGAGAGAGTCATGTAAAGTCGAGAAAGTATAGCACAAGTAACGTGGTTCAAATAGTAGATGAATCAAGTATAGCACGATGACTAAAGTCAAGTCACGATAGAAAACGATAACAACAATAGCAAGTAACGATATTGTCCAGAATAGCAAGCGACATGTATCGCAAGAAGCGATGATAGTGGATGGTCATGTAAAGAGTAAATTGCACTTTGAATGTGATCAGGTCGCGATAGCACACAGTAACTCCAGATAGCGAGTATCAAGTAGAGCAAGTAGAGCGTATGATGAGATAGCGTATGATGAGATAGCGTGTAACGAGATAGCGTGTAACGAGATAGCGTGTATGGTTGCACAACGGTGCACTGGTAGAATACGGCAGTAGTCACTTCTAGGACAGTAGCCGTTTCATGATAGTACATTATGTCTGAACTCCTCAGACTAATGTATAACAGTTTGTGATAGCACAGTAATATCCCAGTACGTCAGAACTCCTCAAACTAAAAGGATAGTAGTCAGATGTCTAGCCAATACAGTATAGTCAGAACCGGTGCAATGCAGAACACCGTCAATAGCCCCTGCAGGTATTTTCGGGTGGCTCTCTGCCCAGACTAGATTGGAGCCCCTCGGACACTCTCCGTGCCCTGCACAGTATGCATTATAGCGCTAGACAGTCATGAAATAGTACAAACGATAGGAGCCACAACAGCTCAACGAGTCTCGAGAGAGACGAGATAGTAGAGTGAACGTGAATAGACGAGAGAGACGAGATGGTAGAGTGAACGTGAATAGACGAGAGAGACGAGATGGTAGAGTGAACATGAATATGAATAGACGAGCGAGTAGAGTATAGAAGAGATCTTGTGGTCATTGCACATGAAACGTCGAGTAACGAGCAATAGTAACAGTTGCACAACACGTGCGTACGGTGTTGGCAGTCAGGTGGAACTCACGATCTTTCCGCTGGCCATGTTATGGACAAGTCCAGAGGTCCGGCGTGATTCAAGATAAGAGCGAGAGAACAATCTAAGGCCGTTTGGATCTTACTGATCCCTAGAGTGTATCATAGGTGTTAGGGTACAACCGGCTCGTCGACCATGTGGGAATCCATGATCAGAGGAGACTTATGGATGCCTGAACAAGGATTCACTAGTCCGGCGGAAGGAGTATCCGATGGAGAGTTCGTCCAAGTCAAGAAAGTGTGTAAATATAGAAACAAGTGCTCGACGTTCTAGAGGAATTCTAGAACAGTGGAGCGTCGAGATCGGTGTTCCAAAACATCGCACGAATTGTAAACAAGTACTTCTTAAAATAAGGTAATTAATTGCATTAATTACAGATAGGTTATGTATCATATTCATGCCAATTAAGCCATATTTGGATGGTTCAACGTGTGTGCATGTGTCATGAAATCATGGATAGGAAAGATCAAGTGATTGACTTTTATTATATTAAAATACAACCAATACTTACAACTTCATTTTTCTGTAATTAAGACCGTTAACATGATATGGAAGTTACGGTGGTACAGCGAGACTTGCACAAGATGGGTTTTCTGGCCCAAAAACCGAGATCGCGACGTGGTCTTGCAAGGATCGCGACGGGGTCGTCAGATCAGGCAGGCAGAACGCGACAAGGGTACTGTCGCGACCAGAACGCGACAGAAGTACTGTCGCGACCCGACCTCAGAACGCGACATATCGGGCCGTCGCGTTCACAGGGTCTGCGCCTGAGTCCGACAGGGATCTGACATGCTCTTCCTTCAGACTACCATAATTTGACACAGGGCGATATTCATGAAACGCTTATATCTCTCTTTATGCTGACCTTTAGACAAAACTCGCAACATAGAAATATCGAGGACATCTATTGGAAGAACTTTTGTGTTGTGGGTTGGATCTGAATCGGTCTCTATTTGCATGAAATACAGGAAGAACGTGGGAAAGCCCTAAACATGCATGACTTCGTTGCGACTTACATGTTAGACTTGTAACATGAGATCTACTGACATTTGGACAAAATGTCTAACATAAAAGATGACAAGGACAACTAGTATAAGAACTTTGTTGTGGGGTTTTAACCTAATTCGGTCTTAAACTTGTGAAAAACATGAAGAAGTGCAAGTTAAATGCAACCTGAAAACGCAGTATCCTGCATGACTCTATTACGAAGTTTATAACTCTTTAACTAATGATATTTAAACAAAACACTTAACATGAAAGATGACCATGATAACTAGTTAAAGAACTTTTATGTTGGAGGCTTGACCTACTTCGGCCTTTAATCTTGTGCAAAACAGGAAGAACCTAAGGCTAACTGCAAACCCAAAAACACAGTATTATGCATGACTCTATTACGGGGTTCATAACTCTCTAACTAAAGACTTTTAGACAAAACGTTCAAGATGAAATATGATCGTGACTACAAGTAAAAGAACTTTGATGTTGATGATTTAGTCTAATTCGATCTCAAATCGTGTGCATAATAAGAAGAACGGGAAAAGCCCTAACTGTGCGTGACTTAGGGAGAACGACTAATACACAAAGTATACTCCATGAAAATTAGTAAAATCAGAAGCAAATGAAGCTAGACTCGAAGCTCTACAAGATGGTATTATTTTCTTTAATCTGACCCAAGAATGCCTACCTTTGAACGCAAAGAACTCCATGCAGGTTCCTGATTCGCTACAGGGCGAGGTGGAAGAAGACCACGTTTTTCCCAGCCTTCTCCTCTCCTCCAACGCCCCAAACTTGCTGCACACGACCCCAACTTGATGCTAAACCTTCCCCAACGTTTGTGAAGAGTTCTTATAGTTTTAGGGTGCTATTCATGTCCTAATGGGACTAGGAAAGAGGGCTGCGAATTTCTGCATTCTAGTTTCCAAAATCTGAGATTCTCTCACCCAAAGGAGGTAGCAAAGGTTTAGGAAACCACCTCTTAGAGTTGGGTCCGGTTTTGACTTACCTTGAATGACTAATTACCCTAATTTTAAACCCTAATGTGCCCTTCACAATTATTGCATATTTACAGGTACGAATTTCTGAGTATTTTTATGTTCCAATTTTATTATTAGGCTAAAAGTGATCCATTGGCCCATTTTCATTAATGGGTCACTAATACATAATGTTATAAGTCTCTCCAACCTATTTATTTAATTTATGGTTGGGTTATTTTTCCGTGTTAACAATTTTCCGACTTAGTTCCCTAATTCGGTTAACTTGGTCACGTGTAACGTACACTTGGCCAATCGGATTTTTCGTTGCTCGAATCTCTTCATGAAACTCTTAAGAATAATGTTTGAGGTTGATTTATAATTTTTACGAAATTTTCTAATGTGTTTTCTCACGTGCGATAGTGGTACGTAAGTTCTATCATTTCGATAATACGTAAGTTATTTATTTACTATTTTCATACTTGAATTTGTTCATAGGTCATAAGTTGTACATTGGTCCAATTTCTTTTATGGACTATCCCCACATATTATTTGGAGTCTACTCATAATTTTTATTTCAATTGTTAATCTACTTGGCTCATGTAATAATAGATATTTCAATTTATTCTTATTTACCATGATAAGTCGCATAAATTCTAAATCATGGCCCGGATTATTTGTCTATGCCCAAATTTCTTAATGTGTCATTAGAGAATAATTTTTAGGTACAACTATTATTTTTATAGAATTTTTACATGAGTTTCTACTCATGCAATAATGACGTGTATCTTTTAGCTAGTTTGGTTTTTTATAAATTGACGAATTTTCTATTTATCTAAAATTTTTAATTAATGAAAATTCTGGGGTATTACAGATGGGCTCAGAGGTACATGTACTATTATCAAGCCAAAGATGTAGCTATCTCAAATGGTCTATACTGGAATATCACTCTTCATGAGTTTCTCACTCTGGCCGCTACCAAACAGTTTGTTCCCCTCAAAGTGCGATTCGACTTAGACAAATTCATCGCAGAGTTGCTTGGTTCAGGAGGCGCCACATCAAGTCTATCAAGAAATTACCCTCCACCAATCCACCTTACAATGTTGATGGTGAACTATTTGACAACTCCTTTTCAAAAATGAGTTGAAGCTTTGGGAACTCATCCAGCCATTTTTGGCTAAGATTCCCCGTTCCCTCTATCTACCCAGTTCTGTTAAGCTCTGAACATAAATTTTCTTTTCTTTTATGACCTATGAATATAGTCTGTTGCTTGTTTTTATACACTTTGTACTCTCTTTATCTATGACAGCATTTTCCTGTTCTGCTATCCTTTATGTTAATGCCACAAAGGGGGAGAAAAGGTTGCCAAAATTAGCTCCCAACTATCTATCTAAAGATTGAAGTATAGGTATAGAAGAAATTTATATGATGAAAGGTATAGATGAAAAAGGTATAGATGAAATTTATATGTTAGCTACCTATTTAAAGATTTTTGTCATTAACAAAAAGGGGGAGAATTGTTGAGCAACTACCTCTAAGAAATTTAAAAATTTTATAAATTTCTATGAATATTATTTTTGCTATGACAAATCTTTAAATATGTGTTTTATACCAAATATATCACAAAATTCTATACAGAAAAATTCATGAACACTCAAAAATTTCTAAGGCCACAGAATCCAAATCTATAGCCTACTGAATCCGACTGATGTCTTTGACTACACTGTATCCGACTCCTTCAGAAACTCAGTCACAAGTCTTGCGAATTTTTTTTAAGTCCACAATTTTACATAACATTCGACTCACACAGTCGAATGTCCTTTACACTGTATTCGATTCATAACATTCGACTCACATAGTCGAATGTCCTTTACACTGTATTCGATTCATAACATTCGACTCACACAATCGAATGTGCTTTACATTGTATTCAATTCACCACTTCGACTCATACAGCCGAATGTTGCCTTACACTACATTCGATTGATGTCTTCACTACTATAGTCGAATTACCTTATTCTTCTTGAATTCGAATCATGCTTATTTCTTCAGTCGAATCACATGTTCTATTGCATTCGACTTCACTGTCAGTTTTGTATTTGTACTTTGTCAGTTCTATCTGTCTTTGAATATATCTGTCTTTAAGTTTATAAAATCCTTTTCTGATTCTTAAACATCTTAGACATAATTTATTGACAAATTGCCTATTGCCTAACATATCTTACTAAAATCTTAGAAGATATTATTTTAATATATTTCTCTGACAGAACATAGTATATTCAAATTATTCATCTCTGCAAAACATTTCTCTGAAATATCTACAGTCTTGATGTCCTTACTTCAGTTTTTATCCTTCATAAGACACAAAGCATTTATGAAAAATCTCAGACGCATGGCATCTGACCATCTCACCTACCACTGACAGACCCATACTTTAATGTTTTGTTTGTCTGCTCTATTTTCTGAAAAGATTGAGAATACTAGGTTCCATACTGTCTGTTGTACTCAAACTGACCCCCTACCACAAAGGTATGGAGATATGCTTGTCCTTGTCTTGTCTTTGCAACAGGCATTAATTGGAGCACATGTTTAGCATGGGTTGTTCCCAGCTCAGTCTACAAGAGCTCATCTTCTAGCTGTGACAACTGCTCCTATTGTGAAGACCTTGGAAAGATGCAAATTTCAAGACCTTCTGGACAAAGCCTTCAAAATCCAAAGGATCCCAGAAACTCTCTTCCAACGGCTAACATGCAAACAGCCACCAAGCTTCAAACGGCTATCTCTTTCAAACGGCTATATTCTTAAAGATTATAAAAGAAGAAGAAGAGAGAACAACACAACATCAAGAAATACACAGAGACCACATACATTCAAGTCAAAGCTTCATCCGAATCCTTCAAGCTCTCCCTCTCTCAAAAGCCTTCCTGCTAAGCTACAGTCTGAGAGCCTCACTTCAGAAAGTCTTCTTCTGAAGTTCTGTGTATTGGGTGGCAGTTGTAATTTGCTACTGTCTTCAAGTCCACCCAAGTTGCTTCAATTGGGATTTTGCTTAACTTCTTGATCCTTCAATCCTGTCGGAGTTTGTGTGTGTTTTGTGCTCAGTTTTGAGGCAAACACACAAGTGTTTAATTCTCTATTCTGTTGTAATTTTTGCAGAAGTTCTGTTCTGCTTTACCCTCCTGTGAAGGAAGGCCTTTTGAAAGGTAGGTTTGTACCCCTGTTTAGGGAAGACTTGCTTGGGAACAAGTGGGTTTGTTAAGATCGGTTATTCAGTAATGGCAAAGCTAGAAGGGGGGGTTGAATAGATTTGCAGCGGAAACTTAAGCAATTTGAAAATTACTTCAGATTAAAAGATCTACTCAATTAAAACCCCTTTGATCTGATGTAATGTGTGTGAACTAATTAACAAGTAGTGTGTAAACGAAATCCCTATGCATGAATCTAGCGCAATACAATGCAAACCACAAATCAAACCACAGTGCACAAGGGATTTTTTAGGTGGTTCATAGATCACACCACGTGACTCCTACGTCCACCCCCCACACAGTGAGGACACACTACTCAACAATTGAGTACAACACCACACACGAGCACAACGGCTCAACCACACACACACACGCTAGATCAAGTCCACAATAGATCAGATCCTCTAGCCTTGATCTGACCAACACACCACACACACGTTATCTGATTCAAACACGCAATCAGAACAACAATCCACACGTGGATCAAGCACAAGGAACGCTTGAACCACTACCACACACACAAAGATATGAAAGGTAGAATAAAAGAAGAGTTCTGAGTTGAAGATCAAATCCAAATGAAGAACTCCTCGTGGTGGTCGTCCAGAAGAACTTCAAGCTTGTCTTGACAGGTATCAGTTGATGGAGAAGCTTGAAACACGGACAAACCAACTTCAACTCCGCTCGTGAGATGAATCTTCCTCGCGCTGGACGGAGAGTTGAAGCAGAAAAATAGGGAACCTTCTTCTTCTTGTTCTTGGCTTAGGGTTTTTTGTGTGGAGGCTCCTTGCTATGAAAATAGCCTCATATGATCCATATATAGTGGTGTCCAAGCATAGAGAGTCGTGCTAAAAGGAAACACCAAAATATAGATCATATCCGGCCATTAGATCTTCCCAAAACTCGTCTGTCGACAGCCGACTTGCTGCTGTCGACAGATGCTGACAGGTTTGCAAAAACTAGAAGACTGGGCTTTCTTGAAATAGATTTATGTGTGGATCTGTCGACAGGCGAAAATCATCTGTCGACAGATGCACTATTCTGTTGACAGATGCACTATTCATCTGGGACAGGTGCACTATTTCAGCAACTTGTCTTGTTCTTTGCACTTGGATTTTGGGCTTTGTCTTGCATAGAATCTCACCTACATTAAAAGACATAATAGTGAGATATAATGAACATATAAAAACTGTGTTCATTTGCATTCAATTGTCATTCTCATCATGTCACACATCATAAACACATCAAATTTGTCTTGTTCATGAAATGTTTATCATCAAAAACAAACATACCATTGTGAACATTTCACATAACATCAATTAGTATTGCTATCATCAAAAACATTTAAGCACTTGTGTAACCCAACATTCTCCCACATGAGAACCCAACAGGGTTTTGTAATTCCTCTCAAGGGTGAGAGAAGGCAAGTTGTTGGCAATTTAGTGAACTCTTAAGTAGTTGGCTTGAGGACTGGATGTAGGACTTCCATGTGGGAAGGGCCGAACTAGGATAAATCCCTTGTGCATTTATTTGTGTGATTGTTTCCGCCAAGTTTACACTTGAATCACACACACCACACTTAGTACTAACATATCTATTTAGTGATGTGTCTATTCAGAAGAAATCTAAAAAGATAAAAAGTCCTATTCACCCCCCCTCTAGGACTGTTTCTCAGCCATTTCGATCCAACAGAGAGTAGGGTGGAGTCATACCAGGAAGAGAAGGAAGCTCAGAAGAAGAGGTTACCAGAACCATTCCAGCGGCAAAATAGGAAGATGAAGAAACTCATGGAAGGTTAGCAATCAGCTGTGATACCAGGCAGCGAAAAGTCCGAGTGTGTACACTGCGGTAAGCATCATGGCGGAAATGTGTGTTGGTTAAAGGAAGGAAGATGTCTTAAATGTGGCAGTAAGGACCATCAGATCAGAGAGTGTCCAAGACTGAAGAAGCTCGTTCTGCGAGGTGTACCAGCAACTAAAACAACGAAGCTAGCAGTACCAACCAAGGAGAATGTGTTAGCCGGAGATGACATCGACGACGTCATCAAAGGTACTCGATCCGATCTTCGAGGACGAAGATCTTTTCAAGGGGGGAGAGTGTGAGACCCCGAATTTGTTCATTTATATTGTGCATGTAGTATTTACCTATACGTATATAGTGTGTGTATTAATTTTGTGCATATTATAATTATTTAGTGGTTATATGCATGGATATGTATAAATATATGTGATATTCTGAGCATGTAATGTATTTATTAAATGTGCATATGTAAGTATATATATATTATTTTGTGAATATAAGTAATTAGCTAATTTTGTACATGTTGTACTTAATTAGAAACCATGCATTTTACATTTGAGAAATGTTGTGCATATAATATGTAGCTATTGTTATACATCTTATAGATATATATGAGTTTATGTCTGTGCATGTAATATATTCAAATGTGCATGTATTTTCAAATTATTGATGCACAAATTGTATTGTTATTCCATGCATATTGTATGTAACTATGTTGTGTATATATATATATGTGTGTTTATCTTGTGCATAAGATAGCTATCAAATTTTTGTAAGTTGTTTATGATGTATAAATATAACTGTTTTGATGTATTCTGGTTTTCTGGCCGAGATACACAGTTGGCGTCAACATGCAGGCCGCTAACTACATGGTCAGAGGGATTGGCGTCTAGATCGATGGATGCCAACCCCTCTGTTGGCGGCACCATGGGTGGACGCCAAGTTCCCAGCTGTATGACGGTTTCAGATTTGGCAACGCCCGCGTTTCTCCCGGTTCCAGTTTAGGAAACCCATCCCTAACCGTAGGAGACCTACCTTGATGCGTACCCAACCTACCCAGATCTATAAAAACACCTTGATTCGGCCGGATCATGTCTTTTTGGTCTTTGTGAAACCCTAGAACCCTTTGTGGAGAAGAGCTGATCTTTGGAGAGTTGGATCCGGCGACTGGAGGAGTTTCCTAGCTACCTGCACCGACTGGAGGATAGTCAATACATAGAAGAAGCATCCCCAACTCCGAGGATCAATCTACATCAACAGAAGAACCGGATCTGAAGAGGTTTTGAGCACCTTCTTGGCTAGGCCGAGGAGGGATTCTCCAACAAGATTTGATCTTTGTGGATTTATTTGGAGGCAAGTAACCTATGGATGTCAACCCTTCTCATGTTCCCTTAGGTCCTAGCATTTTTATGGAATTTTCCTCGTGTCCTGGAACCTCCAAATTCCCCTTGCATTTATGTGATGTCTGCATGGTCTGTAGCCAGAAAGTGGCGACCACATACTGTGCCGCCAAGTTCCTATGTGGCAGCACCAGATTGTGTCGTTTACATAGTGGCAGCATACACTGTGCCGCCAGGTTCTTCAGGGTTCTAAAAAAGCACTATTTGATCTTTAAAATGTGTTATTTGGACTTCTGGATGTATATGCATGATGTAAAAAAATTGTATGTGGTCAAGAACAGTCATTAGGTCATATCATGAGGACAAGTTGAATTTCTGTAATTATTTCTATTTATTAAAATTCTGTAACTAGACAATGAGCATGAATTAACTATGATAATTCCTGAATAATTAGATCCAGTGCATGTTAGGGTTTTATAATTTTTCCCTATTAGTATGATGATTGTTTTCATGCTTTGAAACTGTTAGACACTACTATTTCACTGTGAAATCTAATTAGGTGAAATTCTTGAGTAATATGCCTGAATTCTATCTTAATTACTAAAATTTGAATTACTGTTCATAAAAATCTGGAAAATTTAATATGTGATATACTAACTGCATGTAGCATGTGATAAAAATTTGGTACTGATGTGACAACAGTAGGTACTGTTTGTGTTATAACAAGTGAAAGTAATTATAATGAGCATGATTAGCTTAAACATGTAAATTTCATTGTTAACAGCATATTAATATTCTGTATGAGTTGTTTATCATGTTAAATAGTAAGAGTGAATGTTGAAAACTGAAAGGTAAATATTATGCTAAGTGCATGTGAAAAGGGATTAAAGTGTGTATATAAGTGTGAGTAAAATGTGATGAAATGTGATAATGTGTTAATGTAAAACTGGGCCGAGATGACACTGCTACCATAGAGGTCTGAGAGCTGTCCATAGAAAGTCCTTATGGAAGGCTCAACGTTGTGAAAATATCCTAAGGGCATTAGGATGAAACCCAAGAGGTGGACATGTACCACTAGATACGGTGGAGAGGGCTTCTCCCGGTCTGCGCAGTTACCAAGATTCACCACTAGATTGCCCAGGTGGCGGGTATGTGTCAAGTGATGTGATGTGCTATGTGATGTGTGCTATGTGATATGTGCTATGTGATATGGGTGCGTGCGTCCTCTAGATGGTAGTTAGGACTATGTGTCACGGCAACTTAAGTGATAAAATGTGAATAAAGTGCAAAGTGAAGTGTGAATGTGGCACGTGGTAAGTGCAATGATGTGACATGTGATAAGTGAAAGTGCAAGAGGTAAACTATGTGAAAAATGTGTAAAATGATGTGCAAGGGAGAGTAAATGTTAATGAGAGTATAAATGCATATATCCATATTAATCATGTGCTAATATGTTGACGTAATATCATGTTTAACATCATGTTATATAGTTCAATAACATCCATGTAGTAGTGTATGTGAATATGTGTATGTAAACATGTGAATTGGGGCAATGTGAAAGATGAACATGTGGAATTGTTAAATGAATAAGATAGCATGTGAACAAATGTAAAACCATGGAATTGTGTTTAATTCATGTCAAAACAGCAAGCAAAGTGTGATTATGATTGTGATAAATACATGAAAGAATATCTAAGTTCCATGATAGATATGCTATTCATCTAGTACATAGTTCCATGCTTCAATTATATATAGTTGCCAACCGACTTGAATATGTTTTAAACCTTCAATTCATGTTTAATAATATGTGATATCATGTGTAATTGTGATTTATTTATATTAAAACAGCAAATGAAATGTGTAATTAAATGTGAAAAGTGCATGTGAAATGTGAATAGAATCATGCTAGGTGCTATTACTGGTGCTTAACTCCATGCTCTAGTTGGTAGAGTTGTACCTACTATGGATAATATTTAGATGTTAAATCATGATACATGTTGGGTGTAGAAAGCACGTATAGGTGTATGTTTATTATCTATGATTAGAATGAGCATGTGTTAGTCTAAAACATGTTTAAGTAGTTATGTATGTTGAAAACTTTATAAAGCATGTGCCATGAAATTCATTATGGTGTAAAGGATAGTATGGTGTTCCGTATTGCTAATAGTTAGTATGTGTGTGATATGTAAGATTGTATGTCTTTAGATTGCTTGCTAGGTCTTTTAGACTCATACTTGCTTCGGCGTACAGGTGAGACAGTGTTTCCGTACCTGAGGAGGGTGTAGCAAAGATCGACGTGGAAAAAGAGGAGTAGTGCTTGTGGAGACTTTTTAGTAGTTACTTTATTCATAGTTTGAATAATGTTATCATATGGACAATGTTATGGACAATGTAGTTCTTTTGAAATTGTAATAATTGACATGTATTCTTTCATTGACATATAGACTGTGGAATGTGTGATGATGATGGAATGAAGTTGAGTTATTTCTTTTATTCCCACTGTACTCAATTGCTATTCATGTACATATAGCCTATCGTAGTGTTGGGTTATTATCTCAATGTGATGGCACTCTTTGTACCGATGGGGATTGGTATAATCGTACCGGTATGAGAGGGTCGTTACACCTACACAGTTAGAGGTTGCCACTCCTTTAAGTGAGGGTAAGAAACTTAAGAAATATTACCCTCCCAGTCAAATTTTAGTCAAAGGACATAATTTGCCAAGTGATTTGATATGTCTTGAGATGTGGGATTATGATGTAATTCTTGGGGTAGATTGGCTATCTAAACATCATGCAAATCTAGATTGCCAATTAAGACAAGTAACCTTTCTAGGTAAGGAGATTTACTCTATGACTTTTGATAAACCTCGTACAGGAAAAATACCCATAATCTCTACAGTTAAAGTATGTAAGTTGGTACAAAAAGGATGTCAGGGGTTTTGGCTTCTGTAACATTAATAAATCAGAACACCACTGGGTTAAAGGATTTTCCGATAGTAAAAGAATTTCTTGATGTTTTTTCGGAAGAATTACCTGGTTTACCACCTAGTAGAGAGGTAAATGTTTCAATTAAATTGGTACCAGGAGCCACACCAATTTCAAGAACGCCTTATAGAATGTCAATGGAAGAGTTGAAGGAATTAAAAAGGCAACTGATGGAATTAATAGGGAAAGGATTCATTAGACTAGTACATCACCCTGGGATGCTCCAGTGTTATTTTTTAAGAAGAAGGATGGGACTATGCGATTATGCTAGACTATAGACAATTGAATCAGTTAACCATTAAGAACAAATATCTGCTTCCTAGAATTGATGATTTGTTTGATCAATGTCTGGAGCCCAGTGTTTTTCAAAGATTGATCTTAGATCCAGGTATCATCAATTAAGAATTCAAGAAGAGGTATTCTCAAAGATAGCTTTCCGAACTACATATGGACACTACGAATTGTAGTGATGCCGTTTGGATTGACTAATGCACCTGCTGCGTTATGCGTCTGATGAATGACGTATTCAGATCATATTTGGATCAGTTTGTGGTTGTGTTTATCGATGACATATTGATCTACTCTAAGAGTGTAGAAGAATATGAAGCACATTTACGGATTACTTTGAAATTGTTAAGAGATCATAAGTTATATGTGAAGTTTAGTAAATGTGAATTTTGGTTGGAACAAGTGATGTTCTTAGGACATGTTATTTCTAGAGAGGGATTGTCAGTAGATTCCTCAAAAATTGAAGCTATACAAAAATGGGAACAACCAAAGAATATTACTGAAATAAGAAGTTTTCTGGGAATGGCTAGTTATTACGGGCGGTGTGTTAAAGATTTTTCCAGGATTGCTTCACCTCTCACACAATAACTCGAAAAGGAACTGTACTTGTATAGAGTGTGAGATTGTGAACAAGCATTTCAAACATTGAAGGGATGTTTATCGTTCGCACCAATTTTAGCCTTGCCGCTAGAAGGAAAAACATTTGAAGTGTATAATGATGCATCAAACATCAGGCTGGGGTATGTATTGATGCAGGAAGGAAGAGTTATTGCTTATGCATCTAGACAATTAAAGACACATGAGAAAAATTATCCGGTGCATGATTTGGAGTTGGACGCAGTAGTTTTTGCTCTTAAACTCTGGAGACACTACTTGTATGATAATCAATTCATAGTGTACTCCGATCATAAGAGTCTGAAGTACCTATTTCACAAAAGGAATTGAACATGAGAAAGAAGATGGATGGAATATATCAAAGATTATGATTTTAAGATTGAATACCATCCGGGAAAAGTAATACTGTGGCGGATGCTCTCAGTAGAATCCCATGGCTAGAATATTCCAGTTGCAAGTCAAGGAATGGAAGTTGTTGGAAGAATTTTCTACACTAAGTCTGAAAGCTGAACCACAAAAAGATAGGGTTGTGATTAATAACTTGACAGTACCATCATATCTGTTGAGACAAATTAGTGAACAACAAGACAATGACCCTACATTAATAGAAATCAGAGAGAAACTAAATTCCAAACCCGACTTCAATGAAGATGCACATGGAAATCTTCGGTTCCGGAACAGGTTATGTGTACCGAATAGTTCAGAAATCAAGAAGCAAATATTAGAAGAAGCTCATCGAGCACGTACACTATCCATCCAGGAGCTGTCAAATGTACCAGACTTAAAGAAACATTTCTGGTGGTGTAACATGAAGAAAGACATTGTGAATTTCATAGCTAGAAGTTTAACATGTCAGAAAGTCAAGGCTGAGCACCAGAAACCTGCAGGAAAGTTAAAATCCCTTGAGGTACCAGAATGGAAATGGGACAGTGTTGGTATAGATTTATTGTGGATTACCCAGAACATGTAGTGGATACGATGCAATATGGGTAATAATAAATCGACTTACAAAGTCAGCTCACTTCTTAGCTATTAAGACAGATGGTCAGTCAATATATTAGCAGCTTTGTATTTGAAGGAAATTGTTCGACTACATGGAATCCCAAAAGATATTATTTCTGACAGGGATGCAAGGTTTACTTCACATTTTTGGAGAGAAACTACAAGATGCGTTGGGAACCAAGCTAAAGTTTAGTACTGCAGTTCATCCTCAACCGATGGACAAACAGAACGAGTAAATCAAAATTATTGAGGATATGTGCCGGGCCTACGTTCTAGAATTTGGAAATGACTAGAGTAATCATTTAGCAATTATGGAGTTTGCTTATAACACAACTACCAGTTACTATTCAAATGGCACCGTTTGAAGCTTTATATGGTCGGCAGTGTAGATCACCACTATGTTGGGTGGAATTGAAAGAAAACATATTCTTGGACCCGAATGATTCAAGAAATGACAGAAATTATTAAGTTGGAGCAAGATCGAATGAAAGCTGCCCAAGACCGACAGAAAAGTTATGCTAATCGACGAATAAGGGAGCTGGAATTTCAACAAGGTGATCATGTGTTTCTTAAAGTATCACCTCGAAGAGGAATCAAGAGGTTGGTATCAAAGGAAAAATGAGTCCAAGATACATTGGATCATTCGAAATATTGAAAAGAGTTGGAGAGATGACATACCAACTAGCACTTCCACCTCAATTATCCAATATTCATGACATCTTTCATGTGTCAATGTTGAGGAAGTATGTTTATGATCCAGAGCATATATTGAATACCACGATCTGATGTACAAGTGTAACGACCCGAGAACCCGACCCTCGGCCCACGCCGAGGACCCGATTTTCGCGGTCGCCGCCCACGGATCCGGAGACCCGGAAGAGCTATAATATATATCTAAAAGAATATGTAACGAAATTAAACGTCAACTGCTAAACTAGAAGCGTACAAGCAGAAACAGGAAAGAGAGCGAGACGCTGTGTACCGCTCTAAGTACAGCCCCAACGCACGCATGCTAGTACAAGTAAAAGGAGGGAAAGAACAAATCCCTTAGGGAATACCCGAGGGTGACGTACATTGGAAAAGGGGAAACATGCTAGCTACGGGGTTCTCGCCTACACCCCGTCTCCTCCGCCCGGCTGCGCGCCCTGCCGCTGCTGAGAAGTCTCACCTGGGAAAAGGAGGGTGAGCTTACAACAGAAGCTCAGTAGGGACTACCAATCACCTACTGGCTAACAGGCAGAAGAATATAATAATGAATGACAACAGTTTATATCTTCTACCTACAAACGGAAGTGCAGAAACGAAGCTACAACTAGTGCGGTACGGGGAACACAACACGGTCGGAAACTCCGTACGACTGCTCGTCGTGACCACCACAAGGCTAGCAAACAGAGACAGAGGGGACTCTGTCGGACAAGGAACACTAGCTACGAAAAACACTACCACTAGTCAAGGGTCAGGTGGGCCCACCGACGTCTTACCCTCGACCCGGGTCCTGACCCTCCGTCTCATCAGAGCGACGTAGGACACAAAGTCCACAACAGTAACCACCGTAGTCTGGCTGGACTACGGTCCCACGCCTGACCTCTCCAAGTGGTTCCGGGGCCGCATAGAGCGAGGCAGTGAGAAACAGGACTGGCTGGCCTAGCCGCGGGGTAGAACTCCTAGCCGTCCTCAGCGTCCCAGACCAACCATGAGAGCTCTACATGCGACTCAACGCCACTATCCTAACCACCGTTTTCCTCTCAGCTCCAGAGTCCGCCGCTGGGCTACCAACTCGAGCACACTCGTAGCCCAGAGTACTCCCTCAACAGGCTCTCGAGGACGGGGGTCCCAGGCAACGGTAACAACCTCTCACACGGGACAATCCCTCAAGTGTCGTGCACCAGGCAAACGACTAGTGTAGGACCGTACTAGGAAACTAGCACAGGTGCCACGGGTACAGTTAAAAGAAGGGAAATGGCGAAGACCAAAAACCTATCTCTCGGTTGAAGTCACGACGCATCAGGCCGTCGCGACCAGGTCGCGACGCCCTACCTCTCGCGACGCTGTCGTGGCGGCCGTAGCTGTCGCGACCAGGTCGCGACGCTCAAGAGCGTCGCGATCTGTCACGACCGGATAGGCCGTCGCGACAAGATCGTGACCTCCACAATGGTCGCCTTCGCAGAGGGGGTTCGGGGTGCTTCTTCCGGAGACCGCCCCAAAAACACCAAACGAGCATTCCACAGGGGGGGGAGCGGAGCATGCTTAATATGTATGGAAAGCTGTAATCATACAAACCACCCATAAAACCCCACAAACATGGATTTAATAGAATCTACGCTCGAAGGGTAAAACTCACTCAACCACGAGCATGGATCTCACTCTCCCACAACCACAAACCACGAGGAAACACCATCTCTAAGGGAGGGGAGCACGCTTATGGTGAGAGGATCAAGGGTCCCTACCTCCAAGTGAAGAGCAAAAGTTGGGGCCTTCTCGTAGGAATGGCCGCTCCTCCTCGCTCCAAACGACACGACCACGTCCCCTGCACGAACGGAACGACACCCTCCTCAGCACGAACACCTCGAGCTCAAAGAAACGCCAAGGAAATGCAAAGGGGAGCTCGGAGGAAAGAGAGGGGGATAAGAAGTAGAGGAAGAGGTGAGGGGGGAGAATGGGGCGCGACGTTCGGTTTTAAACCGATCGCCCCAAAACATGACCGGGCGACCCGGCGCGACAACTACCGTGTGCGACGCGACCTTGTCGCGACGCGACCTTGTCGCGACGGCCGTCCCGGTGCGACCCCAAAAAAGGCAGTCAAAATCGAAGACCGGAAAAGCAAACATGATGGCTGACCAGGCCGCGTCAATGCTGCGCGTGCCCGACACCTAACAAGGTCGTTCTGACAGAAAGGGCAGCAGTCACGTCTGTCAGAAAAGCAGTCGCGACGTCGTCAGACGCCGCGACTAGGACGCGTCGGCCACCCCGCCGCGATAAGAACGTGGCGGTCGGGTATGGCGCGACCCAACCCTATCACGGCAGGCGGTCTGGCGCGACCAAGTCACGGCCAGGGCGGCTGTCGCGACCCTGAGGACGGGGCCAAGGGCCCAAGGGGGCGGGTCTTACATCCCACCCACCTTAAGACATTTCGTCCTCGAAATAAAAACAAACTCGGTCTCAAACCGGAAAGCAGTACAGGGTGAAGATATACCAATCAATCAAACAAATACAACAAAATGGGGAACTACTCTGCATCTCTCCTCGCGCTCCCAGGGGCCTCGCCACCGACGCGGTTCTGCCAAACAACCTTTACCAATGGGATCTTTTGCTTCGGCGCAACTGCTGCACTCTGTGGTCGACAACTCTGACCGGGTACTCTGGTACTGACAAGTCTGGCGCTACCTCAAGCTGGAGTAGTCCACACGTGCAAAGGATCTGTGACGTACTCTTGAGCTGCGAAACGTGGAAAATACTGTGCACACCTGCCAGCTCTACCAGAAGACTCAACTGTACGCCACCTCGCCGATCCTCTTTGAGATAGGGAAAGGCCCAATGCACTGGGACGAGCTTTCCCTTCTTGACGACCTCATAGCACCCATGGTCGAAGAGACCCGCACCAACAAGAAAACAAGGTCACCAACGCTGAACTGTAACGGTCTCCTGCGACTGTCTGCATAACTCTTCTGCCGGCTCTGCGCTGTCTGTAGCCTCTGCCTGATCAGCCTGACTGTATCTGCACAATGCGCGCACTAACTCTGGTCCAAAAGCTGCCTCTCTCCAACCTCGAACCAGTGAAGAGGTTCCTGCACGGGCGACCATACAAAGCCTCGTAGGCGCCATTCCGATGCTCGAGTGGTAACTGTTGTTGTAGGCAAACTCTACCATCGGAAGGTGCGACTCCCAGGTGCCACTCCAGTCCAAACAGCATGCTCTCAGCATATCCTCCAAAGTCTGAATGGTCCTCTCTGACTGCCCATCTGACTGCGGATGATACGCTGTGCTCAACCTCAACTCTGTGCCCAGTGCTCTCTACAGACTGCGCCAAAACCCTAACGTGAACCTCGGATCTCTGCCGGAGACGATCGAAATTGGAGTACCGTGCAACGGAACGACTCTATCACGTACAGCAGTGGCTAACCTGTCCACTGACCAAGACATCCTGACTGGAAAAAAGTGTGTTGTCTTGGTCAAACGATCCACGATCACCCAGATACCATCGTGCCTCTGCGAGGTACGGGGCAGACCAACCACGAAGTCCATGGTGATGTCGTCCCACTTCCACACGGGAATGGGCAACGGCTGCAGCTCACCGCCAGGACGCTGATGCTCGGCCTTCACCTGCTGACAGGTAAGGCACCGAGCGACGAACTTTGCCACGCCCCTCTTCATCCCTGGCCACCAGAAGAACCTCCTCAAGCAATGGTACATCTTGGTGGAGCCAGGATGAACAGCATATCTTGACCTGTGGCCTCTGACAAAAGCGCCTGGCGCACCTCCTCGAGAACGTACAAGCGGCCTCTGAATCTGACCTCAATGTCCTCGTCAAGCTCAACATCCGGCATCTGCAAATGTCTCTGCCAATTGTGGGTTGCCCGCTGTGCCTGCGACACCTGCTTGAACACTGACGGCCGAACTGAAAAACTGGACGCCACAACACGATCTTTGCTCCTCGATGGGTAGAACGCTCCCTGGGACAGCTCCTCGAACAACCTCCACTCTCTGACCATCAGCGAACGCGCCTGCTCAAAGCATCGGCCACGACATTAGCCCTTCCTGGATCATAGGAGAGGGTAAGGTCGTAGTCCCTTCAAATACTCCATCCATCGGCGTTGCCTTAAGTTCAAATCTCTCTGGGTGAAGATATACTGCAAGCTCTGATGGTCGGTGAAGATCTGAAATGCTTCTCCATACAAATAGTGCCTCCACAACTTGAGAGCAAACACCATGCTGCTAGCTCCAAGTCGTGGGTGGGGTAGTTCTCCTCATGCTTCTGAGCTGCCGAGAAGCATAGGCAACAACCCCACCATGTTGTATCAGCACGGCACCCAAACCTGATCTCGATGCGTCGGTGTAGACCACGAAGCCTCCACTGCCCGACGGCAAGACCAAACTGGCGCTGAAGTCAACCTCGTCTTCAGCTCTCAAAAGCTCTGCTCACAGTCCTCTGACTAAACAAACCTGACGTCCTGCCTCGTCAACCTGGTCAACGTCTCCGCGATCCTGGAAAAATCCTGTATGAATCTCTAGTAGTAGCTGCAAGACCCAGAAAACTACGACCCTCTGACACTGACGTGGGCTGCTCCTACGACAACACTACCTCCACCTTGGCAGGATCCACTGCCACACCAGAACCTGAGATCACGTGCCCGAGGAAGTGCACCTCCCTCAGCCAAAATTCGCACTTGTCGAACTTGGCATAAAGGTGGTGACTTCGCAGGGTCTCTAGCACGATCCTAAGGTGCTCCTCGGCTCCTCCTTAGAAGTCGAGTAAACCAAAATATCATCAACAAAGACAACCACAAAATGATCTAGGTACTCACCGAACACCCTATGCATCAAACCATAATACAGCGGGTGTGTTCGTCAGCCCAAACGGCATCACGACGAACTCATAGTGACCGTATCTGGACCGGAAAGCTATCAGGCCAACATCTGACTCTCTGATCCGCATCTAATAGTAACCGGAGCTCAAGTCAATCTTCAAGAACCCCTGGCCGACTGTAGCTGATCAAACAAATCATCGATCCTCGGCAGTGAGTACTTGTTCTTCACAGTAACCTGGTTCAACTGCCGATAATCGATGCACAAACGTAGACTACCATCCTTCTTTCTCACAAACAAGACTGGCGCTCCCCACGGCGAACGACTCGGGCAAATGAAGCCCAGCTCAGGCAACTCCTGTAGCTGGTGCTTCAACTCGCGCAACTCCGCCGGAGCCATCCGGTAAGGTGCCTTGGACAAAGGTATCGTTCCGGGCAAAAGCTCAATGGAGAACTCCACCTCCCGCTCAGGCGGCAAACCAGGCAGATCCTCCGGAAAAACATCAGAGAACTCAGAAACAACTGGCACATCAAAAACTGAAGAACCGCTAGGCTGCAGGGAACAAACCGAAGCAAGGTAGGCGACACAGCCATCACGGATCAAACGACGAGCCTTACACAAGGAAATGAATGGCCGACGGGAAGACCAGATACTCGACCTCGAAGCAGAGAACGGGCGCCCAGGTATCTCGAACCTAACGGTCTTCTGCTGAAAATCAACCACGGGAGTGAGCCTCCAACCAGTCCATGCCCAGGATGACGTCACAAGTCACGAAGCTGCAACGCGTACAACCTGGCCGGCAAATGGTGCCCCTCAACCTCGACTGTCACGCCCTCCAGGTAACCAAAAGAACGCATATAGTCACCGGACGGGAGATCGACCATCACATCACACTGCCTCTCAGGTGTGTGACAAGCCAGGGACTCGTAAAACTCCTCAGAAGTAAACACAAAAAAGCATAGAGAACCAAAACACGAGCAGCTCTGCCAAGGATAGTTGAGTACCTATAACCGGTTTGATGCCTCTGCCTGCTCCCAGGTGAGTGCCATCACGTGACCACGCCCACGCTGCGGCGCTTGCTGGGGCTGCTGTTCGGTGCTGGTGCTGAGGAAACTGTTGCTGCTGCTGGTATGGCTGGTACTGCTGCGGCTGCGGAAACTGCTGAGCCTGACGCTGGTGCTGCCCCTGCTGCTTCTGACAAGGTTCCTGCTGCTGGGGAGGGTACTGGTATTGGGGTAGCTGCTGCACGTACTGAACTGGCTGCTGCTGCTGCTGTTGCCCAGTTGACGAGCCCAGAGGGGTGGGTGAATGGGTCTTTTAAAAAATTATTTAGCCAGTACCTGTACTTAAAATATTCACACAAAGATGTTCTTCGATGAAGGTTAGTATAAACAACAAACACACAAGAAATCAATCACACAACACAAGGAATTATCCTGGTTCAGACCTCTCTCCTTAGGAGTCCTACGTCCAGTCCCTGAGCAACAACTCATGATTCCACTAACTAGGGTACAGTCCCCCTATGGACACCACAACACCCAGCTCAGCTGGTCTTCCTTCACACGAAGGGAGCTACAACACCCTGGATACCCCACAAGGTCTTCTTCACTACGAAGGGAAAAACAACACCTAGATCCCCAGGTCTTCCTTCACAACAGAAGGGAAACAACCAGCAAACATTAAGCAGGAAAAGCAAGCCCCTAATCAAGCCTTTGCAAGCAGTGATCTGAAGCTAATAGCCCTGAGAGCTAGAGATCTAACAGTGCACTCTCTCAGAACTACACAGGCTCTCTTGGGATTTCTAATACAACACGGAGAGCAGAGAGCTTGAGACAATTTGAGTGGGATGCTTGGCTCTAGGATTCTCCAGAAGATTTAATTACTGCGCTCTATTGTTGTATATATTCTTCACTTCATCGTTCTTCTGGAGCTTCTGTCTCGTATTTATATCTCAATTTGAAATGTATTCGTTGAAGTATGTTGTCTCTGGTTTGGTGGACGTTAGACTGAATGGTCCTTGGAAGCTTAGTCAACGGTCTTTATCTATTTGTGCACGCCAAATCTTCTGTATTATCCTTTGCCTTCTATTAGTCCAACGTTGTAAGATGAAATGTCATCAGAGATCTGCACATATTCCAAGCTTAAATGGTGGACAGCTAAGCTGTCTCTGATGTCAGTCAACGTTAGAACAAATAATCACAGAAATAGTAATGCCAAATTGATGTTCTAAAAGATGCACACAGAGTAAGCACGATAATGGAAGATCGTCTGCATGCATGCAGAGATATGCTCAGTCTTCATTAAATGCACAGGTGACAGAAAGATGTGTGCGAAGACTTTGACTATTCAACGCTTTGACCAAAAGATTAAATAGCAAGTCATTATATGAAGTTGGTACATTCATGACTTATGGAATCGTTATGATCAGGTCATTTTAACCAAATCGTTGTATTCACTAAGGAAATCGTTATGGAAAGCAAAAATGTTGTGTTCAATAAAGAAATCGTTATGAACACTTAAGAAATCGTTGCAGAAAGTAAATCGTTGTGTTCAACAAAGAAATCGTTATGAACACTTAAGAAATCGTTGCAGAAAGCAAATCGTTGTGTTCAACAAAGAAATCGTTATGAACACTTAAGAAATCGTTGCAGAAAGCAAATCATTGTGTTCAACAAAGAAATCATATGAACACTTAAGAAATCGTTGCAGAAAGCAAATCATGTGTCAACAAAGAAATCGTTATGAACACTTAAGAAATCGTTGCAGAAAGCAAATCGTTACGAAGTCTTAAGAAATCGATGTGAGACGTAAGAAATCGTATGATGAGCAAATCGTTACGAAGTCTAAGAAATCGATGTGATGACTTAAGGAATCGTTGCGATGAGCAAATCGTTACGAAGTCTTAAGAAATCGATTGTGATGACTTAAGGAATCGTTATGATGAGCAAATCATTACGAAGTCTTAAGAAATCGATGGGATGACTTAAGAAATCGTTATGGGAACGATTTGTTTGTAATAAAACGATGTTTCTTTCTTATAAAGAAATCGTTAAGATACTTATGAAATCGTTATGATATCAAATCATTATAGTTCTATTGAAATCAATATATACTAAGGAAATCGTTGTGATTTTCAATAGAAGTCGATGTGGACTTAGAGAAATTACTTACTTGGCATTGATATTTCTACAGAAGTATCAATACTTACCAAATAGGCTTGATTTTCCTTGAGGAATATCTTGTGCTCAAGACTTAGGAAATATAGGTTAATAAACTTGAAATGGTTTTGTTAATCACCAAAATAAATATGTAATGAATTTAATTTTCATGGGGATAGACTGATCATCAATCTCCTCCTTTTTGGTGATGACAAAACTTAACAAAAGCATGAATAAAAATCTAGATATTACAGTTCAGAAATGCTGAATGTATTTCAGACATGCTAAATATTTTTCTCCCCTTTTTGTCATTAAGCAAAAAGATAAGCTGAGACAAAGTAGAAGAGAAAAGATTGAAGAGCACCCAAACAAATGTATGGATTAATTCTGAGGAGGTACAGGAAGATAATAAGCAGGAGACAACAGAGAGGCAAAATGAGAAATAGTTTCCCATGCCTTTTCTTCCTGCTCTTCAAAGTGCAACTTGAACACACCAGGAGCTATAGAGTAGGTTGGTCCCATGGAGGGAGCCATCCTGTGGAGATGAAGAGTTAACTGCTGGTCAAGGAAATCAGCATAGGAGCCCATATCCATGGACATCTTGAGAAAGATGACTGTCCCAAAGCTAGCACAAGCAAGGAACTGATCCATGGAGACTGGGTAGAAATTCTGCTTATGCCGCAGTGCTTGGCGCATGGCTACAAAAACCTTGTACCTTTCAACCCAAGTCTTAAGGGGATCATTGACAAGGTGAATGGAGTTCATGTTCAAAAAGGTAGCAGGAGAAACTGGAGGTTTACCTTCCCTGGCTTGAGCTTCATTTAGATCCGACAATTGTTGAGCAGAAAGAGGATAAAAGCGGGTCCACTCTGAGGAATTCAATCTCTCACATTCTGACAGGATGGGAGCAAGAACCTCAGCACTGACATGGCCCTGGTGATATTCTCTAAAGAGAAATCTATGAAATGCAACCAGAAAGCCTTTCTGTACCTTAATTCTTCCCATAACCCTGGCAAAACGTTCAAAATGATAGACCCAACAGAGGATTCCATGACTAGGAAGTGAATTTGGGGAAGAGAGATCTCTCTCTGGCAGTTGAAGGGTAGCAAAATCAATTGGACAGCTTCAGTGTGGGCTACAGCTGTAGTAAGAGCTGTGATTGCCTGCTTGAACTGGCCCAACTGAACTTCTGGGAGTCGATGGAATATCTAATTGTTGAACAACAGGAAGTGCTGACCATCTTGATCTCCTTCTGATGAATGGCCCCAAGAATTTTTATGGTGGATTTGGAACCATTCTGATAAGGTCAGAGGAATGGTCCTTGGAGGGAATCTGGCAGATCTAGCTAGAAGAAATTTGTTATAGAGCTCTTTGTGCCCCCTGGCCCATTGCTCTTCAGTCTTGGAGTGAGCAACAGAGAAATTTTGGATTTTTCAGTTTTAGATAGAGGAGTATAGGGTAGTAGAACAACACTTAAATGGTCTGAAAGATTAAGGAAGGGAAGGTTGATGATGGTGGCAAAAACAACCTTCTGAAGATATTCTCTATACAGTGGTTTATTTCTGTTGTCCACTGTGAGAGAAACCACAGAGGGGGATATTAGGTTCAGAGGAAAGGGAGGAAGTGGATGAAATTTTCCTCTTTTAGGAGCAGAACTAGAAGAGTCTGCCCTATGAATATGATCCCCAACTTTCAGTACAGACCTAAGAATGACTTCTTCAAACTCATCCTTGACTTTTCAAGAAAAGGAGATTCAAGTTGAGCATTCTCAGGATTATAGTAATGAAAGAGGGTGGAGGAGAAGGATGAAGAAAAGAATCAGATAGAGAAGGGGTTCATCTGCTGGTCCAGAGGAGGGACCAGAGGAAGAGGAGGCTCCAGCAGAGGATGCTGGAGGGATCTCGAAGATGGGTGGAGGTGGAAGAATATGTGGGAAGATGCAGGAGAGGAAGTGGAGTGAGATGGAAAAGGTGTTGGTGAAGAGATGGGTCTAGGTTGAGGTTTCTTGAAGGTTTGAGGGGCAGGTGGAGCTGTAGAGGATGAAGTGGTGATGGAGGAACTGGGGTTTGAGAGGAAGAAGGAGCTGGGGGCTTCGGAGCCATAACTTCTTCTTCAGCCACAGTCTGCATAGATTCTGACTCCATTGGCCCTGATGGCCCTTACACTTGCTCAGCTGGCCCGGATGGCCCGGACTCACTGACCTCTGCTGTTGCTACCGGCCCTGGTGGCCCTGACTCTGGAACTGTTGACCCTGATGGTCCTGACTCCTGCTCAGTTGGCCCTAAAGGCCTAGGAGAATCTACTTCATTTCTCTGAGCTGCAGGAGGGGGAGAAGGAGGAGGAGCTGGAGCTCCAACCGCCTTCAGGATCTCAGACAGCAAGGATTTCATACTCCCCATTTCCTTATTAAACCACTTCATTGCATTTCTAATCTGAGAAAATTCCTTGGTGGTTGATACCTGGCTCATTTGAATGGACTCCAAGTTAGACTGTACTGAGCACAGGGTCTTGCTTTGAGCATCCAACCGATTAAGGATAGGCTTCAGGTTTACCTTCCTCTGTATCTTCCTTGGCCTTCTGTGTGTAATTTCTTGCCCTTGCTTTCTTTTCCACTGGTTTTTCAACTTCAACATGATCTGCATTTTGCCTTTCATTCACAGGGACATCTTCAGTGTGCTCCCCCTGTGATGCTGCTTCTTTCTCAGTCTCTTGCTCCCCTGAATGGGAGCATCTTCTGCAATTCTTTCTTGCTCCCCTGAATGGGAGCATCTTCCAACACAGTATCTTCCAGGGGCAGATGCCACAGCCTCTTCTACAGTACTGCCATCACCTTCTGGAATAACTAGAGTGCTTTGAATGGAATCTAGGACATCTCGAAGCACTGAAGCTACCCTGGAAGAAGGTAGAGGATCATCTGATATTGATCCAATAGGAATAATGGTCTCAGGAGGAATGTCTTCAATCTTCTACTAGTTTCTTCCATCATTGTCTCTGCTGGAGCTACTGAGGCTTCCACTGCACCTTCTCTTTCCATTGCTACTGCACGTGATGCTGATGCTTCTGGTTCCCTTTCTGCTACCTCTGCAACTTCAGTTGGTGCTCCTGCTGCTGGTTCCTCTGGCTCTACTACTGCTACTGCTGGTTCTGCTATATCAGCTGCTACTTCTTGCTGGGCTTCTTGGGCTTCGCCGATTATGGTTTCACCCTCAGCCACAGAGGTCTTGGTCCATACTCCATTGACGACTGAGAAACCACTTTTTCTCAGATTTCTGGACCTAATAGCTTGGCCATCTTTCAACTACTGCCCTGACAAGTTCACGCCAAAATGTCTGAAAATCTTGGTGAGCAAGTGGGCGTAGGGCAGAGATACATTCAGCTTGCTCTTAGTATCCCAAATTTGATCACGAGCAAATTTCATCCTCTATATGACTTCGGCCATATTTATCTCTTTGTTCTGAATGGCCCAATACATCATATCAGAGTCTGCCTTGGTGTTGAATAGGTGGCACTTCTAGGGACTAGTATCTGACAGACTATAAAGTGTAGAAGACGGTTGAACGCATTCTTAATTGATTTATATCTATCTTCCCATCTTTCAACCTGAATTCTGGACCAACAATTCCTAGACCTTGGCCTGGGTATCCTCGGTGGGATCCACACTGTGACCAGTCGAGCTTACACCAAACAGGGTCTTCAGAGTTCATGATCAACCTGATCGGGGTTCCCTTGACAGAAGATGTTAAGGATCCATCCGCCTCTGATTGCAGACATACAAAAGGCCTTCACGAGGTCTGGATAGCTTACCTCTGAGAAGGTTGCGATTCTGTCCACTGCATCCTGCTCAAGCGGCCACTATGCTGTGCATCGGTTCTTCTCAAGATCGGCAACATCCACTGCCTTATTGCCACACAGCTTGGTCTTCACAAACGTGAACTTCTCCTGCTGCTCGGGTGAGAGGTACTCAGCGCCGTAGCCCCCAAGACTACCGAAAACAACAGACACAGCCATGGATTTGGGTGGAGGAGGTTTTCAGGAGGGATGAGATGGTGGCAGGAGTGAAAGCCCTCAAGAAATTCTTCGCGGGAAAAGGAGAGAGGCTTCAAATTCGCCGAGAGTCGATGCCGGAGTCGTTAGGGTATCGGCTCAGGCAACCAGACGAAAGAGGGAAAAGGTGAAAGGTAGGGGATGAGTCGTTCCCACATCGATTTCGGAATAAATAGATGCTTTATCGAAAGAAGAGGCGCCAAAAAGGCAGCAGAAAACGACAAACGAGTTTGACTATCCCAGAGGACTTTTACAAAGGAGACCGTCAAGATAAGATAATAGCTTAACGCCATGGAGAGAATATTACTTAAATTCTGAAAATTTATGTTTCAGTTTAACATAGAAATCCTTTCACAAATTACACATGCCAATTCCCTTCTAAGAGATGTGAATCTCTCTTCGGGTAAGGCTTTTGTGAAGATATCTGCTAACTGACCATTTGTATCAATAAAAGATATTCTAAATTACCATTTGCTACATGATCACGAATAAAATGGTATCTAACCTCATATGCTTGGTCCTTGAATGTTGTACTGGATTTTTGGTGAGGTTTATGGCACTTGGTTGTCACATAACAGTGGGATTGTTTTGATGTGAACCATAGTCCTCGAGTTGTTGCTTGATCCACAGAGTTGTGTACAGCAACTTCCAGCAGCAACATACTCAGCTTCAGCAGTTGATAGTGCCACTGAATTTGCTTCTTGGAGGACCATGATATCAAACATCCTGCAAGAAATTGACAACATCCACTGGTGCTTTTTCTATCTATTTTGCATCCAGCATAATCAGCATCTGAATATCTATTAGGTTAATTTCACATGATTTGGATACCAAAGACCTAAGTCATGAGTCTAGATAAATATTTAAAGATTCTTTTAACTGAAATTAGATGAGATTCTCTAGGATCTGCTTGATATCTAGCACACATACAAACACTAAATAGAATATCAGGTCTGCTAGCTGTTAAGTAGAGTAGAGAACCTATCATACCTCTGTAGATCTTTTGATCTACTTTCTTACCATCATTGTCACTGTCCATCCTTGTTGATGTGCTCATAGGTGTTGACAGTGGTTTGGCATTGTCGAATCCAAATTTCTTCAAGAGTTCTCTTGTGTACTTTGCTTGGCAGATGTGAGTACCTTCCTTTCCTTGTTTGATTTGTAGTCCAAGGAAGTAGTTGAGCTCTCCCATCATGCTCATTTCGAATTCTCCCTGCATGAGCTTTTCAAAATACTTGCAAAGAGATTCATCAGTAGAACCAAAATTATGTCATCTACATAAATTTGAACAAGTAATATATTTTGATCTTTGTCTTTATAAAAAGGGTGCTATCTACTTGACCTCTACTGAATCCATGGTTTAAAAGAAAAGAACTAAGCCTTTCATACCAGGCTCTAGGTGCTTGCTTTAAACCATACAATGCCTTGTGAAGTTTAAAAACATGATTCGGAAATTCTGTATCATCAAAACCGGGGATTGTTCCACATAAACTTCCTCCTTGATAAAACATTTTAAAAAGCTGACTTAACATCCATTTGAAATAGTTTTAAATCTAATGTTGATGCATATGCAAGTAAAATTCTAATAGCCTCAAGTCTAGCTACAGGTGCATAGGTTTCATCGAAATCTATGCCTTCCTCTTGGGAATAGCCTTGAGCTACCAGTCTGGCCTTGTTTCTTAAGATCACACCAGTCTCATCCAATTTGTTTCTGAATACCCACTTGGTGCCAATAACCGGATGGTCTGATGGTCTGGGAACAAGTGACCATACTTGGTTTCTCTTGAATTGATTAAGTTCATCTTGCATGGCTATGATCCAAGATTCATCAGAGAGAGCTTCATTGACTGTCTTAGGCTCGATTTGAGAAACAAATGCTAGATAATCACAAGGTATTACATTACCTCTTGTTCTTACCCCTACAGATGGATCACCAATAATGTTCTCAAGTGGGTGATCTTTCTTGTATCTCCACTCCTTTGGAAGATTATCATGTGTAATGTCCTTTTGTTGCAGGTCTTCCAGAGGTGGATCATCATCTTCAATGATGTATCCTTTAATTTCTTAGACAATTCATCTACATATCAATGTCACCATCTTCTTCCTTTCTCAAGGAAGGGTTAGTTTCATCAAAAATGATATGAACAGACTGTTCAATTAATAAAGAGCGCTTGTTAAATACTCTATAGCCTTTAGGTTAGAAGTGTATCCATGAAGATGTCTTCATCTGATTTGGCATCTAACTTACCAATATCCCTTTTTCCATTGTTGTGGATGAAGCAAGGACATCCAAATGTCCTGAAGTGACTGATCTTTGGCTTCTTTCCTTTGAATAGTTCGTACGTTGTCTTCTTCAGGATTGGCCTGATCATCACCCTATTGATGATGTAGCTTGCTGTGTTCACTGCCTCAGCCCAGAAATACCTTGGCAAGTCATATTCTGACAGCATTGTTCTTGCCATATCCAATAAAGTTCTATTCTTCCTCTCAGCAACTCCATTTTGCTATGGTGTCCTTGGTGCTGAGAATTATGCTCAATTCCTTCTTTTTCACAGAATTCTGCAAACTTTTCATTCTGAAATTCACCTCCATGGTCTGACCGGATACTAACAATACGGAATTTCTTATCTTTCTGGACCTTCTTGCTGAAACTGACAAAGCTTTCAAGTGTGTCATCTTTATGCTCTAGAAATGAAACCCATGTAAACCTGGAGTAGTCATCAACTATAACAAATCCAAAATTCTTTCCTCCAAGACTAGTGGTCCTCATTGGCCCAAACAAATCCATATGAAGGAGTTCTAAGGGTTTTGAGGTGGTTACCACAGTCTTTGACTTGAAGGAGCTCTTAGTGTGCTTTCCTTTTGCACATGGTCTGCAGATGCTATCCATTTTCGTGCTGACCTTTGGCAAACCTTCCACCAGATTTCTCTTTCTGAGCTTGTTCATGCCATCCAAACTGCAGTGGCCCAATCTTCTGTGCCACAGCTCAGTTGATTGCTCTTTATTTGCTGCCAAACAGACGTCTTGCTCTTTAAGTTCTTCGAGATAGAGTACATATAAGTTCTTCTCTCTATTAGCTTCGAAGATTACTGCTCCATCCTTCAATATACTGCACTTTGTTTCTTGGAACTGAATCTGATGACCTCTGTCACAAAGCTGGCTGATGCTGATAAGGTTGTGCTTTAGCCCTTTGACAAGCAGTACATCTTTAATAACTGTTTTTCCTTTGTTGTTTACTGAACCGCTGCCTATCACGTTCCTTTACCGTTATCTCTATAGTAACAGTCCCTTCTTCAGCCTGAAGATGAGTAAACAGCTTCCGGTTCCCTGACATGTGCCTTGAGCACCCACTATCCAAATACCATTTGGATGCTCGAAGGTTACCCTGAAATAAAAACTTAAGTTTTAGGTACCCAAATTCTTTGGGTCCTAAAGGTTAGTATCATCAAATTTTCCTTTTATTATCCATTTCTTATGTCTAGTTGGACATGTTTTTTTATGACCTAACTTATTGCAATGGCTACAGAAGATGTTTTGTTACTTTTTCAATATATTTAAAATTAGCTTTGTATACGATGTCTTGTTCAGGTACAAATTTTAGAGTTGGGTATATTTTGGATATATTATGGTTTCTTCATTATCTGGGGGGGTGTATAACCTAATCCTTCTTCTTTTACCTGATCTTCTAGCACCTTTTAATATTAAGGAGTTTTACCATTCGTAAATTTTCTAATGTGCTAGACAACTTTTTATTTTCTTCATTTAAAACCTTGAGTTCTTTTCTTAGTTCATCTGAACTCTCCTGTTTTTCTAATTGATTATTTGCTTATTTTTATCTTTTAGGTCTTCACATAATAATTCATTTCTATTTTAAGTTCAATTATTTGCTTTTCCAGTTCTCATTTTCTGTTTTTAGGTCTGAGTTAGTGTTTTCTAAACAAGTAATATTTTCTTGCTTACTTTTAACAATTTAGTTACTTCTCTATATTTGCTGTATAATTCATTGAAAGCTTCTTCTAAATTATCAGAATCTGAATCATTACAAGAATCAAAAGAGGAGTCAGAAGTTACCTTTTCTTCTATATTTGCCATAAAAGCCAAGTTGGCTTCTTCATCACTGCTCGAGCTTGACTCACTGTCTGAGTCGCTGCTGTTCTCCCATGCGGCTGCCATTGCCTTCTTTTGTATTTTTTGAATTTTCTGAAGTTATCCTTCTTCTTGTGTTCACCTTTCTTAAGCTTTGGATATTCTGCCTTAATATGTCCAGGCTTCTTGCACTCATAGCATATCAGTTCTCCTTTCTTCAGATCCTTCCTTCTGGCTTCCTAAATTCTTTATTTCTCTTGAAGAACCTTCTGCCAGACTGAAACTTCTTCTTCTTAGCTAGAATTCGTTGCAGTCTTCTGGACAGCATTGCTTCTTTCATCACTGTCCTTGCTGCTCTCACCGTTGTTCGGTGATTCTTTGACGAATCTTCGTCGGCCTGAGTGCATTTGAGTGCTTCTTTCTGCTGGAGGGCTCTCCTAATCTCTCCATGTTATCTCATGGGCCATAAGTGACCCAACGAGCTTTTCCAAGGACATTCTTTTTAGATCATTGGCTTCCTCAATGGCTGTTACCTTTGGGGTCCATGAGGATGGTAGAGATCTGAGAATTTTCCTTACCATATCTCCAATCTCATAAGTCTTCCCTAGTCCAACCAACCCATTTGTAATATCTGTAAATCTACTGAACATCTGGGTTATGGACTCACCTGGTTGCATCTGAAATCTTTCATATTGTGTTACAAGAATGTCTATTCTTGTCTCCTTCACCTTGCCTGTGCCTTCATAAGTAATTCTGAGCTTTTCCCACATCTCCATTGCGGATTTGCAGGCTGAAACTCTGTTGAATTCTTTCTTGCTTAGAGCACAGCACAGAATACTTTTAGCTTTACAGTTCAAGGTGATCTTTTTCCTGTCATCATCTGTCCACTGAGCCTTCTCATTTGTGACCAGGAGATCGCCTTCTTCTACAATGGACCATATCTGATAATCGTGGCCTTGCAGAAAGTATTCCATTCTGGTTTTCCAGTAAGTGTAATCTTCTCCATCGAACAATGGTGGTCGGTTGACCGACTGACCTTCGACGTGACCTTGGGCTGCCATGGATCTTTACTCTTCAGATCGTTAGATCTTCTTCTTTATCGAAGAGACTCGCTCTGATACCACTTGTTGCCCAGTTGACGAGCCCAGGGGGGTGAATGGGTCTTTTAAAAAATTATTTAGCCAGTACCTGTACTTAAAACATTCACACAAAGATGTTCTTCGATGAAGGTTAGTGAAGGTTAGTATAAACAACAAACACACAAGAAATCAATCACACAACACAAGGATTATCCTGGTTCAGACCTCCTCCCTTAGGAGTCCTACGTCTAGTCCCTGAGCAACAACTCAGGATTCCACTACTAGGGTACAGTCCCCCTATGGACACCACAACACCCAGCTCAGCTGGTCTTCCTTCACACGAAGGGAGCTACAACACCCTGGATACCCCACCAGGTCTTCCTTCACTACGAAGGGAAAACAACACCTGGATCCCAGGTCTTTCTTCACAACAGAAGGGAAACAACCAGCAAACATTAAGCAGGAAAAGCAAGCCCCTAGATCAAGCTTTTGCAAGCAGTGATCTGAAGCTAATAGCCCTGAGAGCAAGAGATCTAACAGTGCACTCTCTCAGAACTACACAGGCTCTCTTGGGATTTCTAATACAGCACGGAGAGCAGAGAGCTTGAGACAATTTTGAGTGGGATGCTTGGCTCTAGGATTCTCAGAAGATTTTAATTACTTGCGCTCTATTGTTGTTATATTCTTCACTTCTCGTTCTTCTGCTTATTCTCGTATTTATATCTCCAATTTGAAATGTAGATTGAAGTATCGTTGTCTCTGGTTTGGTGGACGTTAGACTGAATGGTCCTTGGAAGCTTTAGTCAACGGTCTTTTATCTATTTGTGCACGCCAAATCTTCTGTATTATCCTTTGCCTTCTATTAGTCCAACGTTGTAAGATGAAATGTCGTTAGAGATCTGCACATATTCCAAGCTTAAATGGTGGACAGCTAAGCTGTCTCTGATGTCAGTCAACGTTAGAACAAATAATCAGAAATAGTAATGCAAATTTTGTTCTAAAAGATGCACACAGAGTAAGCACAATAATGGAAGATATCGTCTGCATGCATGCAGAGATATGCTTAGTCTTCATTAAATGCACAGGTGACAGAAAGATGTGTGCGAAGACTTTGACTATTCAACGCTTTGACGAAAGATTAAATAGCAAGTCGTATATGAAGTTGGTACATTCATGACTTATGGAATCGTTATGATCAGGTCATTTTAACCAAATCGTTGTATTCACTAAGGAAATCGTATGGAAAGCAAAAACATTGTGTTCAATAAAGAAATCGTTATGAACACTTAATAAATCATTACGGAAAGCAAATCGTTGTGTTCAACAAAGAAATCGTTATGAAACACTTAAGAAATCGTTGCAAAAAGCAAATCGTTGTGTTCAACAAGAAATTGTATGAAACATTAAGAAATCGTTGTTGCACTTGCAAAGCAAATCGTTGTGTTCAACAAAGAAATCGTTATGAACACTTAAGAAATCGTTGCAGAAAGTAAATCGTTGTGTTCAACAAAGAAATGAGATGAACACTTAAGAAATCGTTGCAGAAAGCAAATTGTTACGAAGTCTTAAGAAATCGATGTGATGACGTAAGGAATCGTTATGATGAGCAAATCATTACAAAGTCTTAAGAAATTGATGTGATGACTTAAGGAATCGTTGCGATGAGCAAATCGTTACGAAGTCTTAAGAAATCGTTGTGATGACTTAAGGAATCGTTATGATGAGCAAATCATTTACGAAGTCTTAAGAAATCGATGTGATGACTTAAGGAATCGTTATGGGAACGATTTGTTTGTAATCAAACGATGTTTCTTTCTTATAAAGAAATCGTTAAGATACTTATGAAATCGTTATGATATCAAATCGTTATAGTTCTATTGAAATCGATATATATAGGAAATCGTTGTGATTTTCAACAGAAGTCGATGTGGACAGAGAAATTACTTACTTGGCATTGATATTTCTACGAAGTATCAATACTTACCAAATAGGCTTGATTTTCGTTGAGGAATGTCAGTGCTCAAGACTTAGGAAATATTGTTAGTAAACTTGAAATGTTTGTTAATCACCAAAATAAATATCTAATGATTTAATTTTCATGGGGATAGACTGATCATCAGCTGCGGGGCTTGCCCCGTGGGGCAATCCCTCCAGAAGTGGCCCGGCAAGCCACAGGTGTAGCAAACTGCCTCCTGACTGCCCTGCTCAGCACCCTACTGCACTGACTACTCTACAAAACCTGGACTGAAGCCTCACTGCGGCTCTGTCGCCCCCGCGAGTAGACAAAACATCCTGAACTGCGAGCGAATTTCGGAGAGCTGCCGGAACTGCCCGAGCCTGAGGAAGAGGAAGTCACGCTACGCGGCTCCCGGCAGGATGCTGGTTAAGGCGAGGACGTGGAAGAGGCTCCTCCCTGCTGCTGCTACTCTGCTGGGGCTGCCACGTTCCCTCGACAAGGCGGTGGCCTTCTCCACGACCTCTCCAATGTGGTACACATGTGAGCTGTCACACCCTACCTCAAGTCGGCATCGGTCCTGCTATGAACCTCTCTGCAACCGCCTACTCGCTGCCTGCGACATGAGGAAATGCTCAACAAACTGACGAACCGCTGGAGGTATTGAGAGACTGTGAGGTCGCCCTGAACCAACTCGTGGAATTGTTTTCTCTCACGTCGAGCGTAATTGGAAAGTACTCGCCGTGAAAGACCTCCAAGAACCTCTGCCAAGTGATATGATCAACCGCTGCCTCTGAAAGTGAGTCTGCCTCTGAACTCTCCACCCACTCATGGCTGCTCCTTGAGCTGGTACACCGCCAGTCTAACTGGTCCTCCTCGGCGCACTCCATGGTCTCAAAGATGCGCTCTAACTCGTGGGTCCAGCTCTCAGCCTTGTCTGGATCATACTCACGGAGAACATTGGTGGCCAGAGACTCAAGAAACCACTCAAGGAGAGCGATCCTATCCTCCGTAACCGCCGTCCTCCACCTCCCGGTCCGAGTACTCCCAGTGCCAGACGCTCCTGCTGACGCTCTAGCTGCTCCGCCTCTGGCTCTACCTGCTGCTCCGGCACCGTTGGGGGAGGTACCGGAGGCTGACCACCTGCTGTGCTGCCTGGTGGGCTGGTACGCTCCCTGGTACAAGTCCTAAAGAACTGCTCTGCTAAGGGAAACCAGTCTGTGTACTACTACGGCTGAGGCTGGTACTCTTGCTGTTGCTGCCCACCTGCCACTGGGCTACTGCCGGTGCAAACCTGAGGCGGTGCCACTAACTCCTCTGCTGACACCTCCTCCTGGACCTGCCCCTGTGCGGGCATCTCGGACTCACCCTGCTACTCAACCAGCTCTCTGACCTACCTGCGCCTGCGCGGAGCCATGTCCTACACGACACACAACCAACAAAGCTTAACCACACCACTCGGGCGGCTAGCAGTGTACTTGTACTACTTGTTGGGACTTTCTGTTGCAGTTTAAATCCACTACAAGTCCTGTTAGACTCTAGCTCTGATACCACTGTAACGACCCGAGAACCCGACCCTCGGCCCACGCCGAGGACCCAATTTTCGCAGTCGCCGCCCACAGATCCGGAGACCCAGAAGGGCTATAATATATATCTAACAGGATATGTAATGGAAGTAAACGTCAACTGCTAAACTAGAAGCGTACAAGCGGAAACAGGAAAGAGAGCGAGACCGCTGCGTACCGCTCTAAGTACAGCCCCAACGCACGCATGCTAGTACAAGTAAAAGGCAGGGGAAAGAACAGATCCCTTAGGGGCATACCCCGAGGGTGACATACACTAGAAAAGGGGAAACACTGCTAGCTACGAGGTCCTCGCCTACCACCCCGTCTCCTCCGCCCGGCACGCGCCCTACGCTGCTGAGAAGTCTCACCTGGGAAAAGGAGGGATGAGCTTCACAACATAAGCTCAGTAGGGACTACCAATCACTACTGCTCTAACAGGCAGAAGAATATAATAAATAAATGACAGAAGTTTATATCTTCTACCTATAAATGGAAGGGCGGAAACGAAGCTACAACTAGCGCAGTACGGGAAAACCAACAAGGTCGAAAACTCCGTACGACTGCTCTTCGTGACCACCGCAAGGCTAGCAAACACAGACAGAGGGGACTCTGTCCGGACAAGGAACACCACTAGTCAAGGGTCAGGTGCGCCCACCGACGTCTTACCCTCGATCCGGGTCCTGACCCTCACGTCTCGTCAGAGCGAGGTAGGACACAAAGTCACAACAGTAACCACCGTAGTTTGGCCGGACTATGGTCCCACGCCTAACCTCTCCAAGCGGTCCGGGGCCGCAAGGAGTGAGGCAGTGAGAAACAGGACTGGCTGGCCTGCGCGGGTAGAACTCCTAACTGTCCTCGGCGTCCCAGACCAACCACGAGAGCTCTGCAAGTGACTCAACGCCACTGTCCTAACCATCGTTTTCCCCTCAGCTCCAGAGTCTGCCTGTTGGGTGCCAACTCGAGCACACTTGTAGCCCAGAGTACTCCTCAACAGGCTCCCGAGGACGGGGGTCCCAGGCAATGGTAACAACCTCTCACACGGGACAAGCCCTCAAGTGCCACGCACTGGGCGAATGACTAGTGTAGGACCGTACTAGGAAACTAGCACAGGTGCCACGGGTACAGTAAGGGAAGCGAAAACGGCGAAGACCAAAAACCTGTCTCTCGGTTGAAGTCGCGATGCGTCGGGCCGTCACGACCAGGTCGTGATGCCCTACCCTTTTGCGACGCAGTCGCGACGGCCTAGCCGATCGCGACAGGAACGCGACGCTCTTGGTCGCGACGCCCTACCCTGTCGCAACGTTGTCGCGGCGGCCATAGCCGTCGCGACCAGGTCGCGACGCTCAAGAGCGTCGCGATCCTGTCGTGATCGGCTAGGCCGTCACGACAAGAACGCGACCTCCAGAATGGTCGCGTCTTCAGCAGAGGGGGGTTCCGGGGCGCTTCTTCCGGAGACCGCCCCAAAAACACCAAACGAGCATTCCACAGGGGGAGGGGAGCATGCTTAATATGTATGGAAAGCTGTAAATCATACAAACCACCCATACAACCCCACAAACATGGATTTAATAAGAATCTACGCTCGAAGGGGAAAACTCACTCAACCACGAGCATGGATCCTCACTCTCCCACAACCACAAACCACGAGGAAACGCCAAGGAAATGCAAGGGGAGCTCGGAGGGAAAGAGAGGGGGAGAAGAAGTAGAGGAAGAGGGTGAGGGGGAGAATGGGGCGCGGCGTTCGGTTTTAAACCGACGGCCCCCAGAACGTGACTGGGCGACCCAGCGTGACAACTACCGTGTCGCGACGCCCCTAGGCATCGCAACCTTGTCGTGACGGCCGTCCCCGGCGCGACCCCAAAAGTCGGTCAAACCTCGAAGACCGAAAAAGCAATCGCGACGGCTGACCAGGCCGCGTCAACGCTGCGCGTGCCCGACACCCGACAAGGCCGTTCTGACAGAAAGGGCAGCGGTCACGTCTGTCAGAAAAGCAGTCGCGATGCCGTCAGACGCCGCGACCAGGACGCGTCGGCCACCCCTGCCACAATAAGAATGCGGCGGCCGGGTACAGTGACCCAACCCTGTCACGGCAAGCCGGTCTGGCGCAACCAAGTCGCAGCCAGGGTGCCTTTCGCGACTCTGAGGACGGGGCCAAGGGCCCAAGGGGGCCGGGTCTTACAACAAGAAAACTTAGCATGTGAAGAAAGACCAGTACAAATCCTCGACCGAAGGATCAAGCAACTCCGGAACAAGGAAGTTCCATTATTAAAGATTCAGTGGAACAAACGAGAACAAGAAGAAGCAACATGGGAATTGGAAGATGCCATCAAAACCAAGTATTCAGAATTTATTTACAGGTCAGTAGTTACACTCTTACTATTTGTTACATTTGGAGGACCAAATTTTATTTAGTGGGGGAGAGTTGTAACGCCCTGAAAATTTTATTTACTAGGAAAATGTGAATAATTTGATGATTAAACATAACTATTATCATGAGAAATAATTAACCTTAATTTAGGATTAATTGGGGATAATAACTGTTATTCCAGTGTCGTACTCAAAGGTGTGCGCTCCGACAGGGCGACACCGGAATTTTGTAACAAAAATGAAATCTGAGAACACCATAATTTCCAGAAAATGGGTTGATATCAGAAATGTAAATATCCAGAATTGTTGATGTGTGGATTTCGAGATTAAGTCGACTCAACTATTTTCCAGGCAATTTTTGTTGGGTGAAAAATAAATTCTAAAAATTAAATTAAAATCACCATAATTTGTAAAACCTATTCATTAGCTTATGGTTGAAATTTCAACTTGATTGAATATCATCTGGACACATAAACAAGGGGTTAAATGGGCCAGCTGAATTATCATCTAATTACGGTAACCATTTTCTTGGATTAATTGTTGCTTACGTGGCAGGAGCTAAGTAAGCCACTTCGCATGGGATAGAAGTTTACAAGTTTATACCTTATGTGTAAACCTAGAGACTTGCATGGTAAACGTGTAAGCAATAAAAACCAAATGGTTTTTACTGCAACATGTGGATGGCCAACGTGCCATCGTGCATGGGATGCCTGGTGAGTTATAAAAACCCCCCAACACCCATCGTGTAAGCCTTTCCTACTGTCACGTCCTAATAAAAGTCTATTTATCGGGAATTGACAGAAAACATGCATAAAGTAAAAACATTAACGTTTATTTTATAACGCAGTCTGCGGAAGTCTTATTACATAAAGCTCCTCATTACACACTAAGTGAGGAGTAAGGATGAGTAACTACTACTCATAACATTTACAAGTACACAACTAAAATAGTAAACGGTTGGTTGACTCGTCATCAGTGTCCACTCTGCACACAGCCCATCTTATACTTTTCCCCCATCTTGGTTACCTGAAAAGGGAAGGATGGGTGAGCTAACTAGCCCAGTAGAATTCAAATCCTTAAATCAAAGGATTAGGAACACATGATAATTTAGGTAAGAACAAGAACGGTATCAAGAACAGGGTCAGATAACCAACATAACATGTCAGTGAATGTATAACAGTAGTATGAAAACATAGTCATACTCAAAGATTCATATTAAGGCTCAGGTTCGGAATCATATAAATATTCACACAGGACAGGTAATAGGATGATCATAATCAGGAGATAGTGATGCAATGTCAAACATCTTGGTGTCCTTATCTCTCTAAGACAAGGATAGAACGGACATCAAAGAGACAATACCAGATCTCATAATAGTAGCTTGATACAGTGATAGTAAAACTCAGGTCATGCTCAAGTATATAGCTCAAGAATTGGTTCATATATCAGTTCACACAGTACAAGAAGTATGATGACCATAATCAGGAAATAGTGATGCAATGCCAAACATCCCGGTATCCTTATCACTCTCGTACGGCCCGTAATGAATTCGGGTGCTCCTCCTAGGACTGGACCAGCCCTATTTGCACAGGCATATCAGTCAGGTGGGGTCCAAGGACCCAATAAATGTCATCATCATAAGTTTATCATATCTCACAAGGTGTTCAAGCCTTTGAACTCTCAAGTCATCAAGTAATACGAACTAGTTGCCGAATACAAGAGAATGGACTCAACGGAGTACCATTCGGAGTTGACGGTTTCAAGGATAATTCAATGATGAGTAAGGTATCCAAAGTGGGTGATCTTTATAGTAGAATGACAGTAAATATCAAAGTAAATATGAGGTAACTTGGTAGGCTAATAGGGTGAAGTTTAGGAAAGGATTTGCACATGAAAAAGTGCTGAAATTCGAATCAGGGTCATAGCTGTCGACAGGTGAGAAGGGGCTGTCGACAGATGGCTACAGACAGAACTCAGGTTTGCTGGACTGTGTGTATCTGTCGACAGCAACCAGGGGCCTGTCGACAGCTACACACAGTCCCAGTTATCTGGGTTCTGGATAGCATGCGCCTGTCGACAGCTTTGGGCCGGCTGTCGACAGGTAGCTGCAGAACTTCTAAAAGTGCTTTGCAAATCTGTTCTAAAGGTCCTAATTATAAAACTTATAACCCAATACATGTTTAATATCAATTGGAAGAGTCTAATTGAAGTTCTTACAGTAGTTTATAAGCTAAACAATCGGGATGAAACAAGAGATTGATAATTCGAACTTGGCCGGCTATAAGCTAATGTAGTGTAGTATTGGAAGCATGAACTTGATAGCAATGGATTATTGGGAGATTCTTACAAGATGGACACTAAAACACAAGGTATTTAATGTTCCAAATCAAAGCTTGAGGTACAAACATCTAAATGGGAAGAATCGCAATGTTCTAAGATATCGAAACTTCTAGCAAAACTCTATAGCATAAACATGGATTATGGGTGGTATAAGTAGTTAGAAACCTACTTAAATTGTAATGGGAGTGAAGATGCCCCTTGATAACTGTATGATTTCAAAGATAATGGAGGGATCAAACAAAAGAATCTGAGGTTACAATCTCGTATAAAGCTTAACGAGACTGTTTAGCCGGCTCCAAGGCAAATCGTATGAGGCTAAATTCTTTCAACATGAATAGAGAATAGAAGTTTAAGGAAAGGATGAGAACCTACAAGATAATACTAAAACTCAAAGTGTTTCATGGATTTAAATCAAGGAATGAAGTACCAAACATCTGAACAGAAGTTAGTCACAAGTTCTAATGGTATTATGACTTCTATCAAACTTCTATAACATATACAAGGATCAAAGGTGGAAGAAGAAGAAGAAGAAATGATCTGGAAGTAAAACAAGTATCTTTTCCTCCCTAACATAAGAATATTCATCAAAACTAGACGAAAACTAGTAGGATTATAGTTATATCAACTTGGCTACTCAACACGAGTTATTTATCATGTGTGGAGAACAGGATTAAGGAAAAGGAGATGAATCCTACCTTACTGAAGGGTAAGCCTTCACATTTTCTTGACTAAAGAACCTATCCCAAGAATAGAAAAGCTTCTCCCCAAAGGTGATGGAGTGCTAGTAATGTTTACACCGAGGTGAGAGCAGCTACAGTAGTAGAACAAGAGCAGAAGTATATTGCAAGTGCGATGGAGCTTGCAACTTCCAGTAGCTCCTCCTACAGCAGACCCAGTAGCTTCTCCCACACTCTTCTAGCAGTAAGGAGCAATGGAAGACAAGAACAAGGGTGCAAGAATAAGAGAAAATAGCAGAAGCTTGCGTTAGAAAGGTTTGCAAGCTGGTTACGGAGTGGTATTTATAGCTCCAGGCCCTTTCCATGCGCGATGCCACGCAGGTGCACATGTGTTGGATAAAAACCCCTTACTACCCATAGCCACCTATCTCATGCACACAATCACACACCCACATCGTCCATCAACGTGTAAGGACCTCAACCTATCATGACATGGGCATGCGTAGCCCAGGATACGTCAGCAAGACAAATTCCCCAAAAATCCATCCCGTAATTAAGCCATAATTCAGCTGGCCCAATAATCTTTGTGTAAATGTATTCAAACGATGTCCGTTTGTATTGAAATTTCAACCATAGACTAATGTGATGGTTTTACAAATTATGGTGATTTTTAGTTTAATTTTTGGAATTTATTTACACTAGGTGAAAAATCACCCGAAAAATAATCGCGTCGACTTAATCTCGAAATCGCGTAGGTCGAAAAATTCGGATATTATATTTCTGATATCTCCACATTTTTCTAGAAATTGTGGTGTTCTCGTATTTCATTTTCGTTATAGTTTTTCAGTGTCGCCCTGTGGAAGCGCGCACGTCCGAGTACGACACTGGGAATTTTCATTAGTGCTAATCATTCCCAATATCAATTATTTCATTCTAATAAAATGGTTAGGTCCAACAACCTTATTATTCATGTTTCAATAGATAAAATTTTCCCGAGGAGTTACACCTACTGTGCTGCATGTTGTGTTGCTATTGTGCTTGCCAATCTCTTTGCAGTTGGTGTGTTGCTGCTGAAGCTATAGGAGCTATGCAGTTACATGCCGTGGCTACTGCTACTGCTTTTCCTCGGAGGATTGCCACTTATCCAGTTGCACTGCCGAAGCTATTGCCCTTGCAGTCTTTTCATTTCTTCTTTTGTTGTTGTGGACCTCTACGTTGAGGAGAAGCTTACTCTATCCAGTCAGGTAGGATTCACTATTCTTCTCTTGTTCCTGTTTCTTGCCTTTGCTAAAGAGTTCATGACCACGTACATACTTGACTCTCATCTTGTAAATCCTCTTTAGTACTATGTGTCCATCTCCTGTAAACATGTTTTGGCATGTGCATCTGTGAAAGTCTTCCTATAGGTTGCAAGCAAGTATTGTTTAGATGAGCTATATTCCCAGTACTTCGTTTTTCTAAACGTCTGGCCACCTATGTGTAGGTTGTGTTTCCATGATTTAAATTTTGTTCTCCATGTAATGTTTTATTGGAGTTGCAAACCAATCCCTCTAGTTGTTGTTATCCATGTTTAAATTCATAGAAACATTTAAAAGGACCTTTAGAGTTGTTGCAAATCCATTTCTGGAAGCTTAAGTTGTGACTGTCGACAGTTAGAAACTACCTGTCGACAGGCCACAAGCTCCGAGAACCCAGAACCTTCAAGAACATCCAGTAGCTGTCGACAGGTGGCTCTGACCGATCGACAGATAGCCTCACCTATCGATAGCCGACTCTGGCTTGTCGACAGATACTGCCCAGATTCCAGAAGTGTGGTTCTGGAAGCCTGTACCTGTCGACAGCCACCTTCTGGCTGTCGACATACACTGTTTTGCCCAGTTTTCCAGCACCTCTTCTTGCCAAATCTCTTGTGGACACATCATGCTATTAGCCTAGCAAGTTGCCTCCTTCATTCTCTTGGGTTTCTATCACTTAAACACTAGATGGAAACATCCAATTTCTGTCCATACTTACTTTGAATCACCCTTGAACTCTTCAAGAGCAATTGACTTCTATAGAATTGCCATCTTCTGTATTCAGTGACATTGCTTCCTAAACTCATGTTATATGAGATATATTGAATACTTGGGTACCCCCACTTGAATCTTTTACAAGAGTGAGTTATGATGACGAATTGTGGGTCTTTGGACTCATTAGAGTTATATGCCTGTGCAAATAGGGCTAGTCCAGTCCTGGGAGGAGCACCCGAATTCATTTACAGGCCGTACGGAACGATAAAGGATCTATGGATGTTTGACATTGCATCAATACAATCTTGATTAGTCATCATGTTTGTAACGACCCTCTTTATACCGGTACGATTATAACAATCCACGTCGGTACAAAGAACCATGATATATGCTTCATATTAAATTAACAATTATACATAAACAACCCATACATGCTTTCTATACATGATAAGTAATTTGATTCATGTTGCAAATCACAATGTATATCAATCACATTCTTAAAATAAGCAATTATCCATGAATGACCTAGAGTATATTTTCCTGCACATTATGTCTAACATGATTCAAGGTTTCAAACTTTATTCAAATCATTTCACAATTATACGAAATTTGATCATGGAAATATGTACATGGTAATTAACACTCCTAGTATGATATTAACCAATTTCACATGCAAATATAACACTTTTCCACACATTTAGCTTGCTGTTTTAATGTAAAATATCATGTTCACATGACACTAGCACATGGATTATATATTAAACACAACATGATACTAAACATGATATTGCAATTAACATAAATCATATTAACACATGTATGACATGAACATATGCGCTTTTACCTTTGTTTTCACATGCATTTACTCTCACATTCATATTCACTTTCACTTACACATGATTTCACATAGTTTTCATATAGTTTCACTTGCACATTCACATGTCACATCACTTGAACTTACCACGTGCCACATTCACATGTCACTTACACATTGATCACATTTTACACTTTTTACACTTAATTTGCCGTGACACATAGTCCTAACCACCATAAGGACACACATACACATAACACATACCTGCCACCTAGGCAATGCAGTGACGAATCTAGGTACTGCGCAGACCGAGAGAAGCCCTCTTCACCCTAACCAGTGGTACTTGTCCACCTCCAGGATTTCATCCTAATGCCCTTAGGATAACACATACACATTGAGCCTTCCCATAGGAACTTTACTACAGTACGGCTCCACAGCCCTCTATGGTAGCAGTGTCAATATCGGCTAAATTTTACACATTATCACATGTTTCATTCATTTACATACACACTTTAACTCGTTTACATGCACTTTAACATAATTACACATGTTTTAGTTTACAGAACATGATATCTCTGTTTCACAGTGATAATTAAATCATAACATAATCCTAATCATGCTGCTAATTACTGAGTCCTACATAATTAAAATTAACATGCCATGGTCAATTGCCCTTGTTAAACTAATAACAGCACCTACTGTTGTCAAAACAGCATGAGATTTTTATCACATGCTTCACATAGGTTATATATCACATACCTAAATTTTCAGATTTTTCAAAATAGTAAACAAATTTTTTAACAAATAAAACAGGTTTCATGCAGATTTATCAAAAAATCCATTAAAACATGGTCCACATCAATACAATCATACCTAACAGTTCCAAAACTTGAATATAGTAGTCATATGATCATATAAAATTTATGGAACCCTAACTTGCAACAAATCAATTTATTTAGAATTAAACACAATTAGATCATGCTCATTTTCAACTTACAGAAATTACCCTAATTTATATCATGTTCAGAAAATTTACAAATCCTCATGATATGACCTATAGTCCGAACCTGACCAGTCACAAATTTTACAGCATGCACATATATCCAAAAATTCGACAAACACAGCACAGAGATCAAAACAGTTATTCTGAAAACCTGGAGAACTTGGCGTCCAAGGTGTTGCTGTCAATCGGGGTTAACGGCACACGATGCTGCCGCCTACTATGGATCTTGACGGCACACAAGTGGCCGTCAATCTCCTGTCTGCAGAAGTGTAGACTGAATGCAATACACAAGGGAATTTGGAGGTTCCAAGACACGAGGAAAAATCCATAAAAATGCCTAAGACCTAAAGGACATAGGTAGGGATGAAATCCCTAGATCACTTGCCTTATAGAAAATCTACAAAGGTCTAATTTAGCGAAAGAAGCCCTCCTCGGCCAAGCCAAGAAGGTGCTCAAATCTCCTCCTAAATCCGGTCTGTTTGTCGATGTAGATGGATCTCCGGGGTCGATGAAGCTTCCTCGATGCTTGGAGTTCCTCTCAGTCGGTGTAGATCGCCAGAAGACCTCCCCAATTCACCGGATCAAGCTTGCAAAGATCAGGTTTCTCCACAGAAAACCCTAGTTTTCTCAAGAGCTCAAAAAGACCAAATCTCGCCCAAAGCTAAGTGTTTTATAGGCTAAGGGGTCAGGGTATGCATTAGGTTAAGTCTCCTACCATTAGAGCTAGGTTTCCTAAACAAGAACGGCAAGAAACGCAGCCGTTTCCAAATCTGAAATCACAACAAAAACTGGGAAATAGACGTCCACATTTGCTGCCGCTAACAGGGAGTCAGCGTCCATTGATCTGGATGTCAACCTCTCCTGGCCATGCAGTCAACGGCACACATGTTGCCGTCAACATGCAATCAACGTCAATGTATGTTGACGTTAATTGGCATTTCGGCCAGAACACAAAAATACATCAAAACAAATATACTTATACACCATAAACAATTTAATGAGTATTGAAGACAGATAGATATCATATGTGCAGAATAAATATATATATATACATATGTACACTGCATAATTACATACAATATGCATGGAAATAAATAAATACAATATGCATAGGATTTACATAAGTACAATATGTACAAAATTAGCTAAGTACTTATTCACATAAACAAATATATATTTATACATACCTATGCATATAAGTAACTAAATAATATAATATGCACAAATTAATACATACACTATGTACATAAACAAGTAAATACCACATGCACAGATATAATGAACAAAATTCGAGGGTCTCACAATGTTCTTTTATCATGATTGAAATGTGCAATTGAACCAGAGCATGGTGGTATTTCTGAATTCTTGATCATGCAGTCTTAATATAGTATTCCTGTTTTACATTTGTTATCAGTTTGATATGATCACTCAGCCATCTCTAATATCTAGCATTGCAAATAGTTTAACTTCTTATCTTGTCTTTGGTTAACTTAATCCTTTTGGATTAGAAGAATTGAATCCTACTGGGCTAGTTAGCTCACATAATCCTACCATTTCAGGTGATCAAGATGAAGGTGATGCTTAAAGGGGGGAGTGTGCTGAGTGGTTCATCCAACTTCAGAAGTCTAACCATTTTACTTTTCTTTAGTGCTGTGAATACGAAATGTAATAAAAAGGTTTCCTTTTCTCTGCTCCTCTTATAGACTTTATTGAGGAGTATTATGTAATGACGCTTTCGCAATGTTAATATTGAATGAATAAAACATAGTTCTATTTCTTGTGCCTATTTTTCTATCATTTCTGATAAATAGACTTTTATTAGGACGTGACACATATAAACACCAATCAGTATGTAAACAACATCAATCGGAATAATATTAAAGTCATTTGGTCACCAATCGATAGAATATAGTATTTATAATGCCAATCGAAAGACTTTAAGTCAAATGTACAGCAATCGGAACACTCATAACATCAATCGATATGAAACAAGTCATTTGTTCATCAATCGATGTGAAACAACACCAATCGATATGAGTTAAGTCACTTGGTCACCAATAGATGCATACTTGGCCACCAATCGATAAGATTAACATATATAACACCAATCGGAATGACTTAAACATCAATCGATACACAATTGTTCATCAATCAATACATTTCTCATCAATCGATATGACGAATGACGAATCGATAAGACTTTCAAAGCTAATCGATAGAATATGAACCAATCGATAGGATTTGTGATCAATCGATAGAAATCACACAATTATTCATCATCGATATGTTTATCAATCAGAACATTAACACCAATCAATAAAATATGATCATTCAATAGAACTTGTTCTCTAATCGGTACGAACTTGGTCACCAATCGATAGAAATTTCTTCTTCAATCGATATGGCACTTAATCACCAATCGATAGAGATTTCTTCTCCATTGATATGGTAGTTAGTCATCAATCAATATGCATTGAACAACAATTGATTGGGCTTTTTAGTGCAAAACTTTGAAGTAATAGAAATTAATAATATTATAGTACCAAACTATTCTTGAAAATATTATTAAAATATTTAAAAAATTCATGAGTTTTAGTAAAATATATGGATAAATATTTAGAGAGTGGTTCAACATGTTTAACCTCAACCAGGTACTTCTTTCCAAAGCTTAGAAGCCACTCGTTGGTACAAACCCCAGCACAGTTCTCACTGGTATAGACCCCGCTGGTCTTCCCATGTAGCACCCTTGATTTTAAAATCAAGAAATAAATTTTATTATTAATAAATGAGAATTAATTTAATTAGAATAAAAGGGAATTAAACCATATCCATTAAGCTAATTATTAATGGGTTACTCTAATAACCCAAACCTAATAGATTGGGCCCAAATATGGATAGCCCATCATGGGATGAGATTTAAATTAGTGAAATTCGTATCTAATTAATTACATAAATGGAAAGGGGTTAAGATAAATGCTGGAAAGGGGTTAAGATAAATGCTAAATATCATATATATTAATAAGAGTCCTTACCTTACCCTAACCCCCTACCCACGAATTAGCTCTCTCCCTAGCCATATTAGGTGGATAAATAAGAGAAAGGGGAGAGAAATATGGAAATTTCGAAATTTTGAATAGGAGGAAGGAGTTTTAGATGGAAAGGACTCTAATAAGCAAATAAAACACCCAAATATCTTCCCTACCACCCATAGAACGTGTCTGGAGTCTTGGGAGACGAAGGAGAGGTGTTCTGGACGAAGGATCTTGGAGGAGAAGCTGGAGCAAGGAGCTTTCTTCTTCCCATTTTCGTCATCAACCCTAGCCTTTCTTGTCACACCAAAAGGTAGGCAATCTCTCAAGCAAAAATCGTGAAATAATTACCCTAGGTAGCCTTCATGTATCTCTTCAAAAGCCCTATGGTTTCGTTGTATTCCGCTCATCCATTTGGGCGAATTTAATTCATGAAATCCTGCTATTACTATGAACCCGAATCTCATGTTTTCTCTAATCCCCTGCACGTACTTGTTCCCATGCTATGAGAAAATTCTCAATGATACTACAGTGCAATAGCTTTCAAACGCCCTTCGTTTCTTTCTATTTCGATCCCCCATGAGGGAGTATTAATTCTTTGAATCTCTGTCAGATACATGCACCCGACCCTTCATGATTGCTTGTGAACCCCGTTTGTGCTTGACTTCAGATCATGAGAAAATTATCATAAATACTATATCTTGTTAGCTTTTGAACGCCCCTAGTTTCGTAATGTTTCATCATGTATACATCTCTAATTAATTCGTTGAACCCTGACTGTGCCTGTTTAGGTCACCGAAAAGTAACATGATCAATGCATGTCTAAACCTTGTCTATTTTCAAATTAATCGTTCATGTTGATATATGTACATGTCTACTTTCGTTTAAAACTGGTTTCGTGCTTTTTGGATCACTGTGCTATTTTATATGTAATTTAGAACGTCTATGTATCATAGAGGGCTCGCCCTGGGAAAAAGAGCAAACCCACCTGTTATCGCGACGGCGCGACCCGCCGCGATAACAGTGGGGTCGCGCCGGCCATTGACGTCGCGTCAAGAATGTGGCGGCACGAGCCGCCGCGATTCACCCCGTACCGGGCCAGATCGGCCAGGCCCCGTTGTAGACACCCGATTTTGACTAATGGGTCGAACCACATTTCTTGTTATCCTAGTGGGCCCCTAATTGGTTACTCACCTTGAGCCCATCATTTGCCTTGTTTTGAGCCCTTTAAGCCATTAAAATGCCTTGAAATCTCAAAATTTATCCTTTGAGAGAGTCCTTGGAGCATAATAACTCTTGTCTTATCTTAAAGTTGGCTGATAATTATCAAATAATCTGGATTTATTGTCGCGACGCCTCGTGGCGCCGCGTCTCTAGTCGCGACAGTTCTGGCAGTCGCGACAGCCCATGCATATCTATACACGTGGGCATACTGTCGCGACGCCCCGCCCTGTCGCGACTCGATGTCGCGGTCCTACGATACGCCGCGACAGCAGCTGCGCATGCAGGCCTCCGCAACCACCTCCTATTTATCCTCCCATGGCTTTATCTTTATCCCTAGGGATTATCTCCACCCCTTGGGTGAGGTTTCGGCCCTAGGGACTCTCCTAAGGGTTCCTAAGGACTCTCCATCCGATTTTAACAAGGCTTTATCTCCCATTTTAATTTCTAAAATCTTTTTGAAGAGATAATATCAATTATTCTCATCCCAAGCTCTATATAAGCAAGGCCCCTCCTCAAGGACGAGGAGAGCCTCATTACCACCCCGAAGGGCTGCCGAAATCTCCTCTGACCGGTACTTAGCACCGCAGCCACTCATTTTGCCATTTTTTCCTCCACTTTCCACTCCACAAAAGCTACTCCTTCCACCATTAACGGAGCACGGAACGTGAAGAGGGCGACCCCGACGATCTCCTGGAGTTCTTGCACACCCTTGGAGCCGCGCTCACGCCAGGGAGTCGCCCCAATGGGGCTCATTTTCTTCTCCCCCTCTCCTCTTACTTCAACATGTATTTTTGTGTTATTTTTAGATAGAGCACTTCCCTATTCACCCACGTTTTCCCACACCCATAGGGGTTCAAAACCACCCCAGGTGCGTTCCCGCCATGATCTACCGTTTCCCCTCCATTTTTAGAATAGATACTATGCTTCACGTATTCTAATAGGGCGTTTTGTTGTGATTTTCTTTGGTTGGCAGGCAAACAGGTGAAATCTACGAGAAGCTCTGGTTCTCCGGCCGGCTGGAGGACGAGAAGAAGGTTCTAATCTTATTTCTCCCGCATTCAGAGAACGCGACGGCCGAGGGTGACGCGACCATAGACGCGTCGACGAAACCTGACGCGACACCAGTCTATCGCGGCGCCCATGGCGACCGCGACATCAGGTCCGTTTCTGTTCTCTCTCCTTTTCCTAGTTTAAGTCAGCCATCATCTCATTTTCATTCTTAGGCGACTTGCTAGGTGGCGATCACATCCTATTTTCCATGCCATCATATTTGATATCCATGTTTGTGTCGAGGGGAAGCACAATCCCTGTGATTACACCCGTGTCGCGCCCGACCGCCCTGTCGCGACTTAAATCGCGACGGGTAGGTCCGTCGCGTTTTCAAGAAATCGACAAAATTGAAAATTGCATATGCCCTATTGTTTAAGCTATATACCCTTTAATTAGCCATGATTAACTCATGTTATAGTTAATTCGACTTGGTAAATTAATAAATGACATACATTTAATTATTTAAAAATGACATTTGCACGACTTGTCATATCCTCAAGATTTCTTTACACTTACACACACACAACATTATTAAATGCCATTTGACCCCGATAAATTATGCAATATGTATTCGGTAAATTATCGAAATAAATGACTAAATTACCCTATTTTGTTAAATACAATTGTTTTCATTTTATACGCGCATTTTAAATACCGTTATCGTTTCCCCCTCGGCCTTCGAGCACTCGAGGCACGACGGACCCATTTTTACACACTTTCCCTGACTTGGACCACCTCTCCACCGGGAATACTCTCGATTTGACCAGGGACTCCTGTTAAGACCTCCGTAAGTCTTCTTGGCTTTGGCGCACGTCCTTAGTCAACGAGCTGGTTGTACCCCAAAACCGTTACCTCTTAGGTCAGTACGATCCAAGCCTTAGTGTATTCCTTCTCGTCTTGGGTTCACGCCAGACCACCTGACCCGTGTACACAACACGGTTAAGGGGCGGTTGTGATTTCTACCAGACTACCGGTACCCGACCTGGTGCTGTGCAACCGTTACTATCGTGTTTATCGTCGTTTTACGATTATACCTCTCATCTACAGTCCTTTACTCTTATCTGTTCACGTTCTCTCTACACTCTCATCTATCTCGTCTAGTACTCTCTTATCATTTTCTTGGTACTCTATTGGCCATTCGTGTGATTGTCTAAGATAAAAGAAATGACTAATGCCAGCGCAATAGGGCCCGATCAGGTCCTGGGAGGAGCGCCCGAAAAGTGCCAGTGCCCATGGGAGTTAAAATGATCAAGGATGTGTTACGCATGCATCCAGCTCCAGTTACTATCTAGATTAATCTATGACAATCAAAGTGCTATCTCTACACAAGTGCAAGCGTGATCGTTACTAGTGCACCGTTGTGCAATTTACATGTTATATCGTTACATGGCCATTCTATTGTCGTTCTCGTTGTACTATTTTCAGTGCCAGTTGCAATTGTTCTCTCGTTCTCGTGACATGCTCTACATGACTTTACTCTCTAGTTAACTTGCCTTTAAAACATTAACTATTTAAAGCATGCTTGTGTTCATGAGATATTAAGTCCTACTGGGCGTTATTCGCTCATCCTGCGTATTTATTTAATGTGTTTCAGGTGAGTCGGATCATGACCACACTCACGAGGATGGGACTGATGAGGAGACTCAGGAGTGACCATTCAGCAACCAGTGCTGTCTAGTAGTAGTCTGTTAGTATAGTTATGAATTAGTGAGTCAGTTAGTCATAATGTAATAGTATGATCTTGAATAAAGTACTCTGGGCCCTAGTTTTGGCTCTGATACGTTGATGTATTAGTCAGTTTATGAAGATGATGAGTTATTAGTGAATGTAATGGAGATTTTTGGATTATTAATGAGATATGATGTTGTTTGGTATTATCCCATGTGTAATGGTTTGTTATTTTTTCTCGCTCTGTACTATTTAATAACTGTAAACCCGCTCTGATATTCCGCGTCGGGGCGTTACAGTTTTGTGGTATCAGAGCCTAGGTTATTCTTGAGTATAGGATGATCTAGGTTTGACCTGCCTTGACTTTAGTCTAAATTCCATACCTATGTGAGATGGGTAGAACCGTGGGTAATAAGATAAAATGGATACATACACGCACAACTTAGTGCAAACCAACGACTTACATTTTAAAATTCTCTTTTGAAGGAACTTAAACAATGGCAGCGGAGCGTGCTCAACTCCGTGACATGCAACCACCGATCCAGCAGCTCACTCAAGCTTTACTTCAGGCTGCTGGAGCCAACAACAATAATAACAACAACCGAGCAGCTGGTGTTTGCATAGAAATTTCCGCAACTTGAATCTGCCTCGATTCAGTGGTACCACAGACCCTGATGAGGCCGAGAACTGCTCAAAGAGATTGAGCGTATTTCGCGTCATGCAATGCGCGAGTGGGGACAAGATATTGTAGCTACATTTCAGTTAGAGAGGGACGCTCGTGCGTGGTGGGAGTCCGTCGAAGCTACCCGAGCAGATGCACAATTCACATGGGAGGAGTTTAAGGAGCATTTTAACTCCAAATATTTCTCTGAAAGAGTCCAAGTGGAAGGCCTCTGAATTTGCGGCACTTAAGCAGAGGAACCTTACAGTTGCTGAATACGAAGCACAGTTCTCCAGATTGGCTCGATATGCCAATCATCTGGTCAGTACAGAACGAATGAAGGCAAAGAGATTCCTTAATGGGCTCAGGCCCGCATACATCACACAGTTGGCACCCATGGACATTCAAACTTATCCGGAAATGGTCAGAAGAGCACAGTTACTGGAGGATGCGACCGAGTTCACTGATCGCATCAAGGGTAGAATGGTAAAGAAGGAGCAGACATCAGGAACCATCAGCAAGCCTGCCTACGGCAAGAAAAGGCCGTTAAGTATCACCGATGGGCCAAGCCAAGAGCGAAAGCCCAAAGTCCCTACTCCTACTACTGCCCAAACAACAAGCCCAAATGCAAGCACTGTGACAAGCTTGGTCACACAACAGAAGAATGCTGGAGGAACTCAGGTGCATGCCTTCGTTGTGGGAGCCGAGAGCATCGGATTACTGAATGCCCATTACTGACGGAGAATGAGAAGCGTCCTGCGGGACCACGAAGCCAGGCAGACTTCAAGCCCGCAAGAGGTAGAGACCACCGAGGAAGGTGGAGTTGTGGAAGGTACACTACCGGTCTTTTTCTCATTCAGCATTTGTTTTGTTTGATACTGGCGCAACGCATTCGTTCATATCACAAGCATTTGCTGATACCCTAAATGAAAAACCCACATCCATGGAGTTTGAATTACCTGTCACAACACCCTTGGGAGAAAAGGCTCAATTGAATAAATATTATCCATTGGCTGATGTTAAGATTGGTGAACTCAATCTAAGAGCTGACTTGATCTGTATGCCCATGGAGGGCTACGATGTCATTCTGGGAGCCGATTGGCTATCCACGTATGGGGCTATCGTGGATTGTAGAAGAGGGAAAATTTCTTTTAGTGAATTCCCTAAACTGACCTTCACAGGATGTAGGCACAAGAGACACTTGTCCCTCGTCTCTGCCATAAAGGCACAAAACATGATAAGAAAGGGCTGTGTGGCATTTCTTTCCGCAATTGTAGTGAGAAGAAAGCAACCAGATATTAGACATTCATATAGTGCAAGAATATCCAGACGTGTTTCCCGATGAGCTACCAGGCATTCCACCCGAAAAGATGTAAATTTCTCAATTGATCTCGTACCTGGAGCTGCACCGGTTTCACAGCCAACCCTACAGGATGTCCCCTGCTGAATTGAAAGAGTTGAAGGAGCAACTGATGGAACTTCTAGAAAGGGTTTCATTAGGCCAAGTACTTCTCCTTGGGGAGCACCAGTGTTGTTTTTCAAGAAGAAGTACGGATCCTGAGATTATGCATCGATTATAGGCAGTTGAACAATTCACTATCAAGAACAAGTACCCTCTGCCGCGTGTCGATGAACTATTTGATCAGATATCTGGAGCAGAGTATTTCTAAGATTGACCTTAGATCGGGATATCATCAAATGAGGATTAAAGATCAGATATCTACAAGACAGCTTTTAGAAGCAGGTACGGTCATTACAAATTTGTAGTCATGCCTTTTGGACTAACCAATGCTCCTGCAGCTTTTATGCAATAATGAACAGCATCCACCGGCCCTACCTCAACAAGTTCGTCGTGGTATTCATTGATGATATTCTCATATACTCCAAGACCAAGGAAAGCATGGGAGCATCTGAGGATCGCTCTGCAAATCTTGCGGGACAATCAACTCTACGCCAAATTGAGCAAGTGTGAATTCTGGCTCGAGGAGGTGTCATTTCTGGGTCATGTTATTTCCAAGGACGGTATCGCTGTCGACCCTTCCAAGGTAGAAGCCGTGCTCAACTGGGAAAGGCCGACCAATGTCACAGAAATCAGGAGCTTTCTTGGACTGGCTGGATATTACAGACGGTTCATAAAAGACTTCTCCAAGATAGTTGTACCTCTTACGCATCTTACGCGGAAGAGAACCCATATGTCTGGAGTAAGGAGTGCGAGAAGAGCTTCCAGACACTAAAGCAGCAGCTGTTACGTCTGCACATGTCCTCGCATTACCAGTCGAGGGCGCAGGATTCTCAGTCTACACTGATGCATTTGGAATTGGTCTAGGTTTGTACTAATGCAGAATGAGAAAGTGATAGCTTATTCTTCAAGGCAGTTGAAGCCGCATGAAGTCAATTATCCTGTCCATGACTTAGATCTAGCTGCTGTGGTATTTGCACTCAAGATCTGGAGGCATTACCTATATGGGGAACAATTCATTGTTTACTCCGACCACAAGAGTTGAAGTACTTATTTTCTCAGAAGGAGCTCAACATGCGACAACGGAGAGGGCTGGAGTACTTGAAGGATTTTGATTTCAACATTCAATATCACCCAAGCAAAGGTAATGCAGTAGCTAATGCACTCAGTAAAAGCCAGTAGCTTCGTTATCCTGTCTAGTCATGGGCGAGATGCAATTGTTAGAGCAATTCGCCAGTCTAGATCTGAATATTGAAAAGAGAAGTGATAAGATGTTAGTGGCTAACCTTAAAGCTCAACCCGACATCTTTGTCGAGATCAAATAACACAGGCTAATGATCCGTTTCTAATCAGATTAAGGGAGACCATAGTTGACAAGCCAGACTTCTCCATCACTGCAGATGGAAGAATATTATTCCAAGCCAGGACATGTGTGCCTGACAATGAAGGGCTGAAAGGAAACTGATGGATGAAGCCCACAAGACCAAGTACACAATTCACCCAGGTGCAACCAAGATGTACCAAGACATGAAAAGGTCATTTTGGTGGCCAATATGAAGCGTGAGGTGGCTGAGCATGCCGCGCACTGCCTCACTTGTCAACACGTGAAAGCCGAGCACCGTCGTCCTGCGGGTGTACTTAGGCCCCTGGACATACCTGAATGGAAGTGGGAAAGCATCGGCATGGATTCATCATGAGTTTACCCCGAACTCGTGGTGGACTTGATGCTATCTGGGTTATTGTGGACCGTTTAACCAAGTCCGCACACTTCCTTGCCATTAAGAGCACTTGGAGTGTGGATGTGTTAGCAGCATTGTATGTAAAGGAGATAGTAAGATTACATGGAGTCCCCGTGTCCATTGTCTCAGATCGTGACCCCAGATTCACTTCTAGATTCTGGAAGGGACTCCAGGCTGCCCTAGGCACAAACTCAACTTTAGCACAGCTTTCCACCCACAGACGGATGGACAAACTGAAAGGACAAATCAGATAGTGGAAGACATGCTGCGAGCCTGTGCTATAGACTTTGAGGATATTGGAATGAACAGTTGTCACTAATTGAATTCGCCTACAACAATAGTTATCAGGCCAGCATTAAGATGGCACCATTTGAAGCACTGTATGGCAGAAGCTGCAGATCGCCAGTCTGTTGGAATGAAGTAGGTGAGCAACATGGCTGGGACCAGACATGGTGCAGAATACCAGTAGAGATATCCAGATTATCAGAGACAGAATTAAGATAGCTCAGTCCAGGCAAAAGAGCTATGCAGACAAAAGAAGAGACTTGGAATTTCAAGCTGGAAATCATGTGATGCTCAAAGTACCCCGACCCGAGGATTTCAAAGGTTTGGATGAAAGGCAAGTTGAGACCAAGATTCATAGGTCCATTCGAGGTATTGGACAGGGTTGGTGAGGTAGCATCCGTCTAGCACTACCTCCCCAGTTCTCAACAGTACACATGTGTTCCATGTATCCATGCTGAGGAATACGTATATGATCCGTCATACGTAATCAGCTATGATGACATTATTCTGAATAGGATATGACCTATGAAGAAGGCCAGTGAAATTTTGGACAAGAAGATGCAACAGCTTCGGAATCGGTCTATACCCGTGGTGAAGGTATTATGGAGAAACCATGAAGTCGAAGAGGCCATGTGGGAACCCGAAGCGTTATTGCGACGGAATTATCCGGAATTATTCAGTAAGTCATTCTTCCTCTTACGATTCTATGAATTTGGAGACCAAATTCTTTTTTAGAGGGGGAGGATGTAGCACCTTGATTTTTAAAATCAAGAAAAATAAAATTTTATTATTTAATAAATGAGATAAATTAATTTAATTAGAATAAAAGGGAATTAAAACAATATCCATTAAGCTAAATTATTAATGGGTTACTCTAATACCCAAACCTAATAGATTGGGCCCAATATGGATAGCCCATCATGGGATGAGATTTAAATTAGTGAATTCATATCTAATTAATTACATAAATGGAAAGGGGTTAAGATAAATGCTAAATAACTCATATATATCTTAAATAAGAGTCCTTACCTTACCTAACCCCCTACCCACGAAATTAGCTCTCTCCCAGCCATATTAGGTGGCTAATAAGAGAAAGTGGGAGAGAAATATGGAAATTTCGAATTTTGAATAGGAGGAAGGAGTTTAAGATGGAAAGGACTCTAATAAGCAAATAAACACCAAATCTCTTCCCTACCACCCATAGAACGTGGCTGGAGTCTTTGGAGATGAAGGAGAGGTGTTCTGGACGAAGGATCTTGGAGGAGAAGGCTGGAGCAAGGAGCTTTCTTCTTCCCGTTTTCGTCATCAAACCCTAGCCTTTCTTGTCAACACCAAAAGGTAGGCAATCTCTCAAGAAAAAAATCATGAAATAATTACCCTAGGTAGCCTTCATGTACTCTTCAAAAGCCCTATGGTTTCGTTGTATTCCGCTCATCCATTTGGGCGAATTTAATTCATGAAATCCTGCTGTTACCATGAACCCGAATCTCATATTTTCTCTAATCCCATCTACGTACTTGTTCCCATGCTATGAGAAAATTCTCAATGATACTACAGTGCAATAGCTTTCAAACGCCCTTCGTTCTTTCTATTTTGATCCCCTATGAGGGAGTATTAATTCTTTGAATCTCTGTCAGATACATGCACCGACCCTTCATGATTGCTTGAACCCCGTTTGTGCTTGACTTCAGAGATCATGAGAAAATTATCAAAATACTACATCCTGTTAGCTTTTGAACGCCCCGAGTTTGTAATTTTTCATCATGTATACATCTCTAATTAATTCGTTGAACCCTGACTATGCCGTTTTAGGTCACCGACAATAACCTGATCATGCATGTCTAAACCTTGTCTATTTTCAATTATCGGGCATGTTGATATATGTACATGTCTACTTTCGTTTAAAACTGGTTTCGTGCTTTTGATCACTGTGCTATTTTATATGTAATTTAGAACGTCCATGTATCACAGAGGGCTCGCCCTGGGAAAAATGGAAAAATAGCAAACCCACCTGTTATCGCGACAGCGCGACCCGCCGCGATAACAGTGGGGTCGCTGATGATCAGTCTGTCCCCATGTAATTTTAATTAATTACATAATATATATATTTTGATGATTAACAAAACCAAACAGAGTTTATCAATTATATCTAATGAATATTTCATAAGTCTTAAGTACAGGAAAAATACCAAGGTCAAACAAGCCAATAAAGGTATGCATTACTTCTGAAGCTTTAATCTTTTCAACATGATATTCTCTAAGTTCATATCGACTTCTTAAAGGCCATAACGATTTTCTTATAAGCATATCGATTTCTGTTGAAATTCATAACGATTTCCTATAAGACTGAAAAGTCTTGTTGTTCAAACAAGTCGATGCCACAACGACTCTATAAGTTATCGTAACGATTTCCTTAGAGCCCGTAACGACTTTCGTCACAACGACTCTATAAGTTATCGTAACGTTTCCTTAGAGCTCATAACGACTTGCTCGTCACAACGACTCTATAAGTTACCGTAACGATCTTTTAGAGCCGTAACGACTTGCTCGTCACAACGACTCTATAAGTTATCGTAACGATTCCTTTAGAGCCGTAACGACTTGCTCGTCACAACGACTCTATAAGTTTTTAACGATTCCTTAGAGCTCATAACGACTGCTCGTCACAACGACTCTATAAGTTACCGTAACGATTCCTTTAGAGCCCGTAACGACTTGCTCGTCACAACGACTCTATAAGTTATTGTAACGATTCCTTAGAGCTCATAACGACTTGCTCGTCACAACGACTCTATAAGTTGTCGTATGATTTCTTCAGAAACACAACGATTTGCATCTCATAACGATTGTTAAGTGTTTCATATCGATTTCTCAGAAACACAACGATTTGCATCTCATAACGATTTGGTAAGTGTTTCATATCGATTTCTTCAGAAACACAACGATTTGCATCTCACAACGATTTCTTCTGTGTCACAACGACTTGGTCAACCTAACTTATTCATAACGATTTCATAAGTCATATAGTCATCGATTCATATTGACTTGATATCTTATTCATCTTAAAAGCGTTGAATAGTCAAAGTCCACGTAGACATCTCTCTGACGCTTTTGCATTTATGAGATCTGAACATATCTCTGCATGCATGCAGACCATATCGTGCCCCTCTGATTACGTCTTTTAGACTTAAGCTATTTGGCATTACTATTTTCATGTCTATTGCTACTGACGTTGACTGACATCAGAGACAGCTTAGCTGTCTGCTATTTGAGATTGACATTTGTGCAGACCTCTGATCTAGCTTCATGGTACAACGTTAAACAAATAGAAGCCAACGGATATTTATGAAGATCTCATCTCTTTGCGTGCTCAAGTGATCAAAAGACTGTTGACTGGAAGCTTCCAAGACTCCAGATGTCATTCAGTCTAACGACTACTCAAAAGAGAGACAACGGACACTTCAACGTCTACATTTCAAATTGAAGATATAAATTCAAGACAGAAGAACAGAAGAAAGATAAGAGATCGCGCATTCAAGCATTCAAATTCTTCTGAAGAAAGTCCAGAGCCAAGAACTCATTCCTCTTAGCTTGTTTTGCTCTTTTGCTCTCCACTAGCTTGTGAAAATCTTGAGAGAGCCCGTGTAGTTCTGAGAGTGTGCCTTATCAAATCTCTTTGCTCTCAGTTCTAGTTGCTTCAGATCCTTGCTTATCAAAAGCTTGATCTAGGGGCTTGAAAGTCATTCATTTTTTGTGTTATTCCCTTCGGTTGTGAAGGAAGACCTGGTGGTATCCAGGGTGTTGTTCCCTTCGGTTGTGAAGGAAGACCTGGTGGTATCCAGGGTGTTGTTCCCTTCGGGTGTGAAGGAAGACCAGCTGAGCTGGGTGTTGTAGCGTCCTTAGGGGGACTGTACCCTAGTTAGTGAAATCCTGAGTTGTTGCTCAGGGACTGGACGTAGGACTCCTAAGGAAAGGAGGTCCGAACCAGGATAATCCTTGTGTTGTGTGATTGTCTTCTTTGTGTGTTTGTTATTTAAACTAACTGTCACTAACCTACTTCGAAGAACGTTTGTGTGAATGTTTTTAGTTACAGGTATCTTCTAGATTATTTTTTAAAGACCCATTCACCCCCCCCCTCTGGGCTCGTCAACTGGGCAACAAGTGGTATCAGAGCGAGTCTCTTCGACAAAGAAAGGATCCAACGATCTGAAGAGTAAAGATCCATGGCAGCCCAAGGTAACTTTGAAGGTCAGTCCGTCAACCGACCCCCTCTCTTCGATGGTGAAGATTATCCTTACTGGAAGACCAGAATGGAATACTTTTTACAAGGGCACGACTATCAAATTTGGTCCATAGTAGAAGAAGGTGATTGTTAGTCACAAATGAGAAAGCACAATGGACAGATGATGACAGGAAGAAGATTTCCCTAAATTGCAAAGCAAAAAGCATCCTATGCTGTGCTCTAAGTAAGAAGGAATTCAACAGAGTTTCAGCCTGCAAATCCTCAATGGAAATGTGGGAAAAGCTCAGGATTACTTATGAAGGCACAGACAAAGTAAAGGAAACAAGAATCGACATTCTTGTCACTCATTATGAAAGATTTCAGATGCAGTCAAGTGAGTCCATAACTCAAATGTTCAGCCGGTTCACTGACATCACAAATGGACTAGCTAGTCTGGGGAAAATCTATGAGATGGGAGATATGGTAAGGAAGATACTTAGATCCTTACCGTCCTCATGGACCCCAAAAGTCACAGCAATAGAAGAAGCTAATGACCTGAAGAGAATGTCTGTAGAAAAGCTCATTGGGTCCCTCATGGCCCATGAGATCAATATGGAAAGGCTAGGAGAGTCCTCTAGCAGAAAGAAGCACTCCAACGCCTTAAAAGCTGAAGAAGATTCACAGATGCAAGTTCAGCTGAAAGCGAAAGTGATGCAGACAGCGAGAATGAGGAAGCTATGCTATCTAGAAAATTGCAGCGAATTTTGGCTAAAAAGAAGAAATTCCAATCTGGTGGAAGGCACTTCAAAAGGAACAAGGACTTCAAGAAGCCAGATGGAAAAGAAATGAAGAAAGGAGAACCCATCTGCTATGAATGTAAGAAGCCAGGACACATTAAAGCTGAGTGTCCAAAATTAAGAAGTCGGAGTTCAGGAAGAAAGACAGCTCCAAGAAGTTCAGAAAGTACAAAAAGAAAGCAATGGCAGCAGCATGGGAAAACAGTAGCGACTCAGACAGTGAGTCAAGCTCCTGCAGTGATGAAGAAAAAGCCAACTTGGCCTTCATGGCAAATACTGAAGATAAGGTAACTTCTGACTCCTCTTTTGATTCATGCAATGGTTCAGATTCGATAGTTTAGAAGAGGCTTTCAACGAACTATATGAAAAATATAAAGAAGTAACCAAATTAAAAAAGTAAGCAAGAAAACATAGTCTGTATAGAAAATACAAACTCAGATCTAAAATCAGAAAATGAACAATTAGAAAGTCAAATAACTGAACTTAAACGAAGAAATGAACTGTTATGTGAAGACCTAAAAGCTAAGAATGAACAAATAACAAAACTAGAAAACAGGAAGTGCAGAGAATTAAGGAAAGAAATTAAAAACTTAAATGAAGAAAATGATAAACTATCAAGCACACTAGAAAATTTACTAATGGTAAAAACTCTCTAATATTAAAAGGTGCTAGGAGATCAGGTAAGAAGAAAAATGGGTTAGGATATACACCCCCAGATAATGAAGAAACCATAGTCTATCCTAAAACATATCCAACACCAAAATTTGTACCTGAACAAGATATAGCATACAAAGCTGATTTCAAATATATAGAAAAAGTGACTAAGTTATCCTGCTGTAGTCACTGCAATAAGTTAGGACATATTATAACTACATGCCAACAAGACATAAGAATGGATATAAAAGGTAAAATTAATGATACTAACCAATCAGGACCAAAAGAAATTGGGTACCTAAAGCTTGATGTTTTTATTTCAGGTTAACCCTCGAGCATCCAAATGGTATTTGGATAGTGGGTGCTCAAGACACATGTCAGGAAACCAGAAGTTATTCTCTCATCTCCAAGCTGAAGAAGGAACAGTTACTTATGGAGATAATGGGAAAGGAACCGTGATAGGCAGTGGCTCTGTGAATAACAAAGGAAAAACAGTCATAGAAGATGTGCTATTAGTCAAGGGATTGAAGCACAATCTCATTAGCATTAGCCAGCTGTGTGACAGAGGCCATCAGATCAAGTTTCAAGAGTCGAAGTGCAGCATACTGAAGGATGGAGCAGTCATCTTTGAAGCTAATAGAGAAAAGAATTTGTATGTGCTCGATCTTGAAGAACTCAAGGTTCAAAATGTTTGTCTGGCAGCAAATAAAGATAAATCCACAGAATTATGGCACAGACGACTTGGACATTGCAGCATAGATGGCATGAGAAAACTGCTGAAGAAGAATCTCGTGGAAGGTCTACCTAAGGTTAGTACAAAATTGGATGGTGTATGTAAACCTTGTGCTAAGGGAAAGCACACCAAAGGCTCCTTCAAGTCAAAGACGGTGGTGACCACCTCAAAACCCTTGGAGCTCCTTCATATGGATCTATTTGGGCCAATGAGGACTACCAGTCTTGGAGGAAAGAATTTGGATTTGTCATAGTTGATGACTACTCAAGATTCACATGGGTATCATTCCTAGAACATAAAGATGACACTTTGAAAATTTCGTCAGCTTCAGTAAGAAAGTTCAGAAAGATCAGAAGTTCAGCATTGTGTCTATCAGATCAGATCATGGTGGTGAATTTCAAAATGAAAAGTTTGCTAGATTTGTGATGATCAGGGAATTGAGCATAATTTCTCAGCACCAAGGACACCACAACAAAATGGTATTGCTGAGAGGAAGAACAGAACCCTATTGGATATGGCAAGAACTATGCTCTCAGAATATGATCTGCCAAGATACTTTTGGGCTGAAGCAGTCAACACAGCAAGCTACATTATCAACCGAGTAATGATCAGGCCAATCCTGAAGAAGACTGCATATGAACTATTCAAAGGGAAGAAGCCAAAGATCAGTCACTTCAGGACTTTTGGATGTCCTTGCTTCATTCACAACAATGGAAAAAGGGACATTGGTAAGTTGGATGCCAAATCAGATGAAGGCATCTTTATGGGGTACACCTCTAAACCCAAAGGCTATAGAGCATTTAACAAACGTACTTTATTGATTGAACAGTCTGTACACATATTTTTGATGAAACTAACCCTTCCTTGAGAAAGGAAGTAGATAGTGACAATGATGATGCAGAAGAACTATCCAAGAAACTAAAAGATGCATCAATTGAGGACAAGGATGATCCACCTCTGGAAGAATTGCAACAAGAAGAAGTTACTCATGAAAACCTTCCAAAGGAGTGGAGATACAAGAAAGATCACCCACTTGAGAATATCATTGGTGATCCATCCATAGGGGTAAGAACAAGAGGTAATGTTATTCCTTGTGATTACCTAGCTTTTGTTTCTCAAATAGAGCCTAGGACAGTCAATGAAGCTCTTTCTGATGAATCTTGGATAGTAGCCATGCAAGATGAATTAAATCAATTCAAGAGAAACCAAGTATGGTCACTTGTTCCTAGACCATCAGACCATCCAGTCATTGGCACCAAATGGGTGTTCAGAAATAAACTGGATGAAACTGGTGCAATCTTAAGAAACAAGGCCAGATTGGTAGCTCAAGGCTATTCTCAAGAGGAAGGCATAGATTTCGATGAAACCTATGCACCTGTAGCTAGACTTGAGGCCATTAGAATATTACTTGCATATGCATCTGCTTTGAATTTAACACTATTTCAAATGGATGTTAAATCCGCCTTTTTAAATGGGTTATAAAAGAGGAAGTTTATGTGGAGCAACCTCCGGGTTTTGATGACACAGAATTTCCTAATCATGTTTTCAAACTTCACAAGGCATTATATGGTTTAAAGCAAGCACCTAGAGCCTGGTATGAAAGGCTTAGTTCTTTTCTTTTAAACCATGGTTTCAGTAGAGGTCAAGTAGATAGTACTCTTTTTATAAAGTCAAAAGTCAAACACATCCTATTAGTTCAAATCTATGTAGATGATATCATTTTTGGTTCTACTGATGAATCTCTTTGCAAGTATTTTGAAAAGTTAATGCAGGGAGAATTTGAAATGAGTATGATGGGAGAACTCAACTATTTCCTTGGACTTCAAATCAAACAAGGAAAGGAAGGAACTCACATCTGTCAAGCAAAGTACACAAAAGAACTCTTGAAGAAATTTGGATTCGAAAATACCAAGCCACTGTCAACACCAATGAGTACATCAACAAGAATGGACAGTGACAAAGATGGTAAGAAAGTAGATCAAAAGATCTACAGAGGTATGATAGGTTCACTCCTTTATTTAACAGCTAGTAGACCTGATATTTTATTTAGTGTATGCATGTGTGCTAGATATCAGGCAGATCCTAAAGAATCACATTTAATTTCTGTGAAAAGAATATTCAGATATTTAGCAAGATCTCATGACTTAGGTCTATGGTATCCAAAACATTGTGAAATTAACCTAGTAGGTTACTCTGATGCTGACTATGCTGGATGCAAATTAGATAGAAAAAGCACCAGTGGTGGTTGTCAATTTCTTGCAGGATGTTTAATATCTTGGTCTTCAAAGAAACAAAATTCAGTAGCACTATCTACAGCTGAAGCTGAATACGTAGCTGCTGGAAATTGCTGTACACAACTTTTATGGATAAAGCAACAACTTGAAGATTTCGTTTAAATATCAAATCCATCCCACTGCTGTGTGACAACACAAGTGCCATTAATCTCACCAAGAATCCAGTTCAGCACTCAAGGACCAAACATATTGAGGTTAGATATCATTTTATTCGTGATCATGTTGCAAATGGAAATGAAATATCCTTTATTGATACAAATGGCCAATTAGCAGATATTTTCACAAAAGCCTTACCTGAAGAGAGATTTACATCTCTTAGAAGGGAATTAGGCATGTGCAATTTGTGATAAAAGTTTGCTTACAATGGCACATTAAACTTCAGAATTAAGTGATTTTTCCCTCCATGGCGTTAAGCAAAAGAAATTCAAATTATATTTGTAACCGCTCTCTCATTGAAGTCGGTTTGAATAGTCAAAACCTTTTGTCGTTTTCCACCGCCTTTTGGCGCCTCACTTTCCACATCGCATTAATTTATTCATAAAATCAATGACAGAACGATTCGTTCTCATCGTCTACCTTTTCCCTTTTTTTCATCCTGTCGCATGAGCCGATGCCCTAACAACTATTCAATCCTCTGCAAATTTAAACTTCCTCCTCCTTCCCGCAAAATTTCTCGAGGATTCCTTCTCTTCCCCTTCGTTTCAACCCTCCAGAAGCTTTCCCACCTGAATCCATGGCCGCACCAGTCATCGCCGGCAGTTTGGGTGGCTACAGCGCCGAGTTTCTCACTCCTGAGCAGCAGGAGAGGTTTACCTTTGTGAAGACGAAGCTCTGTGGCAATAAAGAAGTCGATGTCGCTAATCTGAGGAAAAGTGGAATGAGCAGCGTGGTAGATTTGATCAATCAGATGCAGTGGACAGAAATTACCACCTTTTCAGAGGTCAGTTATCCGGACTTGGTAAAAGCTTTCTTCGTGTGTATGAGAACAGAGGAAGATGGATCTCTAGTTTCTTCAGTGAAGGGAACCATGATTAGGATAGACCCTGAGTTGCTGAAGATGTTGTTTAATGTGAAGACTTCCGGATTTAGTGGGGTTCACACTGTGGACGCCCAAGTGAAAGGTTTGGGAATTATCGGGCCAGGATTCAAGCTGAGGGACGGCAAGCGATATAAATCAACTATCTGCCTTCAACCGCCTCCTTCATTTTATTGTCTGTCAAATCTTAGTTCCCAGAAGTGCAACTTTTTCATCTTGCACAAAGGCCGACTCAGACATGATGTACTGGGCCATTCAGAATAAGGAGATAAATATGGCCGCAGTGATAATGGAAAGAATGAAATTGCCAGAGATCAGATTTGGACACCAAGAGTAAGTTCAATGTGTCCCTGCCTTATGCCCACTTACTTACCAAGATCTTCAAACACTTCGGTGTGATCTTTCTGGGGCAGTCGTAGAGAAAATGGGCCAAGCAATCAGGTCCAGGAACCTAAAGAAGAGTGGTTTCTCTGAAGAAAATGGTGTCTGGTCCAAGGCTCTGTTGCTGAAGGGAAGCCATCATCGACGACACCTCAGTTGTTCATCAGGAGATTGGATCAGCGGATATCATTCCAGATTTCCAGTGGAGTCAATTTCAGCTCCAGCAGTTGGAGCAGCAGAATCTTCAGGCCCCTCTATAGCAGAAGTCCAGTCTGAAAGTGCAGTAGAAGAAGAAAGAGTGTCTGTAGAAGCTTCAGGATTTCCAGAAGAATCAGTTCAAATCTTTCCAGAGAGGAGAATTGAGGATATTCTCCCAGAGGACATTATTCCAGTTGAGGACCCACTACCCTCAACTGTAGTTGCATCTATTCTGTCAGACATCATTGATTCGATTCCTTTCATCTCAAGTGCTCCTGAAGGTTGTGGGATGTTGCTGAAGAGGCTGTGGCATCAGGCCACATTGATGCTCAAATGGAAGATGTACCAGTAGAGTAGAGCACCCAGATAGTCAGGGTGACTCTGTGTTGGCGGATGCTCCCATTCAGGGGGAGCAGGTATCAATTGAAGAAGAAGCTCTGCTCAGGGGGAGCAGTCAAAGGAAAATGAAGCAGAAGAAGGAGATCACCTTGATCAACCAGTGGGCTCTGCACCAGAAAATGATGATATCCTGGCTCAGAAGATGTCAGAGAAGGGGAGACAGCCAGCTCCTCCAGTTCAGATGATGATGAGCCTTCTCCAGCTTCAAAGGCTCAAAAAAAGGGAAAGAAGAAGTAGAATCTGAATTCCAATGTTGTCAAATACTCCCTTTGAAAGGCAAGTAAAGCAGAAGATTATAATCAACTGAAGCCTGTAATAGAGAGACTTGATGCTCAAGGACAAATCTTATGTTCTCTTCAAGCAGACACCAATTCGATCTTCATGAGCCAAGCTTCAACCTCCAAGGATTTGGCCAGTGTGAGAAATGCCATGAAGTGGTTAATAAGAAATGGGCAGCATGAAGGAGATGCTAGAGAAATTCTGAAGGTGGTTGGAGATCACATTCCTCCTCCTCCTCCTTCTAAACAAACCCAAGAATCAGGGCCATCAGGGCCAGCACCAGCACCAGCAGCAGCAGCAGCAGCAGCAGAACCAGAAGAGGTAGGGCCAGAAGTGCCAGCTGATCAGGTTGCAGGGCCACCAGGGCCATCTGAACAAGGGTCAGGGCCATCAGGGCCGTTGATGAGTGAGTCTGTGCAGATAGAGGCAGAAGAGTTCTTGGCGCCCAAGCCCCCAGCTCCCTCTTCTCCCTCTCACACTCCTATACCTCCAACTCCACCCTCAGCTCCTACAGCTCCACCTGCTCCTCAGACTTTCAAGAAGCCCCAATCTAGACCTATTTCTTCCCCCACTCCATTTCCTTCTCAATCAACCTCAACTCCTGCCTCCTCTACTTCATTCCTTCTCCTTCTCTATACATGAGGCCCCTCCAGCATCCTCAGCTGGAGCATCCTCCTCCTCCTCTGGTCCCTCCCTGGACCAGTTGATGACCTCTCTACGTCTTCTCACTCTTTTCTTCATCCTACTCCTCCACCCTCTTTCATCACTATCATACCTGAAAGAGCTCAACTCAACTCTCCCTTTATGGAAAAGATAAAGGATGAGTTTGAGGAAGGGATCCTCAGATCTGTGTTGAAAGTTGGGGAACATATTCACAGGGCAGACCCTTCTAGTCCTGCCCCCAAGAAAAGGAAACTTTCTTCTACTTCCTCCTCTTCCTCTGACCCCAAATACCCACCTTTGTGGTTTTCTCTCACAGTGGACAACAAACATAACCCACTGTATAGGGAATACCTTTCCAAAGTTGTTTTTGCCACCATCATCAACCTTCCCTTTCAAAATCTCACAGATCATTTGAACACCATTCTACCCTACACTTCTCTTTCCAAATCCGAAAAGTCCAAAATCTTCTCTCTTGCTCACTCCAAATCTGAAGAGCAGTGGGGCAAAGGTCACAAGGATCTTCTCAAGAAGTTCATTCTTGCCAAATCTGCCAGATTTCCTCCACGGGACCACTCCCTGACCCTATCTGAGTGGTTCAGGATGTATCACCAAGAACTCTGGGCACCCTACATTCAAATGGAAATAAAATGATCAGGCATTTCATGCTTTTAACAACTACAGATACATCATAGACTTCCAGAAGTTCAGCTCTGTCAGTTCAGGAAGGCCATTTCAGCTTGACCGGATATCTCTCAATCTTCAGATGTTCAGGTAGATTTTGCTACCCTTCAAATACCTGAGGAGATAGCCCTTCCTCAAATTCACTTTCTTGTCATGGAGTCCTCTGTAGGATCCATTATCTTTGAACGGTTTGCCAGAGTAATGGGCAGAATTAAAGTGCAGAAAGGCTGCCTGGTTGCTTTTCCTAGATTCTCTTTAGGGAATATCACCAGGGGCATGTAAGTGCTGAAGTTCTAGCCCCTATTCTGTCTGAATGTGAAAGACTCACATCTTCTGAATGGTCCAAGTTCTACCCCTGTCAGCTCAGCAGCTGTTTGAAATCAATGAAGCTCAGGCCAGGGAAGGCAAACCCGCCATTTCTCCAGCTACTTTCCTAGATATGAACTCCATTCATCTTGTTGATGACCCCTTCCAAGTCTGGGAGGAAAGATACAAAGTGTATGTGGCTATGCACAAAGCTCTCAGAGATAACCACAACCACTACCCTGTCACCATGGACCAATTCCTCACCTGTGCCAGCTTTGGCACTCGTCGATTTCTCAAGATGAACATGGACAAGAATGCATATGCTGATCTTCTCTATCAGCACCTAGATCTTCATCTCAACGGATGGCTTCCACCATGGGACCATCTTACTCTTGTCTTTTGGAGTTTTAAAACTCATTTTGAAGAACAGGAAGCTCAGGCATGGGAAACCATCTCCCATTTTGCCTCTTTGTTGTCTCCTGCCTTCTATTTACCTGTACCTCCACAAAGTTAATGAAATGTCTTCTGTGTATACTCTATCTCTCTTTCTCTCTTCTTTCTTTGTCGAAGATTATCTTTTTGCTTAATGACAAAAAGGGGGAGAAAAAACTTATGTCTGAAACATCTATTTTTTTTCTTTTTCAGACATACTTATTGTTCAGTTTTGTCATCACCAAAAAGGGGGAGATTGATGATCAGTCTGTCCCCATGTAATTTTAATTAATTACATATATATATTATATTTTGATGATTAACAAAACCAAACAAGAGTTTATCAATTATATAATGAATATTTCATAAGTCTTAAGTACAGGAAAAATACCAAGGTCAAACAAGCCAATAAAGGTATGCATTACTTCTTTGAAGCTTAATCTTTTCAACATGATATTTCTCTAAGTTCATCGACTTCTATTAAAGGCCATAACGATTTCTTTATAAGCATATCGATTCTGTTGAAATTCATAACGATTTCCTTATAAGACGAAAGTCTGTTGTTTCAAACAGTCGATGCCACAACGACTCTATAAGTTATCGTAACGATTCCTTAGAGCCCGTAACGACTTGCTCGTCACAACGACTCTATAAGTTATCGTAACGTTTCTTTAGAGCTCGTAACGACTTGCTCGTCACAACGACTCTATAAGTTACCATAACGATTCTTTAGAGCCCGTAACGACTTGCTCGTCACAACGACTCTATAAGTTACCGTAACGATTCCTTTAGAGCCCGTAACGACTTGCTCGTCACAACGACTCTATAAGTTATAACGATTCCTTAGAGCTCATAACGACTTGCTCGTCACAACGACTCTATAAGTACCGTAACGATTCCTTTAGAGCCCGTAACGACTTGCTCGTACAACGACTCTATAAGTTATTGTAACGATTCCTTAGAGCTCATAACGACTTGCTCGTCACAACGACTCTTAAGTTGTCGTAACGATTTCTTCAGAAACACAACGATTTGCATCTCATAACGATTTGTAAGTGTTTCATATCGATTTCGTCATAAACACAACGATTTGCATTCATAACGATTTGGTAAGTGTTTCATATCGATTTCTTCAGAAACACAACGATTTGCATCTCACAACGATTTCTTCTGTGTCACAACGACTTGGTCAACTGACTTATTCATAACGATTTCATAAGTCATATAGTCATCGATTTCATATTGACTTGATATCTTATTCATCTTAAAAGCGTTGAATAGTCAAAGTCCACGTAGACATCTCTCTGACGCTTTTGCATTTATGAGATCTGAACATATCTCTGCATGCATGCAGACCATATCGTGCCCCTCTGATTACGTCTTTTAGACTTAAGCTATTTGGCATACTATTTTCATGTCTATTGCTACTGACGTTGACTGACATCAGAGACAGCTTAGCTGTCTGCTATTTGAGATTGACATTTGTGCAGACCTCTGATCTAGCTTCATGGTACAACGTTAAACAAATAGAAGCCAACGGATATTTATGAAGATCTCATCTCTTTGCGTGCTCAAGTGATCAAAAGGACTGTTGACTGGAAGCTTCCAAGACTCCAGAAGTCATTCAGTCTAACGACTACTCAAAAGAGAGACAACGGACACTTCAACGTCTACATTTCAAATTGAAGATATAAATTCAAGACAGAAGAACAGAAGAAATGATAGAGATCGCGCATTCAAGCATTCAAATTCTTCTAAAGAAAGTCCAGAGCCAAGAACTTCATTCCTCTTAGCTTTTGCTCTTTTGCTCTCCACTAGCTTGTGAAAATCTTGAGAGAGCCCGTGTAGTTCTGAGAGTGTGCCTTATTCAAATCTCTTTGCTCTCAGTTCTAGTTGCTTCAGATCCTTGCTTATCAAAAGCTTGATCTAGGGGCTTGAAAGTCATTCATTTTCTGTGTGTTATTCCCTTCGGTTGTGAAGGAAGACCTGGTGGTATCCAGGGTGTTGTTCCTTTCGTTGTGAAGGAAGACCTGGTGGTATCCAGGGTGTTGTTCCCTTCGGGTGTGAAGGAAGACCAGCTGAGCTGGGTGTTGTAGCGTCCTTAGGGGGACTGTACCCTAGTTAGTGAAATCTTGAGTTGTTGCTCAGGGACTGGACGTAGGACTCCTAAGGAAAGGAGGTCCGAACCAGGATAATCCATGTGTTGTGTGATTGTCTTCTTTGTGCGTTGTTATTTAAACTAACTGTCACTAACCTACTTCGAAGAACGTTTGTGTGAATGTTTTTAGTTACAGGTATCTTCTAGATTAACTTTTAAAGACCCATTCACCCCCCTCTGGGCTCGTCAACTGGGCAACAGTCGCGCCGGCCATGACGTGCGTCAAGAACGCGGCGGCAAGAGCCGCCGCGATTCACCCCGGACCGAGCCAGACCGGCCAGGCCCCGTGTCGCACTGACCGCCCTGTCGCGACTAAATCGCGACGGGTGGTCCGTCGCGTTTTCAAGAAACGGCCAAAATGAAATGTGCATATGCCCTGTTGTTTAAGCTATTACCCTTTAATTAGCCATAATTAACTATGTTATAGTTAATTCGACTTGGTAATTTAAATGGCATACATTTAATTATTTTAAAAATGACATTTGCACGATTGTCATACCTCAAGATTTCTTTACACTTACAAACACACAACATTATTAATGCCATTGACCCCGAAAATATGCAATAATGATTCGGTAAATTATCGAAATAAATGACTAAATTACCCTATTTTTTTAAATACAATTGTTTTCGTTTTATACGCGCATTTTAAATACCGTTATCGTTTCTCTCGGCCTTCGAGCACTCGAGGCACGACGGACCGGTTTTTACACACTTTCCCTTGACTTGGACCACCTCTCCACGGGGAATACTCTCGACTGGACCAGGGACTCCTTGTCAAGACCTTCGTAAGTCTTCTTGGCTTTGGCGCACGTCCTTAGTCAACGAGCTGGTTGTACCCCAAAACCCGTTACACTCTTAGGGATCAGTACGATCCAAGCCTTAGTGTATTCCTTCTCGTCTTGGGTTCACGCCAGACCACCTGACCCGTGTACACAGCACGGTTAAGGGGTGGTTGTGATTTCTACCAGACTACCGATACCCGACCTAGTGCTGTGCAACCGTTACTATAGTGTTTATCGTCGTTTTACGATTATACCCCTCTCATCTACAGTCCTTTACTCTTATCTGTTCACGTTCTCTCTACACTCTCATCTATCTCGTCTAGTACTCTCTTATGTATTTATTGGTACTCTATTGGCCATTCGTGTGATTGTCTAAGATAAAAGAAATGACTAATGCCAGCGCAATAGGGCCCGATCAGGTCCTGGGAGGAGCGCCCGAAAAGTGCCAGTGCCCATGGGAGTTAAAATGATCAAGGATGTGTTACGGCATGCATCCAGCGCCAGTTACTATCTAGATTAATCTATGACAATCAAAGTGCTATCTCTACAAGTGCAAGCGTGATCGTTACTAGTGCACCGTTGTGCAATTTACATGTTATATCGTTACATGGCCATTCTATTGTCGTTCTCGTTGTACTATTTTCAGTGCCAGTTGCAATTGTTCTCTCGTTATCGTGACATGCTCTACATGACTTTACTCTCTAGTTAACCTGCCTTTAAAACATTAACTATTTAAAGCATGCTTGTGTTCATGAGATATTAAGTCCTACTGGGCGTTATTCGCTCATCCTGCGTATTTATTTAATGTGTTTCAGGTGAGTCGGATCATGACCACACTCACGAGGATGGGACTGATGAGGAGACTCAGGAGTGACCATTCAGCAACCAGTGTTGTCTAGTAGTAGTCTGTTAGTATAGTTATGAGTTAGTGAGTCAGTTAGTCATAATGTAATAGTATGATCTTGAATAAAGTACTCTGGGCCCTAGTTTTGGCTCTGATACGTTGATGTATTAGTCAGTTTATGAAGATGATGAGTTATTAGTGAATGTAATGGAGATTGTTGGATTATTAATGAGATATGAGGTTGTTTGGTATTATCCCTTGTGTAATGGTTTGTTATTTATTTCTCGCTCTGTACTATTTAATAACTGTAAACCCGCTCCGATATTCCGCGTCGGGGCGTTACATCCCACATAAGGGGAATTGCCTCACGGTAAATGTCTCTATACAAACTAATGAAGGCTATGTGAAAGCACTAAGTAAAGAGCACGCAGATCAAAGAGAATGGAATGAGAAATCAATTGATTATGTGCTACTTCAGCAAGCTAATGAGGAGTTTTGTTACTGAAGACAAGACTGCTTTGGGATCTTCCTTCTTGTTGATAGCTTTTTGAAAGTTTTTTTGTATTAAGGTATGTGAGGGACTTGATTTATTTTTTGGATAGGCTCGAGCTCTTTCTATCTTTTCTTTCAAGTGTGTGTGTCGTTTAGGCTCCTCACTGGATGTACACTCTATCAAGAAGATCTTTAGGGCTACTCACCTTTTTCTTTGAAATCGTGCATATTATATATATATTATATATATATATATATATATATATATATATATATATGTGTGTGTGTGTGTGTGTGTGTGTGTGTGTGTGTGTGTGTGTGTGTGTGTGTCTTCGTTGAGGCTTTCTTCCATTTGTCTTCTTATCTTACTGGCTTGGGAACAGGAGAGCACTTGGTCTTGTTCATCTGTTTGTTAGGTGCAAGCTCTTTTTTGTTGTCTCTGTGTAAGCTATCTATTAGACCCACCTTCAGTGACAATAGATCTTCAATGAGTGTTCTCCTAGTTCTTCAACATGTTCATGTTTCCTTGGTTGTTGTTAGCAGTGTCTAACGTTTGCTTTTCATGAGTATCGGACACCTGCAGGTAATAACTGCTAGGAAGAGATAGTGAGAAGGAAAAATATATCATGTCAATCAACCCATACCTCTTCTACCTACCATCCGCATTTACTGTTGATCGCCTGCTATACTAGGTAAGAGGTTTCTATCTATCAGGAAAGAAAAACTTATGCAAAATGTGATCTTTAGTTAGAGTATCCATAAATTGTACATTGGATGCAGAAAAATTGTACGTACATTACAATTTTCAAGACAATATATATAAGGCAAGGTTTGAAATATGTTTGAACTCAATCTACACGCCAAAGACATGTTGTTCAAAAGCAATTGAAAGATATGTTCAGTAATCAGTGTAGACAAGTAGGTAAGACATTAGTAATCGGTGCATAATTTAAATATTGGACACTTAGTTCACCAATCAATATGTTTGAAGTCAGATAAACACTATTCAGAATGTAGACATCCTCAATCAGAAGAGTAATGAATATTTTGTTCAGTAATCGGAATGCTTATGTTACCAATCGGAATATTACTGAACCTTTGTCAGTAATCGGAACATTTAAACACTAATCAGAATGTTACTGAACCTTTGTTCAGTGATCGGAACAATTGTAACACCAATTGGTAAGATACTAAACATTTGTTCAGTAATCGAACATTTAAACACGAATCAGAATGTTATTGAACCTTTGTTTAGTAATCGGAACAATTATAACACCAATCGATATGTTACTGAACCTTTGTTTAGTAATCGGAACAAGAATTCTTCTCTAATCGATAGAAACTTCCTTTTGTTCTCCAATCGGAAGAACATTAAACATCAATCGATAGAGACCTTTGTTCTCCAATTAATAGAAGTTTTTGTTCTCCAATCAATAGAAGCTTGTGTTCTCCAATCAAAAGAACACTTAAACATCAATCAATAGAAACTTTGCTCTCCAAACGATAGAACACTTTGAACTTCACATATCTTTAAAATGATAGGAATTCTTATATTTTGATCATAAATTATCTTGAAAAAATACTATTAAATATATTCATGATATCAGAGTGAAAAATATTATTAAATATATTTATGAGAGTTTTAGTTATCTCCAAAACAAAAGGATAAATAGATGTGAGTGGTTCAACACGAGAGACTAATCAATCCCTCAGTGTAGGTCGGTTGACCATTAATCTGCATAGTAGAGTTGATATAGGATGTAACTTCAATGGGCTCTCACCCATTTTCATGTAGCAATCATAAGACAACACTTCTGGGGCACTACCCCCATCAATTAAGATCCTCTTTTACATCACAATGATTTATGGTTGCTGAGATGAAGTCTCATCATGTGGGGTTATCACCCCCTTCATGTCTTTACAGAGAAGCTATGGACCTACTTCTCAAGTAGGGATGACGACGTCTTCTTTGGTTTCTTCTCTTGCTCTCACATTGTGTAATGCTTCCTGGAACGGTGAGAATCTCCTCTTGAAGTCAATCCCCCATCATTGACATTGATGTGAATACACCGAGGGTGTTTGTCTTTGTCTTCAAGAGTGTCGCATGGTGCGTCACACTTGTCGGCCACATACTTCACAAAATGACCTTATCGAACCAGTCCTTCAATCTTGTCATTAAAGATCTTAGCAATCTCCCTTGCAATGGCCATGATCAGTGTGGAACTAGCAATATTCTTTTGGTTCCGATTCCTCGAGCTGGATTTCATTGGCTCGGGTCGGTGCAAAAATGTTGAATCCTTGATTTCTGATAAATTCATAAACAAAAGTAGATAAGGGGGTGTGTCAATTGAACCTTTTAGGTACTTCCCGCTTTTTGTTATTGGGGTTCTTCTTCTTTGGTTTTTTTTTGTGGGGGGGGGGGGGGGGGGGGGGGGGGGGTCTGTTTGTTGGGACGCCTCCTTCCTCCTCCTTCCGCAACTCAAGCCATCTTAGTAAGCAACCAAGACTTCCTTCTTCACACTCTACGTAGTGCAAGGCAATAGTAACGAGCCCCGCGAAGGTGGCGGGTGGACGAAGGACAAGCTCTTTTCGGAGGTCCTAATCTTAGGCTCCCCTGGTAGGTTGTGATTTCCAATGTCATGTCTAGTCAAGGAATCCATATAGTCTCCACCTTGAAACGGTTGACATAAGCCCGAAACGTTTCTCCTAGACCTGCTTCAAAGTCAACAAGTCAACTATCGATCGTGGGGGCCTAGTGCTAGTGAAACTCTCTCGGAAGATCCAGCCGAACTGATGGAAGCTGGTGATTCTCCCAAGAGGGAGGGCTCTAAACCAAGCATGTGCACTCTGTACCAGAGTGGTGGCAAAAGTTTGGCACTTTATGGCATCCAATGTTCTCTATAGAGTCATGATCACGTCAAAATTATTGAAGTGCTCAGTTGCATCGTCGAATATAAAGCTTTAGTGCAGATAGTTATAATCGAGCGGTAGCCCATTCCAAGATTTCCCTAGAAAAGGGGGATTCCTCTTCTTTGTCTATGATTGCTGTCGATTGTTCCCTTTATAGAGCTTGGAGCATACGCTCCTACTCGTTGAATTAACACTCAAATTCCCACAGCTATAGAGTCAGCTCATGATTGGGTAGAGAGGTGGTCGTGGGCGGATGCTCCCGAGCAACATCTCCATTCCCATAGAGAGGGGAATGTTAGTAACTGGGGTGAGAGGTGAAGAAACTTGGAGGCTCACTCTACCCATGTTCCCCTGAGAGTGCGAAGAGGCCTCTTGCTAGTCGTCATGTGTGCAGTCCATGATGGGTCATTTACATCTCGACAAATGATGCAGCCTTCATGAGGATGAAATGGCTACCAGTGACTTGTTAAGATGGCTCCCCTCTTCACAGTCGGAAGGAGGGCGTCGTGTTCGATTCGCTCGTGCTTCTCGAGTCGTCATCAAATTGATCAAGAGGTCCAGCTTCAAATTGATATTGTTGTCGACGAAGGGAGCCCTCTGTCGGGGGTGGGCTATATAGAGGGTAGGGGTGGTAGAACAGCCTCCTACTGCTACCCAGTGGCAGCCACCGAATGGATGTCAATGCCACCTCATTGGTCGGCCCGCTATTCATTGGGGCTTTCCCTTTGTTACCATTGATTCTCCTACTACTACTTCTCTGGACCATATTGAAGGCTTTTCATCAGTTTCCTACAGATGGTGCCAAATGAAGCGACTAGATATTGTGCCTACGCGTTAGCCGTCTATTGTGGGGAGGATGCCCATAGCAAAGACACTCGCCTTAGTTTCAAGAGGGATCTGTAGGATAGGGAACCAGTCAAGGGTCTTGGAAGGGGGCTCCCAAGAATAACCATCCAACGGTCAAGTTAGAACTAGGCAAAAGCAGGGAGAAAGGAGTAAGGTTAGGGGCACGAGAATGCCCTTCACCAAGATGGATGTGTGTAGAGTTTCTTCCCTATGCCAATGGGGAATCTTGGGTTTATGTAGGGTGAATGCCCTGCAGAATATCATCGAGAGAGTCGGGTGGCAGTTGGATGTAGGGTAGGAGATGTCGCATAGAGTCTGAGCATGAGTTGCCTTATCTTTCAAACTTATTCTGATCCCCCTAACTTTCCTAGGCATTATCTTTATCTTCAGGGAGTCCCTTTGAGGTAGATCCCTCTTGCCACTTGGAGGCTTAGAGACCTTTCAGGCTTGGGACCTCCGAGTCCCAGATCCCCTGATGCCTTGGTGTTAGGATCAGGGCTCAGACCATAGCTCAGACTTCCTTGTCAGTTAGTGACCCCGAGGTTCCATCGGTTGGACCTTTGGGGGAGAGTTTCTTTCCTCCCAGAACATCTCTCTAGGGCCCTGCCCTTAGCCTCTCCTTCTCTAAGTTCTTTTAGGCTTATTAGGCCTTCCATCCTTAATGGGTTGGGTCTGTAAAGCCCTAGTTTTCTGTGCATTTTATCACTTGTTGTTATGTTTGAAATTGCTGGCCGAATTTCTTCTTAACGTCAACATCATGTGATGTTAATTGCTTGTTGACGGCACACTATATGTCGTTTACCGTCTGGATGGAGGATGTTAATGGCAAGATCGATTGTCGCCTACTTCATGTTAACGACAGTCCCCTTGACGTCAACATCTCTATCTATGTTTGGGTTTCTTTCCCTGAATCCATCCCAATTTCTTCGTGGATAAACATGGAAACCCCGAATTGGGTTGGGATTCACCTTTCCACCATGACCACGACTCAAACCCCTATAAAATTAAGTCATCTCTGTGAGAAGAAGACTTTTGCTTAGCTAGAGTTTTTGGGGTTCGGAGAGAGAAAAGGGGAGGCTTTAGAGGTGGTAGATCCGACGAACCAGAGGCTACACCGACGTTCTTGGGCAAGAAGAAGGCTCTATAGAATGTGGGGAAGCTCTCTAAACGAGGGGAGATCACCTGTTGTGGCGTGGAAGTCAGATCAAGCAAGTGAAGATCGTCTCTTTGGCTTGGCCGAAGAGGGCTTCATCACCTTAATTTGATCTTCGGGAGTTTTTAGAGGCAAGTAACTTAGGAGTTTCATCCCTACGCCTATCACCTAGGGTTTTCCGATTTTTAAAGATTTTTGTCTCATGTCTTGGACCCCCAAATTCTCTTTTCTTTTAGTTTCGATATGCACTTTCTGCAGACAGGAAGTTGATGGCAACATACTTGCCGTCAAGTTTCTGAGTTGACAGCAATAGACCCTGCTGTTAACTTCCCTTGACGGCAAATACCTTGCCGTTAAGTTCTTCAGCTTTTCCAGAAATACGTTTTAGCATGTGTGATGTAATCTTTTGGAAATTTTGAATGTATGAGTGGGTCCTAGGATTTTTTTTCTGTTATATATGCAATCTAGACTAAACCATGAATTTTTGATATTTTTCTGATCATACCTCTAATTGTTAGAAATTTCTGCCAATAGTAGATAAGCATGTTATATTAGGTTTAATCCAAGGAAAAAAATTAAGTACATGGTGTATCATTATGTCAGTACTTTTCCATGGATTTAGGGTTCGTGTGAACTTGTTTTAGACAAATAGAATCTTCAGTCCTCTATTATACATGTTTTAGTAAATCATTTTCTTAATTGCCTGAATTTTGTTTAAATGTTAAAAAATAGGTATACCATCGAGAAAATTTTCAAAAATTAGACATATGATATATTTCATGATTATGGTATGTGGTTAAAATTTGAACATGTTCTGATATCCGTAACTACTATTTCTAGTTATAAGTCTTAATGACCATGTTAAGTATGATTAGTTAAAAGTAATGTTTCCTGATTATTAGCACCATGATTAGGTTCTGTTAAGCATGTTTTAACACTGTTAGATAGTCATGATTACTTCTATAATCTGAAACATGTGTTTGAATCATGAGCATGTAAATGGGTCATTAAGTGCATGAAAATTGTGTTAAACATGTGATCAAAATTAATGTGATTAAGTGATTAATGTGCCGAATATTGACACTGCTATCATAGAAGGCTGTGGAGCCGTACTGTAGAAAAGTCTCTATGGGAAGGCTCAATGTGTATGTGATATCCTGTGGGCATCAGGATGAAATCCTAGAGATGTACAAGTACCACTGGTTATGGTGGAGAGTGCTTCTCCTGGTTCAAAGTAGTTACCAAGATTCGTCACTATATTACCTAGGTGATGGGTATGTGATATGTGTGTGATAGTGTCCTTCTTTATGGTGGTTCGGACTATGTGTCACGGAAAAGAGATGTGTAAAGATGTGAATGTGTAATGTGATTATGTGAAAATGATGTGTTAATGTGCTCCAATGTGTAAGAATGTGAAACCATGTAATTAAGTTATATTTATGTTAAAACAACATGAAAAAAGTGAGAATTTGTGACATATGAGCATATTGAATGTGGTAGATATCATGCTAGTATCTCTAGTAGATAGTGTTTAGTTTCATGATTTAGGTACTTGGAAATGTGTCATAAAGTGAGTTATGTTGGGTACCATGAGTTTTATTAAATCCATGTGTAATTAGCATGTTATAGACTTGTTCGTTGAGTACTTGCTTGTTGCTACATGAATCATGTGATAAATTGCCTTATGTGTTACACTTATGTAGAATGAATGTGGCAAGTGCTTAGATGTAACCAATAGGTTGCTTGGTGAGTCTTTTGTGAAGACTCATCCTTGCTTAACTATACAGGTGAGACAGGTATCCCAGAGATAGAGGAGGAGATAGCGAGGAGCGACTCCGAGCAAGAGGAGTAGCCGAGACTTGAGAGATATTCATATAGCATGTACTTTTCTTTTACTTAGTATGTGAGACGATATTATTGTGATATGGACTTATGGACTTGAGTACTTTGTGGACTTGGCATATTTATTTTGCTTCTATATAGACTATGGGATGGGTGGTGATGATGGAATAAAAATTACTTTTATTTCTGTTGTACTCTCCTTTATTATTTGTGTACATCTCTACCTGCTACATTGCGTTGGGTACATGTCCCACTGTGACGGCACGCTTTATATCGACATGGATTGGTATAATCATACCGGTTAAAAGGGGGTCATTATAGAGATTGGTATCAAAGCCACAGGTTGAGATTGTACATAAATAAGTCATCACATACACACTATTTCAAAGTCTTTATAGAATCAATCCATATAAGTGGAAAATACCTAATAACGAACTAAAGATAGTAAAGAAAATGGTTAAGACTAAATAACTTAGATCCTAATTAAGATATTTGTTTTACAGGTAATGGCGAGCCGTGGTAGGCGCAGTGCTCAGGCTCGGGAGGACGAGTAGAGATGTGAGGAGAGGCGCCAGCAACAGGCCCCAGCACACCAGGATCCCGCGGTGCTCCCACCACCGCCACCAGTGGACTATGGCATGTTCATGCAAGGCCTGGTCCAGGCGATGTAGATGTAGGCACAAACTCAAGCGACATTACAGGCCCAGTTGCAAGCCCAAATTAACATTGTCAAGTAGGAGTAATCGGTGTTGTTGTTGTATGATTGCTCATGTGTTGTACTTTGTCTCAGACTCAAGCTCCAGCTCCAGTTCACTAGGAGTTTGGACATGGTGGTCGTCCATCATGGAGCAATTTAAGAGGAAGTCTCTGCTTTCTTTTAAGGGGGAGAGTCAGCCCCTCTTAGCAGAGAGCTAGTTGAGGGAGGTAGAGAAGATCTTCCATGCTATTAGGTGTGTGGAAGAGGATAAATTGAGCCTGGCGACCTACATGTTACAGGTACTTAGAGTATATGTGCTTGCATGTGGGTGTTTTAGTTAGTTGGTGCTTATGGGTTGTATCTTGCAAGAGAGAGCCGATGTTTGGTGGGCCTCTATGCTACATACCAGATCGAGGATGGGGCGTTGGAGGTGACTTGGGCTGAGTTCATCAGACTCTTTAAGGCCAAGTTCATCCCTGTGCACATTCAGGACAAGATGGAATAGGAGTTTCTCACTCTTACCCAGGGTTCCATGACTGCCTTGGAGTACAAGGCTCGATTTGCTGAGCTTTCCAAGTACGCTCCCCACATCATTGCAAATGAGCATAGGAAGGCCAAGAAGTTCGTGATGGGGCTCAGACCATCACTCAGGATTAAACTGGTGGCCTTTGATCACCGGACCTTAGATGAGGCTCTTAGCGCAGCATGCAGACAGAAGAGCGAGATGGACCAATACATGGAAGAGAAGAAGGCAGCCCAAAAGAGGTTGGCGGCCCCGTTCCAGAGGCAGGACAAGAAGAGGGCAGTCGTGTATCAGCAACAGCCATGACGTGCAGCAGTTCTGAACCAGTTAATGGTTGTACCCTAGGCGACCAGCTTCAAACCCAGTGACAAGAAGGAGTGTCCTCATTGCGGGAGGACTCATGGCGGCTCAGAGTGCTAGAAGTTAGTAGGGAAATGTCTGAAGTGCGGCAATACTAAGCACCAAATCAGAGACTGTATGAGACTTCAGCAGTTTGCGCCGAGAGGAGCTCCAGCCCTAGCAGCAGCAGCTGTAGCGGCACCAGTGACCGAGAAGTCGGGATAGCCTCGAGCCCAAGCCCGAGTGTATGCACTTGCACGTGAGGATGCAGAGCAAGCAGATAATGCCACGGAAGGTATTGTTTTAGTTATGGGTGTGCAGGCTCGAGTAATATTTGATACGGGTGCTACATGCTCGTTCGTTTTTGAGTGTTTTGCTAGGCAATTAGCAGTAGAGTTTGGAGTTGAGGCAAAAGACTTGGAGGTTCCTCTGTCGGTACATACCCCAGCGGGTACTATAGCGACTAGGAAGTGCATTCCTTCCTTACATGTGTGCATTGAAGACTGGGATTTGTTTGGGTGCTTCTACTTGCTCAAGATGAAGGACTATGATGCCATACTTGGTATGGATTGGCTTGAGAAGCACTATGCCTTGGTCTATTGCAGGAGGAAGAGAATTACTTTCCGCATTCCTAGAGAGGATGAGTTCTCACATCCTTTGCCTAGGAATCTGGCGGGAAAGTTCGTGATCTCCGCCATGAAGGCTATGAGAATGGTGAACAAGGGATGTGACACTTTTCTTGCTAGTGTGGTCTTGATCCCTGAGGCCGATCAATCACCCACCCTTAAGGAGATCAAGGTTGTGCATGAGTTCCCAGACGTGTTTCCCGATGATCTGACTGGTTTGCCACCAGCCAGGGAGATAGAGTTCACTATTGAGTTGCTTCTAGGCACCCCACCTATCTCTAAGGCTCCCTATCGGATGGCACCTGCCGAGTTAGTTGAGCTAAGGAAGCAATTGCAAAAGTTGCTCGATAAGGGGTTCATTCGCCCTAGTGTGTCACCATGGGGCACACTTGTACTGTTCATGAAGAAGAAGGAAGGTTCTCTCAAGCTGTGCATTGACTACAGGAAGCTCAACCAGGTGACAGTGAAGAAAAAGTACCCATTTCTGTGCATCAATGAATTGTTTGATCAACTCCAAATGCGTCTGTGTTATCCAAAATTGAGCTGCATTTAGGGTACCATCAGCTGAGGATCAAGGAGGAGTACGCTTCCAAGACAACATTCAGGACCCGTTATGGACACTACGAGTTCCTCGTGCTTCCTTTTGGTCTGACTAATGCCCCTGTAGCGTTCATGGATCTCATGAATAGGGTGTTCAGGCCATACTTGGACAGTTTTGTCATGGTGTTCATAGATGATGTGTTAGTTTACTCCCCTGATGAGGCTACGCACCATGAGCACCTGAGAATAGTTCTATAAGTTCTCCGTGAGCACAAATTGTATGCTAAGTCAGCAAGTGTGACTTCTGGATGCACGAGGTTCACTTCCTTGGGCTTGTCATCTCAGGAGATGGAGTTGTTGTTGATCCAGAAAAGGTGCAGGCAGTGCTAGAGTGGGAGACTCCGAGGACACCATCGAAGATCAGGAGTTTTCTTGGTCTAGCCAGTTTTTACAGGCGATTTATAAAGGGCTTTGCCTCCATAGCGGCGCCTTTGACCAAGCTAACTAGAAAAGGGGTGAAGTATGTATGGTCCGGGGAGTGCGAGAGTAGTTTTCAAAAGCTGAAGACAAGGTTGACATCTACACCCGTGTTGATATTGCCAAGTGGTACCTATGGTTTTGCGATCTACTCAGATGCTTTGCAGATAGGCCTTGGTTGTGTTCTAATGCAGCATGGTAAGGTGGTTGCCTATGCTTCTCGTCAACTAAAGGAGCATGAGCGTAACTATCCGACCCATGATTTGGAGTTAGCAGTTGTGGTCTATGCATTGAATATCTGGAGACACTATCTTTATGGTGCCAAGTTCGAGGTGTTCACGGACCACAAGAGTTTGAAGTACATGTTCTCTCAGAAGGAGTTGAACCTGCGGCAGAGGAGATGGATCTAATTCTTGAAGGATTACGACTTCGAGCTTCAGTACCATCCAGGGAAGGTGAATGTCATGGTAGATGCTCTCAGCAGGAAGAGGTCAATACTTCAGAAAGATTGGAAGATGCTTGAGGATGCAGCATGTGCTGTGACCAAGTTAGAGTCGTAGTAGTGCCAAGCATTTGTGGCACAATTGTCCATCAGGTCCACTATATTGGACAAGGTGATAGAGCAGCAGGGAGCAGATTCCAGACTTTAGGAGATGGTGGGCAAGGCAGGCATTGCTCATGATGAGGACGACATTATCAGATTTCAGCATAGAGTATGTGTGCCGGACATTGCAGAGATTAAGGAGCAAGTGCTTGAAAAAGCTCACAAGTCACGGTTCTCCATTCATACAGACAACACCAAGATGTATCAAGACTTGAAGTGGTCCTTCTGGTGGTCGGGCATGAAGAAGGACGTAGCAGAGTTTGTATCTCGGTGTCTGGTATGTCAGCAGGTCAAGGCCGAATGTCAGAGACCATCCGGCCTTATGCAGAAAATGGAGATACCGATGTGGAAGTGGGAACCGATCACCATGGATTTTGTAATGGGTTTGCCCAGATCATTTAGAGGCAATGACTCAGTTTGGGTGGTCGTGGACCGATTCTCTAACACTGCTCACTTCTTGCCTATGAGGAAGAAGCAGTCCATGGAGAGCTTGGCGAGGTTGTATGTGGACAGCATTGTGAGATTGCATGGAGTGCCGAAGTCCATTATCTCAGACAGAGATCCGTAGTTTATGTCGAGGCTATGGTAGGGTCTCCAGGAGGCGTTGGGTTCTCAATTGAAGCTTAGTTCAGCTTTCCATCCTCAAATAGACGGTCAGGCTGACCGTCTATCTGAGAGGATGATTCAGATGCTCGAGGACATGTTGAGAGCGTGTGTGCTTGATTGGTAGGGCGACTGGGAATGTCACCTACCTCTTGTGAAGTTTGCTTATAACAACAGTTTTCAAGCTAGTATAGGCATGTCTCCATTCGAGGCATTGTATGGTGACCCTGTAGGTCTCCCTTGTGTTGGGAGGAGACTGGAGATAGGTAGCTAGTTGGACCTGAGTTGGTTTAGGAAACGACGGATAAGATCCAACTCATCATGCAGAGATTGACCGTGGCACAAGCTAAGCAGAAGAGCTACGTCGACAATAGAAGGAAGGACTTGGAGTTCGAGGTTGGCGAGCATGTATTCCTCAAGGTATCACCCACTTGAAGCATTGTCAGGTTTGGCAGGCATGGCAAGCTGAGTCCGAGGTTTATTGGCCCATTTGAGATACTCAGGGGATGGGCAGTGTGGCATATGAGCTAGCATTACCCCTAGTGATAGCGAGTGTACATTCAGTGTTCCACGTGTCTATGCTCAGAAGATATGTGCGAGATCCATCACATGTTATCAGCCATGAGCCAGTGGAACTTCAGCCAGACTTATCATGCATGGAGTGACCAATAGCTATCCAGGATCGTAAGGTCTAGCGTCTTAGGAACAAGGCTATAGCTTCTGTGAAGGTGCTGTGGAAGAACTTGTCACAATAGGAAGTTACATGGGAACTCGAGGATGCCATGAAGAAGTAGTATCCGCATCTGTTCGGTTAGTACCCCGCTCTAACTTCGGGGACAAAGTTTCTTTTAGGGGGGGAGGGTGTAAGGCCTTAGTTTTCTATGCATTTTATCACTTGTTGTTATGTTTGAAATTGCTGGCCGAATTTCTTCTAAACGTCAACATCATGTGACGTTAATTACTTGTTGACGGCACACTATATGTCGTTTACCATCCGGATGGAGGATGTTAATGGCAAGATCAATTGCCGCCTACTTCAGGTTAACGGCAGTCCCCTTGACATCAACATCTCCGTCTGCATTTGGGTTTCTTTCCCTGAATCCGTCCCGATTTCTCTGTGGATAAACATGGAAACCCCGAATTGGGTTGGGATTCACCTTCCCACCATGACCACGACTCAAACCCCTATAAAATTAAGTCATCTCTGTGAGAAGAAGACTTTTGCTCAGCTAGGGTTTCTGGGGTTCGGAGAGAGAAAAATGGAGGCTTTAGAGGTGGTAGATCCGGCAAACTAGAGGCTACACCGACATTTTAGGCAAGAAGAAGGCTCTACAGAACGTGGGGAAGCTCTCTAAACGAGAGGAGATCACTCGCTGAGGCGTGGAGGTCAGATCAAGCAAGTGAAGATCGTCTTTTTGGCTTGGCCGAGGAGGGCTTCATCACCATAATTTGATCTTGGGAGAGTTTTTCAGAGGCAAGTAACTTAGGGGTTTCATCCCTATGCCTATCACCTAGGGTTTTCCGATTTTTAAAGATTTTTGTCTCATGTCCTAGACCCCCAAATTCTCCTTTCTTTTGGTTTTGGTCTTCACTTTCTGCAGACAGGAAGTTGACGGCAACATCATTGCCGTCAAGTTTCTGAGCTGACGGCAATAGACCTTGTCGTTAACTTCCCTTGACGACAAATACCTTGTCATTAAGTTCTTTAGTTTTTCCAGAAATATGTTTTAGCATGTGTGATGTAATCTTTCAAAAAATTTGAATGTATGAGTGGATCCTAGGATTTTTGTTTTGTTATATACGTAATGTAGACTGAACCATGAAATTTTGATGTTTTTCTGATTATACGTCTAATTGTTAGAAATTTCTGCTATGAGTAAAATGAGCTTAATATATTAGATTAATTCAAGGATAAAAATTACGTACGTGGTGTATCATTGTCTCAGTATTTTTCCATGGATTTAGAGTTTCTGTGAACATGTTTTAGATAGATATAATCGTCAGTCCTCTGTTATACATGTTTTAGTAAATCATTTTGTTAATTGTCTGATATCTGTTTAAATCTAAAAAAAATAGGTATACTATCGAGAAAATTCTGAAAAAGTAGACATATGATATATTTCATGATTATGGTTTGTGGTTAAAATTTGACTATGTTCTGATATCCGCAACTACTATTTTTAGTTATAAGTCTTAATGACCATGTTAAGCATGATTAGTTAAAAGTAATGTTTCCTGATGATTAGCACCATGATTAGGTTCTGTTAAGCACATTGTTAGATAGTCATGATTACTTCTATAACCTGAAACATGTGTTTGAATCATGAGCATGTAAATGGGTCTTTAAGTGCATGAAAATTGTGTTAAACATGTGATCAAAATTAATGTGATTAAGTGATTAATGTGCCAAATATTGACACTGCTACCATAGAAGGCTGTGAAGCCATACTGTAGAAAAGTCCCTACGATAAGACTCAATGTGTATGTGATATCCTGTGGGCATTAGGATGAAATTCTAGAGGTGGACAAGTACCACTGGTTAGGTGGAGAGTGCTTCTTCCGATTCTACACAATTACCAAGATTCGTCACTATATTGCCTAGGTGACGGGTATGTGATATGTGTGTGATAGTGTCCTTCTTTATGGTGGTTCGGACTATGTGTCACGACAAAAAGATGTATAAACATGTGAATTAAGTGTGAATGTGCAATGTGATTATGTGAAAATGATGTGTTAATGTGCTCCAATGTGTAAGAATGTGAAACAACGTGATTAAGTTATATTTATGTTAAAACAACAAGAAAAGGATGAGAATTTGTGACATATGAGCATATTGAATGTGGTAGATATCATGCTAGTATCTCTAGTAGATATGTGTTTAGTTTCATGATTTAGATACTTGGAAATGTGTCATAAAGTGAGTTATGTTGGGTACCATGAGTTTTATTAAATCCATGTGTAATTAGGATGTATAGACTTGTTGTTTAGTACTTGCTTGTTGCTACATCAATCATGTGATAAATTGCCTTATGTGTTACACTTGTGTAGAATGAATGTGGTAAGTGTTTAGATGTAACCAATAGGTTGCTTGTTGAGTCTTTTGTGAAGACTCATCCTTGCTTAACTATACAGGTGAGACATATATCCCAGAGATAGAGGAGGAGATAGTGAGGAGCGACCCCGAGCGAGAGGAGTAGCAAGACTTGAGAGCTATTCATATAGCTTGTACTTTTCTTTTACTTAGTATGTGAGACGATGTTATCGTGATATGGACTTGAGTACTTTGTGGACTTGGCATATTTATTTTGCTACTATATAGACTGTGGATGTGTGGTGATGATGGAATAAGAATTACTTTTATTTCCATTGTACTCTCCTTTGTTAGTTGTGTACATCTCTACCTGCTACGTTGTGTTGGGTACATGTCCCACTATGACGGCATGCTTTATATCGACGTGGATTGGTATAATCATACCGATATAAAGGGGGTCGTTACAAGGTCACTATTTTTCCCCTCTCTAGTTTCTTTTATGGCCCTTGGTCAGAGGATATTGATGACATAATCGCATGTCGTCGGCATCCTCTTAACGGTAGGAAGGATTGTCGTCAGGGTATTCCTAATGGTAGTAAAGACTATAGTCTATCTCCTTCTAACGGCAGCTTATGTTGCCATCAATCTTCTTGCTTCCATTTTAGACTAGGCTCCATAAAGGTAGATTTGAGGGGTTGTAGTCCGATCTTTATCCCCAGAATCGTGATCCAGTAAGTGTCCTACCCCATAGCTGCTTTTGTCTCTATAAATAGTTGGATTCAAGCCATACTTAGAGATCTTTTGCCCAACTTGAGAGCTATCTATAGGAAGAGAGAGAGAGCTCTTTAGAGGAAGGAGATTGTTGTCATCGGCCAAGTTTGTGGTGATTCGAGTTAGGTCTTGGATTTCTCGACTTCAGAAGGAGTTGCAGTGTGAAGGAATCAACCAGAGGAGCATTTATTGAGCCGTTTTCGCGAGGGGTTCTATCTAGGGATGAGTTAGACTTCTCAATTTAATTCATCGTGGTTTAAACATAATCCAAACAAGTAGATTGAGGTTTAGATCTGTGGTCCTATCCTCTAGATTGTGCATTTTTATCAAAACGTTACATCGCTTAAGTTAAACGAATTTGGGTTTTGTTTGTCGATTGAAAATTGGGCTTTTGTGTGCTGGAACATGACGGTAGTAAGTATTGCCATCAAGGTTTCTGATGGCATCAGGTTATGTCATAGATCAACTTGACAATGTAGGATTGTGTCGTTAACCTCCTCTTAGAGGTAGTAGATCATGCTATTAAGTTCTTGTCTCCAGTTCCTTTTTTTATTATTATTAAAATTCGACATTTCTATAAAAGATACGTGTGTGGATTGTTCTGGCATACGATTAGGTCATTTTAATGCTATTGTATCATCATGTCATATATATATAAGTTTCGTAATATTGTGGCTATATTTTGTTGATTATGCATGAGGAAATTATGTTAGAAATTAGATAGAAACTAGAAGCTAATTCTTATATGGCTTGTTTCTGTCGAGTTAAATCTTGAGATTTTAGGTAGTTGTACTTGTTAGTAGTGTTATTATATGGTTCTATTCAGAGAATTTTCTATGCATCTTAAGTATTTTATATATATTTTTTTATATGATAGTAGTATGTAATTCACAGTAAATTGTAAGTTGATCAGAAAATATGAAAATTTTATGTTTGATCTAATATATGATATTTACATTTTTAAATTTTACATATGTTCTGGAGCACTATAGTTATTTCTATATTGTTAAGTTATTTATTTGTTACGGCTAAATTAAGTTCAAATCTGCATAACTAGTGAATTAACAGCATGTTTAAGTTCTGAAATACTTGCTTATTGATGATTGATAATAACATGATATATGTTTTTATATTACTTTTGCATGAATGCATGTGTATGAATAAATAAGGTAATATTTATGTGTAAAATAAATGTGCTAATAAGACACTGCCACCACCATAGAGGGAGTGGAGTCGTACTATAGTAGTGCCCCTATAGGAAGGCTCATAGTGAAACCCAAGGCAACGTGTAATGTAAAATTTTTTAAGGCAAGTTCCATTAATAAGTTGGAGATAGCTTCACTTGATTCTGTAGGACCATGACTTTATCATTTTTCCTGGTGATAGAGTAGTGAGTGTTCTGACCTTCTAGTGATGGTTGGACTATGTCTCAACAAGTCATAAAACTAAAGTGAATATGAAAATACTAGTGTAAGTGCAAGTGAATGTGAAAGTGAAAGCTATATGTAAGTGCAATGTGAAAGCCATTTTGCAAGAACATGAAAGTGCAAGAGAAAGAGTATGTACAAGTGTTATTGCATTACTTTTATGTTAGTTGATTCTGTGTGTTAAGATTATCCATGTTAGTGTTATATGTGTATATGCTAGTATGTGAATGTTTATATGATATACAAATTACCGTGTTTTTCTAAGTATGCTATATTATAGATTAAGGATTTATATTCATCTTTACTTGCTGAGTTTATTGCATAGAATCACCCTTGATGACATTTCAGGCGAGGTTGAGGATCTCGAGGTGAAGGAGTTAGCAAGTGTAACAATCTGGATTTTTAAATCCTAAGTAAATAGGAATATATATATATACATAATATAATATAATATAATATATATAATTGTGGAGAGGTTGATTTAAAGGCACATCAAATGATATGGCAATGGATAAAATAGTCAATAATCGATATGGGCTAGTTAGCAATCGATATAGAAGTATGTTTGTAACAGCAATTGATGTTTGCTTAAGGCTATCAATGTGCATGACAAAAGTTGATGTTTAAAGGAAAATCTGTAACACCCCGGAAATTCAGTAATTAGAAAATTAGAAATAAATCGAAAACGATAAATTCAATATTTGTGAAATAGCAAAAACGCACGTGCCATTATCGTACATGCAAAAAACCCATTAGAAAATTTTAGAAAAAACCATAGTTCAACTCTAAATAATACTCCCTAATGACCCACGGAGAAATTCATGCAAAGGAAAATCGGATGGTCCAAGTTTAAGGCGTTTTGCGATTGAGTATCGTAATCAGGAAATAAGTCGGGAAATCATTATCACACATACTTAGAGGAGTCAGAAAATTAAATAAAAATCATAGATGGACTTCAAATAATATCCTCTAATGATCAATCAAGCAATTTGGGTTAATAAAAGTCATTTGGGGTATATTTAAGAGTTATTGTGACTTATTATCGTAATTAGAAAATAAGTTAGAAAATCAATTATCATGTGTATAAAATGAGATCATAACTAAATTAAAAAATTATTGTTGACTCCAAAAAATATGTGGGGATAGTCCATAAAAGAAATTGGACCAATGGATAACTTATGACCCATGAACAAGTTCAAGTATGAAAATAGTAAATAAACAATTTCCGTATTATCGGAATGGTAGAACAGACGTACCACTATCGTACGTGCAAGAACACCTCAGAAAATTTTGTAAAAATTATAAATCAACCCCAAATAGTATCCCTAAGCATTCCACAAAGAAATTCATGCAACAAAAAATCTGATTGGCCTTGTGTACGTCACAATGTGACGAATTATCCAAATTAGGAAACTAAGTCGGAAAACCGTTAACGCGAAAATATAACGCGACCATAAATTAAATAAACATATTGGAGAGACTTCCAACATCATGTATTAATGACCCATTAACAAAATTGGGCCAATGGATCACTTTTGGCCCAAGAATAAATTGGAGCAAGAAAATACCCAGAAATTCGTAACCTTAATTGAGCTGAAAATAGAAGGAGGTAATTAGGGCAAAACCCAAGGCAATTAGGCTTTCTTGGCAACCCAATTTCGTGGCTAATCATGGTGGGAGGTTTCCTAAAGCCTCACCCACTCTATTGGGGTGAGAAATCATCAAAATATGGAAGGGGAAGGCCAAAACCGCACCTTGCCTTTCCTTCACCCAATGGGACTTCCAAAACACACTAGATGCATATATACATGCCATGAAACCCTAGGGGATGAAAATACACATGTTGGGGTCGTGGGAGGCTGTTCTTGCGCACCCAAAGGAGGAGGAAAACACCCCAACTCGGAGCTTCTTCTCTGCTGCGTTCTGCATCAACTTGTGCAGGAAGCTCTTCTTGGAGTCGACCTAAGGTGAGTCAAACCACAACCAAACCATGCAAGGCTTATACCCCTGGAAAGAGTGTCGAGTTTAATTCCTAATCCCATGGTTTGCCTATTTTTCATATAGTAGATCGAGAGTATTAAGCGTTCTCCAACAAGTGGTCTGAACGAGGACTGTCTGGAGAACGAGACTTCTTCAACCCAAAGGTAGGTGATCTCGGGCCAAATCTAAATAAATCCTATATCAATGTGTAGAGCATCGAGTCTACTTTCATGTGCAAGTGATTTCGTAAATTTTCATTGAGTACATCTGAGTATTATGCGTTTTCCCTAAGTCGCACATGTGGGCTTTTTGCGTTCTTCATGCATTTCATGCAAACCGAGGCCGATTTGGGTCAAACCCAAAACATGAATCTTCTTATACTAGTTGTCCTCGACGTTTTTTGTGTTAAAAGTTTTTCTAAATGTCATTGGATTGCAAGTTATAGGTGTTTTCCCTAAGTCGTGCATGGTTAGAGATTTTTACTTTCTTCATGTGTTGCACGCGATTTGAGACCGAATTAGATCAAATCCCCAACATGAAAGTCCTTCTTCTAATTGTCCTCGTCATGTTTCATTTTGAAGGTTTTCTCTAAATGTCAGTAGATAGAGAGATATAAGCATTGTAAGAGGATCGCTGCATGTTCCTATGTTTTCGGGTTTGGGGTTTGAATCGCGGCCGGTCCAGGCGACGCAATTCCAGCAGCCGACGCGATTCAGTAAACCGCGACCGTGAAGTCCAACACGTTTCAACGTCTGACCAATCAACGGTCCGCATGAAACTTCACGTCGCGTGGATTTCTGTGCCTGTATGATCCGCGACGGGAACACCCGACGCGATTCAACATGTTTTCCTGCTCAAAGTTTTTTGCCAATTTTTATAATAGTATTTTAATGCTTTTCATGAACACGATGGGGCATCCCGTCGCAATTCAATGTTAAAGGCGACCACATAGGTGGACGCGATTTTGATTCTTCATAGTCAGCCCTGCTTAACTGTACAACGTGTTATGAAAAGCGTCTACTGTGTAGGACGCGATTCAAGGACCGACCCGAGACTGTACTTTTTGGCTTGTCAGTCAGCATATTTAATCTATTAGTCTGTAAGCATGTCACTTAGTGTGCATTGGCCTAAAAGTAATCAACCCACTTGAAATTGGTACTCTCCTGGATCGAGTCCCTGAGGACTGCCTTCATATTAAAAAAAAAAAAAAAGTAATAACTTGAATATGATTCTAATGTGTATTAAGTGATTGATCTTATGTTCATTTGATTATCTTCTTGTGATCTAGCTTGATGTGAAATTGTCATAATAAGTACGTGATGTGAATATGTGATGAAGACATGATTAGAATGGACTTGTTAGTTAAGTTTTCTATCATGATTTGCATGTGGGTTTATCTTTATGTGCTTTCCGATGTTACATTATTCGTTCATCATTGCATACATGTTTAGGAAAGATCCATGACACGTCACTTACACATTTGCACGATTAGGCACACCCTTCTTGGGGAATTGGGAGCTCTCTGCCGGTCATTCCGTATTGGCAGATTAGCAATCTTTTCCTTAAGACCTCCGTAAGTCTCCGTACTCTATGGATTCCCTCATAAAGACCGAGCTGGTTGTACCATGAAGTACCCTGGAGATAGAGCGCACTTGTTCCGTGTACGATCTGTCATTAGTCCCCATCTTGTTAAGACATTAATGAATTATGAAACCTAAGATCCGGCGTTATACTGTCCACTTGATCTCTTGAGCTTTTGTCATACCTTGACTCTATGATTGATCATGTCCCTATTACTATGAGCTTGTCATTGAAACTCTGTGACCATAATATGTATATGTTTGTTCGGCACAATATGGGACTTCAGACCATTTGACCAATGCATGTGCAATAGGGGCCCGGTTTGGTCCTGGGGAGGAGCGCCCCAACGTACTTATAACCGCGGGAGTATGGACTTGTGGTGCTTGGCATGGCACTAACATGTGTGCAAGATTTGTGTGAATGTGCCTTCGTTTGATATGATATGATAAGTTTGATAAGATACGTCTGATCACGTGAATATGTGATATCTGTGTGAATATGGCCAATTTCTTTTGATACTATTCTTGAATTATCTGTCCATCATATATGAAATTCGATATTTGATTTGATATGATATTCGTTCTATTCAGCTATTTGACTTGTTAGAAATGCAAGCATTGTCATCATGTCCATGTGCATATCTGCCCATTTAAAATGTTAATCATATATATTAGTGCCTGCACATTGAGATGTAAATCCTACTGAGCTAGTTCGCTCACCCTATCATTCTGTCCATTTCAGGAAGTGATGAGGATCTCGTGGAATCCGATGGGGCAGGGCAAGAGTGATGAGCACCCATCTTATGAGGAGTCGACAGTTTAGGAATAGATGTTTGAGTAGTTTATGTAATTGTGAAACATCTTCATGGAGTTTATATTTGAATAATGGGCCCTATGGTTGGCTCGGATGATGTAAGGTTTTTTTAAATTAGTTGAATGGAAATGAAAGAAAGAGTATTTTAGCTGGCAATATTTTTCCTCAAGTCGTGGTTTATAATTAGTGTTGCTCTGAGTTACTCGATGTGATACTTATATTCATATCGTTCACGTATCCCGATATTTATTCCGCTGCTAAATTTCGGGGTGTGACACAATCAATGTTAGTTAGTATTGATGTTTAAAGGAGTAATCGATGTTAGTTAGTAATCGATGTTTGAGGAGTAATCGATGTTTAAAGGAGTAATCAATGTTAGTAAGTAATCGATGTTTGAGGAGTAATCGATGTTAGTAATCAATCAATGTTAGAGGAGAAATCGATGTTTGAGGAGCAATCGATGTTTGAGGAGTAACCGATGTTTGAGGAGCAATTGATATTCAAAGGAACAATTGATTATTAGTTAGTAATCGATAGGAGCAATCGATTGTTAGTTGGCAATCAATGTTCAAAGGAGCAATCGATTCTTTGTTGGCAATCGATGTTCAAAGGAGATATCGATTGTTAGTTAGTAATCAATGTTTAAAGAGCAATCAATATTGGTCCACAATCGATGTTTAAGGACAAACAATGTTGGTCCGCAATCGATGTTTAAGGACAATCAATATTGGTTCGCTATCGATGTTGGTCTCAATCGATGTTTAAAGCAATCGATGTTGGTCCACAATCGATGTTTAAAGACAATCGATTTTGGTCCACAATCGATGTGTAAGGGTAATCGATGTATCAAGTCGACTCACAAGATATAGTGTTGTCAATCGAAGTTGGACTTCGGATATGACGAAGTTAGAGTTCAGATATGACGAACTTAGCTTCGACTAATCACGACCAAAATGTACATGACGAAGTGGACTTCGTATATGGACGAAGTTGGGCTTCGAATATGACAAAGTTAGACTTCAGATATGACAAAGTTAGCTTCAATCGGTCATGACTAAAATGTACATGACGAAGTGACTTCGTATATGACGAAGTTGGACTTCGGATATAAAAAGTTAGACTTCATATATGACGATTCTAAGCTTTGACTGACCATGACCAATCGTGCATGACAAAGTGAAACTTTGTATATGACGAAGTTAGACTTCGGATATGATGAAGTTAAGTTTCAATTGATCAAAACCAAATCATGTATGATTTCGTATATGATGAAGTTACGGTGCATTGTCAAACTATAAAATAACGTGTTAATTATATACCCGGTCATAAATGGGGTTAGTTAAGATAAACATGGAAAGTATGGACCATAAATCGTGATTGAATCCAATAGAGGATTCTAAATCTGCCCCTAGAACTAAACTAGATAGGAACTAACTTGTTACGGAAATAACTTCTATGGAAGTTCTAAACATGATAGGACTCCTACCAAGAGTTTAGAAAAACCACAAACTTGGAAATTTCCCCATCATTAGACTTTCATATTAACCCAATTCGTGCCCCATCAAGAGGTGGTTTCTAAAGGTTTCCTACCCCAATTGGGACGAAAATCCTCTAGTCATGGAAGGGATCAAGCTAAAACCGCAACTCCACTTCCCTAGTTACAATAGGACTCCTAACAATCCTAATCTACAAGTACTCGTCATAAAGGGGACGAGTTACCAACTTACTGGAGGACTTGTGGAAGACTAGGTAGAGCACCAGAGGAGGAGGAGATCGCCCAACTGGAGCTTTCTTCCCCAAACCATGATCTGCGTCATACTGCAGAAAACTCTTCTTAGGAATGTTCAAAGGTAGGCAATCTCTCAAGTAAAAATCTAATTAATCTTATCTATAGATAGTCTATGATATTGGTAACAAAGGCCCTATATTTTTTTCCAGATTTCATCCATCAAGTTGCGACATTTTCATGTTCAAAGTTTCATTGTTTCATGTACCTGTGACCTCTTGTTTGCCCTTGTTCTCCATGAAATCCTTGTGAAAGTCCTTGATTTCTTTTGGGTATATCTTGTTAAGAATCATGTTAGTTTTGTTTTAAACTGGTTCCATAATTTTCATGCTTTATACATTGAGATCTAAGTTTTTACTCTAGCTTTAAAACCCCAAATTTCTGAACCATCATGCTATAATACCATGTTGAGTTGTCGTTAAGTTCTGGTAAGTAGTGTAACATGATATCAAGTGATATTAAGGTTAAACCATGCTAATTTCCCTATCTAAAAGATATGTGCAGGATCTTAATTCGTTCTCTTTTAATTCTCTTTCACAGGCACACACCACACAACCTTATCTTTCTGCCATGGAATGTTCAAGAAATCATTTCCATAATATATCTAGTAATTAAGTGCAAATATTTCATGTAACTTCCTTATTATTTTAATGGACTTATCTTCATTTTATTCGCTCGTTTTGGATATCGTTATTGCGCTCCTCTACCTTCGAGCACATGTTTTCTATACACACTTTTCTTGACTTGGATGGACTCTCCGTTTGGGAAGACTCTTATTCGGACCAGGTAATCCTTGTTCAAGGCCTCCATAAGACTCCTTGGCTTTGGCATACATCCATGGCTGACGAGCAGGTTGTACCATCAATATCTATGATACCCTTAGAGTTCAGCATGATCCAATGACCATAGATTTCTCTCTCTTTGATATCACAAGGACCTCTGGACTATGTTCATAGCTCTGCCAGTGGACGGTTAGTGATTCTACCAGACTGCCAGCACCAATCATGTCTGTTGTGCAACTGTTACTATCGCCAGTTTTAATGTCGTTTTATGTGCATTGACCTATAGTTCTCATCTATTCCATATTTACTTATCTATTCTCGTTCTCTCCATACTCTCATCTATTCTTCAATTACTCTCATCTATTCTTGGTACTCTATTTGGCCATCTATTGGTTGTCTAAGATAACAAAACATAATCAATGTTCAGCAATATATAAAGGGCCCGATCTGGTCTGGGAGGTGCACCCAAAAGTGCTATTTGCCCGCAGGAGTTCAGTGATCAGGGTGTTTGGCATTAAATCCAAGTGCTATACTATCTAGATTAATCTAAGACAATCAACCCAAGTGGTATATTCTCTCAACTGTCTACGGATAAAGTTGCTTATTTTATTCCTCTTTTTTTAACTATCTATCATTAGTTTGTTATCTTTTCTGATTATTTATATGGGTTGGTCTTTTATTGCTCTTAGTCTATTTATATGCGGCTTTTACTATTCTTCTGTACTCTACTATCTCGTTGATGATCTCATATTGCCAGTGTATTACTCTCTTGCTCAACCTATTTCTGCTAACTGATTGCTATTGCTTGACATGATGTTTTGTTATTGCTCTCTATCATGACTTGACATATATCATAAAGTAATCATGTTCCTTGTGATATACTTGATTCATATGCTATTGAACCGCGCTATGTATGCTATTATTCTCTCAACATTACTTGACTCTCTCTATCATTAGTCACTATGATCTTTAATGCATTAATCCTTCAAAGCGTGCTTGGCTCATGAGATTAAGTCCTACTGAGCATTATTGCTCAACCCCCTGCGTATTTATCAAGGTGTTTTAGGTGAGTCAGATGATGATGTTACCAATATCATTGGGACAGAACTAGAGTGATGAGCAACCCGGTGTCATATCAATGGAGTTACCCTAGTTTAATAGAGTCTAGTTAGATACTGTTTAAATTTTCTTTCTAATGAAATGGTTGTCACTGATCCCTATGTATTGGCTCAATGGTTATGATAGTCTTGTGAGTTATAATAAAATGAGAGTTATTATTGTCCATTAGTTGTTCTGAATCACTCAACTGTTGTGCAAGACACACTACTATTTACTTGGCTCACGTCTCCCCGATTTATTCTACTGCTAAATTGGTGGGGCGTGACAGTAAGATCCACGTGGAGCATGAAGAGTAGATTTATAGATTAGTACTTAGTATGTGGAGTTAATTGTAGTTAGAACATTTAATGCTATGTAGTTGGAGATTAGCTATGTTATGTTATGTTTTGCTACTTTCTTTTACTTAGACTATATAGATTGTGATATGTGGATTATAAAGCTGATGGAACAATTGTTCTTTATTTTTCACTGTAATTTCATTATCTATTTGTGTAAATCTCAATCTATGTGTCTATCATTGAAGTCTTTTCCCTTAAACATCTCCCTTCTGTTGACATGGGTCAGGGGGATTGTATTGGGTCTGTGTGGACGTTACCCTAGAGATGATGAAGGGATATTCCTAGATACATGGTACAAACCAAATCATTCAGAGTATTCAAGAAAAGAACATTGGTAACTCACAGTCATCTCATGTCATCTTTGATGAAAGAATCATAGTAAGACAAGACTGATGACTATGATGAATGGTCAAGGAAACTCAAGATCTAAATATACATGATAAATAGTCTGATTTGAGGAATTAAAGGAAAGAGAACAAAAGCATGATGATTTGCCTAAGGATTGGAAATTTTCTAAAGACCATTCGAAAGAAAACGTATTAGGTGATCTACAAGCAAGAATAGGACAGAGTCAGATTTTTCAAACATGATTACATGGCATTTGTACACAAATAGAACCCAAAGTATCAATGAAGCATGGCCAGATGAGTCATGGATCACAACCAATGCAAGAGAGAAGAGTTGAATCCGTTCAAGAGAATCAAGTATGACACCCACAAGAATTTGCGGGATTACCGATTGATATTTCCGACGGATTATTATCCGTCGGTAATTCCGTCGGAATTACCGACTAAAACATATCGGTCGGAAAATCCGTCGGAATATTCCGACGGAAATTATCCGTCGGAATATCAGTCGGAACTAAGATAATACCGACGGATATTCCGACGGAAATAATACCGTCGGAATATCCGTCGGTAATACGCTATTCCAATCCCGCGAAACCCCCCTTCTTCCCCTCCCCCTCCTTTCCCACTCCGTCTCTTCTCTCTCTCTCTCTCCTCGCCTCTCTCTCTCTCTCTCTCTTCTCTCTCTCTCTCCTCTCTTCTCTCTTCTCTCTCTCTCTCCTCTCTCTCCTCTCTCTCTCTCTCTCTCTCTCTCTCTCTCTCGCCGCCTGCAGCGCCGCCGTCGCCCCAAGCTCCCGCCACCGCCGCTCCCTCGCGCCGCCGTCGAGACGCCGGCCCGCGTCGCCCCCGCCTGCCGCAGGTACCCCGTCGCCACCTCCCCTTCCCACCGTGCCCCCTCCCCCCTACGGGATGCCCCCCCCACCCCCCCCCACCCGGCCCCCTCCCCCCCCACCGCCCCCCTCCCCCCTGCGGGATTGCCCCCCCCCTCCCCCCACCCGGCCCCCCCCTCCCCTGCACCCCGGCCCCTCCCATTTCCCTCACTGGCCCCCTCCCCCCTGCGGCCCCCCCCATCGGCCCCTGCCCCCCCCACACCCGGCCCCCTCCGGGATGCCCCCCCCCCACCCGGCCCCCTCCCCCCCCACCCGGCCCCCCCCTCCCCCCCCCCTCCCCTTCCCCCCACCTGGCCCCCTCCCAGGATGCCCCCCCCCCCCCCGGGGCCCCCCCTCCCCTGCACACACCCCTCTCCCCTTCCCACCCACGGCCCCCTCCGGGATGGCCCCCCCCCCCCCCACGGCCCCCCTCCCCCTCCTGCACCCGGCCCCCCTCCTCCTGCACCCTAATAAATTAATACATGTAAACTAAATAAATATAATTAAGAATTACATGTGACATTAACATAATTAACATGTACTAATCTATTTTAAATAAATATCTAAAAAAACTTAATTTAATTAGTTACTTTTCACCACCCATTTAACTTTCTATTAGAATGGTCGTCAACTATATAAAATACTATATTTGTTTGTTATAAAGTCTAATCAGATGTAGAGAAAATTTAAAACGAGTTGGGGTTAACCCTAACTACTTTTCTTTATTACTTTTTTATTGTACTATGTGCTACCATCTACCATCTTTTTATATTAAATTTTTATTGTACAGGAACTCACATAGACCATGGTTTTGGTAAAAAGAGAATTGTTGTCACAAGTAATTAATCAATGTTAATTTAAATCAATTATGATTTCATTCCTTAATGGTTTGCATGTATTAATATATTTTTACAATTACATGGATCTATTGTTGTTCAAACAGAGGACAAGATTTAAATGAAGCAACATATTCTCATGTTCTGTATGTCATAGGCCGATTGTGACTCTTGTTGTACATTACTACATATTATATGTTGATGATGCTAATTAAATTTAAGGAGATTACTTTGTTGCATATATGAAAGATGCAAATTGCTTGTAATAATGAAAGAAGAATTTTATTACTTTGCTTATAATTACACATGTTGAATTATATTTAAGGCCGCCTGTGAGACTTAGTTCTTTGTGATATTTTTGTATGAAATGACTACATGAAAGCCATAGACATATAATCTTTGCATTTTGGAGTGATTTGTTAGATTTGGTAATGCATATTATATTTTAATAATCTCATTAAAATTTTAAATGTAAACCATCATTGTTAAGTTTTTGTTCCACAAGAAAATACTAAACATATTGTCGTACTTAAAATAAAAATAAGAAACAAAGTCGCCCTCCCTTTTTTTAAGGTTCTGAAAAATCTTAAAATAAAAATAAGAAAACGGGGATAAGAGATGGGAATTAGGGGATGACTTATTCCCCACTTACATCTTTTTTTTTTTTTGGATATCTTCAAAATATTTAAATCACCTTTGCCCATTTTTTTACATGCCAAATGTAGAGTTGGCTGACGTGGATCGGCCGTACGGCCGATCCAGCTCAGCTGGGTTACCCAGGGGCCCAAATAACCAGCATTTCTCTATCCATTATGCTTGGTGGGATTTTAAAGGGAGGGGCAGGTTAGTCCGTTTTCAACATCCATTTAATTATCATGGATAGATCTAGTAAAATACATTATATATATAAGGAAATATAGTTAACTATGGGGTGAGGCGAGATAAAAAATTTAGGGATATATATATAAGAATTAATCGCATTTCATATATATATATATATATATAAAGAAAATATCAAAATGAGGATTAAAAATTACATACAAGACGCCAGAAGAAGGATAAGAGTACTCTTCAGAAAATGTTATTCTACCAATAATAGAAACTAAACAAAAATTACATACAAGACGCCAGAAGAAGGATAAGAGTACAATTCGTCGAGTACAAATGCCCCCCTCCCCCTCCCCGTCCCAGCACCCCCTTCCCATCCTGGCGCCCCCCTTCCCCTACAAGTTCCTTCTCCTAATTGCTTATATTCAAAGCTTTTGGTAAATTAAGTTATTTTTTATTTATCTTGCTCGCTGTTATTTTTTTACGCTTGACATGAAAATAAACAATGCAATGACTTTCTTTGTTAAACATATTGTTTACTTTCACAAATTCACACTGCAAGTTAATCATTCAACATTTGTATGTTTATTTGTAGCCATTTGAGAGATTTTTTCATATTTACCATATTATGATTTAATTTCATATTTTAAATTACTCATGAATAAAATGTTATAAATTTTTTGTAATTAGTGATGAGAGTTCGCGATTGGAAATTAGACTCAAAGAAGAACAAATGTCAACGTATCAAAGTACTTGTTTGTTTGAACGTAAAATATTTCCGCTCGATATTCGAAGATTGCATGATGGTTTACTTTTGGTGAAAGAGAAGATGACGAAAATCATAAAGATTATTCGGAAAGAAGAAAGACAAAGTTTAGAAAATAAAAGTGGATTATCTGTTATTGTTCAAGATGAAAAAGGAGTGCGATATTCTGTAATCTTACGACGCAGTTGGTGTGGTAGTATGTACATGTTTATTGGAAAAGACTGGTGTAAATTTGTGAAAAATAATTGTGTCAAAGAACTTGACATTCTCAAAGTTATGTCTTCCCATTATGTACGAAGAGATGTATTTGGCAAACTATATTTAGGGATATCAGTGGTTTTCACTCCCTAGGAAATCTACTGAGAAGCTGGTGAATAAAGAGCCGATCAAGTGGTGGTGGCCTAATATGAAGACATCACGGTTTGTGTGTTTTTAATGTTCAATACCATTAAGTATTTATATAGTGCTCAAATTTATTTGATATTCATGTATGTTTACTCTTCATTTATCTTTACGTCAACGCTTTATTTCACCCATTAGCTCTGGGACTCTCCATATAACGTATGTATGGTACTTGAATGATGTGAGGGTGTGTTGGATTTTAACTCGGGACATGACATTAATATGTAGGAAAAATGTCGGAGAATCGGTCATGGATGTACCTGGAATAGTGAATGGAGTTGTGACCGAGGAGTTTAAAGACGGAGTTGACAGTTTTATTGAGTTTGCATTGAGTAATACATCAGTAGCAGTTGATCCGATGGGTAACATCCGATGTCCGTGTTCGGCTTGTAAGAACAGAAAGTGGATATCGACATGGGATGTGCAGCATCATCTGTATACGAGAGGATTTGTTGGCCATTATGAGTTATGGTCGTGTCATGGTGAGTTGAATATTCAGTCGTCTGCACCAGCTAATTACTTTGCCTCCACAAGTACGTACGTAGACATGGTTGTCGATGCTGCTGGTCCGGAGTTCAATATTCATGAAGATCAAACAAATGAAGAAGTGCCGAATGATACAGCTCAGAGATTTTATCAGTTACTTCGAGATGCTGATGAGCCATTATGGGATGGTTGTGAGAAGCATACACGGTTGTCTGCAGTGTCGCAGCTATTGAATTTGAAATCTGAATTTCATATGAGCGAGAGTTGTTTTGACCGGCTTCTCTTACTGGTCAAGAGCATGCTTCCTCAATCAGAGAGGTTACCTGCTGACTTTTACCGTGCGAAGAAGATGGTGAATGATTTGGGGCTTGGTTTTATGAAAATTGATGCATGTCGAATCACTGTATGCTGTACTACAAAGAGGATGCAGATAAGACATCATGCTGTATTTGTAAGCATGATAGGTTCAAGCCCAAGAGAGGGACAAGTCAAAGCAGAAGGATGTTCCGTATAAGTCATTGCGGTACTTTCCTATCACACCCAGATTGCAGCGATTGTTCATGTCCTCGAGGACAGCTGGACATATGACATGGCATGCGGAAAGAGTCCGTCGCGACGAAGGTGAAATGAGTCATCCTGCCGATGGTGAAGCTTGGGCTCATTTTAGCCGTACTCATCCTTACTTCTCAAGGGATCCACGCAACGTACGGCTTGGTTTATGCACAGATGGTTTCAATCCTTTCGGAGGCTCGGTGGCATCTTACTCATGTTGGCCAGTATTCTTAACACCGTATAACCTTCCGCCAGGCATGTGCATGAAGCGTGAGAATCTGTTCCTTTCATTGCTGATTCCGGGTCAAAAAGTCCAGGAAAGAATATAGACATATATCTCAGACCGTTGATTGATGAGATGAAATTGTTATGGTCAGATGGTGTGCAGTCTTATGATGCATCCAGAAAACAGAATTTCAATCTGAAGGCTGCATTAATGTGGACAATAAGTGACTTTCCAGCCTACGGCATGTTATCTGGCTGGAGCACACATGGGAGGTTGGCATGTCCTTATTGCATGGAGGATTCTAAATCATTTGTGTTGAAATCTGGGGGGAAATCTTGTTGGTTCGATTGTCATCGGCGGTTTCTACCAGTGACCATCCTTTCCGAAAGCAAAAGGATTCTTTTATTAAAAATACAACTGTGATGGAGGAGGTAGATATGGAACGGGTGTCTGGTGGAAACATGGCGAGGTGGGTCCAGAACTTACCGACTGTAACACAACTGGCTGGTAGTACCCGACAAATCCCTGGCTTTGGGAAGGATCACAATTGGGTGAAGCAAAGCATTTTTTGGGAATTGCCTTATTGGTCAACACTTTGATACGTCATAACCTAGATGTCATGCATATAGAGAAGAATGTTTTTGATAATGTGTTCAACACAGTTATGGACGTCAAAGGTAAAATGAAGGATAACGTCAAGGCACGGGTCGATTTGAAAGTACTTTGCAAACGTCCAGAACTAGAGCTACAGCATGTTCAAGGAAAAGTGGTGCAACCTAAAGCTGCATATGTGCTTGGGGCCAGACAGATTAAGGAAGTGTTGCAATGGTTAAAGCAATTGAGATTTCCGGATGGATATGTCTCGAATATTGCGCGTTGTGTAAATGTCAACGAGGGAAAAATATACGGAATGAAGAGTCATGACTGCCATGTTTTCATGCAAAGACTGATGCCTCTTGCTTTTCGTGAGTTGTTCCGAAACAAATATGGGGAGCAATGACTGAGCTGAGTCAATTCTTCAGGATTTTATCTGCATCAGAACTCAAAATCATGACTTGCAAAATATAGAGCAAAATATAATTCAGACAGTCTGCAAATTAGAGAAGATATTTCCTCCAGCATTCTTTGATTCAATGGAGCACCTGATCATCCATTTACCATATGAGGCAAGGGTCGGAGGACCAGTACAATTTCGATGGATGTATCCGTTTGAGAGGTATATTTCTACATCTCAATTTATTGCCATTACGACGATCTTTTATATTACTTATGTATGCATTTGAATTATTGTCGTAGGTGCATGCACGATCTTAAGATGAAAGTCCGTAACAAAGCACAAGTTGAGGGCTCCATTACTCAGGCGTACCTCATTGAGGAGATATCGAACTTCTGTTCGATGTACTTTGACACGGAAATACGAACCCGACGCACTCAACCTCCACGTAATGATGATGGTGGAGATTCCGAGGTGTCAGACCGACTCTCTGTATTCAAGTGTGCCGGACGGGCGTTCGGATCTTCATCTACTCGCGCACTCCAAGACAGAGAGTTGGTAGCTGCGGAGATCTACGTGTTCATGAATTGCGAAGAACTAGACCCTTACATTCAGTAAGCTCTCCACGCTTATTCGTCATCATTTGCGTGCATTACTGCAGAACCTAACGGTTGTGTGACATTTACATTGCAGAGAGTTTGACTCGGTCATATTGCGACGGAATCCACGTCTAACTGACGTGCAGGTTGAAAAGGAACGGGAGAAGTCTTTTCCTACTTGGTTAAGATCTCGAGTATGTGTCTAATTATTTTGAAACATAAGTGTTATGTTTTTATGCAGACTGAGTTGAAGTCATTTATTCAATGTTTGTCTATTTATCTCATAATAGGTTGAACAAGGCTTCATTCCCGATTCAAGAGTACAACAGATTAGTTTTGCCCCTCGAAGATTGTACGTGTCTATCCAGGCTACATTGTGAATGGATACAGATTTCACACGAGAGATTATGGACGGAATAAGTCTACGATGAACAGCGGCGTATGTGTGAAGGGAAGTGCCTATAATGAAAATGAAATTGACTATTATGGCATTCTCGAAGAAGTCATTGAACTGCAATTTTTGGGACAAGACAACAATGTATTTCTGTTCAAGTGTCATTGGTTTGACCCGACATCTATTCGTCATGACACAACATATGGATTAATCGATGTGAAGCATAAGTCCAAATTGAGTACATATGAGCCATTCATCCTGGCGGCACAAGCCCAACAAGTTTATTATTCAAATTATACATCCCTCAAATTAAGAGATTGGTGGGCTGCATGTAGAGTGAAATCAAGACTATTCCTGAGTATGAGCTCTCCCGACTGATGATGAGCTCGAAGGTGTTAATGACAACTTTTTCCAATCAGATCGGAGTGACGCACGAGAGTTGGCAGCTTCTACGCAGTACAATGTTCATGATATAAATGAAACAATTTCCTTACATAAGGATAACGAACAAGAAGAAGTTGACCCAAATGTCGCTGAGCGGGAGGTGGAGTCTGATGTGGAGGAAGACTCCCAAGATGATGAGGATGAATTCCAGGATGATGATGAAGATGATGCTGAATTAAACATGTCTTCAGCATCTGATGATGAATATAGATAATATACTGCATATTTTGTAAGAAATTGGTGTTGTTGTTCATTACATGTTCATAATAAATTGCTACTTCAAATTGAGTGCTGATGACTTATATCTTTATTGTATCAATAGAGATATGGTACGTGGAGGACGCAGTCGGAGGGTTGCCACGTCCGTTGGCAGAGGACTGCCTCCCCGTCCACGTCTGCCTCCAGGTCCGCGACAGGTATATGCATATGTACACAAAAAACCAATGGGTATTATTGTTTTATTGATTTCACGAGAACTAACGTACATACAATTTTACAGGGACTGCCTCCCCGTCCACGCCCGTCTTCCAGCGACAGGTAAATTTCTATATGTTGTTTATTTGAAATTCATAATTTCTAATGTGTATGAAATTTTGCAGGGACTGCCTCCCCGTCCACGCCCGTCGTCCCAGCGACAGGTAATTTTCTACATTGTTGTTTATTTGAAATTCATAATTTCTAATGTGTATGAAATTTTGCAGGGACTGCCTCTCCGTCCACGCCCGTCGTCCCAGCGACAGGTAAATTTCTATATTGTTGTTTATTTGAAATTCATAATTTCTAATGTGTATGAAATTTTGCAGGGACTGCCTCCCCGTCCACGCCCGTCGTCCCAGCGACAGGTATTTTCTACATTGTTGTTTATTTGAAATTCATAATTTCTAATGTGTATGAAATTTTGCAGGGACTGCCTCCCCGTCCACGCCACCTTCGTCTTCTTCCTCACCACAAGGTAAACATATGTTTCAATAGATTAGTATGTTTGGTCTCTTGCAATTTATACAATAAAAGTGTACTAAATTGTTTTCAACAGAGGTGGAGAGGGAGAGCCAGATCAGCAGTGAGGAGGGCCTCAGCTACCAGGACGACAACCATGCTGGATCTCAGGGTAAAGTTCATCATCTGTGTTACTGTATTTGTTATTTAGGATATACATTTCATGTAGAAAATTAATGTGGAATTGCAGGGGGAAGATAGATCCCAGTCCTGCTTCCCGCTATATTACGACGTTGGTCCACGCACATATTCCAGGACCAGTGGATGCATGGAGAGACTTCCCGGTGCCAGTCCGGGATTTATTATTTGACATGTTTACGGTATTTTTATTTTTAGAAGAGTTGAAGTCATTTATTCAATTATTATTATTTAGGTTTATTGCAAAACGTTGATTAATTTTATTTCTTTACAGCGGAGGTTCGCGTTCACGAGACCGAGGATCTCCCTCGGGCTCGAGCCGTCTGGGAGATTACGGCCCAGACTAATTAAGAAAGTCGATGTGGGAGGCACGGGACAAGGCAATGAAGACCACAGGGAACCGGGATCCTATGGCTTGGGTGGATTACGGCCCTGTTGGCTGCGGAGGGAATTGGGAGTCCCTTTGCGCGCGTTGGGCTGCTGGACCATGGCAGCAGCGGTCACAGGCGGCAATACGCAACAGAGCAACTCAACCGGAGAAGAATGTGCATACTAGTGGATCCGTATCTTATGCGACCCACAGTCAAAAATTGGTAAGTATTTTATTGTTCGATTCATATATACATATGGATTATTATTGTGAAACTAACTAATTTTGTTGAATTTTAAGCATCACGACCTGGAGCGTGCCCCTACTTTCCGCGAGTTATTTGACCGGACTCATAAGCGGAAGGGGACGGATGACTATGTTACCGAGAGTGCCCGCACGATTGCTGTAAGTCAAGCTTTAAATTATGAATTCAATTATGATATTAAAGTAATTTGTTTTCAATAATTTAATTTTAAATTATTTTACAGGAGACGTACGACAGGACGATGGCGGAGCGCTACACAGAGGGCACTCCCCAGCCAGATTTGGATGCGGACGCTTGGGTCGAGGCAGCGGGAGTGCCGAGGAAGGGTCGAGTGTACGGCTTTGGGGACAGCCTGGATACTCATCGAGTGTTGTCCTCATATGCCAGTTCGATCGCTCCTCCGGCACACGCGAGTTCATCTTCTGCGCCGCCCGTCAGTGGTGTAGAGGACATTAGAGGCATCATTCGGGAGGAGCTACGTACAGAGCTACAGACGCAGGGGGAAGAGCTACAGACGCAGCGGGTAGAGCTACAGGCGCACGGGTAGAGATAGAGACGCAGCGGGTACAGCTACAGATGCAGTTCAGCGATATGGTTCAGCAGTTCATGTCAATAATGCAGGGAGTACGCCCCACACAGCCAGCAGCTCAGGTCAATATTAGTATTAATTTCATATACTTAGGATTGGGCCGGGGGTCCAACACGACCGGTGGGTTAAAGTAACGTGTACAAACTAACGGAATCCAATTTGGATCCCCGCATTGGGTTGGGCATTCAAAGGACCGATCTAAAAACACGGTCAACCATATATAAATGGTTAAAACACGCAACCCGGGGGTCCAAAATCCCAATAGGGATCGGATCGGCGTTCCGTTTTCTCCGACACGACCAGGTGGGTTAAAGTGACGTGTGGGAACTGACGGAATCCAATTTTGATCTCCGGATGGGTCGGGCGTTCAATTGACGGATCTAAAAAATACCCAAGTATATATATAAAGGGTCAAAACACACACAACCGGGGGTCCAAAATCCCAAATAGGGATCGGATCGGCGTGACGTTTTCTCCGACACGACCGGGGGGTTAAAGTGACGTGTGGGAACTGACGGAATCCAATTTGGATCTCCGGATTGGGTTGAGCATTCAAATGACGGATCTAAAAAACACCCAAGTATATAAAGGGTCAAAAACACAACCCGGGGGTCTAAAATCCCAAATAGGGATCCGATCGACGTGCCGTTTTCTCCAACACGACCGGGTGGGTTAAGTGACGTGTAGAAACTGACGGAATCCAATTTGGATCGCCGGATTGGGTGGGCATTCAAAGGACCGATCTAAAAACACGGTCAACCATATATAAATGGTTAAAACACGCAACCCGGGGGTCCAAAATCCCAAATAGGGATCGGATCGGCGTGCCGTTTTCTCCTCCGACACGACTAGGTGGGTTAAAGTGACGTGTGGGAACTGACGGAATCCAATTTGGTCGGGCGTTCAATTGACGGATCTAAAAAATACCCAAGTATATATTAAGGGTCAAAACACACAACCCGGGGGTCCAAAATCCCAAATAGGGATCGGATCGGCGTGCCGTTTTCTCCGACACAACCGGGTGGTTAAAGTGACGTGTGGGAACCGACGGAATCCAATTGGATCTCTGGATTGGGTTGAGCATTCAAATGACGGATCTAAAAAACACCCAAGTATATATAAAGGGTCAAAACACACAACCCGGGGGTCTAAAATCCAAATAGGGATCCGATCGACGTGCTGTTTTCTCCAACGCGACCGGATGGGTTAAAGTGACGTGTAGAAATTGACGGAATCCAATTTGGATCCCCGGATTGGGTTGGGCATTCAAAGGACCGATCTAAAAACACGGTCAACCATATATAAATGGTTAAAACACGCAACCCGGGGGTCCAAAATCCCAAATAGGGATCGGATCGGCGTGCCGTTTTCTCCGACACGACCAGTCGGTTAAAGTGACGTGTGGGAACTGACGGAATCCAATTGGATCTCCGGATTGGGTCGGGCGTTCATTGACGGATCTAAAAAATACCCAAGTATATAATAAAGGGTCAAAACACACAACCCAGGGGTCCAAAATCCCAAATAGGGACCGGATCAGCGTGTCGTTTTCTCCGACACGACCGGTGGGCTAAAGTGACGTGTGGGAACTGACGGAATCCAATTTGGATCTCCGGATTGGGTTGAGCATTCAAATGACGGATCTAAAAAACACCCAAGTATATATAAGGGTCAAAACACACAACCCGGGGGTCTAAAATCCCAAATAGGGATCCGATCGACGTGCTGTTTTCTTCAACACGACCGGGTGGGTTAAGTGACGTGTAGAACTGACGGAATCCAATTTGGATCCCCGCATTGGGTTGGGCATTCAAGGACCGATCTAAAAACACGGTCAACCATATATAAATGGTTAAAACACGCAACCCGGGGGTCCAAAACCCCAAATAGGGATCGGATCGGCGTGCCGTTCCTCCAACACGACCAGGTGGGTTAAAGTGACGTGTGGGAACTGAAGGAATCCAATTTGGATCTCCGGATTGGGTCGGGCGTTCAATTGACGGATCTAAAAAATACCCAGTATATATATAAAGGGTCAAAACACACACCCGGGGGTCCAAAATCCCAAATAGGGATCGGATCGGCGTGCCGTTTTCTCCGACACACCGGGTGGGTTAAAGTGACGTGTGGGAACTGACGGAATTCAATTTGGATCTCCGGATTGGGTTGAGCATTCAAATGACGGATCTAAAAAACACTCAAGTATATATAAAGGGTCAAAACACACAACCCGGGGGTCTAAAATCCAAATAGGGATCCGATCGACGTGTCGTTTTCTCCAACACGACCGGGTGGGTTAATGTGACGTGTAGAAACTGACGGAATCCAATTTGGATCCCCGGATTGGGTTGGGCATTCAAAAGACCGATCTAAAAACACGGTCAACCATATATAAATGGTTAAAACACGCACCCGGGGGTCCAAAATCCCAATAGGGATCGGATCGGCGTGCCGTTTTCTCCGACACGACCAGGTGGGTTAAAGTGACGTGTGGGAACTGACGGAATCCAATTTTGATCTCCGGATTGGGTCGGGCGTTCTATTGACGGATCTAAAAAATACCCAAGTATATATATAAAGGGTCAAAACACACAACCCGGGGGTCCAAAATCCCAAATAGGGATCGGATCGGCGTGCCGTTTTCTTCGACCGACCGGGTGGGTTAAAGTGACGTGTGGGAACTGACGGAATCCAATTTGGATCTCCGGATTGGGTTGAGCATTCAAATGACAGATCTAAAAACACCCAAGTATATATAAAGGGTCAAAACACACAACCCGGGGGTCTAAAATCCCAAATAGGGATCCGATCGACGTGCCGTTTTCTCCAACACGACACCGGGTGGGTAAAAGTGACGTGTAGAAACTGACCGAATCCAATTTGAATCCCCGGATTGCATTGGGCATTCAAACGACGGATCTAAAAACACGGCCAAGCATATATAAATGGTCAAAACACACACAACCCGGGGGTCCAAAATCCCAAATAGGGATCGGATCGATGTGCCATTTTCTCCGACACGATCGGGGGGTTAAAGTGACGTGTGGGAACTGAAGGAATCCAATTTGGATCTCCGGATTGGGTGGGCATTCAAAGGACGGATCTAAAAACACCCAAGTATATAAAAGGTTAAAACACACAATCTGGGGGTCCAAAATCCCAAATAGGGATCGGATCGACGTGCCGTTTTCTCCGACACGACCGGGTGGGTTAAAGTGACGTGTAGAAACTGACAGAATCCAATTTGGATCCCCGGATTGGGTTGGGCATTCAAAGGACGGATCTAAAAACACGGCCAGCATATATAAATGGTCAAAACACGCAACCCGGGGGTCCAAAATCCCAATAGGGATCCGATCGGCGTGCCGTTTTCTCCGACACGACCGGGTGGGTTAAAGTGATGTGTGGGAACTGACGGAATCCAATTTGGATCTCCGGATTGGGTTGGGTATTCAAAGGACGGATCTAAAAACACCCAAGTATATATAAAAGGTTAAAACACACAACCCGGGGGTCCAAAATCCAAATAGGGATCGGATGGACATGACGTTTTCTCCGACACGACCGGGTGGGTAAAGTGACGTGTAGAAACTGACGGAATCCAATTTGGATCCCCGGATTGGGTGGGCATTCAAAGGACGGATCTAAAAACACGGCCAAGCATATATAAATGGTCAAAACACCCAACCCGGGGGTCCAAAATCCCAAATAGGGATCGGATCGGCGTGCCGTTTTCTCCGACACGACCGGGTGGGTTAAAGTGACGTGTGGGAACTAACGGAATCCAATTTGGATCTCCGGATTGGGTTGTGCATTCCAAGGACAGATCTAAAAACACCCAAGTATATATAAAAGTTTAAAACACACAACCCGGGGGTCCAAAATCCCAAATAGGGATCGGATCAACGTGTCGTTTTCTCCAACACGACCGGGTGGGTTAAAGTGACATGTAGAAATGACGGAATCCAATTTGGATCCCCGGATTTGGTTGGGCATTCAAAGGACGGATCTAAAAACACGGCCAAGCATATATAAATGGTCAAAACACGCAACCCGGGGGTCCAAAATCCCAAATAGGGATCGGATCGGCGTGCCGTTTTCTCCGACACGACCGGGTGGGTAAAGTGACGTGTGGGAACTGACGGAATCCAATTTGGATCTCCGGATTGGGTCGGACGTTCAATTGACGGATCTAAAAAACACCCAAGTATATATAAAGCGTCAAAACACACAACCGGGGGTCCAAAATCCAAATAGGGATCGGATCGACGTGCCGTTTTCTCCGACACGACCGGGTGGGTTAAAGTGACGTGTGGGAACTGACGGAATCCAGTTTGGATCTCCGGATTGGGTTGGGCATTCAAAGGACGGATCTAAAAACACCCAAGTATATATAAAAGGTTAAAACGCACAACCCGGGGGTCCAAAATCCCAAATAGGGATCGAATCGACGTGTCGTTTTCTCCGACATGACCAGGTGGGTTAAAGTGACGTGTAGAAACTGACGGAATCCAATTTGGATCCTCGGATTGGGTTGGGCATTCAAAGGACGGATCTAAAAACACCCAAGAAAATGATGGATCTAAAAATAGTATTGTATTAAGCTTGAGAAATAATCACATGTTTTAAATTTCATTTTTGAAAATACTGTATGTCTTTTATTATTATTAATGTTTCTCATTTAATTTGTTTTAATATAGGATCCAGCTCCAGACGTTGATGAGGCAGGGACAGCAGACGATCCAGCAGATCTATGTTGATTTTCGTATTCATTAAGCTATATGATTTATATTTATTGTATTTTATGATTTTATGTTGATTGTTAGTATTTGTTAAATTTATGAATATTGTAGCAGGTTTGACATTGTAGCGATGTATTTTTATTTATCTATTTTAAAAAATATATATGTGTATTTTCCGACGGATTTTCCGACGGATAAGTATCCGTCGGAATGTATAAATTACCGACGGAAAAAAGACCGTCGGTAATACCTTCGGAAAGTCCTGACGGATTGGCCGACGGATGTGTATCCGTCAGAACTGATAAATTACCGACGGCTAAATACCGTCGGCAATTCCGTCGGAAAATACTGACGGATTGGCCGACGGATAAGTATCCGTCGGAAAAGATAAATTACCGACGGTTAAAGACCGTCGGCAATTCGGTCGGAAAATACTGACGGCTTTACCGACGGATTAAATCTGTCGGAGGTTTCGACCGAATGCCGACGGAATTTTCATCCGTCGGAAAGTTCTGACCAAGTATTTCCGACGGAAAGTTTCCGACGAGCTTTGGACGGAAAGCGGTCGGAAGGCTCCTTTTCTGACGGAATACCGACGTATTTCCGACGGATTCAGTCCATCGGAAACAGCGCTTTTTCTTGTAGTGAAATCTTGTACAAAGACACGATGACCATCCAGTGATAGGGACTAAATGGGTATTCAGGAATAAAATAGATGAAGAAGGAAATATTACTAGGAATAAAGTAAGACTGGTTGCTCAAGGATATTCTCAAAAAGAGGGGATTCATTATGAAAAAACTTATGCCCCTATAACTTAATTGGAAGCGATCAGAATTCTATTAGTTTTTCCAATAGCCATGAACATCAAGTTGTATCAGATGGATGTAATGAGTGTGTTTTTGAATGGCTATCTGAAGAAAGAAGTTTATGTTGAGCAAGCACATGGATTTGAGGATATAGAATTTTAACATCATGTCTACAAGATGACTAAGGCACTATATATACTGAAGCAAGCACCAAGAGCATGGTATGAAAGACTAAGTGACTTTTTAGTAAGTAATGACTTCTCAAGAGGTAAAAGTGATAGCACTTTATTTATTAAAAATTGATTTCATGGTACCTTAATTGTCTAAATTCATGTACATGATATTTTTTTGTGCTACTAATGTCATTATGTGCAAGAAATTTGAGAAGTTGATGTAAGGTGGATTAGATGAACATAATTAGAGAACTAAACTATTTCCTCGAACTACAAATTAAACAGTTGAAGTAAAACATTCACTTATGTCAAGTCAAGTACCTTGCTCGATTGCGTAAGTGCACACCTCAGTCCAACACCTGATGCATCTGCATATATTTCAAATTCTCCTCCTTCTTTGGGTAGTGTAAGTATCGGGGCTATAGTCAAGCAGTCCTTCAGTGTGCAAAAACTCTTCTCACATTTGTCCGTCCATACAAATGGGTTTTCTTTTCTAATCAACTGGGTCAAAGGCACTATTATGCTGGAGAAATCCTTAATAAACCTTCTATAATACCTTGCTAATCCCAAAAACTTCGGATTTCTGTCACATTGGTAGGCCTCCCCCACTTGAGCACTGCCTAAACCTTGGAGGGATCCACTGCTAGCCCATTCCAACTTATCACATGTCCCAAGAAAGCCACTTTCTTTAGCCAAAATTCACATTTGCTCAGCTTGGCATACAACTGATGATCCCTTAACAACTGCAAAGCTAATTTCAGGTGTTCCATATGTTCCTCCCGAGTCTTGGAATATATTAAGATGTCATCAATAAATACCACCACAAACTTATCCAGGTATGGTCTATACACTTCATTCATTAATTGCATGAAGGTTGCAGGGGTATTGTCAGCCCAAGGGGCATGACAACAAATTCATAGTGCCCATACCGGCTCCTGAAGGCAGTATTATGAATATCTTCTTCTAAAATCCTCAATTGATGGTAGCCGGATCTAAGGTCAATCTTAGAAAAATATTTGGCTCCAGCAATTTGATCAAACAAACTCATCAATCCTCCGTAGGGGACACTTGTTCTTAACTGTGAGTTGATTCAGCTACCTATAGTCAATACATAATCTCATAGATCCATCTTCTTCTTGACAAACAATACAGGTGCTCCTCAGGGTGAGGTATTGGCCTAATAAATCCTTTTTCTAGTAGTTCCATCAACTACTCTTTCAACTCCTTTAGTTCTGCTGGGGACATTCTGTAGGGGGCTCTAGAGATAGGAGCAGCACTTGGAATTAGTGGAATAGAGAAATTAACTCCCCTTTCAGGGGGAATACCTGGCAGCTCATCCGGAAACACATCCAGAAAGTCTCTAACTACTTCAATGTCTTCAATTCTCACCTTCTCCTTTTCCTTTATCACTGATGCAAGGAATGCTACACACCCCTTCCTCATCATTTTGTGGGCTTGGAGAGCGGAGATGAGAGATGGATGCCTTTGGCCCTTAGTGTTGGAATACACCAATCCTGGGTACCCACTAAATGTTACCCTACTCTTTCTACAATCAACGCTAGCCCCATGTTGGGTTAGCCAATCTGCTCCTAAAATCACATATAATGTTCCATGGAGTTCTCCTGCTCCGTGGGTTCCACCACCCTGTGTTGCTTGTAGAATTTTCTGGGTCAAACCCCAGAGGGTTTGCTGCATGGTCCTCATTTGAACCCGTTCAACAGCCATTTGCACAGTGTCATACCTTCAAAAGGGAGAAGGTTGTTAGTGTCTGGTTATTGCACCTGACATTCTTGACTCGTGGCTCTACCCATCTCACTTGGTAATGGACCTTGCTAACTGGCGACACTCAGGTCGGTCAATGTTAAGGGTTTCCCATAATCAGTGCTAAGACCTTGTCGCTCTGATACCACTTCTGTCACACCCTAATTAATCACCATATAAATTTTTTTTTTTGGAATGATGGGGGTGCGACCAAGCGGAATAGACCGATGCACAAAACATGCAACTAGGTTCAGGAGGGAAAACGTTGAGTATTTCAAGCGGTACTAGTCAACTGAAACATTGGGTATCAACACATCGAACATACCTGATAAAACACTTTTTAAAGAACTCAAGTATTACATGAAATTACAGTTTGTCTAGCGTCTATTTCAAATCCTTTATAATTACAATGTTGAGTGGATCTAAAACAAAAGAAAGTTTTTTCCTCTATTCTTCTCCACCAAAAGACTAGACTAGAAGCTCTCTTCACTCATGCCTAGTCCCATGTGTCTCCTCATGCTTATCATCACCGCTTGGAAATATTAAGAGGTTTTAATGAGCTTGTACCTAGTAGGGATTACATCTCAGGGTGTGAGCAAATATATACATGATTAATGAGTTGGTAACAAAATTAGGAGAAGTCAATCAGTTCAACATTTAACAAATATTTATTTTCTAAGTGAATCAAGATGGCAGTAAACATGTAACAAGATTATTTCAGAACAAATGTAGAACCGTCAGATCTCAAAGTTGGCCATTTGCATTTACATACAATAACAAGCTTATCATAACATATTGAGAAGACACTTTCAAATCTTGCAAACATATTAGTATCATGCCAACACCACAAGTCCATACTCCAGCAGTTAACAGGTACGTTGGGGTGCTCCTCCCCAGAACCAGATAGGGCCCTCATATTTGCACAGGCATGTGGTTAGTTGGACTAAAGTCCCAAATAGTGCCAGAACACATGATGGCCAAGAGAGTTCCAATAGGTCAAGTAACAAGGTTCTCACAGAAGTGGGAGTGCTCTTGATGGAACAAGAACTTCAAGAGCATCACTTATAAGGATGTCAAGGTTCAGTGAATGGGGTAAGAATGAGGGAGCCTAGGAAAAATCAAATCATATCAAGGGTTATGTGGGTTCCCTATACATTCTTGCTTGATTTCAATTTCATTTTCCGACAAGTGAATTTTGGGAAGAAGTTGCAGTTGAGTCACAGAGGAGTGGAAATCATGTTGTTTAGGAGTTATGTGAATGCTCTTCATATTATTAAAACTTTTAACATTTGTAGGGTCTTCAGGCAAGAATAGTCTAGCTGCTCTTCTACAAGGCGGTTCACTGGCTGTCAAAAGTGTAGTCGAAGTAAACACCAAATAAGAAAGAAAGGAAAACACTAATTAGGAAGAAAAGGAAAATAGTCCTCATCTAAGAAATGATCAGAGGATACTACCCTCGCTGGTTAGCAGTGGGTGTACATGGTCTCAACAATGGGGTGAGGGTCAGGAACCTCTAACCACCCTATGGACAAGGTTTAAGCAAATCAAGGTTACAAGACTTGGATTCAAATCTCAGAAAGTTAAGATGCTTAGTTTCTGCCTGAGAAGATCTACCTTAATCACTTCAGAACTCTTGCTTCCTCTTCAAACCAAGAAGAAATGATGGGTGAAGCTCCAAGGTTTCCGAGCTTCGAGGTCAGTCACTACTCTTGAGGCTTCTACCACCAGTTCTAACTTCCTCTACCCACAACCAGTGGGGGTTAGAAGGAAGCGTAGGAGTTTGTCTTAAGGGTCCCTATGTTCATGGTAAAGATGGTGGGATTTTGTCAAAGATACACCCTACCTAAGCCATGCCCCAAACCATACTCATGCCATACCTATTATTGATTTGATCCACCAAAAGGTCAGACCACCATACCTGGCCATGCCTATGTTGACTTATTTCAGGGGAAAGGATGGGGGTAGGTAAGGACCACCCATGCCTTGTCATAATTCTTTGTCCTGATGTTACCATGGATTCAAGACCAAGCTCTCAATCGTTTGATGTTCAAAGCTACATCAATTGCTGATGCAGCCCTATCGGTTTTGGAAGGGCTCATCTTGATTGGAGAACAAAATCCTCCATTAATTGGTGTTTAAAAGCCACATCGATTCCTAAATAATCAAAACAATCGATTGGTGAAGTAGAAAAATAGATTGCATAGGAGGCAATCGATCGAAGGAAACATCGATTGCATAGAGGCAATCGATTGAAGGGCACATCGATTGCATAGAGGCAATTGATCGAAGGAAACATCGATTTTCCCACTTGAACATCAATTACTGAAAGAACATTGATTGTCCAGTTCAGCATCGATTACTAAAGGAACATCGATTGTCCCACTTGAACATCGATTATTGAAAGAACATCAATTGTCCAGTTGAACATCAATTACTGAAAGAACATCGATTGTCCCACTTGAACATCGATTACTAAAGGAACATCGATTGTCCTAGTTGTACATCGATTACTGAAGGAACATCGATTGTCCAGTTGGACATCGATTACTGAAGGAACATCAATTGTCCCAATGGACATCGATTACTGAAGGAACATCGATTGTCCCACTTGAACATTGATTACTGAAGGAACATCGATTGTCCCACTTGGACATCGATTACTGAAGGAACATCGATTGTCCAGTTGAACATCGATTATTGAAGGAACATCGTCATATACGAAGCTTTTGCTTCGACTGACTGTATTTTCTTCTGTTTTATACGAAGTTACACTTCGTCATATCCGAAGTTTCACTTCGGACGATAACATTTTTCTTCTGTTTTATACAAAGTTTCACTTCGTCATATCCAAAGTGTTATTTCAACTGACTGTATTTTCTTTTGTTTTACACGAAGTTCCACTTCGTCATATCCGAAGTGTTACTTCGACCGACTGTGTTTTCTTCTTGACCAGTCAAAGTGCTGGTGATTAGTGTACCCCTTCTATGATCTTCCCACATGTTTTATGATTTTCCTTAGCTGGGTTTCCTTACTTTAATTACCCAAATTGAGTCCTTTACTCAATTATTCTCATCAGTTTGCCCTATTTATTTGTGATAAAAATCTAGGGTGTTACACCCTCCCCTACTTAAGGGAATTTGGTCCCCAAATTCACACGCAATATACCATAATTTTCTAGGGGTATGAGAGACCTCACCAAAGGAATAGTTCTGGATGTTTCTTCTTCATTGTCTCCTCTAGCTCCCATGTAGCTTCCTCCAAGCCTCTTCTGCTCCACTGGATCTTCACCATAGATATTGTCCTATTTCGAAGTTGTTGTAGCTTCTTGTCCAAAATCTTTACTGGCTTTTCTTCATAAGTCAAATTCCTTCCCAGCCAGGTCCTCATATCAGATCACATGCTCAGAATCGTAAAGATAATTCCTTAACATGGATACATGAAAGACATTGTGTACCCCTACTAATGATGGAGGCAAGGCAATCCTGTAAGCTACTTCTCCCACTCTTTCTAGGATCTCGAAGGGACCTATAAATATGGCTTTAAGCTTCCCTTTAATTTCAAACCTTTGGACTCCCTGTGTAGGTGACATTTTTAGAAACACATGATCTCCAACTTGAAATTCCATCTCTCTTCACCTATTATCTGCATAGCTCTTTTGTCTTGACTGAGCAGCCTTCAAGCATTCTCTGATAAGCTAAACCTTCTCTGAAGTGCTTACTATCATTTCATGTCCTAACCATTGCCTTTATCCAACTTCTTCCCAACACACGGGTGACTTGCAACTTCGGCCGTATAGGGCCTCAAACGGTGTCATCTTAATGCTTGTCTGATAGATGTTGTTGTATGCAAATTCAACCAAGGAAATCCACTCACTCCAATTTCTATTGAAATCAATCACACAGGCCCGTAACATGTCTTCTACAATCTGGTTGGTCCTCTCAATTTGTCCATCTGTCTGGGGGTGGAATGTGGTGCTAAAGTTTAACTTAGTTCCTAATGCAGATTGCAATCCTTTCCAAAAGTGTGAAGTGAATCAAGGGTCTCTATCAGACACAATGGACAGTGGGATTCCATGGAGTTGGACAATCTCTTTTATGTACAAGGTTGCCAGCACATCAACAAACCATCGACTCTTTATGGGCAGGAAGTGGGCCGACTTTGTCAATCGATCCATAATCACCCAAATCGCATCATGACCACTTCTAGTCCTAGGTAGTCCCATGATAAAGTTCATACCTATACTCTCCCATTTCCATTCAGGTATTTCCAAGGGTTGCAACACTCCTGCAAGCCTAAGATGCTCTGTCTTAACTTGTTGACATGTCAGGCAGCGAGCTACAAATTCTGCCACTTCCCTTTTCATGTTGGGCCACCAATATACTTTCTTCATATCTTGATACATTTTGGTGGCACAAGGGTGTATGGTATACCTGGACTTGTGGACTTCTGTCATTAGCTTCTTCATGAGTCCCTCATTATCAGGTATGCATGTTCTTCCTTGGAATTCCAATCTACCATCACTTGCCACAGCAAAATCTGGTCTCTGGTTAATCTTCTCCTTTATTTCTACCAGGAATGGGTCATTATCTTGCTGTTCTCTGATCTCCTTAAGGAAATCTGAGTGTACTCGGAGACTGGCAATCATCACACCATCTTCATTCTTCTTTACATTCAAATCAAGGCTGGCAAATTTTTCTAGCAATCTTCATTCCTGAACCATCAAACTTGCCAAGGATGCCACAGGTTTTCTACTAAGGGCATCTGCTACTGAATTAGCCTTTCCAAGATGGTAATGAATGGAAAAGTCAAAATCTTTCAAATACTCTAGCCATCTCCTTTGCCTCATATTAAGTTCCTTCTATGAGAATAAGTATTTCAAACTTTTATGATCTGAAAACACCTTAAACTATCCCCCATACAAATAATGGTGTCAGATCCTCAGAGCAAAGACCACGGACGCCAATTCCAAGTCATGCACTGGATAGTTGACTTCGTGCGTCTTCAACTGTCTAGAAGCATAGGCTACCACCTTGCCGATTGCATAAGTACACACCCCAATCCATCACCTGATACATCTCCATATATTTCAAATTCTCCTCCTTCTTTGGCCAGTGTAAGTATCGGGGCTATAGTCAAGTAGTCCTTATGTGTGCAGAAACTCTTCTCACATTCCTTTGTCCATACAAATGGGTTTTCTTTTCTAATCAACTGGGTCAAAGACACTACTATCCTAGAGAAATCCTTAATAAACCTTTCTATAATACCTTGCTAATCCCAAAAACTTCAAATTTCTATCACATTGGTAGGCCTCCCCCACTTGAGTACTGCCTCAACCTTGGAGGGATCCACTGCTAGCCCATTCCAACTGATTGCATGTCCCAAGAAAGCCACTTCCTCTAGCCAAAATTCACATTTGCTCAGCTTGGCATACAACTGATGATCCCTTAACAACTACAAAGCTAATTTCAGGTGTTCCATATGTTTCTCCTGAGTCTTGGAATATATTAGGATATCATCAATAAATACCACCACAAACTTATCCAGGTATGGTCTATACACTTCATTTATTAATTGCATGAAGGTCGCAGGGACATTTGTCAGCCCAAAGGGCATGACAACAAATTCATAGTGCCCATACTGGCTCCTGAAGGCAGTCTTATGAATGTCTTCTACTAAAATCCTCAGCTGATGGTAGCCGAATCTAAGGTCAATCTTAGAAAAATATTTGGCTCCAGTAATCTGATTAAACAAACTCATCAATCCTCGATAGGGGATACTTGTTCTTAATTGTGAGCTGATTCAGCTACCTATAGTCAATACATAATCTCATAGATCGATCTTTCTTCTTGACAAATAATACAGGTGCTCCTCAGGATGAGGTACTGGGCCTAATAAACCCCTTTTCTAATAGTTCCATCAACTGCTCTCTCAACTCTTTTAGTTATGCTGGGGACATTCTATAGGGGGCTCTAGAGATAGGAGCAACTCTTGGAATTAGTGGAATTGAGAAATTAACTCCCCTTTCAGAGGGACTACCAGGCAGCTCATCCGGAAAGTCTCTAACTACTTCAATGTCTTCAATTCTCACCTCTTCCTTTTCCTTTATCACTGATGCAAGGAATGCTACACATCCCTTCCTCATCATTTTGTGGGCTTGGAGAGCGGAGATGAGAGATGGATGCCTCCAGCCCTTAGTGCTGGATTACACCAATCCTGGGTACCTACTAAATGTTACCCTACTCTTTCTGTAGTCAACGCTAGCCCCATGTTGGGTTAGCCAATCTGCTCCTAGAATCACATCATAATGTTCCATAGACATATACACTAAGTCTGTGGGTAATTTTCTCCCTCCGATGTCCATATCATCAGAGAGAAAATGTTGGGAGAGTTGAGCTCTCTCTCCAAATGGTGTGGTGACTGGAAATCCATAGGCTAGAGGTACAGACTTTATAGGAAGAGTCTCGGCGAACTATTGGGATATAAATGAATGTGTCGCCCTAGAGTCGAATAAAATAAAAGCAAGTATGGAAAGTACAAAAAGGGCACCTTCCACTACTCCTCCTCTTTCCGAGGTTTCTGGTTCCATCACTGCTTGGAGGCGACCTTGTTTCTTCTATCCCTTCTGACACTTGTCTTGAAATGGTTACTCCTTCATCATAGGACAGTTAGAAATCCGGTGGTCCGGACTCCCACATCGTAGGCACTTGCTCTGTGCTCTCCAGCAATTCTCCACTTGGTGTCCCTTCATGCCGCAATGCCTGCATCCTTCCAACTGGGCCACTATTAGCTACACACCCGCCCCTCTTGCCAGTTGAGTAATGAACTGGGACATCTGGCCATTAAGAAATCTCTTGGACTTCATCTTTTCGGTCCCCACCAGATGAGGTGCATAACGAGCCAGTCGTGAGAAATGTGCCTCGTACTCAGCCACTGTCAATCCCCTTTATTTCAGCACAGCAAACTCTGTTGCCTTCATCTCTTGGACCCTTTCCGAAAAATGTTGGTTGTTGAAATGTTCTACAAACTGAGTCCAGGTCACTAGTCATCCTTGCAATGTAGCTTTCATGGCTTCCCACCAGATACAAGCATCCTTCTCAAGTTGAAAGGTGAGCAATAGCACCTTATCTTGGTCAGTGCATTGCATGACCTTGAAAATCTGCTCCACTTCCTTGAGCTAGTGCTCAGCAACATCTGGGTCAGTGCTCCCCTTAAACACTGGGGGATTCATGCTACGGAAGTTTCGATGGAGTTCTCCCGCTCCACAGGTTCCGCCACCCTACATTGCTTCTAGAATTGCTTGGGTCAAACCCCGGAGAGTTTGCTACATGGTCCTCATTTGAGCCCATTCAGTAGCCATTTGGACAGTGTCGTATCTTCAAAAGGGTGAAGGTTTTTAGGGTCTGGTTATTGCACCTGACATTCTCGACTCATGGCTCTGCCCATCTCACTTGGTAATGGACCTTGCTAACTGGCGACAACTCAAGTTGGTCAATGTTAAGGGTGTGACGGTCCTCTCCGTTTAGGCCCGTTAACCCAATAACGTGCCCGACACGGCTTCGCCTCCTGCGAACGGACCGAAGCCTCGTAAGGGATATCAATTACACGTGTCCGTGAAAATATAAAGAAACATAATGAACACATATAAGATACCATTTCTCACATATATTCACATGAATGTACATATTCAGTTCCATAACATAGTCATAACACAAGGTACAATAGCCCGGGACAAACCCTCAAGACTCACAAGTGAAGACATTACTCTGCTGGTGGCGAAGGTCCGACTCCACTACGGTGCTGACCGGAACTAGAGGAGGGATGAGAATCCTTCTGCTCTCCTTCACCTGGAAGAAGAAGGGGTGAGCCTCACAAGTCACCGGCTCAGTAGAGTAACTCCCCCAAATCGATACACATAATGAACAACAGATGTAAATAACAAAGTTGTAAGCAGTTAATATACAACAACGCCTATGCATGATGCTACAGCTATAAGTAAGTAAACGAAAAACCCCAAACACGTGTACAAAATACAGAAGGGCACGTCGTACACGGGTCACGAGAACTGGTTCACGACACCAGCCACAAACTCGGACAAACAACACAAGTCCACCTCTTAGTCTCATAGCCACGGACGAAAGGTCCAACTGTCGCTCAACCTCAACAAGACAAGAACTGTGGAGACAACTAACACCACTCCTGCAACTTACACAGCTGCAGGCCCAAGCCTGACACCTTTAGGGACTCTAGCCGAGAACCCTAAAGTGAGGCACTGGAAACAGGACTAGCTGGGGACCAGTACGTCTACTAGTGTCCGTCCCCTAACCACGAGCACGCTACAAGTGACTGCACACCCATAAACACGTGTCGCTTCCCATTGTCATCTTTCCCTCAGCCGGACGTACAACTCAAACTCAGGAGTGAGGGTGTCCAGGTAGATGACACAAACCTCGACGGTACTCACGGTACCAGGACAAACCCCGAGCACTCGGTGCTGGGGACCCAACTAGAGAGGTAACCTTGGAAGGTGTTATAACCCGACTTGCTATGCACACATTTTCACGCAAAACCCCTCGTTATCAATCATGGTATGAGTTGACACAACCCATACATGCCCTACATTGCCTTGCCAACACAACACAAGCAATGTGGGACAGAAACCAGACAGATTGGCCACATAACACCAGAGCTCGGGTGGCCACATTTCAAAATGTGTCCAACATAGATGCCGCCTATTGACTTAAATCGTGACAGACTTACCTGACGCCTTAAAGCCTGAATTGCGACGGTCCTAGCCATCACGTTCACATGAATCGTGATAGCTGGTTCCATCTCCTTTCAAACAACAGGAACACAGCCTCAATTCCACTTTGGAAATCACACCACAGGGCCACACATGCATGCAACGCAGAAAATAGCAGGTTATATGAAATCCTAATCATGATCACTATCATGCCCAAGCAATCTCCATAATCAAAACCTCATTTCCTAACCTACACAATCCACACAAAGGAAAACAGGGCAGAATTCCCCTATCAATAGGTGAAATGCGAATCCGACGCCACCCAGGGATTCCTCGCGCTCTGAAGCCCCTCCTCGCACTAGAATCATGCCAAATGGCCGGAAATCACCCAAATCTTCCTTCAAAGCCGCAGCAGAGCTCCTCTCAGCTAAATAGTGGAACTACACTGTTCGGCCAAGGCCAGTAGCCCAAAACACAGTAAGTCTAAATCACGTCATGTCTTCCCGCCGCGTTTAGAAACGCGTCCGACATCGGCGACGCTTTTAACTTCCAACGTCCCTGCATGCGCCACGCGGCGCGCATGCAGCGGCGCTCATGTAACGGCAGTGCAAAATCACGTCAATGGAGGTGGGCGTGTTCTTATAAGAACCGCGGCATCTGGTTACACCGCGTTCTTAATGAAAACGACAGAGGCCTGGTTGGGCTGAGATACCCAACCCTCCAGCCTCCCACCTGCACCACAAACCTGTAAAAAGTTATTTAAACCCACATGGTCTGTCGATGGGCCATACATTGGCCTCTAAACCCGGTAAACCTTGATCCGAACGTACTTGATATTACATTACTATGACCTAAAAAAATTTCGTCCTCGAAATTAAAGAGATAAGCATAACATCAGTTCATCATATATACAACTATCACCTAAAAAAAATTAATGCTTACTCAAACAAGTATGGATACGTTTTGTACATTTCATCGGCCAACTCCCAAGTGTCTTCACCACCCTGTCGAATCTCCCATCTAATCTTTACTAACTCAATATCTTTATTTCTTAACTTTAGTGTTCGGCAGCCTGTAATCATCACGAGATACTCCGGCATGGACATATCCAGCTTCAAGTCATCTCTTTGATAACTGACTACCTAGGAGGGATTTCGAATGTATCTTCTTAACATTGAGACGTGAAACACATCGTGTAACACCCCGAAAAATTTTATTTGTTAGAAAAATAGGAAAAATGTAGTTATTAGACTTGACTATTATTATGAGATTGAAATAATTAAAATCTGAGATTAATTGGTGTTAATAAATGTTACCCTAGTGTCGTACTCAGAGGTGTGTGCTCCGACAGGGCGACACCGAAATTCTGTAACAAAATAAATCCAAAAACACCATAATTTCTAGAAAAATATGGTGATATCAGAAACATAAATATCCAGATTTGTTGACGTACGGATTTCGAGATTAAGCCGATGCAACTATTTTTCGGGTTATTTTTCACTGGGTGGAAAATAAATTATAAAAATTGAACTAAAATTACCATAATTTGTAAAACCTTTTCATTAACTTATGGTTGAAATTTTAACATAAATGGACATCATTTGAGTATATTAATATGAGGATTATTGGGCCAGCTGATTTATGGGCCATTTACGGTGGTGATTTTCGTGGAATTAAACTTGCCTACGTGTGAGGAGCTGGGGAAGCCACCTCACTTAAGTAGGAGTCTTACACGTTAACCCTATAGGTGTAAGCTGTGGGTGGTGCATGGTAATCATGTCAATGGTAAAAACCAAGTGGTTTTTACCATGACACATTGGCGGCCGAGGTGCCGTTGTGCATGGGGCGCTTGGAAGCTATAAGATCACCCCACCAGCCGATGTCCAAATCTTTCCTTCTTCTATCTCTGTTGCACTTGGCGTCTCTTTGCTTTGGGGTGTGTTGCTGCTGCCCTTGCTATGCTGCTGTCACCTCCAAAAGGAGCTGCTGCTTCCATTGCTTTGACCGGATGTGGACTGAGAGCTGTAGGTGGGAGGCAGCTGCGTTGCACCCTTGGCACTATCTCTCTTCCACCAGTTGTGAGCCATCAAAGAGAAAGTATCATCCTCCAGAATTAGGTAGGATTCTATCTCCTCCTACCTTTATCCTCTATCTCCTCCTACCTTTGTCTTCTATCTCCTCCTACCTTTGTCTTCTACTCATGTTAGAAAGTTCATAGCCACATACATGTTGCCTTTGAACTTGTAAACCAACCTTGAAATAGAATATTTATCTCCTGTTTAGATGTTTGTACCCTCAGACTTTTGTTTGACCCCTTAAATACTCTAAAATTGGGTGTCTATCTTGTAGGAATTTTTCTACATAACCATTGTTATAGAGGTTATTCTTCTAGTGTCATGTTGTAGTAAGTTTCTAGCTTAACATGTATAGGGTGTAGACCCATGCTTTATCTTGTTCAACTTGTAAGTCTGTTAAGAGAGAGCTAGAAACAAGTATTTCCATTTGATTTTGTCCATGTTTGATCCATAAGTTTCATGGTTAAAGTTTTTAGAATGACTATAGACTCATTTCTGGAAGTGGAACTGGCAGTTGTCGATAGACAGGAAGCACCTGTCGATAGACCCCAGGCTTCCAGAACTCCAGGCTACTGGAAACAGCAGTGGCTGTCGACAGATGATATTTGTCTGTCGACAGATACATTGACCTGTCGACAGACAGACCAAGCCTGTCGACAGGCACTGTCCCAAAACCAGAAATTGGCTTCTGGATGCTTGCACCTATGGACAGCCACCTCCTGGCTGTCGTCAATCACTATTTTGGCCAGTGTTCCAGTACCTTTTCTTGCCTAATCTCTTGCCAATACTTCTTGCTATTGGTCCAGAAAGTTACCATCTCCATTCTTATAGGTGTTTAACATTGTATCACTAAGGAGACCACTCTAATTGTTTTATATACCCTTCCTTGGATTACTCTTGAAGTCTTCAAGTACAAGTAATGTCTAGTTGATTACAATTACCTTTGTTCAGTAACCTGAATTCATATGCTTTGATTTCCTGAGAGTGTAAATACTTGAGTACCACAATTGATTGTGAATAACTGGTGATGACAATTATTGGCTCCCTGGACCCCACTTGATTAATATGCCTATGCAAATAGGGCTAGTCCAGTCTTGGGAGGAGCACCCGAATTCATTTACGGGCCGTACGGAATGATAAAGGATACCTGGATGCTTGGCATTGCATCAATACAGTTTGATTATGGTCATCATGTTATATGTCATGTGTAAATATATATGTGAGTCAGAATATGAGATTCATTGTGAATTCCTGAGCATGTTTTGTACCTCAGTACCACTGTTCCAATTTCACTGTCATGTTAAGATACTTATTTGTCCTTCTGTGATATCAGTCTAGCCTTTTATCTTGATCATCATATATTTTAGTCCTTATGATTTGAGAATTTGAATCTTACTAGGCTAGTTAGCTTACACATCCTACCTTTTCATGTGACAAAGATGGGGAAGTTTAAAGGACATGTGTGCTGAGAGGACTGTCTGTCGTCGAGCAACCAAACCATTTACTGCTTTTAACAGTGTGAATATGAAATGTAATAAATAGAAGTTTACTCTTTCCTGGTGAGGAGTACCTTGTAATAAGACTTCCGCTTAGTGAGTTATGAATGAACAAATGCTAGTATTAAATCTTGTGCCTGATTTCTGTCACTTCCAATAAATTGACTTTTATTAGGACGTGACAGATAATTTGGTATCAGAGCTTTAGGTCGATAAACTTAGGGAATAACCAGTGAGATGGGGTAGAAATTTGGGATTAGCCATAATGGCAATAATGATTTTGTAACTATGTAGATACTTAACATGTTATCTATTTCAACATGGACATGAATGCACAAGAAAGGTTGGCGGCAGCAATGGAGATGCTCCGCCAGGATATTGAATTGTATGCCCAAGCCCAAAGGGAAGCCCATGTGCAAATTAAAGAGGAAGTGTTAAATCTGACTGCGGGTGCATTCCTGGCGGGTAATCCATGAGCTTCTCTGGAACCATGACCCAGATCATGAACAATCTAGATAGTCTAAAGCTGGGGTAGGACATGTTGCTCCATCAAGTTGAGGGATATTGGGAGGTGTTGACCGAAGCGGCAAGAGAACTATACCATGGACCCGGGGGAGAACAACAACCACCATATGTGGAGTCTGTTGTACAGACTTGAAGTAGGTCTAGAAGGAAGGAACCCATTTTTGTAAACCTCTCTTTTTGTTTAAGTGATGGTTGTACATATAACTTCCCTGTATATGTGGAGTGAGAGGTTAAACGGTGTTAACAAACATTATAAATATTTCGGCTTAGTAGGAGGAAGGCTGTGAATATTTTTAGTTCATGGGACAAAGGTGCTAGTGTCATGTAATGTAAATAGTTTGACTAGTTAATGGAAAGTAGTGTGTTATGTGAAATTTAAAGTTTGTACATGATGAATGTGAACATGGTTTGATTATAGAATTAATGTATACATTATTGGATGTCACAGATACTCTTTCAATTTAATCATGGATGAAAGTGATGCTAACTGGAAGAAAATGGAAAGTTCGATGCACGATTTGACCCGAGTAATAAGAACTGTAGCCAAGAATAATAGCCATAACGGAACAAGCCTATTTAAGGATTTCTGAAGTTTGGACCCTCCAAGATTTGTAGGAAGCACTGATCCGGATGAGGCTGAGAACTGGTTGAAAGATATTGAGTGAATTTTCAAAGTGATCAAATGTACAGAGAAGGAAAAGATACGTCTGGCGACATTTCAGTTGGATCGGGATGCCCGAGCATGGTGGGAAACAGTGGAATCAACCCTAGAGGACCCAAACCAAGTTGGTTGGGAAGAATTCGTGGAACTATTTAATGATCAGTATTTCTCCGAGGTAGTTCAGGAAAGAAAAGCAAATGAGTTTTCTAGTTTGAAGCAACTCAAGATGTCGGTGTCGAAGTATGAGGCCCGGTTTGCCCGATTGTCAAAGTATGTTCCACATCTTATAGCCACAGAAAAACTCAAGGGACTGTGCCCCAATTTCATCATGCAGCTAACCCTCATTTGATCACTACATACTTAGAAATGGTTAAAGAGCTTTAGCATTAGAAGCTGCAAATGACACTGTGGATAAGATTAGAGGAAGGTCTGGAGAAGGATCTTTGGATCGTAAGAGGAAGTATGAGTCGGGGAATGCCTCGAAGGTTCAGCAAACTGTTAAGAAGGTAGGAAAATCTCTATTTGGAGGCAAAGATGTATGAAAACATTGCCATCTCAGTGGGCATAAGGCCGAGAATTGTTGGCGTAGGTTGGGTGCTTGTCTCCGCTGTGGGAGTACTCAACACCGAATTCTGGATTGTTCGATGCCCAAGAATGCACCAACAAATCAGAACCCTCGAGTGAAGCAAGGAAGATTGCAAGCTATTCAAGAAGTGGAACCTGAATCTCCGCAAGAAGGCGGATTGATAGAAGGTACATTACTAGTAAACTCAAAACCTGCATATGTATTGTTTAATTCAGGGGCTACGCATTCTTTTATTAGTTATGAGTTTGCTAAATCTTTGGAAGTAAAATCAGTTACATTACCTACACAGCTAGAAGTTGCAACTCCTTTGAGTGAGGGTAAGAAACTTAAGGAATATTACTCTGTTAGCCAAATCTTAGTCAAAGGACATGATTTACCTGGTGATTTGATATGTCTTGAAATGTGGGATTATGATGTAATCCTTGGTGTTGATTGGCTATCTAAACATCATGTAAATTTAGATTGTCAATTAAGACAAGTAACCTTTCTAGGAAAGGAAGTTTACTCCATGACTTTTGATAAACCTCGCACAAGAAAAATACCTATAATTTCAGCAGTCAAAGCATGTAAATTGGTACAAAAAGGCTGTCAGGGATATTTGGCTTCTGTAACTTTGATAAATCAGAACACTTCTGGATTGGAAGATATTCCAGTAGTAAGGGAACTTCTTGATGCTTTTCCCGAAGAGTTATCTGGTTTGCCACCCAGTAGAGAGGTAAACTTCTCAATTGAATTAGTACCAGAAGCTACACTAATTTCAAGAACACCCTACAGAATGTCAATGGAAGAGTTGAAAGAACTAAAAAGCAATTGTTAGAATTGATAGAAAAGGGATTCATTAGACCCAGTACCTCACCTTGGGGTGCTCTGGTATTATTTGTTAAGAAAAAGAATGGGTCTATGCGATTATGCATAGATTATCGACAATTGAATCAGTTGACTATTAAGAACAAATACCCACTTCCGAGAATCGATGATTTATTTGATCAATTGTCTGGAGCTCAGTGTTTCTCCAAGATTGATTTAAGATCTGAGTATCATCAACTCAGAATTCAAGAATGTTGGCCCTTTAGGTACGGCAGCAAGTTTACCTAGAGGGGGGGGTGAATAGGTTTTCTGCAATCTGAAACAGAAACTTAAAACAAAAATTATCACTAGAGAGTTTGGTAAGTTTAGTGTGATAAAGAGAGCAGTGCGGAAGCAAATAAACAATCACACAAATGAGACAGAGAATTTATCCTGGTTCGGCCCTTCCCACATAGAAGTCCTACGTCTAGTCCCCAAGCAACCTCCTGGGATTTCACTAACCAAGGGTACAGTCCCCCTCAAGGACACTACAACACCCACACACCCCAGCTGGTCTTCTTCTCTTACCGGGCAAGAAGGCAGCCCACTTCTTTTACAGGCTCAGAATCAAACCTCCTGGTACAAACCCTAGTGCGGTTCTGCTAGACACAAACCCCTAGCTAGGTTCTACACTGTATACAGTCCTACAGCTAGATAGAAATCTTTCTTAGAAAAGAAAGATCAGATCGAGAGCTATTACAAGATGAACACTAAGAACTAGCTCACAGTCAAGGACTCTCCCCCAAATTTACAATGAGTTCAGAGAGAGAATGAAAAGAGAAAAGAAAGCTTGAAGGCTTGAAAGCTTGAGACGCTTTTGCTTGCTTCTTCTTGGCTCAGGCTCTTTCTCTCTTTCTTTGAGTGTATGTGGCGTTGAGGTTCCTCACTGGTTGTACACTCCTCCAAAGATTTTCAGGAAAGCTCTACCTTTTCCTTCAGCCTTGCTTCATCTTTTATATGAGAGGCTTTTGAATAGATCCGTTGAAGAGATCCATTGGAGCTCTTCTAGACGTTGCTGATCTTCTCTTCATTTATCTTAATCAGACTCTAGTGGTCTTCAAGGTCTGTAAGCATAGAACAGAGTGTTAGCATAAAAGAGTGTTTACAAGATAACAGTGCATGCTACTGTGTTTCTGTTATCATGCTAAAAACTGATAGATCATATCTTTTTCTGACAAGACTCTGAAATACGCATGCAACTTTTTCTGTCAGAGGATATTTGACTTCTCATTTAGGCGCCAAAACACTTCAGAGGATTTATAAGAAATCTATGTTTAAGATGAAGTGAATCGATGTAAGAATGACTTATCAAATCGTTGTGACTAGCAAATCACTGTGAGAGCAAATCGTTGTTCTCACTTAACAAACCGTTATAGCTATCAAATCGTTATGAAACTTATCGAATCGATGTGAGAAGCAAACCATTGTTTCTCACTTATCAAATCGTTACGAGCCTTAGCGAATCGTTTATAGAAGGCGAATCGATGTGAGGGAAAATCGTTGCGCTCACTTATCAAATCGTTATGAGATTGATGCGACACAGATGAAACATGATATTCAATTTAATTACTCATAAATTTTGTTATCATCATAAGTTTTGTTATCACCAAAATACAAGGACAAACAGAGAGTGGACACAGATGAAACATGCTATTCAATTTAATTACTCATAAATTTTGTTATCATCATAAGTTTTGTTATCACCAAAATATAAGGACAAACAGAGAGTGGTTCAACAAAGAACGGGATATCCATAAAACTGCTTTCCGAACTAGATATGGACACTACGAATTTGTTGTAATGCCGTTCGGATTGACAAATGCACCAGCTGCATTTATGCGTTTGATGAATGACGTGTTCAGATCTTATTTGGATCAGTTTGTGGTTGTATTTATTGATGACATACTGATTACTCTAAGAGCATAGAAAAGCATGAAGCACATTTACGAATTACTTTGCAACTATTACAAGACCACAAATTGTATGCAAACTTCAGTAAATGTGAGTTTTGGTTGAAGCAAGTGATGTTCTTGGGACATATTATCTCTAAAGAAGGTTTGTCAGTAGATTCTTCAAAGATTGAAACCATACAGAAGTGGGAACAACCTAAGAACCTCACTGAGATTAGAAGTTTTCTGGGTATGGCTAATTATTACCGGTGGTTTGTTAAAGATTTCTCTAGAATAGCTTCGCCTCTCACACAATTGACCAGGAAAGGAACTGCATTAGTGGAGTGAGAATTGTGAGCAAGCATTTCAAGTTTTGAAAGAATGTTTGTCATCTACACCAATTTTAGTTTTGCCAGTAGAAGGAAAAACATTTAAGGTTTATACCGATGCTTCAAACATTGGACTGGGATGTGTATTGATGCAAGAAGGAAGAGTCATTGCTTATGCATCTAGACAATTGAAGACTCACAAGAAAAATTACCCAATACATGATTTGGAATTGGCCACAATAGTTTTTGCTCTTATACTTTGGAGACACTACTTATATGATAATCATTCATAGTGTACTCCGATCATAAGAGTCTCAAGTATTTATTTTCCCAAAAGAATCGAATATGAGGCAAAGAAGGTGGATGGAGTATATCAAAGATTATGATTTCAAAATTGAGTACCATCCAGGAAAAGGTAATATTGTGGCTGATGCACTCAGTAGAAATCCTATAGCCAGAATATTTCAATTGCAAGTTAATGAGTGGAAGTTATTGGAGGAGTTTTCCACATTGAGTTTGAAGGCTGAACTACCAGAAGAAAGAGTTGTAATTGATAACGTGACAGTTCAGTCAGACTTGCTAAAGAAAATTGGAGAACAACAGTACAATGATCCTATATGATAGAAATTAGAGAAAAATTGGCATCCAAACTGATTTCCATGAAGATGTGCATGGGAATCTTCGGTTCCGGAATAGGTTATGTGTGTCGGATAATTATGAGATTAAGAAGCAAATTTTAGAAGAAGCTCATCGATCACATTACACTATCCATCCAGGAGCTGTCAAGATGTATCAGGATTGAAGAAACATTTCTGGTGGTGTAACATGAAGAAAGACATTGTGGATTTCATAGCTAAATGCTTAACATGTCAGAAAGTCAAGGCCGAACACTAGAAACCGGCAGGGAAATTAAAACCTCTTGAGATACCAGAATGGAAATGGGATAGTATCGGTATGGATTTTATTGGGGTTACCCAAAAAACGAAGTGGATATGATGCAATATGGGTAATCATTGATCGACTCACAAAATCAGCTCATTTTTTGGCAATCAAAACAAGATGGTCTGTTAGTGTTTTAGCCGCACTATACATGAAAGAATTGTTCTGTTACATGGAATTCCAAGGATATACTTCTGACAGAGATGCAAGATTCACCTTACATTTTGGAAAGAATTACAAGATGCATTGGGAACTAAACTAAATTTTAGTACTGCATTTCATCCTCAAACCGGTGGACAGACGGAACGGGTGAATCAGATTATTGAGGATATGTGTCGTGCTTGTGTATTAGAGTTCGAAAATGACTGGAATACTCACTTAGCAATCATGAATTTGCTTATAATAATAGTTACCAGTCTACTATTCAAGTGGCACCATTTGAAGCTTTGTTTGGTCGCCAATGTAGATCACCATTGTGTTGGGTGGAACTGAAAGAATCACACATTCTTGGACCTGAAATGATCCAAGAAACGACAGAAATTATTAAGTTGGTGCAAGACCGAACTGAAAGCTGCCCAAGACCGACAAAAAAGTTATGCCGATCGACGAAGAAGGGAGCTGGAATTTCAGCAAGGAGAACATGTGATCCTTAAAGTATCACCCCGAAGAGGAATTAAGAGATTTGGTATTAAAGGAAAGTTGAGTCCAAGATATATTGGACCGTTTGAAATACTAAAGAGAGTTGGGGAAATGACGTACCAACTACCACTCCCACCACAGTTATCCAATGTACATGATATTTTCCATGTGTCAATGTTAAGGAAGTATGTATATAATCCAGAACACATTATTGAATATCAAGATCTGGAGGTACAAGAAAATCTGGCATATGAAGAAAGACCTGTACAAATCCTGACCGAAAAATTAAGCAACTTCGAAACAACGAAGTTCCACTATTAAAGATTCAGTGGAATAAGCGAGGACAAGAATAAGTAACATGGGAACTGGAAGATGCCATCAGGATCAAGTATCCGGAATGTTTATAGGTCAGTAACCATACTCTTATATTATTAAATTTGGAGGACCAAATTTCTCTTAGTAGGGGAGAGCTGTAACGCCCCGAAAAATTTTATTTGTTAGAAAAATATGAAAAATGTGGTCATTAGACTTGACAATATTATGAGATTGAAATAATTAAAATCTGAGATTAATTGGTGTTAATAAATGTTCCTAGTGTCGTACTCAGAGGTGCGCACTCCGACAGGGTGACACCGGAATTTTGTAACGAAAACGAAATTCAAAAACACCATAATTTCTAGAAAAAATATGTGATCTCAGAAACGTAAATATCCAGATTTGTTGACGTACAGATTTCGAGATTAAGCCGACGTAACTATTTTTCGGGCTATTTTTCACTGGGTGGAAAATAAATTTTAAAAATTAAACTAAAATCACCATAATTTGTAAAACCTTTTCATTAGCTTATGGTTAAAATTTAACACAAATGGGCATCATTTGAGTTTATAACATGAGGATTATTGGGCCAGCTGATTTATGGGCCATTACGATGGTGATTTTCGTGGAATTAAACTTGCCTACGTGTGAGGAGTTGGGGAAGCCACCTCACTTAAGTAGGAGTCTTACACGTTAACCCTATAGGTGTAAGCTGTGGGTGGTGCATGGTAATCGTTCAATGGTAAAAACCAAGTGGTTTTTACCATGACACATTGGCGGCCGACATGCTGTTGTGCATGGGGCGCTTGGAAGCTATAAGATCACCCCACCAGCTGATGTCCAAATCTTTCCTTCTTCTATATTTGTTGCACTTGGCGTCTCTTTGCTTTGGGGTGTGTTGCTGCTGCCGTTGTTGTGCTGCTGTCACCTCTAAAAGGAGCTGCTGCTTCTATTGCTTTGACCGGAAGTGCTGAGAGCTGTAGCTGTGGGAGGCAGCTGCGTTGCACCTTGGCACTATCTCTCTTCCACCAACTGTGAGCCATCGAAGAGAAAGTATCATCTTCCAGAATTAGGTAGGATTCTATCTCCTGCTACCTTTATCCTCTATCTCCTCCTACCTTTATCTTCTATCTCCTCCTACCTTTGTCTTCTACTCCTGTTAGAAAGTTCATAGCCACGTACATATTGCCTTTGAACTTGTAAACCAACCTTGAAATAGAATATTTATCTCCTGTTTAGATGTTTGTACCCTCAGACTTTTGTTTGACTCCTAAATACTTCTAAAATTGGGTGTCTATCTTGTAGGAATTTTTCTACATAACTGTTGTTATAGAGGTTATTCTTCTAGTGTCATGTTGTAGTAAGTTTCTAGCTTAACATGTGTAGGGTGTAGACCCATGCTTTATCTTGTTCAACTTGTAAGTCTCTTAAGAGGGAGCTAGAAACAAGTCTTTCCATTTGATTTTGTCCATGTTTGATCCATAAGTTTCATGGTTAAAGTTTTTAGAATGACTATAGAGTCATTTTTGGAAGTGGAACTGGCAGCTGTCGACAGACAGGAAGCACCTGTCGACAGACCCCAGGCTTCCAGAACTCCAGGCTACTGGAAACAGCAGTGGCTGACGACAATGATATATGTCTATCAACAGATACGCTGACCTATCGACAGACAGACCAAGCCTGTCGACAGGCATATCCCAAAACCAGAAATTGGCTTCTGGATGCTTGCACCTGTCGACATCCACCTCCTGGCTGTCGACAACCACTGTTTGGTCAGTGTTCCAATTTCTTTTCTTGCCTAATCTCTTGCTAATACCTCTTGCTATTGGTCCAGAAGTTACCATCTCCATTCTTATAGGTGTTTAACATTGTATCACTAAGGAGACCACTCTAATTGTTTTGTCTATACCCTTCCTTGGATTACTCTTGAAGTCTTCAAGTACAAGTAATGTCTAGTTGATTACAATTCCCTATATTCAGTAACCTGAATTCATATACTTTGATTTTCTGAGAGTGTAAATACTTGAGTACCACAATTGATTGTGAATAACTGGTAATGACAATTATTGGGTCCCTGGACCCCACTTGATTAATATGCCTATGCAAATAGGGCTGGTCCAGTCCTGGGAGGAGCACCCGAATTCATTTAGGGGCCGTACGGAATGATAAAGGATACCTGGATGCTTGGCATTGCATCAATACAGTTTGATTATGGTCATCATGTTATCTGTCATGTGTAAATATATATGTGAGCCAGAATATGAGATTCATTGTGAATTCCTGAGCATGTTTTGTACCTCAGTACCACTGTTCCAATTTCACTGTCATGTTAAGATACTTATATCCTTCTATGATATCAGTCTAGCCTTTTATTTTAATCATCATATATTTCAGTCCTTATGATTTGAGAATTTGAATCCTACTGGGCTAGTTAGCTCACACATCCTACCTTTTCAGGTGACCAAGATGAGGGTGAAGTTTAAAGGGACATGTGTGCTGAGAGGACAGTCTGTCATCGAGCAACCAAACCATTATTGCTTTTACAGTGTGAATATGAAATGTAATAAATAAGTTTCCTCTTTCCTGCTCCTCACTTAGTCTTGATGAACAATCCATCCCCACGTAATTTTAAATCCATTACATACTTATTTTGGTGATAAACAAAACTCTGTCAAAAGTTTTCTAACTACATTTCATTTAGCCTTAAGCACAGGAAATCTTCAAAGAAAATCAAGCACTTATGGTAAGTACATATATGCATTGATTCCAGTAAAGATGTAACGACTTCTTGTAATTTCTAAAGTTCAACAAGTCGATGTCATAACGATTTCATAAGTCATCGTAACGATTCCTTTAGAACTCGTAACGACTTGCCAGTCATAACAATTTCATAAGTCATCGTAATGATTCCTTTAGAACTCGTAACGACTTGCTCGTCATAACGATTTCTTTAGAAAGCGTAACGACTTGCCTGTCGCAACGACTCTATAAGTTAATCATAACGATTTCTTTAGAAAGCGTAACGACTTGCCTGTCGCAACGACTCTATAAGTTATCGTAACGATTTCTTAGAAAACGTAACGACTTGCCTGTCGCAACGACTCTATAAGTTATTGTAACGATTTCTTTAGAAAGCGTAACGACTTGCCTGTCATAACGACTTTATAAGTTATCATAACGATTTCTTCAGAAAGCGTAATGACTTGCCTGTCATAACGACTTTATAAGTTATCGTAACGATTTCCTTAGAAAGCGCAACGACTTGCTTGTGGTAACGATTTCATAAGCTACCGAAACGACTTCTTTAGAACTCACAAGGATTTGCTTATTGTAACGACTTCTTTAGAACTCGCAACGACTTGCTTATTGTAACGACCTCTTTAGAACTCACAACGATTTGCTTATTGTAACGACTTCTTTAGAACTCGCAACGACTTGCTTGTCATAACGATTTCGTAAGTTATCATAACGACTTCTTCTGAATCTATAACGATTTGTTTATTCATAACGACTCTCTTACTATCATGATCTCATAACGATTTCATAAGTCATGTTTCCATCAAATAAATGTTTACCTTGATTTGAAATACGTTGAATAGTCAAAGTCGTATCTCACATGTTTGACTGCTATGCATTTAATGAAGACTGAACGTATCTCTGCATGCATGCAGAACATATCTTCCATTATCGTGTATTCTCTGCATGTATCCTTTTAGAACGATAAACTGTCACTACTATATATGTGTTTACTTGCTCTAACGTTGACTGACATCTGGAGATAGTGTTATCTGTCTACCATTAAAGCTCAACTTTTGCAGAACCTTGAAGTTGTACCATCTTACAACGTTGGACATAGAAAGAACTACAAGTCACCTCAGAAGATCTCATCACTTTGCACTTGCGTCCTCTAAAGAACAAAAGACTGTTGACTGGAAGCTTCCACAAATCCCTCAGTCTAACGTTCACCAAAGCTGTGAGACAACGGCTATCTCATCGTCTACTTTCAAGATGAAGATATATATATACAAGACAGAAGATTTGAAAATACAATAGATAGAGATAGAGATCAAGAGAAAAAACAACTCTGTAGTCTTTCAAGTCTTCACAAGATTCTAGAGCCAGGATTTTCATTCCATTCCGCCTTGGCTCTTAGCTCCCTGTGCTGTGAGAAAAATCAAAAGAGAGCTAGAATAGTTCTGAGAGAGAGCACCTGTGTAGATCTTTAACTCTCAGTGCTTATAGCTTCAGATCGAGTTCTATTAAGCTTGATCTAGGGGCTAGTCAATCCTTTTTCAGATTCCCTTGTTTGTTTCCTTCGGTGTGAAGGAAGACCTGGTGGTTTCCTGGGTGGTTTTTTCTTTCCCTTCAGGAGTGAAGGAAGACCTGGTGGTACCAGGGTGTTGTGTTCCCTTCGAGTGTGAAGGAAGACCAGCTGAGCTGGGTTTGTTTCGTCCATAGGGGGACTGTACCCTAGATAGTGGAATCCTGAGGTTTGCTCAGGGACTGGACGTAGGACTCCTAAGGAGAGGAGATCCGAACCAGGATAAATCTGTGTGTTGTGTGATTGTCTTCTTTGTGTGATTGTTCCTTTTACTAACCATTACTAATCTCTTCCAAGAACGTTTTTGTGTTTGTTTAAGTTCAGGTTTTAACTAAGTAAATATTTTTAAAGACCCATTCACCCCCCCTCTGGGTTCGCCAACCGGGCAACAAGTGGTATCAAAGCGAGTCTCTTCGACAAAGAACAAGATCCAACGATCTGAAGAGTAAAGATCCATGGCAGCCCAAGGTCACAACAAAGGTCAGTCAGTCAACAGACCTCCCTTGTTCGATGGTGAAGATTATACCTATTGGAAGACAAAATGGAGTACTTCCTGCAAGGACATGATTATCAAATTTGGTCGATAATAGAAGAAGGAGATCTTCTGGTAACAAATGAAAAAGCTCAAGGACAGATGAAGACAAGAAAAAAATTTCTCTAAATTGTAAGGCCAAGAGCATGCTGTGTTGTGCGCTAAGTAAGAAAGAATTCAACAGAGTTTCAGCCTGCAAATCCGCGATGGAAATGTGCAAAAAGATCAGAATCACTTATGAAGGCACATATAAGGTCAAGGAGACAAGAATAGATATTCTTGTAACTCAATATGAGCGATTTCAAATGCAGTCAGGTGAATCCATAACCAAATGTTCAGTAGATTCACAGACATCACTAATGGGTAGCCGGATTAGGAAAACCTATGAAATGGGAGATATGGTCAGGAAATTCTTAGATCCTTGCCATCCTCATGGACTCCAAAAGTAACGGCCATTGACGAAGCCAATGATCTGAAGAGAATGTCTCTAGAAAAGCTAGTTGGGTCACTCATGGCCCATTAGATAAACATGGAGAGATTAGGAGAATCCTCCAGTAGAAAGAAGCAGTCCAATGCGCTCAAAGCTGATGAGGAACTCATCTGAAGAATCTTTGACAACAGTGAGGACAGCAAAGACAGTGATGAAGAGCTATGCTGTCAAGAAGATTGCAAGGATCTTGGCCAAGAAGAAAAAGTTCCAGTCCAGTAGGAGGTATTTCAAGAAAAACAAAGATTTCAGAGACCAGACGGAAAAGATCAGAAGAGAAATGAGCCACTTGCTATGAGTGCAAGAAGCCAGGACACATGAAAGCTGAGTGTCCAAAGCTCAAGAAGCAGAGTTTAGAAAGAAGGTAACTCCAAAAAGTTCAGAGGTACAAGAAGAAAGCCATGGCAGCTGCATGGGAAAACAGCAGCGACTCAGACAGTGAGTCAAGCTGCAGCAGTGTTG
>CM024758.1:93341041-93387438 GCA_014218235.1 Colocasia esculenta | reverse complement strand
TGTTTCACCTCAGCCATGTGCTTATTTTCCGAGCTCAGAAGCAACTCACTGGTACATACCTCCAGCTGGTCAAACCACCAAACACAAGCTGGTATTCTTCTCTTTCTGGGTGAGAAGGCAACCCATTTCTCTTACAAGTCAAGAAGCCAACCTCCTAGTACAAACCCCAGTGCGGTTCTAATTTGAAATAGGACCTTAGAAAACACTTGCACTGCAAGCCTTCTCTTCCAACAAAAAGGAATACTTCTGAACACAGAAGCTTGGATCCGAAGCCCCTAGATCAAGCTCAAGATAAACAATGAAATGTTTGATCCGCGACTAAGCCTAAGAAGGAAATAGTTTACAAGAATAACTCTCTTAGGAAGACCCCCAAACTCTCTCTCACAAATACACAAAGATGCACAAAGAGAGAATGGAGAGTAAAAGAAAGGCTTGAAAGCTTTTGAAGATTTCTACTTAAGCTTCTTCTTTCTTTGAATGGGTTCGAGCTCTTTCTCTCTTGATTTGAGTGTGTATGGAGTTGAATGCTCACTGGATTGGAGTGCAACCCACAATCCAAGGTGGCCTCATTTCTATTTTAGAATTGGACAGAGACCACCTGATCACGATGCCTCGATACCTCGTGATCTAGGTTTTGTCAAGACCCATCTTTCCAACGCAACCTTAACATAACAGAATGATCCGACGCTATCTTCGCATCAGCCATGAGGGCCTGACACATTCTGGCTAACACCCCATCGTGAACTTTGTTGTGCCTACGCCGCGTTCTTACACCCCTATGACACATTCTCAGCTTCTCACAAGAAAACCTAGATTTCTCGAAAAACATATCATGGATAGAAAGTAAATAATGAATACACCCTAATGAAATCTATTAAGGATCGATAATAAAGTTTAAATGTCTTAATCATGTTAATAATATCTCTTTAGTGTTAACTTGTTACCCTCTTGTGTTCTTGTAAATATCTAGCTCACTCGCTGTTTTGTACTGTCGTTTTCGGAGACCATTGCCTCGTGACGTGTTCTCATTATAGTTTAGATAGGAACACTGTCACGCCCTGACGCGGAATATCGGGATGTGAGACAGTTAATATAGTGCGCGTATAGAGCAATTTAAACATCAAACCACTAAACAGTTTGAATCACAAAACCAACTATATTTCTTATTCCTTTCACTGTTTCTATTACACTTACTAATTTAGAGCCATAACTATGAGCCCAGAGAACTTCATCACATCTAAATAAAACAACTAACTTATGTTAACTCTAAGACAAACGGGACGACAACTGGGTCACTCTTGGTCCTGCTCATCCCCATCCTCTTGTGTGTGGTCCTCATCATCATTATATTCACCTGAAGACATATCACAATTACGTAGGGTGAGCGATAATGCTCAGTAGAACTTAATATCTCGTAAAACAAACACGCTTGAAATGATTAAATGTATTAAAGAGTAGAGAAACTAATGATGGAAAAAGTTAGGTAATGTCAAGAGGTAATAGTACAAACAGCATGGTACAGATAGCAAGTATTTCAGGTATAGCACAAAAACAAGATGACCACAACATGAGTAGCACAACATAGTTCACGATAGCACATAACACAACGAGTCAAGTATAGTATAACACTTTTATTGTCAATAGATAGTCGAGATAGATAGCACTTGAGTGTAATGCCAAACACTTTGGTCAATAAACTTTAGCGAGCACTAGCACTTTTGGGCGCACCTCCCAGGACCAGATTGGGCCCCTTATAATATTGCCAGGCATTAGTCATGTTTATTATCTTTAGACAATTAGTTGATAGCTAATAAAGTATCAAGGATAGATGACAGTAAGAAGAAATAGATGAGAGCGTAAAGAAAAACTTGAATAGATGAGTTTATAAAGAGATCTAAACCAAGAACTATAGGTTATGCACGTAAAATGATAAGTAATACCAACGATAGTATCTATTGCATAGCACAATCGGTATTGACAGAAAGTTTGGATTCCTTTTCTTCTTATTGGTGTGTGCATGTGAAGAAGAATCAAAGATAGTGGAATAAGATCGTGCACATCTTCCTTGGATAGAGAAATTAACATACTTAACCTTGATATCACTCAATATTGTTAAAGTCTTTACAGGAACTTAACGACAGACTCAACATGGTATTATATCAGGATGGTTCAGAAACTTGGAGTTTTAGGGCTAGAGGAAAACTTAGATCTTAAGGTATACGACATGAAAACTTATGGAAATAGCTAAACAATTCCTAACAAGATATACTCAAAAGAATTCAAGGATTTTGACAATAACTCATGAAGAACAAGAGCAAACAAGAGGTCATGGGTACAAAAAATAATAGAACTTGGATTCATAAAAATCACGCAACTTGATGGGTGAAATCTGAGAAAAACCTGGGTTTTGGCTACTGTTTTATGGACTATCTAAAACGAGATTAATTAGATTTGTGCTTGAGAGATTGCCTACCTTTGGACGTTCCTAAGAAAAGTCTTCTGCAGAACGAAGCAGGACGGGGTCTGGGGAAGAAAGCTCTGGTTGGGAGATCTCCTCCTTCTCTAGTGCTCTAGGTATTCTTCCGCAAGTCCTCTAGCAAGTTGGTAACTCGCCCCTAAGGGCTTATGACGAGCATTTATAAATTAGGATTGTTAGGAGTCCTGTTGTAACTAGAAAGTGGAGTTGCAGTTTTAGCTTGATCCTTTCCGTGTCTAGAGGATTCCCATCCCAATTGGAGTGGGAAACTTTTACAAAACTCTCTCTCAATGGGGCACGAATTTGGGTTATTATGGAAGTCTATTGATGGTGAAATTCCCAAGTATGTAGTTTTTCTAAACTCTTGGTTGTACTTCCATGGAAGTCGTTTCCCGTAACAAGTCTGTTCCTATCTGGTTTAGTTCTAGGGAGCAGATTCGAAATCCTCTATTAGATTCGGTCATGATTCTATGGTCCGTACTTTCCATGTTTATCTTAACTAACCTCTTTTTTATAGTATGAAAAATAACTGATAACTTCGTCATATACGAAGTCATACACAATTTAGTCATGGTTAGTCGAAGCTTAACTTCATCATATCTAAAGTCCAACTTCGTCATATACAAAGTCCACTTTGTTTTGGTCGTGATCAGTCGAAACTTAACTTCGTCATATCCGAGGTCCAACTTCGTCATTTACGAAGTCCACTTCATTTTGGTCGTGATCGGTTGAAGCTTAACTTTGTCATATACGAAGTTAACTTCGTCATATCCGAAGTCCAACTTCGTCATATCCGAATTCCACTTCATTTTGGTCATGATCAGTTGAAGCTTAACTTCGTCATATCTGAAGTCCAACTTTGTTATATATGAAGTTCACTTCGTTTTGGTTGTGATCAGTCGAAGCTTAACTTCATCATATACGAAGTTAACTTCGTCATATCCAAAGTCCAACTTTGTCATATACGGAGTCCCCTTCATTTTGGTCATGATCGGTTGAAGCTTAACTTCGTCATATACGAAGTCCACTTCATTTTGGTCGTGATCAGTCGAAGCTTAACTTCGTCATATATGAAGTTAACTTTGTTATATCCAAAGTTGAACTTCGTCATATATGAAGTCCACTTCATTTGGTCGTGATCAGCCGAAGCTTAACTTCGTCATATATGAAGTTAACTTCGTCATATCTAAAATTCAACTTCATCATATACGAAGTCCACTTCATTTTGGTCATGATCAATCGAAGCTAACTTCGTCATATATGAAGTCAACATCGTTTTGGTCGTGATCGGTCGAAGCTAACTTCGTCATATTCGAAGTCCACTTCAACTGCCAACGTTATATCTTGACAGTCAGAGTTGACAATCGAAGTTGACATATTGATTGCCTTGCACATCGATTGCTAACCATTAATCAATTGTCATTAACATCGATTGCTTCCTTAACATCGATTACTTCCCAAACATAGATTACTACCTAACATAGATTGCTTCTTTAAACATCGATTACCCCTTTGAACATCGATTACTATCTAACATCGATTGCTTCTTTGAGCATCGATTACTATCTAACATTGATTGTTCCTTTGAGAATCAATTATTATCTAACATCGATTGCTCCTTTGAACATCGATTATTATCTAACATCGATTGTTCCTTTGAGCATCGATTATTATCTAACATCAATTGCTCCTTAATCATTGATTTCTGTCAGTTTTATTCATTGCCCTGTCGTTTAATGTGCCTTTTAAGCAAACCTCTCCTCAAATTTATTATTATTATTATTATTCTTTTTATTTAGGATTTTTTAAAAATTAGGTTGTTACAAACACTCCTCTGTGACTGACGTACTCTCCGTGGGTATCCCTCCTATTGGACTAGGACGTCTTCATTGTTGAACCACTCTTATATTTGTTATCCTTTTATTTTGGTGATAACCAAACTCATGTTTATCATAAATATACTTAATATATTTAATGTTATTTCTCCATGTATATAATATCTTTCATCGCTTCAAAAAGATTTGCACTAAAAATCTCTATCAATTTCTATTTTTGTCCATTTCGATTGAAGAATAAATTCCTGATCAATCGAAGTGATCAGTCGAAGTTTCACTTCATTGCACAATTTTTTTCTGATCAGTCGAACCTATTAGTCGAAGCTTCACTTCGTCATGCACAATTTTCTTCTAATTAGTCAAAGCTATTAGTCGAAGTTTTACTTTGTTATGCACGATTTTCTTCTGATCAATCAAAGTGATCAATCAATGTTTCACTTCATCATGCATAATTTTCTTCTGATCAGTTGAAGTTTCACTTCATCATGCATGATTTTCTTCTGATCATTCAAAGCTATCAGTCGAAGTTTCACTTCATCATGCATGATTTTCTTATGATTATTCGAAGCAATCAATCGAAGTTTCACTTCATCATGCACGACTTTTTTTTATCAGTCGAAGTCACCAGCCAAAATTTCACTTCGACTGACTGCGTTATTTTTTGGACCAGTCGAACTTCGACTGCTTGTGCTATTTATGGATCAACCGTAGTTCCACTTCAACTGAATGCGTTATTTTTTGAACTAGTCGAAGTTCCACTTTGACTGACTGCGCTATTTTTTAGACTAGCCAAAGTTCACTTTGACTCACTACGTTATTTTCTGGACTAGCCGAAGCTCCACTTTGACTGACTGCTTGATATTCTTAGCAGTCGAAGTGAGATTTCGACTTAGATTCTTAGCGGTCGAAGTTCATATCTTCACCAGTAGAAGTTTTAATAGAAAATCGATTACTAACCAAGTGTTCTGATTGATTTTAAATTTCACTCCGATTGATGTTAAGTTTCATTTCGATTGGTGTTCAGAGCTTTTGTTGATTGGTGACCAAATGACTTTAATATCATTCCAATTGATATTGTTTTCTTACCGATTGGTGTTTATAGGCTTTCAAACACATCAATTAATGAACAAGTGCTTTTGGCGCCCAATGGAAATTAAATAGTCTTCAAATCCTTAATGTATTCATGTTATGTGTTGTCTATCCTTTCGGGTAGTAAGAAAGGTGTCAGTAGAAAGGAGGATTAAAAGGACGCCTTATTTCCTACTAGAAAGCAAAAGCTTCTACCTAGTATAGCATGATTGTCAGCTAGAAACATGGTCTTCTGCAGCAGAGGTATGGGCTATCTGACATAAGACTTTTCTAGTCTAACATGCATTTATTGTATGCAGGTCTATGATACACAATGACTGGATTTGCTACCAGTGACCTTGGAAGTGTTCAACTGGAAGACCATCTTCTGTTCCAAGGAGCCAGTAGATACAAAAAGATATATGTTAGATGAAAAAGAAGGAAGAAAAAGATGAAGATGAAGAGGAAAAGCTCCAACGGTTACATCCCTCAACGGTCCTCTTTAGTTGCTTCATAAAAGGATGAAGGCTTTGAAGATGTAACAGTGACACACATCAAGGCAACAAAAAAATCCTCTCAAGTGTTCTACGTTCAAGTTTCATTCATTCCTCCCTCTCTCTACACTACATTGTAAATCTGGGGGAGAGATTGTGAGCTGAGAGTTTGAACTTCATTCCATCTATATTATGTAGCTCTCTACTTGTTCTTTCTTTTCTAAAAGAAAGACTTATGCCCAACTGTGGGACTGTACACACTGTTCCTCTTCATTGGAAGAGAATGTTATACAAGTGTTCCCTTTGGTTAGAAGGAAAGACCAGCTTGTGTTGGGTGGCGTGACCAGTAGAAGGTTTGTACTCTGTGTTCTTCTTGTTGAAGGAAAGAACCACCTTAAGATTTATTCCAACAGGTTTGCTTCTGAGCTAGTAAAAGAAGTGGGTTGTTTTCTTGCGCGGGAAAGAGAAGAAGACCAGCCGGAGATGTGTGTTGTATATCGTTGGAGGGATTATACCCCGGTTAGTGAAATCTCAAGAGTTACTTAGGGACTAAACGTAGGTCTTCCTTGGGGAAGTACCAAACCAATAAATTCCTTGTGTTCTTGTGTGTGATTGCTTCCATAATGCTACTCTTTATCACACACGATTACATTCACTAACCAAAGTTTTAAAGTGGCAATTTTGTTTTCAGATTTCTGTTTATCCTATTCACCCCCTCTCTAGGTATACCTTGTTGTCATAAAGTGGCCAACATTCATGTGAGACCTCCATAAGCCTCCGCTGGCCTTGGATTCCCACAAGGTCACTGAGCCGTTTGTACCATGAAAACCCATTGAACACTTCTATACGACATGTATCAACCAGTTGTGCACCGATCATTCTTGTTATTCTCATCTTGTCTTAACCCAGTATTACCGATACATATAGGTTCCAGGCAGAAGTTGTTTCTCGTGGTTTGGTAAGCCATAACCCAGATTGGTTCTTAGATTACAAGTTCTCATCTCATTCTCTTACTGAAGTCTCATCTTATTCCATAACATTCTCGTGGCCATTTAATGATTGTCTAGATAAAATCGTGTGGATCTTCAAATCTATTGAACTAACAATGTTAGGTGTTGATGGGGCCCGATCAAGTCCTAGGAGGAGCACCCGAATATCGTGTACCTATAGGGGTTGATTGACCATGGTGTTGGCATTGCACCAAAATCGTGTTAAATTGGTTTATGACAATCAAATTGTGTACTCTTGTATCGTGCTCATTTTATCATGATCGTGATATGACCAATCGTGTAATTGATAATCATGGCATGTTCTTGACTATTCATTCATGTTAACTCTTGTGAACATCCTATCTTGATACTTGTTAAGTACTCTTGCTCTTTACTTGTTACTGATGCATGAATACTCGCTATCATGATCATGCCTTTAGATACTTTGTCTGCTTTAAAATGTTAATTCATGTAAAGCCTGCTCGATTCAAGAGATTTAAGTCCTATTGAGCGTTCGCTCATGTAGTTGCTACGTCTATTTCAGGTGAGGAGGAATTCGACGAGATGCGTTTGGAGATAGGCAAGAGGGATTTGAGTGTCCCAATTATCTAGAGCACAAGGATAGTTGATTGAGTCAAGATTTATCTAGTTACTGTTAGAGTTTATTTTTCCTGTTGCAATGTACTAGTCTTGTTGGCCCAATGAATTGGCCAGAATAGTGAATGTACCAGACTTTCGAATTATGAATTGAAAGGAATATAATTTATTAATGGGCTCCATTGCCTTTGTGTTCATTAATAGCATTATTATGTTATTGATATCACCCATCTATTATATGTGCTCGTACCGTTATCAAATTATTCGTCTCGATATTCCACGTTGGGACGTGACAAGACGTCCCCTGATCATGCATTCAAGATGCATCCTCTAAGTATGATGCCTCTCTCTACGAGGTGGGAGACGGGGTTTTCTTCAATTTCTCACACTTTAGCTGGCCAAAGGACAAGAGTCTCGTGTTGTTCTTCCTACCTAGACTTGCAAAAGTGATTAAGAAGGAAAGAAGTCCATTAGAAATGTGGTTGAAATGAAATATCATTCTCCAATAAATAATCATGTAAATTGGCAAGGGCTTACGTGGAGGTGGGTTTAACCCTTATGAGGGTGAAGAGATGGTTTGTGTTTCATGTCATATCTAAAGAAAGTGAAAGCAAAACCTACACTAGCATACATGAAAAAATGAGAGACTTACTGCACTTACATAAGTGCAGTAAGATTAAGATGGCAGCTCATGTGGTGTCTAACATGGCGCCATATGAGCTGCCACTTAAACAAATAGGAAGCAATAGGCAACAGTAGTGGCGACGGTCGGCAACCGACAGTGAGATCCAAAATCACTATTTTAGATCCCAAGTTTTATTTTTGGACAAATTTTATACTTTGGAATGCAAGATCTGTATTTTGGAGCTCAAGTTACTATTAAAATATAGTCAATATTTTTAACTCTAAGGGTAATATTTTAGAGCTTAACCTTGTATCTGGAGCTAAAATTTTTATTTTGGGGTCCAAGATCTGTATTTTAGAGCTCAAATCTATAATATTATGAAGAGACACTTTGAATTTCGTCCGGTTCATTAACCCGGTCTGGTTCATCCTTATCTAGCCCGGTTCGATCGTCCTTAAGTTTTCCCCATTTTAATTACACTTCTGTAACAGAACAATATGCTTGGAACGGTTGGTTGCGTTTCAAGCGTGAGAATTAATTCTTCTCCTTTGGTTTTCCAACTTTATTACCTTTTGCACTGTTTGTGTAACGCATATGCAGTTCCCCCGAAAATTTTAAAAAGTAGCATAACATCTGCCGCAAACGGTTGCCACATGTCTCGTGCCAATCTACAAGAATTTGAGAAGACACTAATCGACGTAGAAGAACACCAAGAAGCAACAACCATCACAGGAGGAGGAGCCTCACTGCGGCCATCTTCCCTGCTCAGATGACCATGGTGGCTTCTTCCTCCTTGAGCGTTGTACCTCCACGGGCTCTGCCGCACTCGGGTCGCTCTTCCCCTTCCTTCTATCTTCCCGACCACTACTTCTCCCTTCCTTCGTCGCGGGTTTCTTAAAATAGGATGGTATAGATGGATAGCACTATTATCCTGTCGGCGGGATGTCTCTCTAGGTCTTCCGAGTACAAAGCAGGGCGACTTCCTCGTCGCCCAGGTGATGGACGTCGCCTTCCATCACATCTATTGTTGTGCCTCTTGACAGTGGCGATCGTCTTCGCATGTCTACTGCCGTCGACCAAACCGGAGACGTCAACTACGCTGCTCAGGGTCATCCTCCAAGGTGAGCACTGTGGAGGCAGTCGTCCTCGGCTGCATGCCGTTGCTTCACCTTCTTGCTCCCAGGCTACCTCCTCTTGCTCTTCACTGTCCTTGTTGCTATGAATATGGTGGTTGTCGGCGACCACCTAGCCTGAATACTTGACACTTTCTCATGTCTCTGCTGGTTCTGTTCGCATTCCTCTACGTCCTGAGGTCGCCGGCATTGGTGGCGTGGCTTTGTGCCAGCCGCCGAGGAAGGTGGGCACGAGGCGGTACATAGCCAAGGCGCCCTGAAGCACAACACTGGAGCTCCAAGGTGCCTTGTGTTGAGGCACCTGTTACTGGAAATCGGCTGGCCAACAATGGCCACCTCTTGGACAGCTTGCTGTCCAGTAGCACACAGGAGTCTGAAAATAGAAAAGAGACAGAGCATGTAGCCCCTAAACAGGGGGTCGGAAATCCTGTAATTCATGCTGTAAATCCTTGTCATAATTGTTCAATTTATTCTTGTATAGATATCTCAATATAAACAAGGCAGAGAGCGCTGGATGAAATTGTCCAGTCTTGGCTCATTCCCTCTGTACTTCCTGTATTGCTTCTGTTTTCTCTCCTCTTCTTCTTTGTTTCGCACCAGCTAGCCACACTTGAAGCAGATACAGCGCTGATGAATGAAGCTGCATGCGGCTTCTTCTTGTCTCTCTCCCTGGTGGTCGTCCATACTCCATTGCGTACGTGTTGCTGCTCAGTTTCACTTTGGAGCGAAGAGTGCGTACTTCTACGTGAATCACTGGGTGTGGGTGCGGATCAGGTCGGTTCAACATTCATCTGGTGTGATACTATCACTTATAATGGGATTAGTTGGATACTGAGGACCTGTGGATTGCTGGGTACTTCGGTATTCTTCTGCAAGGTTGCTGAAGCCCGAGCGCGAGGGAGGGGGCTACAGAGGGTGTCGTATGCTTACCGTGAGAGATTTCAGAGTTGCATCCCTGAATCTACTCTCTGCAAGATGGGTTCAGTAGTGCTACTGTAACTCTTTGCATTAATTCTTGTATTATTAGCAAAGATATGAGGATGCGTGATGGGTACTGTTGGTTATTCCTCATTGTTGTTTATGGATGGATATCCTTCTTGATCAGGTGATTACTTGTCAAATAACGTACGAATGAAAGAATTACACTTGGCATTCGGGATGCAGCATGTAAAGGGGTTCATCATTTTGATGTCAAAGGTCAAATCAAATTATCGTTAGAAAAACTGTTTAATAACATCATAATTCTTTGACATTTCTATCTAACACTTTGGACACATCAACGTTTAACCTATCACATAACATATAATCTCCAATATTTCATCTAATTTTATTTTAATTTCTATTAGATTTTTCTTTCTTTATCTATTTTATTTTTATATATAATATTATCATCTATAACCTCTGGAGGGAAGACTACGTCCTTCTTAGGTAGTTATGACGGCCTTTTTTTCTACAAGAACAGCATACAAGGCAATTATGAAGGAAGCAAACAGGCTTGACTTTGTTTTTTTCATACCTTTTTTCACATTCATGGTTGTTGCAAGTCATGTTTTCTCATATGAAATATAGGTTCTCTGATGGAGACGACCCCTATAGTCTATATAGCCACATCTAGGCAGCATGTGTACATACATCTACATTTTTTATTGCTCTATTTCTTTGTTGAAGCTCCCTATAAACTAATTAAAGAGGGGTGAAAAGGTGGATGTACCATTTTTAATTGGAGAGTGTACTATCTTACAAAAATAAGGGTCTTTTTTATGCTATATTCCTAAAATCTATTGTTTGTAGTGTCTCAAATTTTCAAATCAGATAAATTAAATAAAAGAATCCATGTCTCTACAATTAAAGATGGGGTAATGACAGTAACACTAATACAAATTATTTATTACATACAAATGTGATTTATATAATTGAATTAACAAGAAATAATTATCGAGCTGCTAAACAAAAATAAGTAATAAATAATAGTTATCAAAAGATTCTTTATTGTATAGAACATAAATTAGTGATAAAAATAAATTACATTAATTATTATGGCAATTTAATTAGGTGATAATAATTAGTTTCTAAACATAATTAAGGACTTAAATAAATTTAAAAGAGTAAAGATAATTTAAAAACTAAAAATGGTAAGAAGTTAAAATTATATTGACCCCTCAAGTGAAAATGAAAGTAAGAAAAAATAATTTCTGTATAAAAACCAAAATAAATCAATTAGTATCATTTGATATTTTAAACCTAAGTTAATAACTTAATAAATTTATTAGGCTGAAAAATAATTTTAGGAAGAAAGAAATATACAAATTTGAATTTATTAAATACTATGACTTAAATGGTGATCTTTCTGCGAATGATGATCTCACTATTTGAACTTTGTTCGTGAGATCTCAAGTTCATTACAATTGATTCTAAAGTTCCTAAGAGTTGGTGGTCAGCGAACAATATTGATTCTACAAAACTCTAACAGTCAGTTAAAATATTAGTGAAGATGCTAAAATAAAATATATATATGAATATATAAATATTTTATAAATTAAACTTAAACAACATAATATATTTATATTTATATTATCAATATATTTGTTTTTTGTTTTATTTTTTATTTTATAATAATTATATAACATATATAAACTATATATTATATATGATAATATTATAAATAAATTGTATATATAATATAATTAAACTACTATAGTATAGATAATGTAACTAATAGTTAGCAACAATGGTCAATAAAATAATAGTTAACTAAAAATAAAATATACATATATATTCACTAATTAAAAATGCAACTTATGTAAATTATATTGTCTATATATTTGTATTTATTTTATTTTATTTTTTAAAATAATTATATAATAGTAAATTAATTAATAGTCCCTGACTAGAACATGAGAGGTCATTGTTGTAACAAGACTTAACATATACTGTACCAGATGATAACACTTACTGTAATGAGTTACAACTATATCAAGAATAGAAATAAGTCAAATATTGATAGAAACTTCTAATTAACTTACCCTATATAAACTATATATAAATTAAATATAGATAACTATGATTCATTATTTCAATGCGAAGCAATCCATGGATTTAATTCAATCGATTCTTTTTTAAAATTGATCGATTATTTAGGTGTTAAGTTGTAATATGATCGATCAATTTGCATTGATATGACTGATCATTGAGTTTTAAGTGAAGCAATGATCTATCATTCCAATGAATATATTATTTAAGTTTGTAAATTAGATTTTTTTTTATCACCCTCATCTTTTTTGTATTTATATATTTCATTCTTTTCCTCTCACTTTCTTATTAAGTTTCTAGCTATTTTATTAAGATATGAAAAGGAATAATTAAATACATTTTAAGGGTAAATCGTGCAATGACTAATTACACGTTTTTTTATATTTCTAACTTTCTATAATTATTTAAACTTAATTTAAATTCAATTTGTATCTTTTTTCTAAAAATTGTTTAGCATGCCTAATCCATTCTATATACTACCAATTTCAGTTTATAATATCAAATAAATTTTAATTGATCTATTTTTGTTTTGAAAATTTATCTTTCCTTATTTATTTTTTTAATATATGAAAAGTTATCTTTATTTTTTAAAAATGGTTTCAATAATTATATTACACTCATGATATGCTACACACGCACGTAGTGCGTTTCTTTGACTATTTACTATTAAAAGTTCAGTGAATATTTTTAAACCCTAAGGGGTACAATTATAGAGCTTAAATTTATATTTTAGAGCTAAAATTTATATTTAGAATCTAAAATTTATATTTTGGAGCTCAATCACTGACCGTCGATCACCGCTGGTTGCACATCGTCGTCAGACATCAGTCACTACTCAGGGCTATCGCCGCCCACCGCTATTGGACGCCACACAGACTGTCATCTTAATCTTATTGCACTTTCTGCACTTAGATAAGTATAGTAAATCCTTCTCAAAATATCTATACTAATATATAGAAGTAAATTCATCTCATTTTCATCACTTCTCTTTTGAGTTGGACTCTCCCCTCTCTCTCTCTCAACCAAACTCTATTTTTTTACTCTCCCTCCACCTTTCAATTGGTCTCTTTCTCCTCTTCTAATGATACTCTCCCCTTCCAGTTGATCTCTCTCTCTCTCTCTCTCTTTTTTTTTAAATTATTTATATATATATAACTCTTTTGTGTTCTCTTTCCTCTCAACAACTCTCTCATCTTATTCTCTCTTACTATCGGACTCCCTCTCTCATAATTTTTTTTTAAAGTATGTATATAAGATTAATATCTGTATAACTCTTAGATATACACCACCTCCCTCTCAACCATCATTTTGGACAAGCACTTTTATACATACAAATATTCCTTTTAATTATCCTAAAGCAAAAAATAGTATTTAAACTATTGTTATTTGTAACTTTGTTATTGCCATAGTTATACTATAAATAATTTTTTATTTATTCATTTTAGCTAGAATTTGTATCCATACATTTATTTATTCATTTTAGATAACAAATTCCATTGATTTTATCCTTGTTATAAAAAATATTTTTCATATAAATTGTCCTAAAGCCAACAGATAATTTCTTTTTTCATGGTACGCCATGAAAGATTCTATTTTCTTTTATAAAAAATAATTTAATTACATGTGCATGGTTACATAACAATAACTATTTTAACATATGCACACGAAATTTACAAAATTTTCTTCATACATAATATTCTCACAATTTTTTGAAAAAATATGCTCAGAAAGAAAATAATTAAAATTTAAAAATAGTTTATACACCATAAATATATCATCACATTTAGTTAAATTAAATCCAAAATTTACGCAAAAAAACTTGTCATCTTTAACTAAAAATTGATCATGACGCACGTAAGAGGAGAGGACGCCCTAGAGTACTCCCTGAGCCAACAGCCGACGAGCACAATGCTGCCTAGACTCAACTTGGCATTTTCTTTAGCCCCTTGTCCCTACTCCTAGGACACTATTTATAGAGGATGGAAACCCTAATCCGACCTAGAAGGATAATCACAAATGTACACTCCAACTTTCAGACGATAAATCCTTTAAAATGGATGTTAGAATGTCCCAAATATATTTATGAAGAGTTTGGGTCCAGAGAAAAACCCTAAAATCATTAAAATGTGGTCCTCAAAGGATAAAGACGAGAAGAGTCTTAACTACTTGCGGACTGCATGGAAATCCTACAAGTGCAGCATATTGCATGGTTACATTGCAATATATTGCATTCATGGAAGGGTCCTAATGCATTCAAACAAAAGAAAAAAAGTTTAGTATACTTGAATTTTACACTTTGTAGTTGTACTTCTCATTTTTCATTGGCTAAAAAAAAAAAAAAAACACAATACACCAATTTAACGAGAAGTAAGAAATGCAAGTGTACTAAACTTTTCTCTTCAACTAATATGTGCGTAGTTTTCCGTGCATTTTGGGACTTCCAAAATTAGATCAAGCTCGACATTGAACATACATAAGGGGCCAAGGTTGGATTCAAAAATACTGACCAATTTTAGGCATCATTAAGAGAACAAGAAATTGGATCAACGTACGGGGACAAAAATAGATGGCAACAGCATATAAATCTGCAGATTTCACAAGACTGAAAAATGTTGCTCTTGACGTGTACTTTGGTAGGGTTAATGGCTTCTTTTTTTATATATAGAAGTAATGTGGGGGCAGGGATTTGAACACAAGTCACTAAGCTGTACATCGAGGGTCTTAACCGCTGAGCAGATACATTGTGTTGGATGAGGGTTCACAAACGCCAGAGAAAGCATGGATGGGACCGCTTATTATCATGTTCATGTGCAATGTTGCTGTGATTGCGCTCTCAGGTTTTGAGCTGCATCCCTTGCGTTAAAAAATTCAAGGGTCCCAACCAGAATGACTCTTACACTGCCTGGTGATCAAAAATCTGCGCAGAAGAGGCTGCCACTAGATGAGGGAGAGTCTGACACCATTGAATCTCCTCTCCACAAGTGTCCGTGAAGCTTACCGGTTCTAAAATTTGAAATTCTCTGCAGGATACAATCTATTGTTTCTATCCATGTCTGGATGTCTTTCCTGGCTTGCCTTCTCTCTTTGTAACTTTGCAATGTTCATGACAACGTTCCGTGTTTCTCTTCTCCTGCTGACATGGAGTTGAATATGAACATTTGGACAACGAAGAATCCGACATGTTTTGTTCCCACGAGTACAAGTGGGCAGCATAATTAGCTATAGCTGCTGGATTTCATTATACATACCTGAATTGGAGTAAAAGGAACAAAGCACCAAGGACTGTCATTCCTCCAGCAAATGACTTCAGTAGTATCTTCTTTCCTGACCTGGCCTCCAATCCTGCAGCTTCCTCTCTCTTGCTCTCATCTGGCCCAACCAATGTTCTCTGGGCATCATCCTCCACATTCTGTTAAATGATAGAAATTTCGATTGACTATATGAAAATTCACATGATAAACAAAGAGAGTTAAAAAACATTTATTTCTTTCATGAGGATAGATCCAAAGGAACAAGGTTCCGAACTACTCACCTTCAAAATTTCAGCAGATGCAAAGTCACTATCACACACATTGTTTGCATCATCATCCATAAATGGCTGATGCAGGTTGAACACTTTCATATTTTTCTCTGTTCTATTTTTCCTATCCAGTACACAAGCAGTTAAGCAAGGACTTTCTTCCCTCTGCACGTATGAACATCCAGGTTCTTGATAATCCGTACTGAAAACATGGTCGGAATTGGCTGTAGTAAGAGAATCAAAAGAGCAAACATCATAGTGCATCTCTGAGCCTCCAGTCTTCAATGCACATACATCAGCTTGATCCAGGTGATCGTCCGATGTCGAAACAGATATTTGCCTCTCCGAAAGGTCTACCACTGGATGACTTGCAGTGAGTGATGAGTCAACGTCCATTTTCTGGACATCTTCCTGAGAAAGCTCTTCTGAACCTTTGCTTTCTCTAGGGTTCATGTCCAAAGGATGTAGGGTGGAGACTGTTGATTCCTCTGCGTATACAGATCCTAAGACTGTTCCATAATATGTTACACATTCCTCTCTGGGGGCTTCAGAGATAAATTTACAGTGGATAACTTGCTGTACCTTGTCGTTTGTGCAACTATTCATGTTGTTCCCAGCACATGGTTCCACAATAGAACCTTGTGTGTCCTCTATAGATTCATCACTTATTCCACAACAAGGACATGTTTTACCGGCGCTGATTACCAGGGATTTCCCTTCCCCTTCAGTTAGAGTTTGTTCATCACCTGCTGTTTGTGTTCCTAATCCCTCCATCCATAAATTATTCATTACCTGATTCTCCACAGGTTGGCTACAACCTTTTCCTTCTACTACCACAATATGATGAACTTTTGCATCGATAGCACTATCTTTACTAAGAAACTTTGCCCTTGATTGTCTCTCAACCTCATTCTTACAGAAGTTAGTCATAGGAATTTGTTTAATATCTTCAAACGCAGAGCTGAGACTTTTCCCATCTTCATCAACTAATTTCCAGGACATAAAATCTTTCTCTGCAAATGCATTGTTTTTCCTACTAAAAGGGTCTGATGACAAAGGATCATCATGTAACCGGGCATTAAATTCTGTACTCTCTTCTGTAGCAGGTAATGCAATTCCATTGCATGACACAGATTCCTTACCATGATCAGCGGAAGAATCAGAAGTACCATCTATGACATCAATGAGTTGGCTATGCTGTCTGTTTTTAGGTGGATATTTACTGTTCGATTCCCAGCATTTCCCAGAAATCTGAGATAGACCGAGTTCTTCACAAATGGAATCTATATGAGGCAGACCAAGAAAATTGTTATCACTTGGAGCCTGGATTTGAGAGCATGAAGTGTGTGGGTCCCCAATTGCGGCTGATGATTGTGATTCCTGACAAATAGCAGAATTGTTATACAAGCCCCTTTTCCCAACATTCAGGTTGTACAACCTGCCAGCCATAGAATCCACCCCATTTCCAACGGGGGATGCTTCATTTGATGCACATATTGATGATCTCCCATCATCAAAACTAAGTGGAAGCCCTTTTGGGGACAATACATCTATTAAGTCCATCTGACTGCTCTGTTCAGGAGACTGGAAGTCTACAATCTCGAGACAATCATCAGTGTCTGGAATGTGTTCACAAATTGCTGTTACTGTATTTACGAAGTTCTGGCTAGCTGTAAGGGAAACATCAGAGTTGCAAACTTCTGATGTCGTCTTGCTTTCTATGCATCTTGGATTCACATCTAAATCTCCAACATATAACCCAGAATGATCATTTGCCACTGTCTCATTGGAGATAGAAGAATGATTTCTAATGTTTTTAATAATTGGATCCAAGTCTCCAGCCAGGGATTCAGGGGATCCGAACAATAAGTTTTCATTCACATGACCTCCAGCATGCAAACACGAGACATTGTGATTATCCCACACCACGTTTCCCTTAGTGTCCATTAATGCACTTCTGCATGCCTATTTTCACACTGTGAGTCCAGCAAAACAGCAGAATTGCGTTCAGACAGTTCCACATTGCAATCAAGCACATCTCTGCTACTTTCCTTGATGACTTTCTCAAGAAGAAACATGCAGGTGGAGTCGATGGAATCATGATCTTCTGTGATGCAAGTCAATGGCTTTTTACTTGTGGGTGGAACAACAGTCACCACTGAGAACTCTTCCTTTACAGAATCTAGATTTCTGTAGGGCTCAGGCAAACATCTTGCAATGCTGTCATTCTGCAATGAGGTGCTGGTTTCATACTTTTCTTCTTTTGCATAGAGAGTTGCACATGAACCTGATTCACAAGCCAAATCCCTAGATGACAATATACCGTTAGAGGAGTGCCCAACATCAAACTTGTGAATCTCGGTGCAGCTGACGTTCTTAGTTTGTAACCAGCTCACGTCTTCTGTGAATGAAATAGAAATCCCAGCATCCATGTGAGGTTGGCATGTCCTGCAACATGGAAGTGACTTACTACAGCACATGGTAGTAACTTGAAGCTTACTGTCAGATATGGCATGTGAAGGGAGAAACTTCACGGATGTATCTAAGTAGCTTTCAACAGATTCAACATCCTTAAACACATTCTCATCTTGTTCCCAAGTCAATGTAAAGAAATTCTGAGATGGATAGACATTTTCTTCAGCAACAGACCCATTTTCAGGCAAATTCTCTCCAGTCAAACAAGAAATATCTGCATCATCATATGATGTGATTGAAGCAGGGCTGTGAAGCTCAAATTCCCTGTAGGCATCCTCTGCATCATCAGACTCGGAACATGAACTATGATGCCACATATAATCTGAATCCAAACTTCTCTGCAAAAATTGTACAGAGTCTTAGGAACTTCGATCATTATCTAAATAAAAACTATGTGGGAAAATCTTTCATCTCAATTGAATTTCGAGATAAGGTGAAACTTGCCTGACTATATATTTCTTTGAAGTCCATGCAAGGAGTGCAGATATTGGAATTTTTGGAGCTCCACCATGATTGCTCCAAGCGTCTACGGATGCTTCCAACCATGTATGTAGGCATAGCTATTGTATATGTAACAATGTCAAAATCAGGAACCTATCACAATCAAAGTTTACAGGGTCTGTTAAGCAGAAGGAAATACATGGATACCAGTGAAACAGGGGGTCATGTGAAATGATATTATGCCATCAATGAAGCCAAGGCTCACATGTTAACCTGTCTGTTGTGGTTCTTACATTTAAGTCCTTTGTCCTTGCCTTCTTAGAGAGTGAACGAACACACATGCAGACTCTGCGAGTGTCTCTTTTCTCAACAACATTGGACGGGGAAAAGAGATCAACACCGGTCAACCCAAGAATCTGGCAAATCTGTCAACGGTTCTGAAAGCTTAGCAAACTAGAGATAGACTGATAGTAAGGAAACACTTGGAAGTCAAATAACATTGTCAGAACTGCATTAGTGTCTTAGGTGAACCTTGTTCCACCAATCACCATTCTAGTCTAATGAGAATTAGATCCTGATCAAAAAATAAGTTGCAGCATAAAATGTTATACGACAATATAAGCATAAAAAAGATACATGTTTCATATATGATCAAATGTAAGAAAAAAAAGGAGCATGATATTCCAACTGCGAAATGTAAAATTGACCAACTTATTTGATTGACAGATTCAACTGCAGTTATCAACAAAAGAACTTCAGAACAATTAATCCAAACTTCTGGTTGTCACCATTATTTTTAGTCTGTAATTAAATGTTTTTTTGTGTATATGCCCTTTACAGGAAAAAGAAAGTGCAGGATCATGTGCTTGCAGATGCATTTGCTTATACACCTGTAGCTTCAGAAATGCCACTTTGAGTTATGCACCATGCTCTTTCTGTCGGAATATTCTGTATACTTCTTTATTTTATCCAAAAGTTGCTTTTAGTCTGTAAATCACCAGAACCCCCTCCTAAGAGAGAGAAATGGGAAGGAGATAGAAAACTAGGAATAAAGCTATCTGTATCATTTACAACTAGAGTTATGGGATAACCCATATATGCCTAAGGAGATGATACATTTCAGCAAGGGTAAAGCAGAAGTTATTTTTATGCAGTGGAAGCATATAAACAATGCATCTCTGAACAATGGCATTTGCCAAAAAAAATTCTGCAACAGTGTTGCAACCATTAAGTTATACAAGATTTTAATCATGAATCGTTATTCTCGTTGGTGTGCATACCACTTGCAGAGTTGTAGATGCGTCATATTGGTGGTATAGGACTTATACATTAACTGCGTGCATGACTTATCTTAGGGGATTCCTAATCGCTCTCTCAGACATACATAGATTAGGCTATTGACTCCATTAGTGTTAGATCATTCCATGCCTCCCACCCTGGTTTCTACTATGACATTTTAAAAATTGTAATAGCTTATGATAACACTGATTAGTCGTTGAAAGATAGGTCCCGAACCACAAAGGAAGGCAATTGAATACAGCTCTTGCCAAAGATCGTGAAAGTAACTTGAGCTCCAAGACATGCGAAGAAGACATACAGGGGCACCTGATATGATATCACCATTTTCATGAGGGCTCTGACAAGGGTAAGCAAAAACCAAAAGAATCTTGGATGACAGAAGTGAAGAAACATACAAGATCAGGCTTGTTCAATGTACTTATGACGCATGACAGGGATGGGCTATGAAATAGGCTTTGCACTAGTGCATTTTGCTGATTCAAAGGACTTGGAAGCTTCATGAGTTGTTCATCTGTTTATGTTTTAACATTTTTTGAAAGTTGTTTATGTTTTAACGTTAATGAATGCTATCTAAATCCTCAACCCAAACATATAAAATAATATGCATTTATAGCACACAAACTCTTAAAAAAAAATCCCACAACACACTTAAAAGCAGGTTGGCCATGCCGCACAGATCGACCGTGCCACATTCTTTGTGACACGGTATGGTACAATTCGCACCATACAGATCGGTCGATCAATTTTCGTCTCTTTGAAGACCAAATAGACCATAGCATCTGGACGTCACCTTGATAGAAATCGGTCAACCGATAAAGAGAAATCGGTCGACCGATAAGGAGAAATCGGTCGACCGATTTTGCCATACCGTACCGACTGTGTCGGGGCTCGCAAACGCCCTAGCACGGTATGGCACGACAAACCTTGCTTAAAAATGCCTTCACATTTACATAATAGCACATCAGTGTCAAAAGCAATATTCATAAAGTTGGAAAATTCCACATTTAGAACTGTAAAAATTGATAGAAAAGCTGATAAAATCATACTGAATTTGCAACTCTCTCTCAAACGTCTTCGTTCTTGTGAAAGAGGTAGTTTTATTTAGCACACAAGTATCAAGGAAGGAAGAGAAACTTTGTTACTGTAGAATATCTCAGTGAACTTCACCACAGAATCCAATTTTCTTATGATGTTTAACTAACCATCAAGATCAATGGGGGAGAGAATACCCTCAAAAAGGAGTCAACCTTGGGATAAGCCATGTATCTCCCCCCACTCTTACGGAAAGAAGCACGTTCATGAATATATACTTTTGAGTACTTCAGTTCTGTGTGCTTTTTCAACAGCATTCTCCATACAGCTTTGGATACTTGAAACCTGCAGCAGCAAACAGAATATAACAAATCTCTACTTTATGGAATCCATACAACCTATACGCTACTCCCTCTCAATTTTATGCAATAAAATTTGTGAGTAACCATGACAAGTTTGAGATTCCTCTAACATCTAAATTAAAACCACCTGGTAGCAGAACTTGGCACATTACATATATATGGAATGACCTAATTTGTTATATATATTTGGTTTACCGGTATCATAAGGACTGCTTTAATAACATGATAGGGGTTATCCCACTTTTGTCACTCCTGATAAGTAAAAGTTTGATTTGAAAACTGAGATAGACTATTCAGGACTTATCCAGGATAAACCCAGATAAAGATTGTTAACTTTATCCCACCTTCTCATCACTGATAAAAATTATCATCCCTGATGGCCTATGACCCTATCTCTAGATAAATCATCAAACTAAAAAGAAGGATAAATAGGGACAAGCAATACATGGATACTCTTTCCCAGGATAATTTATCCAGTTATCAAAGAGGTTAAGAAAGCATTTTCTTGGCCTGATTATTCTCCAATCTGGTAACATACAAATTTCTCAAACAAGTGCACATTTACCATGACTAAGTTACAAACTTCACTGTTAAAGTCCTGAATTCGAACCCAAAATCTAGGAGTTGAGTTGAAGAAATCCTCTACATATATAGAGGTGAAACTCCCATGGAGTTTCAATACAGGACTAAACCACAACACCCACCCTCGTGCCAAACCAACTGGTTTGGGGCACAACACGGGTAAGGACAAGTATCCGCATACAGAGAGATGATCCAATGGGTAAACCTGCTTTGATACCATGTTAAAGGCTTGAACCCTAACCCAAAGTCTAAGCACTGAGATGGGAGAATCCTCTACATATATAGAGGTGAAACTCCCATGGATTTTCAATATGGAACTAAACCACAACATTCTCAATTTATATATCACGTGGTGGTTGGACATCCCTAGCAATGATGATTTACACATCTTGAAAACCACTCAAGAAGGTTTAGGTAAGATCCAGAATACAAGATGACATCTCGTCACATGGTTATAAGGTTTGGAAGGTGAGCCTCTAATGCAAGTTATGGAGACAAAAATGGATTTGCAGGTAGAAATAAAATATTCTCAATGAAGTTGTAATATAATTTGATCTCAGATGAGGAACATATTGTATTTTTCTGGCCTTTGTGCATTTGTGAATCACAGTTCGGATTCACTTATCTTATCTCTTGCAACACCTTTTGAAAACCACTCATGAAGAAAAATTCTGCAATGATCCCAACACACCATCCTTCAATGGTGCGTCCATTTCAGAGTTCTCATTGTCAACCAGCAGCATGCTTTCAGTCTTGAATGCTGTGATATATATATATATATATCTTGTTTCCTATGTGCACAACTGCCCAACATGTTTCTCTCCAAAATCCCTTCCACTTTGACTGACTAATGGGGTGTTTGGTTGCAGTTTTTTGTCAATTTTTTCTCTTAAATTTAAAAAAGAGAGGAAAAACAAATAGAGGTGTTTGGTAAGTAATTTTTTATTTTAAAGAAGAAAATTTATTCTATGTAAATCTCTCCCAAAATAAAAACAAGTGTGGACCAATTTTTTTTTTAAAAAACACAACACTCCTCTCATCTCCCCCTCACACCCAGCACCCCCCCCCCCCCCACCCCTGCGCCCACCCCCACCCCCTGTGAACCACCCCCCCCCCCCCCCCCACACACACAGCACCCTCCCCCCCCCCCCCCACCCCTGCGCCCACCCCCACCCCCTGTGAACCACCCCCCCCAACACCCCCATCCCCTCCACCCCCCCACCCAGCGCCCTCCTCCCCCCACCCCCTCCCCCCCCCCCTCCCCACCCAGCACCCTCCACCTGAGAAACCCCCCCACACCCCCATCCCCCCCCTGCACCCTCCCCATCCCCCCCCTGGCGAAACCCCCCCCCCCCCCCCACTCCCTGTGCCCCCCTGTACGCCCTCCAAACCCCCCTCCCTCGCCCCGGCGGCTCCCCCTCCCCCGTGCGCCCTCCCCCTGCCCTGCCCCGGCGGCTCCTCCTCCCGCCCCAACACATCAATATAAATTTTAAAAATTTTATTATTTTACCAAACAGATAACATCACATTTCCATAATTTTAAATTTAAAGTTAAAAGTGAACTCAACATCATTTTTGGGTAGAAATAGTTTTTTTTTAAATTGCTCCCAAACACCCCATAAAGAGGAGTTTGAAAAATTATGGATATAATTTGTGGGGAATTTATTTTTAAAACTCTAGGCTTCCATCTATATGGCTACTTTCAAGTATTTCACATGCGCAATACACTGAGAATATCTGATGTCTTCTCAGAAAAGAGAATCATATCATCTAATTTACACTTTGATCTTTCAGAAACATTTGTGACTTGGCACAAATTTCATTCTACAAAAAAGTTTTGAAATTCTCCCTGTTTACAACTTGAATTAAAAGCTGGAACAGTGAACCATACCCTGTGCCACTGAGATGAAAATTTTGACAAACAGAACCATTACAGTTCGCTAATGTTCATGGATCTCCTTTTTGGTTAATGGAAGTAGTTATATAAACAGTTGAAGTGAAGAGAACTATTATATGGGTATATGACCAACTATTGCAGTTAAAGTAAAAAAAAATGAGGAATCAAGTTTCAGCTCTCTGCCTGTCTTTATTTATGCAAGTTGAGCAAAGTTTTCATAAGGAGTATGCCAACTTGCATCCTGGAGACCTAATTTTCATGGTGCACTAGCAGATATTGAATTGAAAAGCCTTACCAGGTTTGTCTTGCAGGGTGGTCAAATACAGTACGTGTGCTAGAAGCTATGGATTGTGTATTGTGGATCAGAGAGGCACAAACCTCAAAATTGGCTAGACATTTTGGGGTGAAAAAACATTGCAAAACTTGCAACAATATATATATTGGCCACAGATGTGACAGGACATGGCCTGATTGGTAAGGAGATGCAAGTTATGTAGCACATTCAAACCATCCAATGGAACGGTGGGGCTATACACACCTTTATCGGTTCTGACACATCCTTAGGAGAGTGTGTCCATGGACTTTTTAGGAGGCCTCTAAAGGATGCCGCAGTGCCATGACTATCTTTTCTGGTGGTCAATATATTCTCAAAGATGGTGGTGCTCATGCCATAAGACAATCACTAGAGAGGAGGCAGTATGCTATTTGATTGTGCCCATTTGTGATAGCCACTTTATTTTTGGAAAACATGGTAGTCTATGATGGACATGAAGCTACAAAAGAGCGTGGCTTTCCATCCTCAAATCAACATACAAACTGATGTTGTCAACTCAACCATGGTGCATTTTTTGTGAGGATACAATGCTCACATCCCAAGACTTGGGATAAGGGCCTACCTAACTTGCAATTTTTTTTTTCAACATAGTTCACAATTTGACAAAAAAGTCTCCCTTTGAGGTGTGCATAGGTTCCTTCCACAAAGGTCATTCGACCTAGAGTTCATAGTAGGCTCCACACCATGAACCGCTAAAGAGGAAGTGACTTGGAGAAGGCCCAATGATTCCTTAAAGCTCATCTACTGAATGCATATCAAGGTAAAGCAGTAAATACAAAAAAAAAAATAACACAAGCACAAGGAGTGGCATGATTGACACAGGATCAAAGGCGACTTTCAAGTTGGTGACCTTGCTTGGTTGCATCTTGGAAAGGAGTGGCAAAAGGGTGTAAACAAGAAAGTTAAAACCATATAATATGTCCCTTTTAGAATCCTACAAAAGATCGAATGCAATGCATGTCAGCTAAGAGATGCCCGCTGACGTGGTGATGTACTTAGTCATCATGGTGAGAACCTGAAGCCTTTTAAGCCAATTGGTGTTTAACAATGAGTCAATAGAGACTCTATCATTAGAAGAGGATTTGGTAATTGATCAAGAGATATTCCTAGCAAAAGAAGATGTTCTAGAGAGGAAGACTGGAAGACTAAGAACTAGATGCAGAACAAGTGAATCTTTTCATATTGGACAGAAGAGTCAGAGGCTTAGTACAGCAAAGCAGTTCACAACACCGGCTGGGGAATCTGAGTTTCCACATATCCAATTCTTGATCCAGAAAAGGTTGAATCCCTCTAAGAGGGGGAGTCATGATCCAGGAGGATCTCAAGGGGGTCTTTGATCCACTCCCACGGATGGACTAGTGTAGCAACCTGGATTTTTCAAAAAATAAAAATTAAATAATATTAAAAATTAAGTCAATTGGAAAATCAAAAGAGAATTAATTAAAACCCATTAAATGAAAACAAGTAAGGGGCTTTGTTAAATGGACCCACTAAAATTTATTGGGCCAAATAGGAATTTTTAAAAGAGGAATAATAGGAAAATACCCTAAATTCGTAACTTAAATATTACCTAAATAAAAAGGGATTAAAATATTAAATAAGTAATTTGAGTAGGAATTGGACTCCTAACCTACCTAATAGGTTGGCCACGAAATTGCATCCCAACTTAACCCAAATAGGAGGTGGAAAGCTTAGAAGGAGGATAGAAATAGGAAATCTCGTAATTAAATAGGAGTTAGAGTTCTATTAGGAAATAGAAACCCAAGTAGCTTAAATACTCTCTAAACTCTCCATGGCCGGCCCTAACTCATTGCTGGGGATTGCTGGACGTGGAGAGAAGGCTAGGGAGAGGAAGAACTCGTGGGGAGGAGGATTGTTCAAGCTCCAACCCTCGTTCTTCAAGTTCTACACCCTAGAAGGCAAAACGACTCAAAGGTAGGCATTCTCACGAGCAAAACCTAATTAATTATGTCTGTAGATTGTTCCATCTATCAGGAACAAAACCCCTCTTGTTTCATAATTTTCCATCGAGTCAATCTTTTCTTCTTGAATTTTGAAGTTCTGCAAACATCATGACCCCGAACCCTCAACTTAAATCAAGATCTCCATGTATACTCGACCCCATACCATGAGATTTTAATTGGAGATACTGATGGATGTTAGGCATCTTTTGCCCCTGAAAGCCCTAATTTCCATCCAGTATGTTGCTCGAAGTAAATCGTTTACCTGCACTGTACCATGTTCTGGGTTACTCATGCTTGATCATGTTCAACCAGTCAAAACCATGTTTGTTTTCAAATTCCTATTTACTGTAAGTACCCTCGCATGTCTGGATCAATTTGCAAGTGATTTTGCGATTTTTCATCCACTGTACAATTAGTTCTTAATTTCTGAACGAATCTGTGTCAAAATAGGGCAGCTTGGACCGCAATCAAAGGTGTGTCCTTTCCCAGTCGGACTCAGGCGCAGGACCTGAGAACGCGACGACACGATAGGCGTGTTCTCAGGGCCCGTCTTGACACAGACCGTCGCGATCTGGCTTCCTGACCTGACCGCCCTGTCGCGATCTTTGAACGGCCCTGTCGCGTTCTCATCTGACCCTGTCGCGACCCTTACAGCGTACGTCGCGATCTGGGGTTTTTTGCATGAAAACCCATGATTTGTGATACTCTAACCATCAACTGCATAACCCTTGTTAACATCACTAACGCAGTAAATAAAGTTTGTTATAAATCAAACATGTGTTTTCATGACTTAAAAGACATACACTTGATCTTGTCATACTATGTTTCTTGTCACCTGCATACACTTTGAACCATCCAGTATGACTTAACTTGGCATGAAATATCTCATATATCTCTGGTAATTTATTTCAATTATATATTGTGGAAGTGAATTTTTGAATTAATAAGATTAAAATCTTTTGTTCTTTTTATCATGTTTTCTCATGTTCTCATGACTGCATATTGCAGACTCAAGTCCCGTCGAATGCTACATGAGCGATGGTGACGAGAGATGACCCTACAATGGCAGAGCGCGGACGTGCCAGTCACCGAAGTGACAACAAGTGTTTTGCCTCCGAGAGTCGAAGGGCTTTAGGTCTATTGTGTGCGCCGTTTGACTTCGTCAAACGAAGATGGGTGTCGGGTCTTGGACCAATATCCCGCCGTTGCCTAAGTGCAACGACGTTAATTACATCCCTCTAAGAGGAAAAACCCTTGATTAATCGCCAGAGTAGAAGGTCTTGTGGCCTAAAGTGGAGACATCCGATGAAAGCGCGAAGTGCAATTTAAATTTAGGCCGAAGTGCTAATGAGCAAAATATCTATTCAATGTTGTTTGATCTTTTAATTAGTCAATTATTGGATCTCTTAGTCTATTTGTTCATTTGTTTCTTTTATTATGAAATAGTTTTCAATGTGCTCTTTTGTTCCATTTGAGACATGCAAGATATAGTTCTATTCGCGATTCGGCGCTGCTTGGTCATTGGGTGGCCAATCGGCAGCACAGGTACATTCCATTCGACAGGACACATTCGATTCGGCAAGGCATGCAAGTAGCAAGACAGATAGCGAATCGGCAAGATATGACCGAATCGGCAAGACGTAACCAATCGGCAACCAGGACTGAATCAACAAGGCAAAACTGAATCGGTAGGAGATAACCGAATCGGCAAGGCATGACCAATCGGCAATCAAGACTAAATCGGCAAGATGTAATTGAATCGGCACCCTCCTGAAACACTATTATATCAATTAACCCTTGAAGATCTTTTAAAGTCTCTTGCCGATTCGACCCTTACGGGGAAAATTCGGCAGCATCTCCCCTTATCTTGGTTGATGGGGGGAGAGCGCGGTACACATCCACCATAATGGAGACGGCACCAGAAGATAGGGTGTATGCCGAGAGACGACATAACCCCAATGGCACACGACGCCGATCCCCGAGGCATGCCTACGAGGAGACCGGGTAATGTCGTGACCATGCAAGTATCCCGAGTGGCGAAAGGAGGATGTGTGACCCATGTATTCAGCAGCATAGACATCACATTGTCTAAACCCCGGTGGTTTTACACGGGTCTCTTATCGATCTATTATCCCTTTCTTGGTTGAAACCAGCATGGAGACATGGCCTTGCTCATGTGGTTCGGCCATGGGGCATGCTGCTGCTTGCCGATTCGGCGGGCTATTTCTCGGGCTGGCCGAATCAGCAGGACTTCTCCAGACCAGCTGAATCGACAGCAGGCACCTCTTCCCTGTGGGCAGTGTGAACCAACACTGTTCAAGCTGGGCATACCCATGGAAATGGGGCGATACTTGGCTGAAATCGGGCTTAATGGGCTTTTGACATTGGGTGCTAAGCTTTGGACATGAGCATTGGTTGCTCAACCCACTTTCTAGCAAAGGGGCATGGCCCAAAGACTGAAATACACATGGAAGATTTCTGCTATTTAGACAGTGCAAAAATATCTATTGCAAGAGCAAGAACAGGAAGAACATGGCTCAAAGGGGGTGGAAACAAATCTAGATGATGTATAAGAATCCTGAAAGCTGGGCATGGATGTTGGGCTACCCAACCCGCTGTTGACAGGAATTCTAGACAAATTGAATAGAAATCCGAATAAGCTTTGCCAATAACCCAAAAACATTCTAAACGTTTAGGAAATTGCAAGAGGGGGAAAGACTCTGTAGGGACAGCTTATGCAGAACTTTCTCAAAAGAAGCATGGACAAAATAATAAAAAAAAACATCGTCCAGCACAAATTTTGGTGAACTGAACAGTACCCAATGATTCCATGTACCGGTTTCCTTATGAGTGAAATGGGGCATTAAATTACCCCTCTCACTGTTTGGAAGAACAGGCCCTTCTGGTTTTCATGAAGAAAGAACAAACAAACACATCAACACAAATGGGAATAAGAAGATTAAAATATACACATTAAACAATGCTACCCTTGACATGTCTTCACGTAGAGACAAAAGCCATCATGTTCACATGTCTCTTCCAACCACAAACATCAACATTTATGGAGGCAAACACACATTTTCATAAAATATGTCTAAAGGAAAGAATAAACACACGTGAAAGGAAGAGAAGTGGAAGTTGGATCAAAAGAAAAGGGAGATAAATTCAAGGAAACTGGGTCTTCTGCATCAACTGCTACCCTCACCCCTTTTCTCTTTCTCAGAGCAGCCCTTTTAAAAGAAAAACTCGGAAGGAGGCCAAGTTGAGGAACTCCTTCTTCTTCCTCTGGTATATTCGCTGGAGGGAGGAAATGCCAGGAGATCCCCTTTTTTTGTACGCAACAACCCAGCCCCCCTTCTTCCTTTCTACGCCGCCCCCTTTCTCCCCTCTCCAAAGGCTTCTAGAAAGCCTCCCAAAAAGGGCCCCTCAAGGCTCCATGCGCAGCAACCACTTTTTGTCATTTTTGGATGCCTTTTTAGTGGTAGTGGGGGGGTGTAGCATTTGCTTAAGCTCACCCCCTTGCATGGGGTGTTTGGGCCCTTGGGCAGTGGGCTTCTTTGGGTCTTTTGCATGGGCCATTTGAATGGTTTTTTTTTTGTTGAAGGGGTATTTTTAGGAGTTGGGCCAGCTAAGGGGGAGGCCCATTGAAAAAAAAATTTTAGGGTGCCCACAAATGCCCCTCACCCGTGGGTGGTGCGAGAGGACACGCGAAGCGACATCCGCGGGTGTACTTTGACCTTTTGACTGGTTTCATCAACATAGGCTGTCTTTGACTTGTTGCCGTGCCAATGGTCTAATAGTCTATTGTTGCGCTTGTTATCTTTTGGTTCTATTTGGTGGTGTCCCCGGATGATGGACGCATGCCCTCTCGATGGGTAATTGGGTTTTTCCCCTTTTCTATTTCCCTTTTTTCTGTTTGAACTGGCGCGATTCGGAGGGGCCTACGCAATTCGGCAGGGCCTGCGAATCGGCTGGGGCCTCCGCTAGTCAGCAGGCAGCGGCGATTCGGTGCGGCATTCCTCGATTCGGCGAGGCAGGTATATCTTCCTCTCTTCGAACTCCATTGTCTTTTGCTCTATTATCATGTTTGTTTATGCCTCTTTTCTTTTTAGATCCCTCTGCCAGAGATCGGAGACGGAGATACCATGAGCTCTTGGTGAAAGTCAAGAGGCCGGTCTATTTTGTTAATGAAAAGGTCTTGTTACGATCACATATTGAGAAGCCGCTGGCGCGAAAGTCCAGCATGGCGACCAGTATTGCCAAGGCCAAGAGGGCCTCGAAGAGACAGAGAGGGATACCCCCTACCATATCAAGTTCTGTTGAGGGTCCACCAATCCCCTCGTTTGAAGAATTCTCCAGCCAACAAGAACATGATGCTCCTTCAGGTAATCACCGACTTTCTTTATTTCTATTTCTGATATTGCCTCTTCACTTTGTCTGTTCTACTGGTTAGCAGCAGGTGATGCTCCTCCGGCAGCCGACCATTCTGTTCTGGAACAAGATTCTCCGGTGCCACCAATAACACCAGCTGATGTACCCTCTCCTCTAGTAGCGGGTTCTTGTTAAGATGAATCCCTGATCAAATACTGGCCCAGGGGTCATTTCTCGTCTTTTCTTACCATTCATCTGTTGTTGTTTTCTATATCTCCTTTTTAGCTGCTGCTACTGCTCCTCCACCTGCCCCAGCCATAGGGGTGTAAACGCCCGATACGTTCGACGAAATAGTTCGAAGCTCGACTCGATAAAAGTTCAGTCCGACTCGTTTATTTAATTAACGAACCAAGCTTGAACAAAAAAAAAAAGCTCGATTCATAAACGAGCCGAGTCTGAACACATATGAGCTCGGGCTCGATTATACTCGTGACACAGCTCGTTTAAGAGCTCGTTAAGAGCTCATTAAATACTCGTTAAGAGCTTGTCTAAGTACTCGCTAACACTTCGTTTAAATATTTCTTTAAATATAATAAGTATGTATTGATATAAAAATATTTATTTATTTTATACATTTATTATTACAGTATAAAATATTTATGAGGGCTTAAATGCATAGACTAAATCCACAGTGTATATACACAATCATGTAAATAGGGGCAAAGAACACAAATTAGTGTTTGCAAGGTCCCCCAGCATATCAATCATCTTCTTCCTCCCGAGACCGAACCTACGCAGTAGATGAGCCCTCTGGTGGGGCCGAGGGGGGCGTTGTCGGCCACTGGCATCTCGACGACCACTGGGGAGCATCCGTGAGTGGTAGACAGTGCTCTCGGCGACCGCAGTATAGTCACCGATGGTGCAAAAAGGGGCTCAGGGCGTTGTTGCGAATGGGAGTTGCAGCACCGCCCCTACCTTGTCATGCACCAACCCCATCTCTTGCGGTGTCTATTTATTAATCTCATATTGCTTGTGATAAATTATGAATATATTTCAAACATATATTTAAAAGTTAAATTAAGTAACTTATCAAACTACTGAGATATGGGCTTGAAATAAGATAAATTTAAGTCTATGAACGATCAGTTGTATACTTGTAGATTGGATTGGATTTACTTATATGTACGAACTTACAAATTCAATTAAGCTCGTTAAGATACTCGTTAAGGGCTCGAGCTCGAGAGTATTTAAACGAGCCGAGTTTGAACAGGCATTTTCAATACTCGAGCTCGGCTTGAACTCGATTAAAAATTAACGAACAGAGTTTGAGCAGCATATTACTCGGCTCGACTCGACTCGTTTACACCCCTACCCAACCATGAGTAAGCGGTCAACTGCGAAGACTGTAGCTCGGAGGGTTAAGAAGCCCTCGGGTCCCTTTCGTAAGTAGCGCCCGCTGCTGGTAGACTGGCTCTCATGAAGATCCACCGAGGGCAGTCAAACTCTTTTGCCTGGGAGTCTCAAAGTCCAGTTGCCATTTCCTTAGATGACTCCTCAAGCGAAGGCAATGTCGCGGCTTCCCCCTCTCCGACGAATCCTTCTCCACAAAAGGATCTGCTCAAAGGAGGGATATCTGACTTGAGGGAAAGGAGGATTCGAGCAGCGTGGAGATTGAAGGCTAGAGGACATGAGGTCCCTGATTACAGTGGGCTCAGACGTTGCCGCTCCACCTGAGCTTGCTCTTGTGAGCACTATTACTTTACTCTTGTGATGTAAGCCTTTTCAGCATGAATGACCTGTAATGCCCTTTCTGTTCTTGTGCAGGGATCTGAGTATGACCAAGATGCTCCTGCCTCCGAGTCCTCGCCGACAGTTGGCGTTGATCTCGTACCTATTGAGAGAACAATATCGAACCCTTCATCCATTGCCGAAGTGCCAAGTAACACCACAGAACCCGTACTCGAGGTTGAAGATAATTTCCCCCAAGTCTTAACTGCCGATTCCCTCGGAGTCCCTCCTCAGGCGCCAGCTGCTCAACTTGCGCTTGTCCCCACTGATGAGGAGGTGTCTATTCCTGAAGCAGCGATGACTTCTGCCGCTACGGGTGGAGCACCCAACATCTCTTTGGCTATTGTTAGCCTTTCCTCAGTCGAGCTGCCCTCCAGTTCTAAGGAGGTGGACATAAGTTTGTGGGCGGACGTGGACGCCCAAGTAAATTTCCAAGTGCCACTCGCTGCTTCTTCCGGGGGCATTTTCCCGTTTGATATTATGGTCAAGCAACAACTATCTGCGCTGCGTTTGATGGTGCAACAGCACCCAAACGTACGCTATGAAGATGTGAAATTCGTTGCAGATAAGATGACGGGGATTCTAGTCCTCATGGGATGCTCTTTGACCGATTGGGCAAGCAGAGTCACTTTGCTGCTCAAGCTCGCCATCACCTCCAACATGAACTGCCGGTAGGACTGTTCATGGTTCGGTTCGGTTCGGTCCGATTTTTTCTTGTTTTTTTCAAAACCGAACCGAATTACACTATAAACCGAACCGATCCGAACGGTTTCCCAGCATGAACCGTTTTGAACCGAACCAAATCAATTTGATTCGGTTCGGTTTGTTTCGGTTCGGGTTGGGCTAATTAATGGGCCTTATGCTGACCTGCGGGCTGCGGGGTTCACAGTAAGAATATTGGGCCTTTATCTTAATTTTGGGATTTATCTTATTGTCTATTTTGTTCAGTTTCGACTGTCACTTTTGGGCTTTAAATGTTGGATTTTATCTTTGAGTTTTAGTGTCAAACAATCGTAAATAGATGACTTTTTGTGTCATTTCAGTTTGTTCACTTCCAGTCTTCCATTGTTGTATCCTGGTAGTTGAGCTTTCTTGATTTTTTCCAAGTAAATGTTAACAAGTGAGATGGAGGAGGATTTAGTACCACCTTTCAGTTCACCGAAAAAGATATACAATACATAATTCCTAGGATTTTATACTTGCATCAAAAATATACAAAGAAAATAGACAAATAAAATAAGTAAAATAAAACAAATTTTAGTCTGCATGCTTCAAAATTTTTGGAGTTGGCCACCTTTCTTTATGCGCTTCTACTCAACAGAGTGCACCTGTCCAAGAAAATTTCATCACTCCCTAAAATGCGTTTCAACCACAATCACCCACAACACCTTATACACTGTAGGCTCTTCTGAAAGTCCGAAATAAGATGCAAACCTGCCTGCAAGCGGGGCAAGCTTTTTGGGGGTCCAGATTCTCCAGAAGATGATACATGGCAAGATTTGAAGTTTTCGCTTTTTACAGAAAAGAACTCTAATAAAGGGATAAACATAAGATAGCTATGGTCCTATGGATGTCAGCTCAGCTGGGGTTCGCCACCACCCAGCACCGCTAGGTCCGCCACCAGGTCGTCTCCCTCACCAGTCCACCAGGACCACACTCACAGACCAGTCACACAGTAAGTTCCTTAGCCACAAAAATTAAAAAAAAAAACCTACCTTATCCCTGGCTTCCGCAGCTGTAGGCGAAAGGAACAGCCGAAAGGCGAGGCCGCGAGAGTGCCGACGTGCCGCCTCTCTCCGTGAAAGGAAGGGATGGAAGTCGGGGTCTGTCATGCGAGCTGCCGCCCGGCCGCCCCCACAAGCCACCGGCCGGCGAGCTTAACCCCCGAAGCTTGGAGATCACTGCCGCCTGCGCAACGACACGGTCCACACGCTGCTAGGCCCGTCACGCGCCACCCTCTCTTTGGCGAAGGAGGATCCCAGCCTCCCTGGAGTCCTGGACCAAGCTAGACGGCTGAGTGCTGGAAGCCTGGACCCTCGCAGTCGTCGTCGCGCCGAGTCGCCGCTCTCCTTAAAACCCAGGGAGGCTGCCGCAGTGCGGGTTTGAAACTTGAGGGGTATTCGCAAATCACAACTTCGGATTAGGGCAACTGGGCAAGGGAAGGACGCAACGCAAGGAGTAATGTGGCGTAAACCGAGTCAACGGTTCGATTCGGTTTCTATAAGATGAAAACCGAACCGGACCAAATATCAGTCAAACGGTTCGGTTTGGTCCATTGACCCGATTTTTTTCATTTGTAAACCGAACCGAACCGAAATTTTTAGTTCGGTTCGGTTTGATTCATCGGTTTGGACCGATAATTGAACAGTCCTAAATGCCAGATCAATTGGCTGCCTTAGATGTGCAACAGTCTGACTGTGAGGCGGTGCTGAAGCCTTTGCACGATGATCATGAACACCGCCGATCTCTTATCAAAAGGGTATACTAAGGATTCCAAGATTTTGGAGGCCAAGATAGCCAGACTGAGGGCTGAGATAGATGCTGTAGAGGCCGAGCTGCATGAACTGGCCGACTCCCGAGCTCAACAAGAACAAGTTATTGCGCTTGACGAGAGTAGGGCTGCTTTGGTGGAGAGGACATTGCTGGAGGTTCGCTCCCAGAAGGAGAGCTTGAAGGAGAAAATGTCCTCCCCCACGTGGGCATTTTGTCACTAGAGGAGCTATTTAGGGACCTGTTATGACCTACCTTGTGCTTCTTTTTTGTTGTTTTTTTTTTTTCCGAGGCCTCGCCTCGATGATTATGTAGTTCCATTCTGCTATTAATAAAAGATGCTTCATTTTGGACACAAGTGTCCCTTATGTGTGCTTCATTATTAGGTATACATCATTTTTTTGTTTTTTTTTGTTCACATTATCGGATTGAGCGCCCTTTCGGGTTTTCACCCAACCCGACCCTCTCTTGCTTTTGCCTACACGCCCTTTCGGGTTTTCGTGTAGAGGGGTTTCCGATTTTGCCCATAGCGCCCTTTGCGGGTTTTCACCATGGTCGGGCTTTAGTCCTTTTTGCCCTCACTTGGTGGGGTAGTCCAAGTGAGTCCGACGAGGCATCTCTATTTTTAGCCTCTTTTCCTTTTTTTTGAAGGGTCTTACGTTGTTTGTTGGCTGTTTGGATGACGGGACCTTTTGTCGTTTGTTGACCGTCAGGATGACGGGGCTTCTGTTGGGGTGACGGGATCCTTTGCCGTCTGGATAACGGGGTGACGGGGCCTTTGCCGTTGGGTGACTGTCGAGATGACGGGACCTTTGCCGTCAGTCGACTGTCGGGGTGACGGGACCTTTGCCGTCGGGTGACTGTCGAGATGACGGGACCTTTGCCGTCAGCTGACTGTCGGGGTGACGGGACCTTTGCCGTCGGGTGACTGTCGAGATGACGGGACCTTTGCCGTCAATTGACTGTCGGAGTGACGGGACCTTTGCCGCCGGGTGAACTGTTGAGATGATGGGACCTTTGCCGTCAGCTGACTGTCGGGGTGACGGGACCTTTTACCGTCGGGTGACTGTTGATATGACGGGACCTTTGCCGTCAGCTGACTGTCGAGATGACGAGACCTTTGTCGTCGGGTGACTGTCGAGATGACGGGACCTTTGCCGTCAATTGACTGTCGGAGTGACGGGACCTTTGCTGCCGGGTGACTGTCGAGATGACGGGACCTTTGCCGTCAGTTGACTGCCGGGGTGATGGGACCTTTGCCGTCGAGTGACTGTCGAGATGACGGGACCTTTTACCGTCAGTTACTGTCGAGGTGACAGACCTTTGCTGTCTGCTCACCATTGGTATGACAGGGACTTTTGCTGTCAAGATAACGGCCTTCTGTTGTCTGTTCACCGTCAGGGTGACAGACTTCTGTTGACTATTCACCGTCGGGATGACGGGCTTCTATCGACTGTTCACCGTCAGGATGACGGGCTTTTGTTGACTATTCACCGTCAGGATGACGGGCTTCTGTTGACTATTCACCGTCAGGACGACGGACTTCTGTTGACTATTCACCGTCGGAGTGACGGAATCACCTGCTGGACTTTTGTGTCTGCTGGAATCTGACCTTTGCCTTCATCCTTTTTGTTTCATTTTTTGTTTTCTCATTATCGAATTGGGCGCCCTCTCGGGTTTTCACCCAATCCGACCCCCTCTTGCTTTTAACTACACGCCCTTTCGGTTTTCGTGTAGCAGGGTACCCGATTTTACCCACGGCACCCTTTGCGGGTTTTCACCATGGTCGGGTTTTGGTCCTTTTTGCCCTTGTCTGATGGACGAGTCCGACGAGGCATCTCTATTTTTAGCCTCCTTCTCTTCTTCTTTTTTTTTTTTTGCGTGAGGACATTGGTGCAATTTGCCGACGTCCTGATCAACGTCGGCTGCTTGAGCTTGTTGACGCTTCTCCCTCTCGTAACCAGATTGTTGGCGTAGCTTTGTGTTGCGTTGGCGTGACCGCCGGCAGGACTTTGCTATTTGAATGACGTTAATCTTTTAGGTTTGTCGCCATTGTCAACTTTCATCGTGACTTTGGCGTGTTTGATGATGATGCCGGCCACCTGGGCTTGTTGACACCAGCTCCATAGGTCCCTGCCCACAAAAGATGGTAAGGGTTAGGTCAATTAGATGACAACCCGTCCTGTGCGTCGGGGTACAAAATTCTCTTTTAAGTCTTCTTATTTTGTGTTTAAGGAAAACACGAGGTTCTTGTCTCTTTTTTTAACAGATATTTTCCATGTGGGGAGCGGAACGGAAAACTCGAACAATCTCCACATGCTTCATGAAGAAGTGATACACTAATTAAAAATAGGGGACTCTTTCATTGTCCTCCTAAAAAATCGACGGAAATCACGGAAATCTCATAAATGTTGTAGGGACGTTCGTCACCTCAGAGCCATGGTCCGGCTAGCGGTATGGCAGCCTCTTCTTCCTTTTTTTTGCCATGCATTGCATGCCATTTTTTTGCATTTTTTCTTTTGGCTCTCCTTCATCGGTGACGGACGTCCTGGGGGTTTTAGGGTTTAATATTTTTTTTTTGTATTTTGACTATTTCTTTTTTCTTCTTCTTTTTTTTTAGAGGGGGAAGCCTAAGTGTAGAAACTCCCTATTGTTGCAACTGCAACAACTCCTTTTGTAGTCGAGCTCTTCATTCATTGAATAGGTCGCTCGAGTCTGGCTCTTGCTCATTCTCTGCTGCTCATGATTTTGGCCGCCGAAGTGTGGGCGACACGCATGGTGCAGCTTCAGATGTTTCCCGTTGAGGGGTGGAAATTGCACTTCACCCCGATGGTTGACTAGGACGTAGGCGCCGCCTTCATAGACTCTCTGCACCACGTACGGCCCGGTCCAATTCACGTTCAGCTTCCCTTTTGGGTTGCCGGCCATGACTTCTCTTTTCTTGACGATGACAAGGTCTCCTTTCTTGAATTCACAGCCCTTGACGAGCTTGTCGAAGGCACGTGCTATGCGGGCCTGGTAGACCTGAATATTCTGTTGAGCTCACAGTCTTTTTCCCTCCAAGTCGGAGAGTTCTTCGAGTCTTCTTTCAATATTGGTCTAGTTCTCAGGGGCTAGCCCATGTTGAATGGCTACCCTGAGAGATGGTACTTCCAGTTCTACCGGGACCACGACTTCTGAACCGTACACCAGGGAGAAAGGTGAGCAGCATGTTGATGTCTTGTAGATGGTCTAGTAGGCCCATAAGGCTTCATACATCCGGTCCTCCCAGTCTCTTTTGTTGGCACTGATTGTTTTGGCCAGTAGGGTGCATAACGTCTTGTTACAAGCTTCCGCCAAACCATTGGCTTGCGGATTGTAGGGAGTGGAAGTCCTCCAGTCTATTTTGTATTTGGAAGCCATTTTAGACACCTTCTGATTTTTGAAGTGTGTTCCATTGTCTGATATGATCCGGTCTGGACTCCCGAATCTGAAGATGATGTTTCGCTAGATGAAGCGAGCCACCAACTCCCCTGTTACTTCTCTTAATGCCACGGCCTCGGCCCATCTTGAAAAATAATTCGTGATGGCCAAGATGTATTTGCATCCCGAGGAGGAGGGTGGCAAAGGGCCCACAACGTCTGTGCCCCATTGTGTAAACGACCAACTTGGAATGGTCGGATGCAAATGTATGGGAGGTCTTCTTTGTATGACCGCATGCTCTTGGCACTTTTGGCAAAATTGCCAGAGTCTTCAAACATAGTTGGCCAATAATAGCCAAGTCTTTTGATTTCTATTTTCATTTTTGGCTCGGCCTAGTGGGCGCCAGCAGTTCCGGCGTGCACCTCTTTCATAACCCTCCAAGCCTCTTCAGGTGACAGGCACCTCAATAAAATCTTTTTCTTGGCATCTGCTATAATTCTAAACAGAACTCCGCCTCATAGCTCATATGAGTCTTTCGTCTTGACCAGTTTAATCTTTTCTTCTCTTTGTTTCGGCAATTGCTAGTGATCGAACCACTGCAGCAAGGGTTCTCTCCAGTCTTCTTGCCTGATCTCTTCAGCCACAGACAGTTCTTCCTAGCCGTTCTCTTCATTTTCGGACTCATCTTCAATCATACTAGGAACTTGTCGATTCATGACGACAACTTCCAACTTCTCATTTGGTGGCACTGCCAAAGAGCTGGCCAATTTTGCTAGAGCATCTGCTTGTGCATTTCTGCTCCTGCCGATGTGCTCTATTTCTATTCGATAGAATTTGACAGTAATCTCTGACTTTTCGGTGGTATGGCAGCAACTCTGGCTTTTTTGACGTCAAACTCCCCTTGCCTTGTTTGACAATCAGCATCGAGTCACCAAACACTTACAGCACCTTGATATTCATGAAAAGGGCCACTTGTAAGCCAATGATTAAGACCTCGTATTCAGCCTCATTGTTTGTGCATGGCTTGTTAATTGAGCAGGAGGTGTGTGTGACCTCTCCTTCAGGCGACTTCAAGACAATGCCTGCCCCTGCTCGGACTCTTGCGCTGCCATATGCAGTCGGTTCTATTCTTGATGCCCCATCGAAGTATAGCTGCCAGGTGGTTGTTTGCAACTGGTTCACTTCGAGGGTCTCATCTTCTGGTAGCTCTGCGATGAGCAGAGAATTTTCTTGCACAGGATGAGCCGCGAAGAAGTCAGCTACTGCTTGCCCCTTGATTGCCTTTTGTGGGATGTACTTGATGTCGAACTCCATCAGTATAATAGCCCACTTGCCTATTCTTCCCCTCAACGTCGGTTGGGAGAGGATGTATTTGATGGGGTCAGCTCTGGAGATAAGCCTAACCTCATGCGATAGCATGTAGTGTCTCATTTTCTTGGCTGCAAAGACCAAGGCCAGACAAACTCTCTCAATTGGAGAATACCTCGCTTCTGCCCCTACTAACCTTCGTCTGAGGTAGTAGAGAGCTTGCTCTTTTCCTTCCTCATTCTCTTGTGCCAACATAGCTCCCAGGGAGTGCTCTGTAATTGCTATGTATAAGATGAGAGGACGGCCCTTTATTGGAGCACCCAGCACTGGCGGAGTGTTCAAGTATGTTTTCAGTTGATCCAGGGCGTTCTGACACTCCTGGCTCCATTGAAAAGGAACATCTTTCCCCATCAATTTGTGGAAGGGATGACATCGCCCAGATAGATTTGAGACAAACCTATGGATGTAGGCCAGTCGTCCTTGTAGTGATCTGAGCTCAATCAGATTCTTTGGTGGTGGCATCTCTTAGATAGCATTGATCTTGACAGGGTCAATTTCTATTCCCCTGTATCGGACAATGAAGCCCAGAAACTTGCCACTGGATACCCCGAATGCACACTTCACCGGGTTCATTTTCAGCTCATACCGCCTCAGCCTTTCAAAGATGACCCTAGGTCGGTCAGGTGGTTGTGGACACGTGGATTCTTCTTCCTTTTTCTTCTCTTTTCTCTTTTTTTGTTTTGTTTCGTTTTCATTTGATTCAGTTAGACTCGATTATTATTTGTTTTTTATTTTATTTAGTTTGCCTTGCGGGGCATGCAGCCTGTCTAGCAGACAGAAGTAAGGATCGACGCAGTGCGGAGAAAATTTAATGTCCATGGAATGGACGAGTGCACCCTTTTTAATTTGAACTTCTTTGATTCCGTATCGTAATCATCAGGCGATTAGGGTAGCGTGTGCTAACCCCTGTCTCCATCCTCGGAATCGATGTTTATTTACATCGGGTTAAAAGCCTTTGATGCCATATTAACATCAATTTCAACCGAATACCATTCATAGCAAGGACGAGAAAATATGCATTTTTTAGAAAATTGTAATACGATGTTTTTCCTTTTTTATTATTGTCGGATAGAATGGATTTTAATTTGAAAGAAAGGATTTGTTCCTTTTGAAAGGGTATTCAGGACTTTGATTTGCGACAGAGGATTGGTTCGTTTGAGAAGATATTTCATTTCTTTGAAAGGAAGGTTTTGTTTTGAGAAAGAGTCCATTTTGAAAAGGAATATGGATTTCCTTTGAGTTTTGAAATATAAATTTGGAGAATATGCGCGTGTATACCTGGAATTTATTTGGTGATTGAGTGTGTTAGAATTTGGGCAGCGCCCCCGCAAAGGCAAGATTTTCGTACAAATATATGAGTATGAATTTGATGCACATATGTTGCATTGATTTTTAGGGGAGAGTCCCTGTATGGACAGAGTCCCCATGAAATACAGTCATATGAGCATAGATATTTATGGACATATGGACATGCTTTGGGGAAGGACCCCTGTTAGGACAGAGTTTCCTTTAAAAGACATATTCATATAAACATATACTCGTGAATATATGGATATATTTTCGGTGGGATCTCCATTTAAGCCGAGTTTCTCCCCAAGACCATACGTGTATGAACACAACTTTTTGTGAGTATATGGATATTCTCCTGGGCAGAACCTCTGCTTGGGCAGAGTTTCTTTTAGGGGAATATACATATACACAAATTTGTGAATATACAGATATAATTTCGTAGAACCTCCGTTGAGCAGAGTTTCCTTTAGGAAATATATTCATATAAGCACGTAGTTATGGACATATGAGTATGTTTTCGGGCAGAATCTCCACTTATACGGAGTATCCTTAAGAAAACACATTATATGAGTACGAGATTGTGATTATATGGGTTGTTTCCGGGGAGACCTCCACTTGGGCAGAGTTTCCCCTAAGACACATATACATATAAGCACAAAATTGTGATTATATGGGTATGTTCTTGGGCAGAATCTCCGCTTGGGCAGAGTCTCCTCTAAGAAACATATACATATAAGCCAAATTCCACCATCCCAGAGTCTTGCTCGATGGGCGGGAGAACATATGTATCTAAATGCGCATACCCATAGAGTCTTGCTCGATATGGAGGCATTTAGAGCACGAGAACAAGGGAATTTAAATACCATATGTCCATAGAGTCTTGCTCGATATGGACGGTATTTAAACCCGGGGAATATCACCCCCACAGAGTCTTGCTCGATGTGGGGTTAAGGACCGCATTATGATATTTTTGGGAAACCCTCCATGGAGGGGGATGAAAGGGATTCGATGCCGTATAGGGGCGATTTCTCTTCTTTGCGCTTTATCGAATTTCTACACTCCACACCGAGCGGGGAAGGGGCCGGTACCTTCACGCCGAGTCGGGAACTTGAGAACAAATAGAGGATTTGAGAAGAAGAGCTTCTTGCTATTTCAGAAATTTTTTTGGAAGAAGGGGAGAGCCCTGTTTTTTTTTTTCTAAGGGAAGGAGGGGGCCGGCCTCTTACAATGGGGGGGTGCATCCCTTTTATAGGGGTTTCCCCCCTACATGCGTATGAGGGAGAGGGAGAGACGTTGGGGGCGGTTGGGAGGGGACTCTCCCCCACCGATGAGATCCTCATCGGTTGGGAGGGGGAGGTCCCCCTAACCGATGATACCCTCATCGGTTGGGGGATCCCCCCCCCCCTTTCCTCAAACCGAAGGGTTTCATGGTTAAGGGAGAGAGGGAGGATTGCCTAGAAGTAGGCCTTCATATGCCCCATTCCAAGGGTGCCCGAGTTGCTGGAATTCTGCTTCCTTCCTCGGAATTTTGCTTGATGGAGACTTGGATTTGCGCATTCGTGGAGCTTTCATTGCGGGCTTGTTCTGTACTTGTACTTTACACTTGGTCTTAGGATCTCGGGTTGTCGGATTTCCTCCGTGCTGTAATTTCACGGAGTATCATTCCGCCCTGGATCTTGGTCTACCTGGAGGCTTAATGCCAGCTGAATTTATAGGCCTCCTTCCTTAGCTTGGAGGCACCTTGGCTTCACTCATTACCTAAGTAACCATGGGTTACTTCAAGCAATAACTTACTTTACCTTCAAGATATCCTTTTACTTTAAAGGGAACCTTATCCTTGTTACTTAAGCACCAAGATAGGCTACCAAGTAACTATTTGGACCACTATAATGGATCCAGGAGCTTCTTCCAGTAGATATCCCCGTAACTTTTGAGGGTTCAACAAGTGCCCTCCACAGGACACGTGTCGGAATTTGCAAGTGACGACACGTGGCATGTGCAGACTCCTTATGTAGAATCCTCATCTTGTATTCCAAAATGTCATTTTGCTGAAGCTTCTTCTTGATTTCTCGCTTAGCCGGACTTGCTGCCCTCTGACTTTTTCTTCTTACTTCTGCATTGCTCTTGCTCTTTTTCAGCATTCCACCATGTCACATGGAAAGAAGTTCCTGAGTCGTGACAACTACGCCCAGAGCACTCGCGATGGAGTCACTTTGCTGGACGATATGATGCCTGCTTTGTAGGAACCTCGCGTCACAAAAGACAACATATCTCTACTGGGAAGTGGATATAATATTGTCGCTAACGGCTATGTGGAAGACACTTCATCTGATGGCGAAGTTGATCGTTCGCGCATCAGTCGCCGAGGGGGCATTTATCAATATCTGCGGACAGAGGACTACCTCGGGCATTTTCCGCTTGACAAAGAACTGTTCCCGTTTATTCAGGGGTTTGTTCCTTCTCATATGACTGCCGATGATCCTTGTCTAATCGCTGAGAGACGGTACCTGGAGTCAGGTATTCTGAAGCTTTGAGATAGCCTCCTTGGCACGTGTCCCTTTTCATATCCCAGCTTTCCTTTGGGTTGATTGTCTTCCATTGCTGATGGCTGATATTTGTATCAGGTAATCCGCTACCCTTTGATGATGGTGGATCTCCGCCCTTGGAGGCTGAAGCTTTATCTGGGCATGGCATAGAATGGCCCACAAGGAATCAGCCAAGTCCATGTTCTGAGGACAATGACCTGTGGGATTTTCTCCTCAGCCGAGTAAGAGCAGTAGTAGATTCAGAAGATCCCCTGCCGACCGAAGCTGTCAGGCGAGTGTTGAAGGATAAAACTATGCTTGCCTTCAACACGGGCATCTCCCGGGATTGTTGGATGGGCTTTGTTGAGAGTATTTGGGGCGAAATATATCGCCAATATGTTAATGTGGCCTGGGCTCCTTATAACCAGCGGATCCAGACTTTGGAGAGCGATATATGCTCTTTGACTAGCGATGCCGATGAGCGTAACTCCCGGGTTACTGATGTGCGTAGACGCCGGAAGACCGCGAAGAAGGTGAACGCGAAGGTTGAAGATTGCTGCAGAGAAAGAGAATATCGTTAGGCTTGCAGTGCGACCTTGAGGAGGCAAGATCTTCTCTGGATCACGAGGTCAGGGAAGACGTCAAGGACTCCGAAGAGGAGGTTGCTTTTGTTAGGGATGATGTGGAGTTTCGCCGATCCGTATCTTCCAAGACCGAGGAGGTTGAACGGCTGAAGAGAAAGAAGCCTTCTTGTCTTTGTTTGCAATATAGTGTTTGTACATTGCCTTTTTATTTTGGCCTTCTATCTGGCTAGTTCACACCCTGACAGGGTGTTTGTAATCTTGTAATATAGAATAAGGACAGAAAAGTCCCCCCTTTCATCTTTTTTTTTTTTTTTTCACCTTACCAATCTCAGCGCCCTTCCGGGTTTTCACTGAGACTAGTCCCCTTTAGCTTTTTCCAACGTGCCTTTGCAGGTTTTCACAATGAGGGTTATCCATTTTTGCCTGAAGCGCCCTTTGGGTTTTCCTTCAGCTGGATTTTTTGATCTTTTTACCCTTAGAATACAGTGAATTGTATTCTTAAGTCTATCGAGGTATCTCTATTTTTAACCCCTCTTTTTTTATTTTCATTCAATTTTTTTTTTGAAACTTGACATTTGGATATCTGACCGACTCTGAGTAGTTGGAGGAATAAGGGTTTGGTTTTGACGTGGCTGGTTTCAGGTTTGCTGGTTTGGATTTGGACTTGGATTTGGATATGGTGTATCTGTAGGGCTTGTTGGCTATAATTGGAACTTGGGTTTGAATTTGGGTTTGGTTTTAACTTTGGGTTTTGATGGATTTAGTATACCTCTGTGGTTTCCTGGCTAGGATAAGGAATTTTGAATTTGTATTTGGATTGGGTTTAGGCTCTGGGTTTTTTTGGCTCGGGATTTGGTTTAGGGTATTGATATGGACTTTGAAGTAGCATTTAGGTTTGGATTTGGGTTTCAGATTTGATTTGGTTTGGCTTTAGATTTTTGGGTATTGATTGAACTTTTGGAATGACATCTGGGTTTGGATTTTAGGACTGGGGTTTTATTTGGACTTTGGATTTGATTTTGGTTTTGTTTTGGTGTTGAATTAGACCTTACATTTGCCTACCTTGGGTTTGTGGCCGAGGTACGAAAATTGGATTTGCACTTGAATTTGTATTTGGATTTGGGTTCGGTTTTCTTTTTTGTAGCTTTGATTATGGATTTGATTTAGCCCATCTTGATGGTTTGTGGCTAAACATGGTATTTTGAGTTTTCAAATTGAAAGGGTTTGGAATTTGGCCCAGCCTACCTTGATGGTTTGTGGCTACATTTGGTATTCGGATTTGATATATTTCTGGTATTTATAGTTTACTAGATATGGTCTTGGATCGGATTGAATATGGCCTACCTTGATGGCTTACTGGCTATAATTGAGATTTGGATTGATATAGCCTACCATTGGGTTTACTGGCTCTATATTTGAATTGGGTTTGGACATGACCTGCCTTGGTGGCTTACTGACTATGAGTTTGGAATTTGAACTTGATGTAGCCTACCATTGAGGTTTGCTGGCTATGGATTGTGAATTTGAATTTGATGTTGCCTACCACTGTGGTTTGCTGACTATGCTTTTGGATTGAATTTGGATATGGCTTGCCTTGATGGCTTGCTGGCTATGAATTTGAAATTTGAACTTGACGTTGCCTACCATTGTGGTTTGCTGGCTATGGATTTTGAATTTGGATTTGGGTATGGCCTGCCTTGATGGCTTACTGGGTATGGTTGGAATTTGAACTTGATGTTGCCTACCATTGTGGTTTGCTGGATATGGATTTTGAATTTGGATTTGGGTATGGTCTGCCTTGATGGCTTACTGGCTATGGTGGAGTTTGGATTTGATATGACCTACCGTTTGGTTTGCTGGTGGGACTTTGGGTTTTGAATTGGCTTTGATATACCCTGCCTTGATGGCTTACTGGCTATGACTGAAGTTTGAATTTGATATAGCTTATCATTATGGTTTGGTGGTGTGGATTTGGAATTTGGATTTGGGTATGGCCTGCCTCGATGGCTTACTGGCTATGGTTGGAATTTGAACTTGATGTTGCCTACCATTGTGGTTTGCTGGCTATGGGTTTGGGATTGCATTTGGTGAAAAGCGGGAGATGCTAGAGAACTCTCCAACTTTACACATTCACTTCTTCGATTTGTACATAAATGTCCCTGGTTTCATGCTCTGGAGGGATGAGGAGTTCAAGGATTTGGGTTGTATGATGGACAGGCGGAGGTTTGATTCCTTTGTCCTTATCTATGGCAAAATTCATTTTGGCATCTTTCATTCTCTTATCGGCTTCATGCCTTTTTGGGTGATTGGGTTTTTGTTTGAATGATTGGCCAGAGAATTCATGTTCTAACGCATGGTATAGCTTGATGTTTCCCATTGAGTGGAGGGAATGGCACAGTACCTTTGGGTCGACTAGCCGATATGTG
>CM024758.1:93291282-93340941 GCA_014218235.1 Colocasia esculenta | reverse complement strand
TGAAAAAAGCCTAGATCACGACGTACCCTAATTAGGGTCACGACGGGGTCAAGCAGAACGCGACAGGCTCTTGTACAGGTCGCGACGGCCTCATCGGTTCAGCCGACAGATCGGAGGATTTGCGACAGGGTCGTTTGAGGGTCGCGACGAGCTTGTCAAGTCAGGCAGAGATCGTGACGACAGGCCCTGTCGCAATCTGATCGCGACGGAAGGCTCTATCGTGATGGCCCTGTGAACGCGGCCTATCGGGCAGTCACATTCACAGGGTCTGCGCTCGAGTCCGACAGGGAAAGAACAATGTATGGATTGCGGGCCAGACTTACCCTCTTTGACATAGGGTGATTTAGAAAATCATAACTAATTTTACAAGCGATGAAAAATCATGAAACTAGTTGCGAATGATCTAGACATGCATGGTTACTTACAGTAAATAGGGATTGGAAAAGAAACAGGATTTTGACATGCTTTGGTCATATGTGTTCATGAAGAACATGGAACAACACACAGCTGAGATCAACGAATTAATTGTAAGATAGGATGAATCAAAAATAGGGCTTTTAGAGGCAAAAGAAGCCTAACATGCATCAGTAACCCTAATAAAAATTTTGTAGCATGTGGTCCAGTATACATAGAGATCAAGAATTAAGAAGGGGGCTCGGGGTCATGAGGTTACAGAACTTCAAAAATTAAGAACAAAAGATTGCTCGATGGAAAAATATGAGACAAGAGGGCTTTGATTCATGAGGTTTTGATCAACCTACAGACGAAATTGATTTAGTTTTGCTCGTGAGAATGCCTACCTTTGGTCGATTTCCTCTTCTAGGGCTAGAACTTGAAGAACGGGGTGAGTGCTTTGAGAGGTCTTCTCCCCACGAATTCTCCTCTTCCTTGGCCTCTCCTCCTGGTCTAGAAACCTTGGCAACGAGCTAGGGGCCGACCATGGAGCTTTAAGAGAGTATTTATGTCTCTTGGGTTTCTATTCCTAATAGGACTCTAATTCCTATTTAATTTTGGGATTCCTATTTCTCTCCTCTTCTCTAAGCATACCAATTCAAATTTGGTTAGGTTGGGACCCAAATTCGTGGCCAACCTATTAGGGTAGGTTTAGGAATCCAAATCTAACTCAAATTGCTTTAATGCATTAAATACCCCTTTTCTATTTAAATAATAATAATTACGAATTTAGGATATATTTATATTATTCCTTTTAAAAATTCTTATTTTGGCCCACTAATTTCTAATGGTTCATTTAATGAAGCCCATTACTTCTTTCATTATGGGGTTTGTTTAATTTTCTTTTATTTGATTTTCTAATTTCTTTTATTTTTTTATTATAAATTTTTATTTTTCGAAAAATGCAGGTTGCTACATCCTCCCCTCTTAAAAAGAATTTGGTCTCCAAATTCATATGATCATAATGGAGGAAATGTCTTACGAAAAGATAGGGGAGTTCCATCTGATGGTTCCTTCCGGTTCCATGTGGCTTCTTCCACTCTGCGGTTATTCCATAAGACTTTAACACGTGGATGGGACGGTTCCTAAGCTGTTGTACCTTTCGGTCTAGTATCTGACTGGCTTCTTCATATGTCAAATCCTTGTTCAACACCAGCTTCGGGCGAATGATGTTTGTAGGATCATAAACATATTCCTGGGCATGGAGACATGGAACACATGTGTACACATGCCAGATCTGGTGGCAATGCCAGTCGGTATGCAACCTCACAATCCTTTCGAGTACTTCAAAAGGACCGATAAATCTAGGACTGAGTTTTCCTTTCAACCCAAATCTTGGATGCCAAGAGTAGGTGACACCTTTAAGAATACATGATCACCAACTTGGAATTCTAAGTTTCGCCTTCTTTTGTCGGCATAGCTCTTTTTGTCTAGACTGAGCAGTCTTAAGCCGGCTCTCTAATCACCTGAATGTCCTTTGTGTTCATTGTACCATATCTGGGCCTAGCATTGCTGTTCTCCCACCTCATTCCAGCATGCAGGAGATCGACAATTCCTTCCGTAGAGTGCTTCGAACGGTGCCATCTTAATATTGCCTGGTAACTGTTGTTATAGGCAAACTCAATGAGGATAGGTGCTCGTTCCAATATCCTTGGAAGTCTATAGTGCAAGCTCTCAACATGTCTTCCACTATTTGGTTGGTTCTTTCAATTGCCATCAGTTTGTGGATGGAATGCGGTACTAAAGTTGAGTTTAGTACCAGTGCACCTTGCAGTCCTTTCCAAAAATTAGATGTGAATCTCGGATCTCGATCCGAGACTGTGGGTGATGGAACAACATGTAGTCTTACAATCTCTTTGACATATAAGGCAGCTAGTACTTTACCGACCACTTACTTTTTATAGGCAGAAAGTGGGCAGATTTGGTTAGTCGTCGACAATGACCCATATGGCGTCGAGTCCACCACGAGTCTTGGGTAAACCCATGATGAAGTCCATGCCAATGCTTTCCCATTTCATTCTGGAATATCTAGCGGTCTGAGTACACCCGCAGGGCACATGTGTTCCGCTTTTACTTGTGGCAAGTAAGGCAATGTGCGGCATGTTCAGCTACCTCTCTCTCATGTTCGGCCACCAAAACGTTCTTTTCATGTCTGATACATTTTGGTACCTCCTGGATGAATAGTGTACATTATCTTGTGAGCTTCATCCATTAGCTTCCTCTTCATTTCTTCATTATCGGGGACGCATGTCCTCCCTTGGAACACCAGTCTTCCATCCTCAGTCATAGCAAAGTCCGGTCTTTTAGTTAAGGTTCCTTGATGTGAACTAAGAATGGATCATTATCTTGTTGGGTTTTAATCTCTTCCAGCAAGTCAGATTGAATCTTGATATTGGCAATCAAGACTCGTTCATCTCTATGTTCAATAGTTAAGTCTAACCTTGCGAATGTTCTAGTAGTTGCATCTCGCCAAGGACTAGACTTGAGACAGATGCCATCGGCTTTCTACTAAGAGCACAGCCACGGCGTTTCCTTGCCTGGATGGTATGTATGTTGAAGTCGAAATCTTTAGGTATCTAGCCATCTTCTCTGTCTCATGTTAAGTTCCTCTGGGAGAATAAGTACTTCAGGCTTTTATGGTCTTAGTAGACAGTGAACTTTTCACCATATAAGTAATGTCTCCAGATCTTCAAGGCGAAGACCACGGCAGCCAACTCAAGATCATGCACAGGGTAGTTGACTTCATGAGTCTTCAGTTGTCGGGAAGAGTAGGCGATGACTTTCTTCTTTTGCATCAGTACACAACCTAGCCCAATTCTCGAGGCATCGGTGTAGACAGAGAAACCTTCTCCCTCTATTGGCCGAGCGAGAACAAGTGTTGAGATAAGACAATCTTAAGAGTTTGGAAACTTTTCTCACACTCTTACTCCAGGAGTATAGATTCTCCTTTCGTGTAAGACGCATGAGAGGAACGGCGATCTTGGAGAAGTCCTGATGAACCGCCTGTAGTAGCCAGCCAGTCCTAGGAAGCTTCTGATTTCAGTGACGTTGGTTGGTCTCTCCCAATGAGTACAGCTTCGACTTTAGAGGGATCACTAGATGCCATCCTTTGAGATGACGGCCAAGAAGGACACTTCTTCAAGCCAGAATTCACACTTGCTAAGCTTTGCGTACAGTTGGTTGTCTCGCAAGACTGCAATGCAATCTTCAGGTGTTCTTCATGCTCTTCTTTGGTCTTTGAAATATGAGGATATCGTCGATGAAGATGACCACGAACTTGTCAAGGTATGGCCGATATATGCTGTTCTTGAGTTGCATAAAGGCTGCAGGAGCATTGGTTAGATCAAAAGACATAACGACGAATTCATAATGTCCATACCCACTCCCGAAGCCATTTTGAAGATATCGTCATCCTGATCCTCATTTGATGGTAGCCAGATCGAAGGTCGATCTGGAGAAATATTGAGCTTGGATATTTGGTCGAATAGTTCATCGACCCTGGGAAAGGGTATTGTTCTTGATGGTGAGCTAATTGAATTGACGATAGTCGATGCATAGTTTCATCGATCCATCTTTTTCTTGACGATAGCACAGGTGCTCCCCATGGGGAAGTACTTGGTCTAATGAACCCCTTCTCTAATAGCTCCATTAGTTGCGTCTTCAACTCCTTTAGCTCGGCAGGTGACATCCGGTACGGTTGACGCGATACCGGGGCAGCTCCAGGGATCAACTCTATGGCGAAGTTGACATCTCGTTCCGGGGGAATCCCTGGCAGATCATCAAGAAACACATCTGGGTAATCCTGGACTATGTGGATGTCTTCTATCTTAGAACCCTTCTTTTCAACTACTACGGCAGCAAGGAAAGCAATGCAACCTTTCCTTATCATGTTGTCGGCCTTTATGGCAAAGACTAGAGACATCCATCTCTTATGTCGAATCCCAGTGAATGCCAATTTAGGAAAGTCACTAAAGGTAACCTTCTCTTTCTTACAGTCGACACTTGCCCCATAAGTGGACAACCAGTCGTGTAGCAACCTGAATTTTTGAGAAAAATAAAAATTTAAATAATAAATTAAAAACTCAGCTAAAGGGATATTCAATGAAAGAGCATTAAATAAAACCCATTAAATAGAAAAGAGTAATGGACTTTGCTTAATGGATCCTCTAGAACTTATTAGGTCAAAATATGAATTACAAATAGTAAATAAAAATAAAATACCCTAAATTCGGAGTCTTAATATCTCCTAAATAGAAAAGGACTCTTTAAGCATTAAATAGGAAATAAGAGTTGGAATTGGATTCCTACCTACCCCTTATGATTTAGCACGAATTTAGATCCCATCCTACCTAAATAGAGTTTGGAAAGCAAGAAAGAAAGGTTTGAGTTAGGAAATCTCGTAATTAAAGAGCAATTAGAATAGAAGTAGGAATAGAACCCATACATGCATAAATACATCTCTTAAACCCTCTTGGCCGACCCTAGCTCATTGCCAAAGGTTGTTGGACGTGGAGAGAGCCAAGGAGGAGAGGATCTCGTGGGAGAAGGAGTTCTTGGAGCTTCTTCCTCGTTCTTGGAGATTTTAACCCTAGAAGACAAATCGAGTCAAAGGTAGGCATTCTCACAAGAAAAACTAAATCAATCCATCTATAGGTAGTTCCAAACACCAGGAAAAAGGCCTCTTGTTTCATAATTTTTCATCGAGCCAATTTTTTGTTCTTGATTTTAGAAGTTCTGCAAACATGATAACTCCGAGTCATCATGTTTGAATCATATCTCCATGTACACTTGATCCCATGCTACGAAATTTTTACTATAGACACTCATGTTGTTAGGGATCTTTTGCCCTGGAAAGCCCTAATTTTTGTTGAGCATGTTGCTCAAATTAAATCAATCTTGCTCTCTGTATCATGTTCTGTGTTACTCGTTTGTTCATGCTCAAACCATGTTCAAACCATGCTCTCTCTCTAATTCCTATTTACTGGAAGTACTCTCACATGTCTGGTTCATTTGCCACTGGTTTCATGATTTTTCATCGTGTGTACAATTAGTTATGATTTTTAAACAACCTTGTATCAAAATCTGATATTTCTGGACCGCAATCCAGACAGAGCAGAACTCTGTCAGACTCAGGCCATGGACCTGAGAACGCGACGGCTCATTAGGTCACGTTCTCAAGCCCGTTGCGACGCTTTCCTTGTCGCGTTCTGTACGCGACAGTACCCTACGTCGCGTTCTGGCCTTCTATCCTGGCAGCCCTGTCGCGACCCTTTTCAGGCCCTGTCGCGATCTGCCCTGACCCTGTCGCGACCCTTACTGGCCTACGTCGCGTTCCCGGATTTTTGATGAAATCCATAAAATATCTCATAATGTATCTGGTAATTTATTGCAATAAAGTATATTAATTGCCCTATTTTAAAGGACTTGTATTCGTTTCTTACGTTCTTTATATACCGATATCGACGCCCCACTTTTCTAGAATTCTCTAGAACGTCGAGCACCTGTTTTATATACACACTTTACTTGGATTGTGGTGAACTCCTCCGTCAGATATTCCTTTCGCCGGACTAGTGAACCCTTGCACAAGGCCTCCGTAAGTCCCCTCTGATCATGGATTCCCACATGTCGACGAGCCGGTTGTACCCTACCACCCATTACACCTTAGGGATCGATATGATCCAAACGGCTATTAGAAGTTCGCTCTTACCTTGAATCACGTCGGACCTCTGGACTTGTGCATAACATGGCCAGCGGGAAGATCGTGAATTCCACCTGACTACCAATACGACGTGCGCGTGTTGTGCAACTGTTACTATCGCCAGTTACTCATTGTTTTACGTGATGTACCCTTAGCTCTCATCTATACTCTACTCGCTCGTCTATTCACGTTCTCTCTACTATCTCGTCTATTCATCTAGTGCTCTTAACTATTCTTGGTACTCTATATTGGCCATTGACTGATTGTCTAAAAGACAATATAACCAATGCCTGGCAATATATAAAGGGCCCGATCTGGTCCTGGGATGTGCGCCCGAAGTGCTAGTGCCCATGGAGTTAATGATCAGAGTGTTTGGCATTACACTCCGTGCTATCTATCTCGACTATCTATATGACAATCAAAACACAAACTGCTATACTCTCTCGATGTCTAGAATGACAAACAAGTGCTATACTCGTCGTGCTATTATTATACTTGTGCTAGTTGTGCTATGACCATCCTGTTATTCGTGCTATACTCGATACTTTTGCTATTTTTGAAACTATACTCGATCTCGTGCTATTGTGCTATCTTGTTACCTGTTGTGCTATCTCTTGCTATATTTTGACTCTCTTGTATCTGCTATCTTTAGATACCCTGCCATTAAATGCGTTAATTATTTAAAGCCTACTTGAGCCTGAGATTTAAGTCCTATTGGGCGTTATCGCTCACCCTACGTTATTTGATGTTGTGTTCTCAGGTGAACCGAGGATGACACATACACTCACGAGGAAGGGAATGACCAAGAGTGAAGCCAGGAGTACCCTCGAGTCATTATGTTATCTTAGAGTTGTAGTTAGTTATTTCCTTTGATTGCAATGTAATTGGGCCCCAGAATGGCTCTGATTTTAGTGGTTGTAACTAGACATTTGAAAAGTTATTAATGAGAATATTTGCTTTAGTATTTTCAATGTGCAATGGTTTGATGTCTAGTATACGCTCTATACCTTTTTCTTGCAACTGCCTTCGCGCTCCGATATTCCGCGTCGTGGCGTGACAAGTCGGCTCCCAAAATTACATCATAGCCTTCCATGGGCATACACCCAGGTCGGCTTTTAGGTTATGGTCTCTGATCATTACATCGGCAGAGGGAAAGTATTTGTTCATTTCTCCTTTTCTCCTAGTGGTGTTTGTGACAAAGAACTCACAACCCATGGATATAGGTTTTACAGTCAGGGTATCAGCAAGTTTTGACATATAAATGAATGTTGCTCCAGTATCAAATAAGACAAATACAGATAAGGAGAAAACTTGTAGAGTACCTTCTACCACGCCACCGTCCGTAGCGGGTTTCCTCATCATGCAGGGCTTGCAGTCTTCCCTTTTCTTAGGCGCATTAGGGCGCCTCTCATGTTCATTCAGCAGCGGGCACTCGGGGTTGCGGTGCTCGCGACTTCCGCAGCGCAGACATGCGCCGCTTTTCCTTCAGCATTCGTCAGCAGTGTGACCTGGCTTGTCACAATGCTTGCAGTTGCTTTTTACTGGAGTGTTGGGTACGAAGACCTTGGGTTTTCTTTTCTTGGCTGGACCCCTCCGTGATGTTGAAGGGATGTTTCTTGCCATTGGTCGGCTTGGCAGATGATGGTCTAGAAGTCATTTCCTTTTTCACGAACTTCCCTTTGATACGGTCAGTGAAGTCCGTAGCATCTTTCAGCAGCTGAGCCTTCTTCCCATCTCGGCGTAGGTCTGGATGTCGAGAGGTGTCAGTTGAGTAATGTATTGAGGCTTAAGGCCGTTGAGAAAGCGCTTATCCTTCATCCTTTCAGTATTCCACTAGGTGTGCAGCATAGCGTGCCAGTCTTGAAAACTGGGCTTCATATTCGGCCACAGTCATACTCCGTTGTTTCAGAGCAGTGAATTCCGCAGCCTTCCTTTCTTGGACATGCTCGGAGAAGTACTTGGAGTTGAAAGCTTCCTTGAATTCGTTCCAGGTGAACTGACCATTATCTCGGGTCACTTCCACTGACTCCCACCAAGCGCGGGCGTCCTTCTCCAGTTGGAATGTAGCCAGTAGTAGCTTATCCCCCGCTGCACATTGCATAACACGGAAGATTCTTTCCGTTTCTTTGAGCCGTGCTCGGCTTCATCAGGATCCGTGGATCCACTGAACCTGGGTGGGTTCAGACTCCGGAAGTCGATGCAGGTCGCCTGCACCACCATGATTCCACCTCCTTGGGTATGTCACGCCCCGATATTTAGCAGCGGAATAAATACCGGGGGACGTGATCGATACAAACAGACGTATCACAGTTGAATAACGCAGAGTACATTACATATAACCACACATTTCAGATCATAATAACATCATCAAAGGACTCTTTTCCATTTCAATCCACTAGTTGCAACCTTACATAAGAAAGAACTCACTGAAAAAGTTCATTATTCAAATAAAATGTTTCTCTAATACATCGACTACTCTATGTCTATTTCTAAACTGTCAACTATTCATATGACGGGTGCTCATCACTCTTGCCCTGCCCCATCCGACTCCTCTGGTTCCTCATCACTACCTGAAAAGGGCAGGATGATAGGGGTGAGAGAACTAGCTCAGTAGGATTTACATCTCAATATTGTGCGGCACTAATAACATGATTAACATTTTAAATAGGCAGATATGCACATGAATATGATGACAATGCAATGCAATACTAACAGATTGAAGAGCAGAGTAGAACGGATATCATATCAGATCAATCAAACTTATCATATCAAACGAAGGCACATTCCCACAAATCTTGCTTATTTGTTTGTGCTATGCCAAGCACCAGAAGTCCATACTCCCGCGGTTAATAAGTACGTTGGGGCGCTCCTCCCCAGGACCGGGCCAGGCCCCTTTTTTTTGCACAGGCATTGGATCAAATTTGGACCGGAGTCCCACGTTGTGCCGAACAAACAGATTCATATTATGGCCACAGAGTTTCAATGACAAGCTCATAGTAAAAGGAACATGATCATTCATAGAGTCAAGGTATGACAAATAGCTCAAGAGAACAAGGCAGGATAACGACGTATCTTAAGTTTCATAATTCATTAATGTCTTGACATGAGGATGTCTCTAAGGACAGATCATATGCAGAACATGTGCTCTCAATTTCCCCAAGGAGGGTGTGCCTATTCGTGCAAAAGTGTAAGTGATGAGTCACGGATTTTTCCTAACATGTATGCAATTGACAATAATTAATTGAACACCGGAAAGCATGTAATTATTGAAACTCATATGCAAATCATGACATTAACACCACTAACAAGTCCATACTAACATGTATTCATCCCCACATTCATATCATATTCTTATCTTATCAATTGACAATAAGCAAGATCACAAGATAACCCAATGGACATAAGATCAATCACAATTACACATTAGAATCGTATTCATATCATTACTATTTTTCAATGGGTTGATTTATTTTTAGGTCCATGCATACTATAAACATCATGCACATGCTAGTAGACATCATGAAATGATCAGACCCAAAGTATGCAATTTTTTTGTAAGGGTAGTGTCGACACAATGCTTACCAGTGTCGACACAATGCTTCAATCACAAGACAAAATAATGCAAAACTGGTCAAGTAGTGTCGACACTAGATCAAGTAGTGTCGACACAATGCTTCAAATACAAGGCAAAATGATCAAGTAGTGTCGACACTAGAGACAGCTTCCAGAAAACCTTCTGGCCAATAGGGACAGTGTGTCGACACTAGATCAAGTTGTGTCGACACTAGATCAGCTCCCAGAAACTTCTGGGTCAAAGGGACAGTGGTGTCGACACTAGATCAGGTAGTGTCGACACTAGAGACTTCCCAGAAAACATTCTGGGCTGTTTTGGGACAGTGTGTCGACACTAGATCAAGTAGTGTCGACACTAGTGGCCCTCACAGACAAAAACATATAATCAAGTGTTACCAGAAAACATGTCTCATGCAGCGATTCACTTTCCCTTCTTATCACTCTCTATGAATGACATTTAGACAAAACGTTCAACACGAAGATAACAAGAATAACTAGTAGAAGAACTTTGATGTTGGGGGTTTGATCAAAGTCGGTCTCGAAATCCCGAGAAAACATGTAATAACATAAAGCTAAGTGCAGACCGAAATCGTAGTATCATACAGAGACTCTCTTACTATGCTATAACTCTCTAACGAAAAGACTGTGGACAACACATCCAACATAAAAGATGATCGTGACTACACTTAGAAGAACTTTAATGAATGAAGTTTAGTCTAATTCAGTCTCGAATCACGTGCATAAAAGAAGAACGGGAAAAGCCCTAACTATGTGCGACTTAGGGGGAAACTGTGAATACGCAATGTATACTCCATGAAAACTAGTCAAACCAAGTGAAAATGACCTAGACTCAAAGAACTACATGATGGTGTGGGTTTCCTTTAATCTTGGCCCGGGAACACCTACCTTTATGAAGATCTAAGACCAGTCGACGTTCTGGACGCAGCAGAAGATGAAGGGGATGAAGCTCGGGTTCCTAGCCTTTCTCCTTCTCCTCAGAAGCTCTAGCCTGCCTCAAACGACCCCAACTCGTTGTTAACCTTCCCCACGAGTTTAAGGACGAGTTCTTATAGATTTAGGTTGTATTACAAGTCCTAACGAGACTAGGAAAGGGGCTACGAGTTTGTTTCCTACTCTCCAAGAAATCTGGGACTCTTTCCTCCAAAGGAGGTAGCAACGGTTTAGGAAACCACCAATTGGGGTTGGGTTCGGTTTTGGCTCACCTTGCATGACTAATACCATAATTTTAAACCCTAACTTGCCCTCTCTAATTATGGCATAATTACATACATGAATTCTGGGTAATTCCCTGTCCTAGTTTTCATCCTTGGGTCAAATGTGCCATTGGCCCAAATCTTGTTAATGGATCATTAATACATGGTGTTGGAAGTCTCTCCAATCTGTTTATTTAATTTATCCCCCTTTATTTCTAAAGTTTTTAAATCACTAAATTCCGGGGTGTTACATCCTCCCCACTTAAGAAATTTGGTCCCCAAATTTACACATAATGGTGTAGTTCGTACCTGAGAATAGTTCTGGGTGGTTTTTCTTCATTCTGTCTTCTGTTTCCCAGGTAGCGTTAGTAACTCTGTCTCAACTCCATTGGACCTTCACCATAGGTATGGTACGATTCCTGAGTCGTTGAATCTTCCGATCCAACAGTTTGATCGGCTTCTCTTTAAGTCAGGTCCTCCCGAATCTCCAAGTCCTCATGGTTGATTACATGGTCGGCATTGAATAAGTACTTCCTCGCATGGATATGTGGAACACATTATGCACGTTCGCCAACTGTGGAGGTAGTGCAACGCTACACCACCTGACCAATCCTTTCCAGAATTTCAAATGGCCCTATGAATCTGGGACTCAACTTCCTTTGATCCCAAATCTTTGTATTCCCCTGAAGGTGAGACCTTCAAGAAAACATGTTCGCCAACCTGAAATTCTAGTTCTCTCCTTCTCTTGTCTGCATAACTCTTCTGCCTAGATTGTGCTATCTTAGACGTTCCCGGCAATTTGAACCTTTGACAGTCGCCTCAATTAAGTCGGGTCCAACCCATTGGTTCTCCCCAACCTCTTCCCAATAAAGGGGTGATCTGCAACTCCTGCCATATAAGGCTTCAAACGGAGCCATCTTAATACTTGCCTGATAGCTGTTGTTATATGCAAATCCATCAGGTACAACTGATCATCCCATCGACCTCTAAAATCTAGCACCAGAGCACGAAAATATTTCCACAATTTGATTGGTCCTTTCGGTTTGTCCATCAGTCTGAGGATGGAAGGCAGTACTAAAGTTTAGTTTAGTACCCATTGCTGCTTGTAAACCCTTCCAGAAGTGTGAAGTAAATCTAGGGTCCCGATCCGATATTATGTTAGATGGAACCCCATGCAATCTGACTACTTCCTTAACATATAGTGCAGCAATACATCCACTGACCATGTACTCTTGATCGGCAAGAAGTGAGCCGACTTAGTCAATCGATCAACTATTACCCAAATTGCATCCATACCACCTCTAGTTTTGGGCAATCCCATGATAAAGTCCATACCGATGCTATCCCACTTCCATTCCGGGATTTCTAGTGGTAGCAGTCCACCAGCTGTACGGAAATGCTCGGCCTTGACTTTCATGCATGTTAAACAGTACCCACATGATCGGCCACATCCTCTTCATGTTTGGCCACCATACGACCTTTTTAAGTCCTGGTACATCTTTGTTGATCCTGGATGAATCGTGTACTTGGACTGGTGAGCTTCATTTAGTAACCTCTTCTTGAGTTCTCCATGATCAGGGATACATGTTCTACCTCGGAATAATAATCTTCCTTCAGCTGATAGAGTAAAGTCAGGTATTTGCTCTAGCTTCTCCCTGATCTCAACTAAGAATTGATCATCTCCCTGTTTCTCCTTGATTTCGGTCAGTAGATCGGATTGTATCTGGAGATTTGAAATCATTACTTGTTTTTCCTTCTTTCCCACGTCTATGTTCAAACTTGCAAATTGCTCCAGTAACTTCCATTCGCCCAGCATCATACTAGCTAGCATAGCTCTTGGTTGTCTACTTAGAGCGTCTGCCACTACATTGGCTTTCCCAGGGTGATATTGAATGGAAATGTCAAAGTCCTAAGGTACTCTAACCACCTCTTGTCTCATGTTAAGCTCCTTCTGTGAGAACAAGTATTTCAAACTCTTGTGGTCAGAAAAGACTTTAATTACTCACCATAGATATAATGCCTCCAAATCTTCAAGGCGAATACTACAGCTGCTAACTCTAGGTCATGAACCGAGTAGTTCACTTCGTAGATCTTCAACTGTCTTGAGGCATAAGCTATTACTTTCCCTTGTTGCATTAAGATGCATCCCAGACCTATTCCAGAAGCATCTGAATAAATTTCAAATCCTCCCTCTTCAGTGGGTAAGGCGAGGACAGAGCAGTAGTCAGACACTTCTTCAAGTTGTTAAAGCTTTCTTCACATTCATCAGTCCACACAAATGGATTTTCCTTCCGGGTCAGCTTGGTCAATGACACTGCAATCTTTGAGAAATCCTTTATAACCTTCGATAGTATCCAGCTAATCCTAGAAAGCTCCTGATCACTGTGACGCTTGTCGATCTTTCCCATTTCAGTACAGCCTCAACCTTTGATGGATCAACCGCGATACCATCCTTGGTTACCGCATGCCCTAAAAAGGATACCTCCTCAAACCAGAATTCACATTTACTTAGCTTGGCATATAATTTATTATCCCTTAAAATCTGTAATGAAATCCTCAAATGCTCCTCATGCTCTTCCTTTGTCTTGGAATAGATCAATATATCATCGATGAATACCACCACAAATTTATCAAGATATGGGCGATAAATGCTATTCATCAACTGCATGAAAACTGCAGGGGCATTTGTTAGTCCGAAAGGCATAACAATAAATTCATAATGCCCATACCTGCTTCGGAAGGCTGTCTTGTGTGATGTCTTCTCCTTTGATCCTCAATTAATGATAACTGGATCTGAGGTCTATTTTAGAGAAGTATCTAGCTCCAGATAATTGATCAAACAACTCATCAATCCTTGGCAGAGGGTATTTGTTCTTGATAGTTAACTGGTTAGTTGTCTGTAATCTATACATAGCCTCATCGACCCATCATTCTTCTTAACGAAGAGGACAGGTGCACCCCATGGCGATGTGCTTGGTCGGATGAAACCCTTCTCTAACAGTTCCATCAGTTGCTCTTTTAATTCCTTCAGTTCTGCGGGGGACATTCTATATGGTGCCCTAGATACTGGTGCTGCTCCAGGGACCAACTCGATGGTAAAATCGACCCTCGCTCAGGAGGAATTCTTGGCAAGTCTTCGGGAAAAAAATCAGCATATTCGCTGACAACATGGATGTCCTCAACTTTGACTTCCTTCTTTGCGATGACAACAGCAGCAAGAAAGGCCATACAACCTTTCCTCATCATCCTTTTGGCTTGTAGTGCAGAGATAAGTGACAATCTCTTGCGGTTTCTATCCCCTATGAACACTAGTTTGGGTAATGGCTAAAGGTTACCCGACTTCTCTTGCAATTGATACTAGCCCCATGTTCAGACATCTAGTCTGCTCCCAGTATCACATCATACCCCTCCATGTCCATACATATTAAATTTGCTGGTAGGTTTTGGGTTTCAATCACACTTCATTGGATGGCATATGGTTTGTAAGATTGGTGCCAGGACCAATCGGGGTTGACACAACTATTCTGGATTTCATTGGGACGGGTTTCACAGGTAGGGTATTAACAAATGTTTGAGATATAAAGGATGCGTAGCTCCCTTATCAAAGAGAACATATGCGGTCGGGAAAGAAAAGTAAGTGTACCTTCCACGATACCTCCTTCTTCAGCAGCTTCTGGTTCCTGAATAGCTTGCAAGCGGCCTTGCCTCTTCTGTCCATTCAGACGTTTGTCCTGAGGGGCTTGTTCTTTCAATATTGGGCAGTCCGAGATCCTATGGTCACGACTCCCACAGCGTAGGCATCTCCCTTGCGCTCTCCAGCATTGTTCAAACTGATGACTAGCTTTATCACAGTGTTGCACCTTTCTCCCGTCGTCACCACTATCTGCTTTCCTACCCTTTGGCTTTTTATCAGCTGGTTCATTTACCCCGCCACTGGGCCTTTTCTTCCAATGGTCGGCTGATACCTTCCTGTAGAAGACACTTGCTCCCTTTTCACGGATTTTCCCGTAAATCTTTCAGCAGTTTCCATGGCATCTTCCAGTAACTGAGCCTTCTTAGCCATGTCAGCATAAGTTTGAATGTCCATTGGCGCCAGTTGTGTGATGAACTGGGGCCTCAAGCCATTCAGAAAGTGTTTTGCCTTCATCCTTCTGTCCTAATTAAGTGAACAGCATATCGGGACAGACGAGAGAATTGGGCCTCATACTCGGCACATTGAGTCCTCTCTGCTTCAAAGCCGCAAATTCGGCTGCTTTCCGCTCCTGGACCCTCTCAGAGAAGTACTTGGTGTTGAAGTGCTCAATGAACTGAGCCCATGTTAGTTGCTGACCATTCAGTGTTGCTTCTACCGACTCCCACCATGCCTGGCATCCTTTTCCAATTGGAAAGTCGCCAGTAGTACTTTGTTCTGGTCCGTGCATTGCATGACCCTGAATATCCTTTCATTTCCTTAACCCAGTGTTCAGCAACATCTGGGTCAGTACTCCCTCCAACCTAGGCGGATCCATATTTCAAAATTTCGATGGAGATCACCGGCTCCGCGGTTACCTCCACCCTGGGTGGCTTGCAGGATAGCCTGAGTCAAGTTCTGTATTGTTTGTTGCATGTCCCTAGCTGGGCACGTTCAGCGGCCATTGAGGTAATAAGTACCTTCAAGATAATATATAAATCAGTAATCTAAATATCACATGTGACTTCTATTCCCATGGCTCTACCCAAGCTCACATCAGGTACGACAGATTTTGACTCGTGTAATCTAGTTTCATTCCATGTTCCTAATCCCTTGGACCCTAAGGTTCAGGCTCTGATACCACTGTCACGCCCCGCGATTTTAGCAGCGGAATAAATACCGGGGACGTGATCGATCAAAAACAACGTATCACAGTTGAGTAACGCAGAGTAACAATTACAGATAACCACACATTTCAGATCATAATACATCATCAAAAGTACTCTTTATTCCATTTCACCACTAGTTCAACCTTACATAAGAAAGAACTCACTGAAAAGAGTTCATTATTCAAATGAAAATGTTCTCTAATACATCGATGTGGACGTCTCGTTTCACCTCCATGGTCGTGGCCGATGTGTGTGGCCCTCCTCCGGCGGTGGTTCACGGACGTGCCGCTCCCTCGTTGGTGATGAAGGACATGCCGGTTGACCTCGTTGACTCCCCGTTTGACTGAGTTGACTGAGGAGAAACAAAAGGAACCGTGTAAGTATGGGAGATGTTTGCGATCGCCAGGGCCTTACTTGTGCCCAAGGGGTTGCTGTGATCACGTCGGTGTAATAACCTCGCGTTGCGGGTGATGGTGGGACCTCAACTTCTTCTCCTTCAGCCGGCCAAAGGAGGAGAGCTCCGCGTTCTTCTACAGATCGTTCCTGCCACAAAAAGACACTCTATAAGACTCTAAGAAGTATAGAAAATGCTCAAAACGAAATATACAGGCCCAAAAGGAGAGTCCCGTACCGGTTGCGGACTTGAGAAGAGGGGTGGCCAAGTGTTATGTCCACCCTTCTTCCCTCCGTTTTTGGTTGGGAAACCCCTTTCTAGGTATGTAGGAAGGTGGCCTACGTGCCTAGAGTGTGTGTGAACGTGGGTGTAACATGCAACTAGTAAAGAGAGAAAAGGAAGAGGAGAGGAAGAGAGGGGAGTTGATCCTCGTGGTTGATGATGCTAGCTCCTTGCAGAGGCTCCTTCAGCTCCAAATCAGCCTTCTTGGACGTCCCAAGTATTGAGAGGAAGAAGAAGATGAGTAGTGGAAGGTTGGGTGCAACTTTCTCTCTCCTCTCTCAAAGCATGAGCATATGGACGTCCAGCCTCTCCCCCCTTTGCTTAGAGGACCTTAGGGACTGTTATATAGACAGTGGGGTCGGAGTTCAGAGGCCTTGGATGCTCAAGTGTGAAGAAACACACTTGCACACATGGCAATCCAAGTGTAAAGGCTCCAAGCAATGGGTGGAGGCCACATAGGATTTTTACTGGGTCAAGGGGGTGCCAAGGTGGCCCATACCCGTTGGGAACGGTCCCATGCGGTGCATGGGAGAGAGAAGGCGCTAGTGGGCTATATTCTCGGGGTAGTTGCGCAGACCAGGTAAACGATATTGACGTCCAGCTACCATGCCGCCAACCGCATGCAGACGTCCAGGGAGGTGGACGTCTGTATGGGTAAGCGTCAAAGGGGCTTGCCGCCAATCAGTAGTCGGCGGCCATCGATGCTGCCGTCTACATGGTATCCGAGGCTGGTCACACATGGTCAAATGAGGCTTAATGGCCAAAAGAGCCTTGCAGGAGATGGGCCAAATCGCGCGTCTACATCGACTACTCATATGTCTATTTCTAAACTGTCAACTATTCATGGACGGGTGCTCATCACTCTTGCCCTGCCCCATCTGACTCCTCTGGTTCCTCATCACTACCTGAAAGGGCAGGATGATAGGGGTGAGCGAACTAGCTCAGTAGGATTTACATCTCAATATTGTGCGGGCACTAATATACATGATTAACATTTTAAATAGGCAGATATGCACATGAATATGATGACAATGCATGCAATACTAACAGATTGAAGAGAAGAGTAGAACGGATATCATATCAGATCAAATCAAACTTATCATATCAAACGAAGGCACATTCCCACAAATCTTGCTTATTTGTTTGTGCTATGCCAAGCACCAGAAGTCCAACTCCCGCGGTTAATAAGTACGTTGGGCGCTCCTCCCCAGGACCGGACCAGGCCCCTTTTTTTTGCACAGGCATTGATCAAATTTGGACCGGAGTCCCACGTTGTGCCGAACAAACAGATTCATATTATGGCCACAGAGTTTCAATGACAAGCTCATAGTAAAAGGAACATGATCATTCATAGAGTCAGGTATGACAAATAGCTCAAGAGAACAAGGCAGGATAACGACGTATCTTAAGTTTCATATTCATTAATGTCTTGACATGAGGATGTCTCTAAGGACAGATCATATGCAGAACATTGCTCTCAATTTCCCCAAGGAGGGTGTGCCTATGTACAAAAGGTAAGTGATGAGTCACGGATTTTTCCTAACATGTATGCAATTGACAAATATTAATTGAACACCGGAAAGCATGTAATTATTGAAACTCATATGCAAATCATGACATTAACACCACTAACAAGTCCATACTAACATGTATTCATCCCCACATTCTATCATATTCTTATCTTATCAATTGACAATAAGCAAGATCACAAGATAACCCAATGGACATAAGATCAATCACATTACACATTAGAATCGTATTCATATCATTACTATTTTTCAATGGGTTGATTTGTTTTAGGTCCATGCATACTATATAACATCATGCACATGCTAGTAGACATCATGAAATGATCAGACCCAAATATGCATTTTTTTTGTAAGGGTATGTCGACACAATGCTTACTGGTGTCGACACAATGCTTCAATCACAAGACAAAATAATGCAAACTGGTCAAGTAGTGTCGACACTAGATCAAGTAGTGTCGACACTAGAGACAGCTTCCAGAAAACCTTCTGGCCAATATGGGACAGTGTGTCGACACTAGATCAGGCAGCTCCCAGAAACTTTCTAGGTCAAACTGGGACAGTGTGTCGACACTAGATCAGGTAGTGTCGACACTAGAGACCTTCCCAGAACACTTTCTGGCTATTTTGGATAGAGTGTCGACACTAGATCAAGTAGTGTCGACACTAGTGGCCCTCACAGACAAAAACATATAAATCAAGTGTAACCAGAAAAACACGTCTCATGAAGCGATTCACTTTCCCTTCTTATAACTCTCTAACGAATGATATTTAGACAACACGTTCAACACGAAAGATTACGAAGACAACTAGTAGAAGAACTTTTATGTTGGGGGTTTGATCAAATTAGGTCTTGAATCCCGAGAAAACATGTGAAGAACATAACTAAGTGCAGCCCGAAATCGCAGTATCTTGCAGAGACTCTCTTTCTATGCTTATAACTCTCTAACGAAAGACTTTTGGATAAAATGTCCAACATAAACGATGATCATGACTATAATTAGAAGAACTTTAATGAAGGAAGTTTAGTCTAATTCGGTCTCGAATCACGTGCATAAAAAGAAGAATGGGAAAGCCCTAACTATGCGCGACTTAGGGAAAACTGCGATACGCAATGTATACTCCATGAAAACTAGTCAAACCAAGTGCAAATGTACCTAGACTCAGAGAACTACATGATGGTGTTGGTTTCCTTTAATCTTGGCCCGAGAACACTTACCTTTATGAAGATCTAAGACCAGTCGACGTTATGGACGTAGCAGAAGATGAAGGGGATGAAGCTCCGGGTTCCCAGCCTTTCTCCTTCTCCTCAGAAGCTCTAGCCTGCCTCCAAACAACCCCACTCGTTGTTAAACCTTCCCCACACGAGTTTAAGGATGAGTTCTTATAGATTTAGGTTGTATTTACAGTCCTAACGAGACTAGGAAAGGGGCTACGAGTTTTGTTTCCTACTCTCCAAGAAATCTGGGACTCTTTCCTCCAAAGGAGGTAGCAACGGTTTAGGAAACCACCAATTGGGGTTGGGTTCGTTTTGGCTCACTTTGCATGATTATTACCTTAATTTTTAACCCTAACTTGCCCTCTCTAATTATGACATAATTACATACACGAATACTGGGTAATTCCCTGTCCTAGTTTTCATCCTTGGGTCAAATGTGCTCCATTGCCCAAATCTTGTTATGGATCATTAATACATGGTGTTGGAAGTCTCTCCAATCTGTTTATTTAATTATCCCCCCTTTATTTCTAAATTTTTAAATCACTAAAATTCCGGAGTTTTACAGGGTAGCTTGCATGATTGCGTGCGTCAGTTCTTGAATGGTCTGTTGCATGCCCCTCATATGAGCGCGTTCAGCAGTCATCTTGATTGCTTAGTTCCTACAAAAAACTTATTGTCATGATATTGATGTGGAATTTAATTTGTGCGTGTGTGAGTTCATATTGGGTAGTTACCCTTGGCTCTAACCACAACTCACATAAGTAGGATAATTGACTCTAGTCGAGGTAGGTTAACCTAGATCATCCTATAATTAAGAATAACCTAGGCTCTGATACCACAAAACTGTCACACCCCGATGTGGAATATCGGAACGTCAGGCCATTGCAAGTAAAGGGTATAGAGCGAGTACTAGACATCAAACCATTGAGCAATGAATAAATACTAAAACAAATTCTTCTCATTAATAACTTTCAAATGTCTAGTTACAACCACTAATATCAGAGCCATTCTATAGGGCCCAATTACATTGAAATAAAAGTAAACGACTAAACTAACACTCTAAACATAATACTAAGACACTAGGGTACTCATGACTTCACTCCTGGTCGTTCCCGTCCTCTTGAGTGTATGTGTCATCCTCGGTCTCACCTGAGAACACAACGACAAATAACGCAGGGTGAGCGATAATGCCCAGTAGGACTTAAATCTCAATAGTCAAGCATGCTTTAAATGATTAATGCATTAAAAGGCAGAGTAACTAATGATAGAGCGAGAGAGTCAAGTAAAGTGAGAGATAGCATGATAGCACGTGAACAAAATAGCACATGTTTCCGAATATAGCACGAGAGTCGAGTATAGCACGAATAGCAAGATGGCCATAGCACAAATAGCACAAAGTATAGCAATAGCACAATAGGTATAGTATAGCACTTTTGTCAATAGACAATGAGAGTACATAACAGTTTTGATTGTCATTTAGATAGTCGAGATAGATAGAACTTGAGTGTAATGCCAAACACTCTGATCATTTAACTCCAATGGGCACTAGCACATTCAGACGCACATCCTAGGACCAGATCGGGTCTTTATATGTTGCCAGGCATTGGTTATATTGTTTATCTTTAGACAATCAGTCAATGGCCAATATAGAGTACCAAGAAATAGATGACAGTACTAGATAAATAGACGAGATAGTAGAGTGAACGTGAATAGACGAGCAAGTAGAGTATAGATGATAGCTAGTGGACATTGCACGTAACACATCGAGTAATCAGGCGATAGTAACAGTTGCACGACACGCTCACTTGGTGTTGGCAGTCAGGTGGAACTCACGACCCTACCACTGGCCATGTTAAGCACAGGTCCAGAGGTCCGGTGTGATTCAAGATAAGAGCGAACTTCTATTATCCGTTTGGATCATGTTGATCCCTAAAGGGTATCATAGGTGTTAGGGTACAACCGGCTCGTCGACCATGTGGGAATCTATGGACAGAGGTGACTTACAGTGGCCTTGAACAAGGATTCACTAGTCCGGCAGAAGGAGTATCCGACGGAGAGTTCATCCAAGTCAAGAGAGAGTGTGTATATAGAAACAAGTGCTCGACGTTCTAGAGGAATTCTAGAACAGTGGAGCGTCGGTAACGGTATTCCCAAATCCTCGCGAGAAAACGTAGACAAGTATATTTAAAATATGGCAATTTAATTACATAAATTACCAGAGGTATTATATGTTAATCACATGCCAAGTTAAGCCATAATTGGATGGTTCAAAGTGTGTGCATGTATCATGAAATCATAGCTAGAATTAAGTCATGTGTATGTCTTTTAAAATCACACAAAAATGTTCAGTTTATAACAGGTATTTTTACTGCGTACATGACTGTTAAGAGGGGGTACAAACACTGTAGAAAGTCAAGACTTGCAGAGATAGGGGGTTCATGCAAAAAGCCTAGATCGTGACGTATCCTAATGAGGGTCGCGATGGGGTCAAGCAGAAGGCGACAGGCTCTTGTACAGGTCGCGACGGCCTCAACGGTTCAAGCAGATAGATCGCGATGGGGTCGTTTGAGGGTCGTGACGGGCTTGTCAGGTCGGACAGCAGATCGCGATGACAGGCCCTGTCACGATCCGATCGCGAAGGCCCTGTGAACGCGGCCTATTGGGCCGTCATGTTCACAGGGTCTGCGCCCGAGTCTGACAGGGAAAGAACAGTGTATTGGATTGCGGGCCAGACTTACCCTCTTTGACATAGGGTGATTCAGAAAATCATAACTAATTGTACAAGCAATGAAAAATCATGAAACTAGTTGCGAATTGATCTAGACATGCATGGGTACTTACAGTAAATAGGGATTGGAAAAAAACAGGGTTTCGACATGCTTTGGTCATATGTATTCATGAAGAACATGGAACAACACACAGCTGAGATCAACGAATTAATTCTCAAGATAGGATAAATCAAAATTAGGGCTTTTAGGGGCAAATGAAGCCTAACATGCATCAGTATCCCTAATAAAAATTTCGTAGCATGTGGTCCAGTATACATGGAGATCAAGAATTAAGAAGGAGGCTCGGGGTCATGGAGTTTACAAACTTCAAAAATAAGAACAAAAGATTTGCTCAATGGAAAAATATGAGACAAGAGGGCTTTGATCAACCTAAAGATGAAATTGATTTAGTTTTACTCGTGAGAATGCCTACCTTTGGTCGATTTCCTCTTCTAGGGCTAGAACTTGAAGAACGGTGTTGAGTGCTTTGAGAGGTTCTTCACCCCACGAATTCTCCTCTTCCTTGGTCTCTCCTCCTGGTCCAGAAACCTTGGCAATGAGCTAGGGCTGGCCATGGAGCTTTAAGAGAGTATCTATGTCTTTTGGTTTCTATTTCCTAATAGGACTCTAATTCCTATTAATTTCGGGATTTTCTATTTCTCTCCTCTTTCTAAGCATACCAATTCCAATTGGGTTAGGCTGGGACCCAAATTCGTGGCCAACCTATTAGGGTAGGTTTAGGAATCTAAATCTAACTCAAATTAGCTTTTTAATGCATTAAATACCCCTTTTCTATTTAAGTAATAATTAAGTTACGAATTTAGGGTAATTTTCTATTATTCCCCTTTAAAAAATTCCTATTTTGGCCCACTAATTTCTAATGGGTCCCTTTAATGAAGCCCATTACTTCTTTTCATTTAATGGGTTTTGTTTAATTTTATTTTATTTGATTTTCTAATTGCTTTTATTTTTATTATTATTAAATTTTATTTTTCAAAAAATCCAGGTTGCTACAAGAGGGGTGGGGAACGCACAGTCCATAAGTAGGCTGAAGTTGTAAGGCCGTCGAATTTTGTTCATATTATGTTTATTTAATTCTGTGCATGTTATAATTATTTATTTACTTATGTGCATATGTATATATTGTTGTTTATTTAAATGTGCATATAATATGTAATTATTGATGTGTATATTGCATTTATTTATTCTATATATGTGTGTTTATTTAATTATTTCTGTGTTCTGTCTGAAATCCTTGGTTAACGTCAACATCACTTGACGTTAACACCAGGTTGACGACAGCTTGTGTGCCGTTCACTTCGTTGCCAGGGGATATAGACGTCCAGATCGATGGACGCCGACTTTCTGTTAACGACAGTAAAGTGGTTGTTACTTTTCGGTTATGTTGCGATTCCAGATCTGAAAACGGCTGCGTTTTCTTTGGGTTCTGATTAGGAAACTCATCCCAACGGTAGGAATCCTAATCCTAAGCGCACCTCGACTCATAGCTCTATAAAACCTAGTGTTTTCGGCCAGATTAAGACCTTTGGTTTGAAGGGAATAGCTAGGGTTTTGTTGTGAGAAAACTAGAACTTTCTAAGGCTTGATCCGACGATTGTGTGGTCTTTCCGGCGATCTTCTGCGACTGGAAGGAGCTCCTGGTGTTGAAGGATCTTCCCCAACACCGGAGGGTCTTTGGACAGGCGTAAAGACCAGATTTGGGGTTGCATATCTCACCTTCTTGGCTTGGCTGAGGAGGGCTTCTTCGAAAAATCAAACCCTTTAGAGATTTTATTTCGGGCAAGTAATCGAGGGGTATCATCCCTAGACATGTCCCCTAGGGTTAGGGTATTTTTCGGATTTTAATTCGTGTCCTGGAACACCCAATTCTCCTTTTTATTTGAGTTCGGTCTGCACTTTCTGCAGACAGGAGGTTGATGGCAACCTTGTTGCCGCCAAGTTCCTGAGTTGACGACAGCATCCTGTGCTGTTAACTCCCCTTGACGGCCATACCCTTGCAGTCAAGTTCATCTGTTTCATGCTGAATTTCATGTTTAATCTCTGTACTGTGATTTTCGATTGTTTGGAGGTCTGTGTATGCTGTAACAAATTGTGGTTGGTCAGGTATGGTCTTTACATCATATCATGACGTTCTGTTGAATTTTTTAGCATTACTTTATTTAATATAAATTATGTATTGGTGAAATAATCATGTTTTGACTGAGTTTAATTCTGAATAAATAGTTTTGTTGCATGTTATGGATTTAGAAAATTATCATGATCTTAGGGTTACTGTTCTCATGTTTTAGAACTATTAGAACTGACTATTTTGCTGTACACCTGATAAAGTAAATATTGTACTAAATTGCAGGGAATCTATTTAAATTGTTAAAATTACTTTACTCTTGTGAAAAATCTGAAAAATTAGGCATGTGACATATTACCTGTATGAAGTCTGTGATTAAAATTTGATACTATTTTGACTCCCGTGGGTACTGTTTGCTTTTAACAAGGATAATTAGGTCATGTAAAGCATGTTTGACCTAAATTATGTAAATTCCAATATTTAGCAGCATGATTAGGCTCTGTTATGGTTTATTTGTCACTGTGAAATAGTAGTGTTATGGTTTGTAACCTAAGATATGTATGTTTAATTAAAGTGTATGTGAATGAGTTAATAATGCATAAAAGTGAATGAAACCATGTGAATAAGTGACATAATGTGTATCATGTGCCGAGATTGACACTGCTACCATAGAAGGCTGTGGAGCCGTACTGTAGAAAAGTCCCTATGGGAAGGCTCATTGTGTATGTGATATCATGTGGGCATCAGGATGAAATCCTGGAGGTGAACAAGTATCACTGGTTAGGGTCGAGAGGGCTTCTCTCGATTCTGCATAGTGACCAAGATTCGTCAATATATTGCCTAGGTGATGGGTATGTGTTATATGAATGTGTGTCCTTGTTTACGGTGGTTCGGACTATGTGTCACGGAAATTAACTGTAAAAGTGTGGAAAATGTGAATATGTGCAATGTGAACATGTGATAGAGTTATGTGAATGTGATAGCATGTGAAAAGATGTGAAACCATGTGAATGAGAGTTATTCATGCTAAACAGCTAGCTAAAGATGTGAATTTGTGTTATAAAAGTATGAGAAAAATGTTAGTCATCATGCTAGGATTGTTTATTACTATGTGCATAATTCCATGATCTAATGTTTAGAATTATGAAATGTTATGAATTTAATGTGGCATCATGAATCAAGTTAGTTTTCACATTTAGAAGGCAAGTATAGGATGTCTATGTATATTGTTAATTGTCATAAAGCATGTGCCATGTATTTCTTTTATTGTTTGAAAGACTAGCATGTGTATGTGATATGTGTAAGGATATGCCTTTAGGTTGCTTGCTGGGTTTTTCTTTTTGGAAGACTCATACTTGCTTTAACATACAAGTGTGAGTTGTTCCCGTACTTGAGGAGGACTTGGTGAGGAGCGACTCGAGCATGAGGAGTAGCTGCACTTGTGGAGTTTGCTACATAGTTTACACATTTCTTTCATTAGTATGTGAACAATGACATTGTTATTCATATGGACTTGTATAATTGTGGACAATTGTTATTTACATTTGCTATATAGACTGTGGATTATGTGAATGATGATGGAATAAGACTTCCCTTTTATTTCCATTGTACTCTTTTGTTATTTATGTACATCTCGACCTATTGTGTTGTGTTGGGTAAATGTCCCACTGTAATGACGCCCTTTATATCGATGTGGATTGGTATAATCGTACCGGTATAAGGAGGGTCGTTACAGAGATTGGTATCAGAGCACAGGTTGAAATTGTACATGAATATGCCATCATCTTCACAATATTGAAAAGTCTTATAGAATTTGTCCATATATGTGAAAAATATCTAATAATGAATGAAAGATAGTTAAGAAAATGGTTAGGATTAAGTAACTTGGATTCTAACTACGTTAATTGTTTTACAGGCTATGGAGAGCCGTGGTAGGCATGGTGCTCAGGCTAGGGAGGATGAGTCGCGGCATGAGGAGAGGGGTGAGCAGCAGGCCCCTACACCCCAGGGTCCTACAGTACTTCCTCCACCACCACCTGGGATTATGGCGTGTTCATGCAAGGCCTGGTTCAGGCAATGCTGACCGAGGCGCAGACTCAGGCGGCACTGCAGGCTCAGTTGCAGGCACAAGTTAAAGTTGTTAATAGGAGTAGACTGTGTTGTTGAATAAATGATTGTTTATAAGTGTTGCTTATATGTTGCTTAATGTCTCAGGCTCAGGCTCCAGCTCCAGTTCCTCAGGAGTATGGCCATGGTAGTCCGTTCATCATGGAGAGGTTTAAGAGGATGGCTCCACCTTATTTTAAGGGGGAGGGTCAGCCCCTTTTGGTAGAGAGCTGGATGAGGGAAGTGGAGAAGATAGTCCGGGCCATAAGGTGTGCTAAAGAAGACAAAGTTAGCTTGACTAACTACATGCTACAAGTACTTAAAGTATATGTACTTGCATAGGTTAAGATATTGTTTAGATGGTGCTTATGGGTAGTGTTTTGTAGGAGAGAGTGGATGTTTGGTGGGCCTCCGTACTACACACCAGGTACGAGGATGGTGCCATTGAGGTAACTTGGGCCGAGTTCACGAGGCTATTTCGGGCCAAGTTCATCCTCGAGCACATCTAGGACAAGATGGAGCAGGAGTTTCTTTCTCTCACTCAGGGCTCCATGACGGTTTTGGAGTATGAGGCCAGGTTTGTCGAGCTTTCTAAATATGCTCCCCATATTGTTGCTGACGAGCGCAGGAAGGCTAAGAAGTTTGTGATGGGGATCAAGCCATCACTTAGGTCGAGGCTCGTTGCTTTTGACCACCACACTTTGGATGAGGCTCTCAGCACAGCGTGCAGGCAGGAGAGCGAGATGGACCAGTACTTGGAGGAGAAGAGGGCAGTGCAGATAAGGTCCGCGCCACCTTTCGAGGTAGGACAGGAAGAAGGCAGGTAGTAGTCACCCCAGCGTCTAGTGGCAGCTTCGAGTCAGCAGGCGGTTGCACCACAGTCCCCCAGCTTCAGGCCTAGCGACAAGAAGGTGTGTCCTCACTACTGAAGGACACACGACGGTACCGAGTGTTGAAAGTTGGCAGGGAAGTGTCTCAAGTGTGGTAGCAACAAGCATCAGATCCACGATTTCTGCAACGACCCACTTCCACCTGTACGGTTATACCAACCCACATCGGATGAGAGCAAGCCGCTACAGGGGAGAATACCCAACAAGTAACAAAAGAGCTGAGATATACACAAATAGAATAAATAAATGCAACGGAACTTAAATAAATCTTATTCCATCAACTTTTAATCCACATACCACAGTCTGCATAGTTCAACAAAAGATAACATAAGTGCAAAATGTTCCAAATACATAGCCGACTCCAAGTACATTTGAATCAAAACTAAAATTTCAATTGTAGCTTTACATACTATGAAAGGTAAATTACAAGTCTTCAATCACTTAGTCCAATTCTACTTCAAGTCTTGCTAGCTTCTCCGCTACAATTTCCTGAAATGTTTAGCAAGAATGAGTCTACGCAATAGACTCAGCAAGTAACTTAAGATTCAATACATACATATTTTCTAACAATTTAACATCATAGAATTTCAGCAATAAATCTTACATGCTTATGCCATAACAAGTTATTTCACATGAAATTGTATTAAAGACTATTCTAACACATGTAAAACTATAATCTAAACAAGATTTCTAATAACATGGTGTCATTATCATAAGTACAAATACACATTCACATACCTTCACACTTTACTCACATCATTGTAAAACTTCATAACTAAGTCATGGAAAACATATACAAGATAGGTTGCACTCCTAGCATGATTTCTAACTCACTTGGCATGCAATTATAACAATTTACTTCACATTTAGCTTGCTGATTTTTACATAAAGTCTATGACATTCATATTACCCTTGCATGGGGATCACTTGTAACTATCCAACATGATACTAAACACATGTGCCTCCAATCATTCAAATTCCATGAATATGAAAGCATATACTTACATTTTGGTACTAATAGTAACATCACTTTTAGCAATTTGACAAGTTATACATAAACACATACACCACACATTTGTACACATCAATAAACAATTTATCAATCAACACTATTGTCATTTACACTTATACTATTTTCTCATTACACATAGTCATATGATGAACCTTGGCTTTCACATACACTCACTTTGTTCTATCACACAATACTCATACACATTTGCCATTAATTCCTCTTTCACATTCACACACTTCTTATCACTTCACTTTTGCACAACATGTGCCACATTTACACATATCTTGCACATACCTTGTGCTATTGGACACATGTCACTTTTCACATCACACTTATGGTTATTTTCACTTAATGCCAAGACACAGCCCAAACCACCATTAGATGTCTCATAACACACACTTGGTCACATTCGCTTACTTAATCACCGACGCAGTGATAAGTCTTAGTCTCTGCAGAAACCGGGGAAAGCCTTCCCACCATTACCAGTGGAACTTGTCCACCTCCAGGATTTTACAAGACCCTTTGCCAGGGTGTACACTTTATCAAGACCCTTTCCTAGGGTGTAACACTTTGAGCTTTCCCGTAGGGGCACCACTACCGTACAGCTCCAAGCATCTAAGGTGGCAGTGTCTTATGGCATATTGTTTATCTTGTCACATTAATCGTTTACACACACTACCACTTGTTCTCTCACGCCTCACGCACACACACTCATGCAAAATTCACACACACATAAGTCCTCATTCACTGATTTTAACTTCACTGTTGCAACTACCAAATAATCATAATACAGATATAACTATACTGAAATCTACTGAATCACATCAAGTCAAAATTTTCATGCTCACATAGTCATTTTCTCATTAAAAATACATAACAATACTCACTGTCATCAGAATAATATGAGATTTTAACCACAGACAATTTTAAGGTTTATAATCGTACATACAAATTTTCAGATTTTTCTGAGTCATATTACATTTACAGAAATTAAAACATTCTGTTTCATGCTATTCATAATTCACTTTAACATGGAGCATAACATGAACCTCAGATTTAACCATTCACAACCCTAATCCTAACATAATCATCATCACAGAAATTTTCCCTTGATTTATTGCACAACACACAATTTAATGTAAATTTTACAATTTTTATGCATGTCTTTCATTTCCAAAACAGAAATTTCAGTAAATCCCACAGTCATGGAAAAATTCTCAAAATTTCAGGGCATGGACTGATACATATACACATGGTATAGAAAAATCTAGGGCATTAAATTCTCAGGAATTAGGTAGACAGTAGATGAACATGCATAATCCATCTTTTCCAACGTGTATTTCAATAATCAAAAGAATTCATGTCATCCACAGAAAAATGCAGAAATTTCCACACACACACCACATTACCTATTTTACATAGCATATAGGATTTATACTATATCCTCATGGCGAAAACATATCGAAAATAATCATCTACCAGGAAGAACAGCTCACTGTTCTATCTTGAAGAACTTGGCGGCAGCCTCTGGCCGTTCAAGGGTTTTGACGGCACGATCGCTGGACGCCTATGGAGATCTTGGCGTCAAGGGTATGACGCCAAGTTCCTGTCTGTGCAACAGCACAGACCGAACCCCAAATACTCAGTGAAAAGGAGGGTCCAGGACACGATTTAAAATCCACAAAAATTACTGGGACCTAGGGAACATGTATGGGATTGAGATCTATGGGTTACTTGCCTCTCAATAAATCTACAAGATCGGAATAAGCTGATGAAGCCCTTCTCGGCCTTGCCAAAAAGGTGATCAGAAACTCCTTCGATCCTCTTCTCCTGTCGATGTAGATGGCACCTCGGGGCTGGAATCTCTTGTTGGATGTATTGGCCGTCTCCCAGACGCAGCAGCTCCTTGGTTTCCTCCACTCGACGGATTAGAGCTCCTTAAGTTCAGCTTTTCTGCATCTCGGGTCCAAGGGTTCACCAAATGTCAAGCTTCCTCCTCGATCTAGGCTGGGTATTTCATAGGTTTAGGGTCTGGGGATGCTTCTTGGGTAGCTGTACTACGCTCCCATCTTCATAGATCTCTCAGAAGGTCTCCCAATCGCCGGATCAAAGCTTGGGAAGATCAGTTTTTCCTCTAGTTTTCTCACAGTTAGGGCTTTCCTGGCCAAGAGACAAAAGCAATCCTCCAGCTGCTGAGGGGTGTTCTATATAGATCTAGGCTTGGGGCATGCGTGGGCAGGGTCTGATGTGAGTTGAGAGCCGTTGGGAGACATCTCCCCAACCAGTGAGCTTGCTTGCCCCGGAAATTCTGGGTCTGCAACGCACAAGAAATTAGGGATATTGGCGTCCACATCCATGGACGGCTACATAGGGTTGGCGTCAGTCGATATGGACGCTGACATACTATGGGCGTCCATCTATGTTGACGCCAAGACATTCTTCTGCCAGAACTTAAAATCATGCAGAACCATGCTTAATCCACACATATAGGCACATGAAACCCATGTGGTATAGTGTATACACCATTACACCGGGTAACCATCAATGGTTAATATTAATCCTATACATACATACATAGGTACATCGAGATAATAATAATACGCACATAAATATCTACACACGCATAAAACATCTAAGGTATAACATGTATCTTACTATACTTATGACATCAATAACATTTATACTTAGACATGCCCATGCATACATAGGCACACTTAGGATAAGATGTACATCGGTACCTACCTATGCGTACATGAGGTTTATAGAATTACAATATACACTACCAAATACACCTATCATACTTGCACTTGATATATATATTATATATACATGCATGTACAAGGTACAATGTACACATTGACTACACCATGCAAATGAACAACGTTTACAACCAAGTATACTCAGGCATACCTAAGTATACCAAGGTGTTACATATGTAAAATTAAGTACACAATTATCACATGCATATGATAATCTACATACGTACATACACATGCACTTCATATTTTCGCACACAATATTCATGAAATGGGCAATATAAGGTATACTTCAATATTTAGGTAGCACCTGCATAGTATTTAAATAGATACTTTATACTCAAAATTAGTCAATTACTTATCTTCACGATAATAGTATACATCCTCGCATATACCCATGCAAAATTTATATCTATAATATGCACCATTTTTATGCACGCCCTTTATGAAAGAACAAGTAAACAACATATTCATAAAATATAAGCGGGAACAGAAAATTCGGGGCCTTACAATTCCCTAGACTTCAGCAGGGTGTTCAGCGTGGAGCGCCAGCCCCAGTAGCAGCAGCAGCAGCAGGGCCAGTGAAAGGGAGAAGGGAAGGCCTCGAGCCCAAGCTCGAGTATTGCACTAGCACGAGAGGATGCAGAGCAGGCCGAGAACGTCACGGAAGGTGCGGTTCTAGTCATGGGTGTGCATGCTTGGGTCTTGTTTTGATACGTGTGCCACACACTCGTTTATTTCCGAGCAGTTTTCCAAGCAGTTAGCAGTAGAGTTTGGAGTTGAGACAGAAAAGTTAGAAGTCCCTTTATCTGTGCACACACTGGTAGGTACGGTAGCGACCAAGAAGTGTATTCATCTTTCCTTTGTGCATTGAGGACCGAGGCTTGTTTGGGTGCTTCTATTTGCTCAAGATGAAGGACTATGATACCGTACTTGGTCTGGATTGGCTTGAGGAGCACTATGCCTTGGTGTATTACAGAGGAAGAAGATTACTTTCCATAATGCTGGTGAGGATGAGTTCTCACATCCGTTGCCAAAGAACTTAGCGGGAAGGTTTGTGATCTCCGCCATGAAGGCGATGAGGTTGGTGAACAAGGGATGGGATGCATTTCTTGCCAGTGTGGTCTTTAGTCCCAAAGGCCGATCAGTCACTGACCCTTGAGGAGATTGAGGTAGTGCAGGATTTTCCAGACGTGTTCCCTGATGATTTGTCTGGATTGCCACCGGCTAGGGAGATAGAGTTCACTATAGAGTTGCTTCCAGGCACCTCTCCTATCTATAAGGCTCTATATCGGATGGCACCTGCGGAGTTAGCCTAGCTAAGGAAGTAATTGCAGGATTTACTGGATAAGAGATTCATTCACCCTAGTGTGTCACCATGGGGTGCACCTGTATTGTTCGTGAAGAAGAAAGATGGTTCACTCAGGCTGTGTATTGATTACAGGAAGCTCAACCAGGTGACAGTGAAGAACAGGTATCCCTTTCTGCGGATTGATGATTTGTTGATCAGCTGCAGAATGTGTCAGCATTTCCCAAGATTGATCTGCGGTCTGGCTACCATCAGTTGAGGATTAAGGGTAAAGATGTGTCCAAGACTTCTTTCAGGACTCATTATGGACACTATGAGTTTCTTGTGCTTTCATTTGGTCTGACTAACGCCCCTGCAACGTTCAAGGTGTTTAGACTATATTTGGATAGCTTTGTAGTGGTGTTCATTCACGATGTGTTAATCTATTCTCTTGATGAGGCTACAGACCGTAAGCAATTGAGGGTTTTTTTGGAGGTTCTCCGAGAGCACAAGCTGTATGCAATGTTCAAAAAGTGCAATTTTTGGATGCGCGATGCTCATTTCCTTGGGCATGTTATCTCAGGCGCTGGAGTTGCAGTTGATCCGCGAAGGTTCAGGCGGTGTTAGAGTGCGAGACTCCAAGGACACAATCGGAGATCAGGAGTTTTCTTGATTTAGCAGGCTATTACAGGCGATTCATTGAAGGCTTTGCATCTATCACTGCACCTTTGACTAAGCTAACCAGAAGGGTGTGAAGTATGCTTGGTCTAATGATTGCGAGAGTATTTTTCAGTTACTGAAGATGAGGCTTACATCTGCACCCGTGTTGATCTTGCCTAGTGGTGCAGAGGTTTTTGTTATCTACTCTGATGCTTCTCAGATAGGTCTTGGCTGTGTGTTGATGCAGCGTGGTATGGTAGTTTTGCATATGCTTCTCGCCAGTTAAAGGAGCATGAGCGTAACTATCCGACCCACGATTTGGAGTTAACAGCTGTGGTTCATGCACTGAAGATCTGGAGACACTATCTTTATGGTGTCAAGTTCGAGGTGTTCACTGACCACAAGAGTCTGAGGTATCTTTTCTCGCAGAAGGAGTTGAACTTGTGGCAGAGAAGATGTATTGAGTTTTCAAGGACTATGACTTCAAGCTTCAGTACCATCCAGGGAAGGCGAATGTCGTGGCCGATGCACTCATCAGGAAGAGGTCATTGCTTCGGCAAGATTGGAAGATGCTTGAGGATGTGGCATGTACTATGACTGAGTTAGAGCCACAGTTGTGTCAGGCTTTCATGGCTCAGTTGTCTATCCGATCCGCGGTATGGATGAGGTGATCGAGCAGTAGAGAGCTGATCCTAGGCTTCAAGAGATGGTGGGCAAGGCAGGCATTGCTCGTGATGAGGACGGTGTCATTAGATTCCAGCACCGAGTTTGTGTTCTCGATATTGTGGATGTTCGTGAGCGTGTTCTTGCAGAAGCTTACTGGTCGAGGTTCTCCATTCATCCAGGCAACACCAAGATGTACAAGGATTTGAAGAGATCTTTTTGGTGGTCTAGCATGAAGAAGGATGTGGCCGAGTTCGTGTCCAGATGTTTAGTGTGCCAGCAAGTGAAGGCTGAGTGCCAGAGACCATCGGCCTTATGCAGAAGATGGAGATACCTATATGGAAGTGGGAAGCAATCACCATGGATTTTGTGACGGGTTTGCCCAGATCAGCCAAGGGCAATGACTCGATTTGGGTGATTGTAGATCGTTTCTCCAAGACGGCTCATTTCTTGACCATGAAGAAGAAGCAGTATGTGGAGAGTTTGGCGAGACTGTATGTTGGCAGCATTGTGAGGTTGCATGGTGTGCCAAAGTCCATTATCTCTGACCGAGACCGAGGTTTACATCGAGACTGTGGCAGGGTCTTCAGGTGGCTTTGGGTTCTCAGTTGAAGCTTAGTTTGGCGTTCCATCTCCAGATAGATGGCCAGTCCGAGAGGACGATCCAGACACTCGAGGATATGTTGAGAGCGTGTGCGCTTGATTGAAGGGCGATTGGGAACGTTATCTACCTCTTGTGGAGTTCGCCTACAACAATAGTTTTCATGCGAGCATTGGTATGGCTCCATTAGAGGCTCTGTACGGGCGACCATGTAGATCTCCTTTGTGCTGGGAGGAGACAGGTGATAGGCAGTTAGTTGGTTCGGAGTTGGTGCAGGAGACTTCAGATAAGATTCAGCTTATTAGGCAGAGTTTGGTTGCGGCACAGGATAGGCAGAAGAGCTACGCCCGAAAATAAGGAAGGATTTGGAGTTCGAGGTTGGCGAGCATGTATTTCTCAAGGTTTTGCCTACCCGAGGCGTTGTCAGGTTTGGCAGGCACAGCAAGTTGAGTTCGAGATTCATTGACCCGTTTGAGATTCTCAAGCGGATGGGCAACGTGGCATATGAGCTAGCTTGACCCCCAGCGATAGCTAGTGTTCACCCAGTCTTCCACGTGTCTATGCCCAGGAGATATGTGCGAGATCCGTCGCATGTCATTAGTCAAGAGCCAGTGGAGATTCAGCCAGACTTATCGTATGTAGAGCAACCCGTAGCTATCCTAGATCAGAAGGTTCAGCACCTCAGGAACAAGAGTATTGCATCCATAAAGGTGTTATGGAGGAATTTCTTACGAGAGGAGGCTACTTGGGAGCTTGAGAACGCCATGAAGAAGAAGTATCTCCATTTGTTTAGTTAGTATTTTCGTTCTAACTTCGGGGACGAAGTTTTCTTTTGGGGGGAGAGAGTGTAAGGCCCTCGAATTTTGTTCATATTATGTTTATTTAATTCTGTGCATGTTATAATTATTATTTACTTATGTACATATGTATATATATTGTTTTTTTAAATGTTCATATAGTATTTAATTATTGATGTGTATATTGTATTTATTTAGTCTATGTATGTGTGTTATTTAATTATTTCTTTGTTCTGTCTGAAATCCCTGGTTAACGTCAACATCACCTAAGATTAACATCAGGTTGACGGCAACTTGTGTGCCGCTGACTTCGTGGACGCCGACTTTCTGTTAACGGCAGTAAAGTGGCCGTTTACTTCTCCGGTTATGTTGCGATTTCAGATCTGAAAACGGCTACGTTTTCTCTGGGTTCTGATTAGGAAACTCATCCCAATGGTAGGAATCCTAATCCTAAGCGCACCGCGACTCATTGCTCTATAAAACCTAGTGTTTTGGCCAGATTAAGACCTTTGGTTTGAAGGGAAAAGCTAGGGTTTTGTTGTGAGAAAACCAGAACATTCTAATGCTTGATCCGGCGATTGTGTGGTCTTTCCGGCGATCTTCTGCGACTGGAAGGAGCTCCTGGTGTTGAAGGATCTTCCCCGACATCGAAGGGTCTTCTGGACAGGCGTAAAGACTATATTTGGGGTTGCAAATCTCACCTTCTTGGCTTGGCCGAGGAGGGCTTCTTTGACAAATCAAACCCTTTAGAGATTTTATTTTAGGCAAGTAATCGAGGGGTATCATCCCTAGACATTTCCCCTAGGGTTAGGGTATTTTTCTGGATTTTAATTCATGTCCTGGAACCCCCAATTCTCCTTTTTATTTGAGTTCGGTCTGCACTTTCTGCGGACAAGAGGTTGATGGCAACCTTGTTGCCACCAAGTTCCTGAGTTGACGACAGCATCCTGTGCCGTTAACTTCCCTTGACGGTCATACCCTTGCCGTCAAGTTCATCTGTTTCCTGCAGAATTTCATGTTTAATCTCTGTATTGTGATTTTCGAATGTTTGGAGGTCTGTGTATGCTGTAAAAAATTGTGGTTGGTCAGGTATGGTCTTTAGGTCATATCATGATGTTCTGTTGAATTTCCGAGCATGACTTTATTAATATAAATTCTGTATTGGTGAAATAAGCATGTTTTGACTGAGTTTAATTCTGAATAAATAGTTTGGTTGTATGTTATGGATTCAGAAAATTATCATGATCTTAGGGTTACTGTTCTCATGTTTTAGAACTATTAGAACTGACTGTTTTTTCTGTACACCATGATAAAGTAAATATTGTACTAAATTGCAGGGAATCTGTTTAAATTGTTAAAATTAGTTTTACTATTGTGAAAAATCTAAAAAATTAGGCATGTGACATATTACCTGTATGAGTCTGTGATTAAAATTTGATACTATTTTGACTCCCGTGGGTACTGTTTGCTTTTAAAAAGGATATTAGGCCATGTAAAGCATGTTTGACCTAAATTATGTAAATTCAAATGTTTAGCAGCATGATTAGGCTCTGTTATGGTTTATTTGTCACTGTGAAACAGTAGTGCTAAGGTCTGTAACCTGAGATATGTATGTTTAATTAAAGTTTATGTGAATGAGTTAAATAATGCATAAAAGTGAATGAAAACATGTGAATAAGGGAGATAATGTGTATCATGTGCCGAGATTGACACTGCTACCATAGAAGGCTGTGGAGCCGTATTGTAGAAAAGTCTCTATGGGAAGGCTCATTGTGTATGTGATATTCTGTGGGCATCAGGATGAAATCCTGGAGGTGGACAAGTATCACTGGTTAGGGTCGAGATGGCTTCTCTCGATTCTGCGCAGTGACCAAGATTCGTCAATATATTGCCTAGGTGATGGGTATGTGTTATGTGAATGTGTGTCCTTGTTTATGGTGGTTCGGACTATGTGTCACGGCAATTATGTGTAAAAGTGTGGAAAATGTGAATATGTGCAATGTGAACAAGTGATAGTGTTATGTGAATGTGATAGCATGTGAAAAGATGTGAAACCATGTGAATGAGTTTATTCATGTGAAAACAGCAAGCTAAAGGTGTGAATTTGTGTTATAAAAGCATGTGAAAAATGTTAGTCATCATGCTAGGATTGTTTATTACTATGTGCATAATTCTATGATCTAATTGTTTAGAAATATGAAATGTTGTGAGTTGAATGTTGCATCATGAATAAAGTTAGTTTTCATGTGTAGAAAGCATGTATAGGATGTCTATGTATATTTGTTAATTGTCATAAAGCATGTGCCATGTATTTCTTTTATTGTTTAAAAGGCTAGCATGTGTATGTGATATGTGTAAGGATATGCCTTTAGGTTGCTTGCTGGGTCTTTCTTTTTGGAAGACTCATACTTGCTTTAACATACAGGTTAGACATGTGTTCCCGTACTTGAGGAGGACTTAGTAAGGAGCGACTCCGAGCGTGAGGAGTAGCTGCACTTGTGGAGTTTGCTGCGTAGTTACACATTTCTTTTCATTAGTATGTGAACAATGACAATGTTATTCATATGGACTTGTATAATTGTGGACAATTGTTATTTACATTTGCTATATAGACCGTGGAATTATGTGAATGATGATGGAATAAAACTTCTCTTTTATTTCCGCTGTACTCTTTGTTATTTATGTACATCTCGACCTATTTGTGTTGTGTGGGTAAATGTCCCACTGTAATGACACCCTTTATATCGATGTGGATTGGTATTATCGTACCGATATAAGGAGGGTCGTTACAGAAGTTTTTGAAGCGCAAGCACAATTTGTCCATTATAGCTATTATAGAACCAAAAAAGCTACTTTTTGCATTGAAAGGTACAATAATAAACTACATATGGCTAATTGTATAGCTAATGTTGATGATCATGCCCGCATATGGATGTTCTGGGAGTAGGATGTACAGATTTTGAAGACTGCTTCTAGTGACCAGTTCCTTACTGTTTCAGTTTCTTCAATGTTTTGCAAGACCTTTTTCTTACAGTGGTGCTTGCTAGCTGCTCTGTTATTGAATGAAGGACAATATGGGACTACATTATGGACTACTCTACAGCCTGCACTGAGCCGTGGCTCATTGGTGGGACTTTAACAGTTTGTTGGCCCTTTATGAAAAGAAAGGGGGGAAGAGGAATTACTCAAGATCTATCATGGACTTTCAAGCTTGTGTGTTAGCGGCGGGGCTTGAGGATGCTGACTACATTGGGAATAAATACACTTTTTTTAATGGCCAGCAACTGAATGGCATTTGGATTCGGATTGACAGGATTTTTTTCAATGTTGAATGGACTATCTCTTGTCCAGCTATTCGGGTTCAACATCTAGACAGATCCTGCAGTGATCATAGTCCCCTTCTCTTTTCCAGCATAAAGGAGAACATCAGGGGCCCATCCAGATTCACATTCCAGCACATGTGGTGTTCACATGAAAACTTTGTTCTTATTCTGCTACTGCTTGGAGGATGGCTTCTGCCTCCTCATATCCCTGGCAAACATGGCCAAATTAAAGTTTATGAAGGCCTTCTATAGGAGATGGAACAAGGAGGTTTTGGGCAAAGTCTCCACTAACATACAAGCTACTGAAACCTCATTTTCCAATGCCCATCAATTTTATGATGAGGATCTCTCCAATGACAACACAATGCATACCTACAGGCCAAAGAACGGTTGGAACATGTTCTAACACAAGAGGAAAAACTCTGGAGGCAGAAATCTAAATTAAATGGCTGAAAGATGGAGATAAGAACACCAAGTTTTTTCATGCATATTAATTTCCCAAAGAAGACATTCATTGATATATACCTTATATAAAGAAGATGGTTCTCGTGTGGACAGAAATGATGAGGGTTCTGCCATGTTTACTGACCACTTTTCTGAAGCTTTCACCTCAACCTCACATCAGGTAAAACAAGAAATCTTGGAGCATATTCCAACCATCCTACATGACAGCAATAATTGCCATGCTTTGTGCTGTACCTACTGCTGATGAAATTAAAACAATGGTCTTTAGTATGAACCCGGACAGTGCCCCAAGACATGATGGTTTTTCTGGGTATTTTTTCCATGCATGCTGAGATTTTATCTATATGGATGTCACTCATGCTGCCAAGCTTATTTCTGTGTGCACAGTCTACCTACAGGTTTCACCTCATCTCTAATCTCTCTCATTCCCAAGGTTGACAGACCCAAAAAATGCTCTGAATTCAGGCCCATAAGTCTATCAAACTTTTTCTATAAGATAATCTCCAGGGTGATGTCGGACAGAATTGGTAAATTGCTTCCCACCTTGATCTCGAAGGAGCAAGGAGCTTTCACTCATGGAAGGAACATTGCAAAAAATGTTCTTCTCGCCAAAGACATGCTACAACACCTTGGAAGGCCTTGTAGGGGGGGATATCTGATTTTCAAGCTTGACATGGCAAAGGCATATGATAGAATGGAAGGGATTTTTTGTATGTTGTTCTTAGAAGATTTGTTTTTCTACTCAGGCTATCTCCAACATTGAACCTTTGATCTCTAACTGCTGGTTTTCTATTCTTCTAAATGGAATGGTTCATGGATTTTTTAAATCGTCAAGAGGGCTCAGACAAGGGGATCCGATAGCTCCTACCCTCTTCATCCTGGCTGAAGAAGCCTTGAGCCGTGGCATCACAATCTATTCCGCCATAGCAGTAGGGGGTGGTATCAAACAAATGCCCGATGCCCAGCTATTTCGCACATTCTTTTTGCTGATGACACCCTGATTTTTTTAAATGCTTCAGCTAGACACGTCAGAAGGTTGATGGGTTTTCTTAAGAGCTATGAGGAAGCATCTGGGCAGTTAATCAACAAAACAAGAGTTCATATTATGTACACAAAGATGCTCCTACTAACCTGATTCAAAAAATCAGCAATATCACTAGTTTTAGCAGACAAGCCAGCGCCTCTTGCATATTTGTGGCTCTATTCATCCTGGCCGTAGAAACCAGTCCACTTTGCCAATGTTATATCCAAGACAACTAGTAAACTGCAGGGATGGAAAACTGAATTTTTATCTACTGAGGGAAGACTGATTTTGATCCAGCATGTCCTATCAGCTCTCCCCATCTACACCATGTCTGCACTCTCTATCCCGGTCACTATTATGAAAGCCTTTCACAGAATCTTAGCAAATTCTTTTGGGGTTCTTATGAAGGGTCACCAAAAAGGCACTGGAGAAGCTGGGCTATATATCCCAACTGAAGAACTGTGGGGGACTGGGTCTTCCAATCTGCACCACATGCAAGTTGCTCTCAGAACCAGCTTTTATGGAGAGCTTTGTCCACTAATTCTCTATGGGCCATATTTTTCAGAGGGAAATACCTATTCAAACCGTCACTACTTTGAAGCTCACTTCCCCTTCATGACTGCCAAGGATAGGAGACTATGGCAGCAAGCCGCTCAGTTAATCCATAGCAACCACAGAATTATATCTCAAAGGAAAACTCTGAGGCATCTTTCTGGCTTGACACATGGACAGGCACAGTGCCACTAAAGACTTATCTCCCTGAAGATGCATGGCAAAATCTGAATGGTAAACTTAGCTCCATCCAGTAGGCCTACAGTGATCCTAATAACAATCATCTACAGACTGCTGTTCGGTATTGCCTCAGACACATTCTAGCCCAGCACTTGTATACCGATCAGACCAAGGACACCTAGATATGGTGCCCTATTGCAAGTGGAATGTTTTCTACAAAATCAGTGCACCTACTGCTCCAACCAGCTGCATCTCAGAACTGGAACGTTATATAGCAATCCTATATACCATTAAAATGGTCAGTGCTAATCTGGAAACTAATCTCTAACTGTGCTCCAATTGATGAAACAGTCAAAGCTAAAGGGGTGCCCCTCTGTTCCAAGTGCTCCTGCTGTTCTCTCCCACATGAAGAGAGTGCTCTCCATTTATTCTTCAGAAGTGACATAGCTAACAAAGTGTGGACAAAACTCTTCCATCTCTTGCAGTTTAACAACATGGCGGCCAACACTATGACTGGCGGGCTGCTGCCCTTCCTTTTAAACCAGAAACCTTCTAGCACAATGGGGCGGCTATCTCACTGCACCTTCATGTCAGTTATATGGGAAATCTGGTGTAGCAGAAACCGGGCAAGATTCCAAGAGCAGATTATGTCGGCCAAGCACATTGTTAACAGAACTATGCTTTCAATCCGAGCAGTTGGCACATCCATCAAACTCCAATAGTTGTCTTAGCCATGGCTAACTGCTCTCAGACAGATTGGAGGTGGACATGAGTATTTCAAGGTCAACACCCCCACTATGGTCAAATGGTTGCACCCTCCGCCAGGAAGATTAAATTAAATGTTGACGGTGCTTTCAAACTCGCAGAAAGTGGTGCAGGAGGTGGGGGCATCCTCCGTGACCATAGAGGAACATGTGTTCTTGCTTTTGCAAAGAATTATTAGGGGGTTACTTCTTCCCTTGCTGCGGAAGCTCTTGCTCTTCGTGATGGCCTCACGAACTGTTGCAGCAAAGGGTTAATGGACATCATGGTGGAGACTGATTCCATAAACCTTGTGTAGATTGTCACTGGACAGATTCCTCACCCGTGGGAATTATCATGTATCATCCAAGATGTGGCTGTCATTACTCAAAAGCTTAAGGTGAAAATCAAGCATGTGCCCCGTGAAGCCAACCAGGTGGTCCACTCTCTAGCCAGTTATGGTTGTTCCATCGAACATGCTATCCTTTTGGATTCTGGGGCTATCTTGGCACACTTTGTAAAGGGCCCCTACTGCCTTGACAAGGTGGGGTGTCCTACCTTTAAGCCCTAGCCCTGCCCTTTTAACCCCCCTCCTTTTCATGCTTATAATACAAAATTTTAGCCTCTTGTGATGGTATGGCCCCTCTCACACTGTGAGGACGCCCCTACCTTCTCCTATTGGCCCGGATACATTAAAAAAAAAAAAAAAATGTGTCATGGACAAGTGACGCCTTAGCCAAGAAGGCAACATGCAACACACAAGCTGTAGCAACCGGGAAAATTTAATACTTAAAATTCAAAATAACAATTTCTTTAAATCGAAATAATAGAAACATGCGTACCATTATCATATGCACAAGAATACATCGGAAAATTCTTAAAAATTATAAATCAATCCCAGACATTATTCCTAAGTGTTCCACGTAGAAATTCATGCAACAAAAAATCCGATTGGCCAAGCGTATGTCACAATGTGACCAATTATCCAAATTAAGAAACTAAGTCGGAAAACCGTTAACACGGAAAGATAACACGCCCATAAAACAAACGAACATGTCGGGAGACTTCCAACATCATGAAATGATTATCCATTATCGGGATTGGACTAATGGACCTCTCATAGTCCATAAATAAAATCAAGTGAGAAAAATATAATAAATCTGTAACTCTATTATTCTCTAATTAAAAAGGGAAATCCATAAGATAAATTCCAATAAATAATGAGTTTTATAAATGGACCATATAAATTTATTGGGCCAAAATAGAGAATTATAAAATAAGAATAATAGGAAAATACCCTAAATTCGTAACTAAATTATTACTTAAATAGAAAAGGGGTATTTAAAGCATTAAAAAGGAAGTTTGAGTTGTAATTGGATTCCTAAACCTACCCTAATGGGTTGGCCACGAATTTAGCTCCCATCCCAACCCAAATAGAAGTCCTCATGCTTAGAAAGGGAAGAGAGAATAGGAATTTCGGAATTAATAGGAGTTAGAGTCCTATTAGGAAATAGAAAGAGGAGAAGCTTAAATACTCTCCTAAACCCTCATGGCTGGCCCTAGCTCGTGTCAAGGGATTGCTGGACCAAGAGGAGAGCCAAGGAGGAGGAGATTTCGTGGGGAGAAGAACCTTTCAAGCTCTCAACCCGTTCTTCAAGTTCTAGCCCTAGAAGAGGAAATCGAGTCAAGGTAGGCATTCTCATGAGAAAAACTAATGAAATTTTGACTGTAGATTTTTCCATGCATCAGGAACAAAACCCTCAAATTTCATAATTTTCATCAAGCCAATATTTTCTTCTTGAATTTCGAAGTTCTGCAACTCTCTTGACCCCGAACCCTCTTCATAATTCTTGTTCCCATGAATACTAAATCCTATGCCTTGAAATTTTATGGGAGATACTGATGATCATTAGGGAACTTTCGCCTCTAAAAGCCCTAATTTTTATCCACCCTATCTTGCAAATTAAATCATTCATCTCAACTGCTCACGTGTCATGTACTCCATGTTTGACGTGATGAAAGCATGTCAAAACTCTATTTACTGTAAGTACTCATGCATGTCTAGATCAATTCAAAACTTGTTTCATGATTTTTCATCGTGTATACAATTAGTTATGATTTTCTGAACGACCCTGTATCAAAATCTGATATTTCTGGACCGCAATCCAAGACAGAGCAGAACTCTGTCAGGCTCAGGCGCAGACCACCAGATTGCGACAGGCCGATATGTCGCCTTCTGGGTCTGATTGCGACTGTCCACCTGTCGCTTTCTCAAGCCGTCGCGACGCTTTCCTTGTCGCTTTCTGAATGCGACAGTACCTACGTCGCTTTCTGGCCTTCTGTCCTGGCAGCCCTGTCGCAACCCTTTGCAGGCCCTGTCGCTACCTGCCCTACTCCTGTCGCAATCCTTACATGCCTATGTCGCCTTCACAGGATTTTGCATAAAAACCCATAATATTTATTGCTCTCACTTTCTACAATATTCTTACGCCTTTTTAACAGTCATACTCGCAGTAAAACACCTGTCTTAAATTGGAGCTTTATTGAACGCTTTAAAATACATATTCACGACATCTTTCTATCTATGAGTTCTCTCACACGTTCACACACTTGAACCATCCAATTGTGGCTTGACTTGGCCAAAATATCTCATAAGTATCTGGTTAATTTATTGCAATGATGTACATTAAATTGCTCTATTTTAAATGAACTAGTCTTCGTTTCTCGCGTTGTTTGGGAATACCGTTACCGACGCTCCACTGTTCTAGAATTCCTCTAGAACGTCGAGCACCTGTTTATATACACACTTTACTTGGCTTGTGGTGAACTCTCCGTCGGATATTCCTTTCGTCGGACTAGTGAACCCTTGCACAAGCCCCGTAAGTCTCCTCTGTCCATGGATTCCCACATGGTCGACGAGCTGGTTGTACCCTAACACCTATGATACACTCTAGGGATCAGCAAGATCCAAACGGCCTTAGTTGCTCTCACTCTTATCTTGAATCACGCCGGACCTCTAGACCTGTGCATAACGAGGCCAGCGGAAAGATCGTGAGTTCCACCTGACTGCCAATACCTTACGCGCGTGTTGTGCAACTGTTACTATCGCTCGACGTTTCATGTGCAATGACCATAAGATCTCATCTATACTCTACTCGCTCGTCTATTCATATTCACGTTCACTCTACTATCTTGTCTCTCTCGTCTATTCATCTAGTACTCTCTTGTTACCCTTTGAGCTGTGTAGCTCTTATCGTTTGTACTATTTCATGACTGTCTAGCGCTATAATATGGGTCTTGTGACTCTACTGTATCAATGCATACTGTCAGGGCACGGAGAGTGTCCGAGGGGCTCCAATCTAGTCCTGGGGGCAGAGAGCCACCCGAAAATACCTGCAGGGGCTATTGACGGTGTTCTGCATTGCACCGGTTCTGATCTATACTGTATTGGCTAGACATTGACTACTATCCATTTAGTCTGAGGAGTTCAGACGTACTGTGATATTACTGTGCTATCACAAACTATTATACATTAGTTCTAGAAGTTCAGACATAATGTACTATCATGAACGGCTACTGTCCTAGAAGTGACTACTGTCGTATTCTAACCAGTGCACCGTTGTGCAACCATACACGCTATCTCGTTACACGCTATCTCGTTACACGCTATCTCGTTACACACTATCTCGTACACGCTATCTCATCATACGCTCTACTTGCTCTACTTGATACTCGCTATCTTGAGTTACTGGTGTGCTGCTTTACGCATCGCACTTGATCACATTCAAAGTGCAATTTACTCTTACATGACCGTCCACATATCTCTTCTAGCTATACATGTCGCTTGCTATTCTTGACAATGTCGTTACTTGCTATTGTTGTTAATTTTCTGTTGTGACTTGACTTTAATCATCGTGCTATACTTGATTCATCTACTATTTGAACCACGTTACTTGTGCTATTACTTTCTCAACTTTACATGACTCTCTCTCTATCATTAGTAGTTCTCTGCCATTTAATGCATTAATTATTTAAGCCTGCTTGAGCCTGAGATTTAAGTCCTACTGGGCGTTATCGCTCAACCCTTCGTTATTTGTTATTGTGTCTCAGGTAAGTCGGACAATGACGTTATACGTACCATGGGACAGGACCCGAGTGATGAGTGACCTGGAGTCAAATGACGCCTAGCACCATGGAGTCTAGTAGTGATTGTTTAGATTTCTTTTCAATGTAATGATGTCATTGAGCCCTAGGTATTGGCTCCGAATAGTGGTTGTAATAGTATTAGTGATTTATAATGAAATAAAGAGTTTATTCCAATTATTGTTTATTAGATGCTCTGATGTTTGCAAAAGTATGCGCAATTGTCGTTATCATACTCGTTGTTCGCGTCTCCCTTCGATTTATTCCGCTGCTAAATTGGAGGGGCGTGACACAAGCCTTAGCTGATGCCATAAGAACATGTCAGTCTCCTAGGCTGTTACAACAGTTAGAGGCCCATGCCCAAAATAAAAGGCCCAAATAGAAGACCAACTGGACATGAAACATAAACAAACATCATGCCACACTCCGAGATCCAATAGACCATATCCGAAATGCTTCGTGAGAGCCTGCATACTGCCAGCAACATGGGAAACATGTCTTAGCAACTGGATGAACCTCTGGTGGTACTGTACAACCGTCATGTCTTCCTGAGTTAACACGTGAAACTGGTCCTCCTCTCACGACGAGTGTATTCAAAAAAGTACTCACCATGGAAGACCTCCAAGAACCTACTCCCAAATGATCTGATCTAGTCTCCACCTTAGAAAGTGTCTCTACCATTGAACCCTCCACCACTCATGTGCCGACCCCTTCAGCTAGTACTGCTCTCCACCATCCATGGTCTTGAAAGTGTGCTCGAGCTCATGGACCCAGCTCTCAACTCTATTTGGATCGTAGTCGCGAAGAAGGTCGGGGGTCGAAGATGTTGAACCCTCTCTAAAAGTGTAGTCCTATCCTTGGCACTACTGCTCTAGCTCCTACCACCTGGGCGTCTCTCGCAAATGGTATCTATTGTACTGCTTGTGGTACTGTCAATGTTACTGCATGCTGAATAGGTACTACCTGAGGCTGCTGACCTCCTGTAGCCATCTGTGCATACTACCATGGAACCTGAAACATGGCTCTCCACATCTTCTCAACCATCAGCATCACCATCTTGGAGTTGGCGGCAGTAGGTTCCACTACTACTATTGTGCTCCTTGAGGTGGTGGAACACCTTGCTGAGCCTGAGCCACTCCTGGCTCCTAGTATGGTGTGGTTGGGTGGTCCAGTGCATCCTCTTGCTACTCCATCAACTCTCTGACTTGCCTGCACCTATGTGGAGCCATGTTCTATATAGCACACTACAAATACAGTTAGTGATAACAACTTAGGTGGTTCGCAATGCACTTGTACTTTATTTGAGAGTTATCATTGTTATAATTTAGTTCCGTTACAAATCCTGATAGACCCCTGCTCTAATACCAACTATAACGTCCCGGGGAACCCGACCCTCAATTCCCATCGAGAATTCGATTCTTGATGCCGCTACCCATGGATCCAAGGACCTAGAAGAGTTGAAGGATCAGTCTAACATGATATGTAAAGAAAATAATAAACAGCTATTGTATGAGAAATATACATGCAAGTGAAAGTAAACAATAAAGTACAAGGTACAACTCTAGTACAAGTCCCAAATATAATAGTACAAATAAAAAGGGAAAGACAGACCCTTAAGGGGAATACCCCGAGGGTGAAGTGCTAAGAAAACAAAGAGACACTGCTAGAGACGAAACTGATGACCAGGGTCTCGCCTCCTCCACCCGCCGTGCAACCTGTTGCTGTTGTGAAGTCTGACTTGGGAAAGAAGCGAGTGAGCTTCACACAGAAGCCTAGTAGGGACTATCAATCTCCCATTAGTTCCACTAGTACAATATATATATATATATATATATATATATATATATAACAAAAGAATAATAGTAACAATAATCTATTCTATTAAAGGAAAGAGCAGAAGGAAAAGGGGCTAACTACATGACTATCGGTCGGGAAAACATTACACAGCCGAAAACCTTGTGTATACACACTGTGACTACCACCCTATTGAAAATGCAGATAGAAGTAATTATGCCAAAACAAAGACACTAGCCACAGGAAACAACTACCACTAGTCAACCTGTCACAACCCCGATTTTTAGCAGCGGAATGAATCAGGAGACACGACGAACAATCAAGGATTTAGAAGCTATAAACAAATACCTACTACAAATAGAGCTCATAATGGAATAATCAAATCGCTTTCTTTATTTATCAAAACGAATATTACAACTTCCAATGTCAAATGAAACACTCCTTGCTCACCAATCTATCTCTCAAAGAACGTGGAAAATTACAATAAGACCATTCTCTTATAGACTAACTAAAAATAAGAATGACTCTCTAAGTGTACTCCATGCTCGGTGCACAAGTCCCATCGTTTAGCTTTATCTTCACTGCCTGAAATATTAAAGAGCACAGGTATGAGTGCACTCGCCCAGTAGGATTACATCGTCATGGGAAAATATTAATTAATAGTTTCAAGTTGTATGTGATGAACTAAAATATGTAAGTAACAGTCGGTAAGAAAAATATAACTAGCAAAGTAATCAAGTGATGTCCAATCAATTCGTGATATCATGTGAGCAAGACAATCAAGTATTAGAGATTGTCACGCTAGAAAGTAACATGGCCAAAAGAGCAAGAAAGTCAGTAGTACTAGAGAGGGAACAATCGAGATTGTACAAGAAAGTTCTTTACAAAAAAGGTCACTAGAGTAACTTTCAAAATATCAAGATAGCACTAGAACATATGAGCACGCATGACACTTCACTAGGAGCACTTTGAGTAACCCATTTCGGGCACTCCACAAGAATAACACATAGGATCTACTGGTGCCTCAGGCAAGCACATCCTTGACCACTCGGGTTAAGGATCAGCGCAGTAGCGAGTAACAAGTAAAGTCAAGCAAATTTATCACATGTAACAAGTACGTGCCATGCCAAGCACCAATCATGATTCTGCACCACGCCAGACAACACGACTTTGTTAGGGGATCAACCTAACAATCAACACATGGGGTAACTAACATGTTTGGAAACTTAGCAATCAACACCTTGGGGTAACATGACTTTGTCGGGAGAAAATCTGATAATCACACTCATAGGCAACACGACTTTGCCAGAATCTCTAGGACCAGATATAGTGTGACAGTCCTCGTCGTTCATGCTCACTAACCAAATAACGTGCCCGACACGACTCGCCTCCCGTGATCAGGCCGAAGCCTCGCAAGGGATATCATTCACACGTGTCCAGGAAATATAAAGAAACATGTGAGCACACATAAGATATCATTTCTCACATATATTCACAAGAATGTACATCTTCAGTTCCATAATAAGTCATTAATAAGTACAACAGCCTGAGATAAATCCCCAAGGCTTCACAAGTGAAAATATTACTCTACTGGTGGTGAGGGCCCGACTCCACTACAGTGCGGTCCCAAACTATAAGAGGGATAAGAACCCTCCTGGTCTCCTTCACTTGGAAGAAGGGGTGAGCCTCACAAGTCACTTGCTCAGTAGGGTAACTCCCCCAAAGCCGATACACAAAATGTACAATAGTTATAGTAAGCAAAGCTATAAAGCATTTAAATGTATAATACAAACGCATGGTACTACAGCTGCAAGTAAGTAGACGGTAAACCACAACACGTGCACAAGCTACAGAAGGGCAAGCAGCACACGAGTCACAAGAACTGGTTCGCGACACCAGCCACAGACTCGGACAAACAACACAAGTCTACCTCTCAGTCTCGCAGCCACGGACGAAAGGTCCAGCTGCCGCTCCACCTCAACAAGACAAGAACTCTGGAGACAACTAACACCACACCTGCAGGCTACACAGTTGTAGGCCCAGCCTGACACCTTTAGAGACTCTGGCCGAGAACCCTAAAGTGAGGCACTAGAAACAAGACTAGCTGGGGACCAGTACGTCTATCGGAGTCCGTCCCCCAACCACGAGCGCACTACAAGCGTCTGCACACCCACAAACATGTGTCACTGCCCAATGTCATCTTTCCCTCAGCCGGACGTACAACTCAAACTCAGAAGTGAGGGTGTCCAGGAAGACGATAAAACCTCGACGGTACTCCTTGTATTGAGACAAACCCCGAGCACTTGGTGCTGGGGACCTGACTGGATAGGTAACCTCGGAAGGCATTATAACCCGACTTTCTACGCACACATTTCCATGCAAAACCTCTCGTTAACAACCACAGTATAAACCGACATGACCCTACTGTCCCTACAATGCATGGCCAACATTGCCTAAGCAATGTAGGACAAAAACTGGGTAGACTAGCCAAGGAACCCCAAAGCTCGGGTGGCCACATTCTGAAATGCGTCCAACACAGAGGTCACCATTTAACCTAAACTGCGATGGGCCGACCTGTCGCCTTACAGACTGAATCGTGACGTCTGGTTCTG
>CM024758.1:92976952-93291182 GCA_014218235.1 Colocasia esculenta | reverse complement strand
CCTAAATTCGGAGTTTAATTATATCATTATTGGAAAGGGTTATTAAAGCAATAAAAGTGGCAATTAGAGTTGGAATTGGATTCCTAAACCTACCCTATATAGTCTAGCACGAATTTAGATACTATCCTAACCCAATTAGAGATTGGAAAGCAAGAAGGGAAAGGTGGAGTTAGGAAATCTCAGAATTAAGAGGAATTTTAGTAGTAGTAGGAATAGGAACTTGTGTTTATATAAATACACCTCTTAAATCCTCATGGCCGACCCTAGCTCGTCCAAAGTGGTTCTTGGACGTGGAGAAGAGGCTAAGGAGGAGGAGAAATCGAGGAGAGGTAGGCATTCTCACGAGCAAAATTAAATTAAACTCGTCTATAGGTAGTTCCAATCACCAGGAACAAAAGCCCTCTTGTTTCATAATTTTCATTAAGCCAATCTTTTGTTCTTGATTTTTGAAGATCTGCAAACATGATAACCCCGAGACATCATGTTTAATTCAAATCCCTATGCATAATTGATCCCATGCTACGAAAATTTTACTGTAGATACTACTTGTTGTTAGGGATCTTTTGTCCCTAAAAGCCTTAATTTTTATGAAGCATGTTGCTCGAATTAAATCATTCATCTCTGCTGCACCTGGAATCAGGTTACTTCTTGTTCAACTTGTTAGAACTATGTGAATACCATGATTACTTTCCAATTCCTAATTACTGGAAGTACCCTTGCATGTCTAGATCAATTTAAAACTGGTTTCATGATTTTTCGTAGTGTATACAATTAGTTATGATTTTCTGAACTACCCTATGTCAAAAAGGCAAGTTTCTAGACCGTAATCCAAGACAGATCAGAGCTCTGTCAGACTCAGGCCACGAACCTGAGAACGGGACGGCCCGACAGGTCGCATTCTCAAGCCTGTCGCGACGCCTTTCTTGTCGCGTTCTGAACGCGACAGGACACCCCGTCGCGTTCTGGCCACTTGAGCAGACAGCCCTGTCGCCACCCTTTTCATGCCCTGTCCCTGTCGCTACCCTCATTGGCCTATGTCGCGTTCACAGGTTTTTGATGAAAACCCATAAAAATTATAACGCCTTTTTACGCTTATACCCCCAGTAAAAAAAACTTGTTTTAAAAATGGAGCTACATTGAATGATTAAAAATACATATTCACGACTTATTTCTAGCTATGATTTCTCTTACACATGCACACACATGAACCATCCATATGTGGCAGAAATTTGGCAGAAAATATCTCATAATGTATCTGGTAATTTATTGCAATAAAATATACTAATTGCCCTATTTTAAAGGACTTGTATTCGTTTCTTGCGTTGTTTATATACCGATATCGACGCTCCACTGTTCTAGAATTCCTCTAGAACGTCGAGTACCTGTTTTATATACACACTTTACTTGGCTTGTGGTGAACTCTCCGTCGGATATTCCGTTCGCCGACTAGTGAACCCTTGCACAAGGCCTCCGTAAGACTCCTCTGATCATGGATTCCCACATGGTCGACGAGCCGGTTGTACCCTAACACCCATTACACCTTTACGGATCAATATGATCCAAACGGCTATTAGAAGTTTGCTCTTACCTTGAATTACATCGGACCTCTGGACTTGTGCACAACATGCCCAGAGGGAAGATCGTGAGTTCCACCTGACTGCCAACACCAAGTGCGCGTGTTGTGCAACTGTTACTATCGCCTGTTTACTCGTTGTTTTACGTAATGTACCCTTAGCCCTCATCTATACTCTACTCGCTCGTCTATTCACGTTCTCTATACTATCTTGTCTATTCATCTAGTGCTCTTAACTATTCTTGGTACTCTATATTGGCCATTGACTGATTGTCTAAAGATACAATATAACCAATGCCTGGCAATATATAAAAGGCCCGATCTGGTCCTGGGTTGTGCGCCCGAAAATGCTAGTGCCCATGGGAGTTAAATGATCAGAGTGTTTGGCATTACACTCAAGTGCTATCTATCTCGACTATCTATATGACAATCAAAACACAAAACGTGCTATACTCTCGATGTCCAGAATGAAAAACAAGTGCTATACTCGTCGTGCTATTACTATACTTGTGCTAGTGTGCTTTGGCCATCTTGCTATCGTGCTATATTCGATACTTGTGCTATTTTTGGAAACTATACTCGATCTCGTGGTATTGTACTATCCTGTTACATGTGTGCTATCTCTTGCTATATTTTGACTCTCTTGTACCTGCTATCTTTAGATACTCTGCCATTAAATGCGTTAATTATTTAAAGCCTGCTTGAGGCTGAGATTTAAGTCCTACTGGGCGTTATCGCTCATCCTACGTTATTTGATGTTGTGTTCTCAGGTGAGACCGAGGATGACACATGCACTCATGAGGAAGGGAATGACTAAGAGTGAAGCCAGGAGTACCCTCGAGTCACTATGTCATTTTAGAGTTGTAGTTAGTATTCCATTTATTACAATCTAATTGGGCCCTATAGAATGGCTCTGATATTAGTGGTTGTAACTAGACATTTGGAAAAATATTAATGAGAAAGATTTGCTTCAGTATTATTCAATGTGCAATGGTTTGATGTCTAGTATACGCTCTATACCTTTTCTTGCAACTGCCTTCGCGCTCCGATATTCCGCGTTGGGGCGTGACATGTACGGTTATATTTAATGCATAGATGAAAGAAAAATACGCGGGATGACTTGTCAACATATTTGAATATCAAGTCATTATATTTCATGAAATCATTGTGAGAATCACTTATGAAATTGTTGTATGACTGAATCGTTTGAGAACGAATCATTACAAGTAATTGTTATAACCAAATCGTTATAAGCAAATCGTTGTGAACAAATTATTATAAGCAAATCGTTATAACCAAATCGTTGTCTCACTTATCGAGTCGATGAGTGATCAAATCGTTGTTCTGCTTTATCGAATCATTACACAGACCAAGTCATTGTTGTGACTTATCGAATCGTTACACCAAGCGAATCGTTGTGTAACTTATCGAGTCGTTATAATGGTCGAGTCGTTGTTGTAACTTGTCGAATTGATGAAAATACCAAATCGTTGTGGAACTTATCGAATCGTTATGAAAGATAAATCGTTGTAAGACCAAGTCGTTGTTCTCACTTACCAAATCAATGTGAAACCAAATCGTTGTGAGAGCAAATCATTGTTCTCACTTATCAAATTGATGTGAAACAAAATCGTTGTAAGATCGAAATTGATGCGATTTCTTAACGAATCGTTCTGAGATCAAAATCGATGCGATCACTTAGTGAATCGTTCTGAGATCGAAATCGATGCAATCACTTAGCGAATCGTTCGGAGATCGAAATTGATGCGATGCTTATGAAATCGTTGTGAGGCCGATATCGATATGTCACTTACCAAATCCTTATGAATATGAATGTGATAGAGGTAAGGAAATCGTTATGACTATTGAAATCGATGCAACACTTATGAAATCGTTGTAACTTATGGAAAGTAAATATGTACTTGGATAAATTTCATGCTCTAAACTTGAAATGCTATAGTATAGTAAATACTTACATATTTCCTTGATTTTCTGACTTGTTCCTGTATCTTAGCTTCATAAAAAACTTTGTTTGATCAAACTTTATCTGAGTTTTGTTAATCACCAAAATAGATATGTAATTCATGAAATTATATGGAGATGACCTGATCATCAATCTCCCCCTTTTTGGTGATGACAAAACATAACATAAACATAAAGGTTAAATTTCTGAAATAAGTTTAGGTAAAATTGCTATATAAGAAATGTATTTCATAATGGTTATTTTCTCCCCCTTTTTGTCATTAAGCAAAAAGATAGCAGATGAGAGAAAGACAGAAAGAGAAAAGATAAATGAGAGCAAAATAAATACTATTGATCATTGGGTTGCTTAGAAATATAGAAGGTAGGAGATAAAAGGGATGCAAAGCGAGTAAGGATGGGAATCACTTTGCGTTCCTGCTCTTCAAAGTGAGACTGAAATGCACCAAAAGTGATGTTATAGGAAGGTCTCATAGAAGGAGCCATCCTTTTGAGGTGACGCTGTCTCTGAGCTTCTATGAAGGTGCCATACTCATCAGTGCCAGGGGAAATCTTATATGAAGTGAAGGAGCCAAAACTAGCTAGCCGAAGAAATTGATTAATTTTGTACGGATAGTGGATCTGGTGCTGCTGAAGTTCCTTCTTTAGAGCCACAACGACCTTGTACCTTTCTTCCCATGTATGATAAGAGTCCCGGACAAGGTGAAGGGAGTTGAGATCCAAGAATTCAGCAGGAGACAACAATGGTTGATTGGATCTAGCCTGAGAAGCATTGAGCTCTTGAAGTTGTTGAGCTGACAAAGAGTATAGCTTCTCCCAATCAGAAGGCGAAAGCCTTCACTATCAGACAAAATAGGGGAAAGAATATCAACCTTAATGTAGCCCTGAAGATATTGCTTGTAGACAAACCTGTGAAAGGAAAGGGAACGACCTTCTTGCACTGAAATCCTGGCCATTACCCTTGTAGCTCTTTCAAAGATAAGTGTCCCAACAGAAGTGTACATGATTAAAGAGTGAAGAGGGGGTAGGAACACTACATCAGGGATCTCCAAAGTAGAAAAATCAATTTGAATGGATTCTGTATGAGCATCCTGGAACTCAGAGCCATGATAGCTTGCCGAAACTGGCCCAGCTGCACTTCAGGAAGATGGTTGATATAGCAGAAGTCATTGTACATCTGGAATTGCCGATGAATTTGATCTCTTTCTGAATAAAAGGCCCCCAGGTGTTCTTGTGATGAATCTGGAACCACTCATAGAGAGTTAAAGGGGAATCTCTGGGTGGATACCTAGCTGACCGAGCTCGAAGGAACTGACTGTATAGAACTTTGTGGCCGCGAGCCCACTGATTTCAGTTTTGGCTTTAGTCAAGGAGAAAACTTTTGACTGTTGAGCCTTGGATAGAAAAGAATAAGGAAAGATGGTGGTGATGGTCGGTGAGATTTAGGAATGGGAGACCAGAAATGGTGGCAAAAGTGACTTTAAGAAGAAATTCTTCATATAAGGATTTGTGTTTATTTTCAACAAAAAGGGAAAACCAAAGAGGTAGATAGCAAGGTTCAGAAGAGACAGGGTGAGTAGAAGTAAGTCTCCTCTTCTTAGGGACATGGCTAGAAGAGTCTGTCTGATGGATATGAGTCCCAACAGCTAGGACTGAACGAAGTATTTCTACTTCAAATTCATCCTTGATGTCCTAGATTTCAGTATGGACAAGTTGCGCACCCTCAGGAGTAATGGTAATAAACGAAGGAGGATTAGGTGGATGAAGGAGTGATTGAGGAGTAACAGAGGGGATATCAGATGGTCCAGAAGAGGAAGGACCAGAGGAAGAGGCTCCAGCGGATGACGAAGCTGGAGGAACCTCGACGGACAGAGGAAGAGGAGGAATAATAGTGGAGGAGGCAGGAGATGAAGTAGACTGGGAAGGAAAAGGTGTAGGAGAAGATATGGTTCTAGGACGAGGTCGTTTGAAAGTGGTAGGGCAGTGGGGGATGTGGGTGGAGAAGGAGGGTCTGGAGTTGGAATAGAGGAAGAAGCACGGGGCTCTAGATCTACAGCCGGTCCTTCTGCTCTTGCAACTACTGATCCATATGCCCTGATGGGCCTGATGCATCCTCTGCTGGCCCTGTTGGCCCAGATACTTCTGCAATGACTGGTTCTGCAGTGTGCACATCTCAACACCCTTTGGCCCTCATGGCCCTGCTGGATCTTCAGACATTGGCCCTGAAGGCTGCTCTTCTACACTAGTCTGCTCTGCATTGACAGGCCCGAATGGCCTAACTTCATCTTGAATTGGCCCTGAAGGCCGGACTTCATCATCAACAGATGGCCCTGAGCTGCTAGTATGAGGGGCATGAATTGGTAAATGCTCCCTCATAAAAACTGACAAGTCAAGAACTATTTGTTTCATCCTGACCAACTCACTTTTCAAATGTTGGAGCTCAGAAGTCAATGCTCTAATAGAAGTAGCTGACTGACTCTGGCTTATGAATATAGAGGCTATATCTGAACGAACAGTGCACAGTATGGACCCTCATTCATCCAATCTTTCAACAATGGGCTTCATGTGATTTTCAGTTTCTTCTGCCTTGGCCTCCTGTGTGGCTTCCTGGTAAGGAGGCGAATATCCTGAGCCACTTCTTTTCCTTTATTACTTGCCTATGCAACGGGCTCCACATTATCATCATTATCTTCTTCACTGAGGCACTTTCCACAATGCCTTCTCTGAACTGATCATCAACGGGGGTACTAGTAGTGCGCTCCCCTGAAGTGTTGCTTCTTTCTCAATGACTGCTCCCCCTCAATAGGAGCATCCTCCATGACAACATCATTAGTGTGGCCTGATGCCACAACATCTGCTACTGATTCACTAGACATTTCAGGCTTCCCCTGAGTGCTAGGAATGGATTCCAGCACATCTCTTAGAACAGATGCCACAACTGTGGTGTGGGATGATAGCCTCTGAAACTCGCATAACTGGCTCAATATTTTCTTGAGGAATATCTTCAATCTAGCTTCTAGTGACCACATATTCTTCTGCTCTGACCTCTGCTGCTGCTTGATCCATTGCAATTTCTGAACTGACAACTTCTTGTTGTGTTCTTGCACTACAGGCGCTACTGCAAGTTGTTGATCTTCTTGCTCAACTGGTACATCTATTGCTACTGTTGCTTCTGCTACCTCTTCTAGAACTTCTTAGGCTTCACCGATGAGCCTCACCCTCAGCCACTGAGGTCTTAGTCCACACACACACCAACCAAAGAGAAACCACTCTTTTTCATGTTCTTGTTGTGAATGGCATGCCCCATCTTTTCTGACACTGCCCCAGATAGATTAATGCCACAATGTTGGAAAATCTTGGTCAATAAATGGGCATAAGGTAAGGACACATTCAATTTACTTTTCTTGTCCCAAACCTGAGCATGTGCAAACTTCATCATTTCTATTATAACCTCAACCATGTTTATGCTCTGGTTCTGGATAGCCCAGAACATCATATCGGAGTCCGCCTTAGTACATGTAGAGAAGGTGGCACTCCTAGGAAACAGTATCTGACAAACTATAAAGTACAGAATGCTATTGAATGCATTCAACTAGTTAATATCCAACTTGCCATCTTTCAATCTGAACTCGGGACCAACAATCCCCAAACCTTTCTCCTGAATGTCGACAGTGTGAACTTCACTGTGATCGAAGGTGGATACACCAATAACGACACTAAAAGCTCATAAGTGATGCTTATCCGGGTTCCTTTGACAGAGGATGTCAAGGGCCCATCTTCCTCAGACTTCAAGAAAACATAAAATGCCTTCACCAAGTCTGGATAACTCACCTCTGACAGGGTTGCCATCTTCATCCATTTCATTCTTTCCACCGCTGCTGTGATGCTATGCATTCCATCCTTCTCCAAGTCTGCAACATCTACTACTTTGTTGCCACAGACCTTCGTCTTCACTGACGTAAACCTTTCCTGCTGCTCGGCGGTGAGGAATGCAGCTCCATTGCCCCCGACAGTGCCGGAAACTCTAGAAACGGCCATGGTTTTGAATGGGGAAGTTCTGGATGATTGGAAGGAAGATTGGAGCAAAAACCCTCAAGAATTTCTCACGGGAAAAAGTGGAAACTTTGAAATCGCACGAAGTTGATGCCGAAGTCGATAGGGTTATCGTCTCAGGCAAGTCGAAGGAGATGAGAGCGGGAGGTGAATCGATATGGCACAGATTTTGGGTTCCTTATCAGATAAAGGGAAGGTGCCATAATGGCAAAAACGACAAGAGACAAGTTTGAAAAGAATAAACTTTTTTAAAAATTATGAACCGACAACGATATATAAGATGCAAGTAATATTCGAAGAATTTGCTTAATTTTAAGGGGAAAAATAATTGATATTATGAACTTATTTATTATTTCAGTTAATTACAGATAAATCGATCACAAATTGAACATGTCTAATTCCCTTCTAAAAGACGTAAATCTCTCTTCAGGTAAGGCCTTTGTGAAGATGTCTGCTAACTGATTTTGAGTATCAATAAAGGAAATATCTATGTTACCATTGGCTACATGATCACGAATAAAGTGATATCTAACCTCTATATGCGTTGTCCTTGAGTGCTGAACTGGATTTTGGTGAGATTAATGGCATTGGTGTTGTCGCACAGTAGGAGAATTGTCTTGATATGTAGCCCATAATCCTCAAGTTGCTGCTTAATCCATAGGAGTTGTGTACAACAGCTTCTAGCAGCTACGAACTCAGCTTCAGCTGTTGACAGTGCTATTGAATTTTGCTTCTTTGAAGACCATGAAATTAGACATCCTGCAAGAAATTGAAAACAACCACTAGTGCTTTTTCTATCGATTTTGCATCCAGCGTAGTCAGCATCAGAGTATCCTACTAAATTAATTTCGCATGATTTTGGATACCAATCTAGCCTTGTTTCTAGTGATCACACCAGCTTCATCCAATTTGTTCCTGAACACCCATTTGGTGCCAATCACAAGATGATTTGATGGTCTCAGAACAAGGACCATACATGTCTTGAACTAATTAGTTCATCTTGCATAGCTAATATCCAAGATTCATCAGATAGTGTTCATTGACTGTCTTAGGCTATATTTGAGATACAAAAGCTAGGTAGTCACAAGGAATTATGTTAACTCGGTTCTTACCCCAACCGATGGATCACCAATAATATGTCCAAGGGGTGATCCTTTTTATATCTCCATTCCTTTGGAAGATTGTCATGTGATATGTCCTTTTGTTATAGATCTTCCTTGTCCTCAATGGATGAGTTCTTTAATTTTTTGGATAGTTCATCTGCATCATCAACATCACTATCTACTTCCTTTCTCAAAGAAGGGTTAGTTTCATCAAAAATAATATGTACTGATTGTTCATTTAATAAGCTACGCTTATTAAATATTCTATATCCTTTAGGTTTAGAAGCATACCCCATGAATATGCCTTCATCTGATTTTGCATCTTGCTTACCAAGGTCTCTTTTGCCGTTGTTGTGGATGAAGCATGGACATCCAAATGTTCTAAAATAGCTGATTTTTGGCTTCTTCTATTTGTATAGCTCATATGAAGTCTTCTTCAGAATTGGCCTGATCATTACTCTGTTGATGATATAGCATGCTGTGTTGACTGCTTCGACCCAGAAATATCTTGGTAAATCATATTCTGATAGCATTATCCTTGCAATATCCAATAGGGTTCTATTCTTCCTTTCAGTAACTCCATTTTGCTGTGGTGTCCTTGGCGCTGAGAAGTTATGCTCTATCCCTTGATCATCACAGAACTTATCAAATTTCTCATTCTGAAACTCTCCTCCATGATCTGATCGAATACCAATAATGCTGTACTTTTTGTCTTTCTATACCTTCTTACTGAAGATGACAAAGCTGTCGAATGTATCATCCTTATGCTCCAAGAATGATACCCACGTAAATCTAGAGTAGTCATCTACTATAACGAATCCAAAGTTCTTTCCACCAAGACTTGAGGTCCTCATTGGCCAAATAGATCCATATGTAGAAGATCTAAGGGTTTAGAGGTTGTTACCACAGTCTTTGACTTGAAGGATGACTTGGTGTGCTTTCCTTTTGCACACGGCCCACAGACACCATCCATTATTGAACTTACTTGGGTAGGCCTTCCACCAAATTTCTCTTGATTAATTTTCTCATCCCATCCAGGCTGCAGTGGCCCAATCTTCTACGCCAGAGATTAGTTGACTGCTCTTTATTCGCTGCCAGACATATGTCCTGATCCTTTAATTCTTCTAGATAAAGTACGTACAAATTCTTTTCTCTGTTAGCTTCAAAAATGACTGCACCATCCTTCATGATACTGCACTTTGATTCTTGAAATCTGATCTGTTGTCCTTTATCACCAGTTGGCTGATACTGATAAGGTTGTGCTTCAATCCTTTGACGCATAGAACATCTTCGATAACGATTTTGCTTTTACTGCCTACTGATCTGCTACCCATCACAGTCCCTTTTCCATTATCTCCATAAGTGACTGTGCCTTCTTCAGCTTCAAGATGGGAGAATAAACTTTCTGTTCCCTGACATGTGCCTTGAGCATCCACTGTCCAAGTACCATTTTGATGCTCGAAGGTTTACCTGCAATGAAAACACTAAGCTTTAGGTACCCAAGTTCTTTTGGGTCATGATTGGTTAGTATCATCAATTTTTTTTAATTATCCATCTTTTATGTTTAGTTGGACATGTTATTTTAGTATGACCTAACTTGTTGCAGTGACTCCAACAAGATGTTCTACTTACTTTTTCAGTTGGAATGTATTTAAAGCTTGACTTATATGTTGTGTCTTGTTCAGCTACAAACTTAGGTGTTGGATATATTTTATGGTATACTACTGTTTCTTCATTATCGGGAGGAGTATAACCTAATCTATGCTTCTTTTTACCTGATCTTCTAGCTCATTTTAGTATTAATGATGTTTTTCCATTTGTAAATTTTTCTAATGTACTTGATAGCCATTCATTTTCTTCTGTTACTTGTTAACTTCTTGTTTCAATTTGTTTACTGTTTCTTGGTTTTCTAAACTTCCTATTTGTTCATTTTTATTTTTTAGGTCCTCATATAACAATTCATTTCTTTTTTTAGTTCAGTAATTTATTTTTCTATTTGCTCATTTTTAGATTTTAAATCTAAATTAGTATTTTCTAAGCATGCAAGATTTTTCTTACTGACTTTTAATGATTTACATACTTCTTTATATTTACAATACAACTCATTAAACGGTCTTCTAAATTATCAGAATCAGATTCGTTACATGAAGAGAAGGATGAGTCAGATGTTACCTTTTCGTCGATGTTATCCATGAAGGCCAGGTTGGCCTTTTCTTCTTCTTCTCCATTGGAACTCGACTCACTGTCTGAGTCGCTGCTGTTGTCCCATGCTGCTGCCATGCTTTCTTCTTGTATCTTCTGAAATTCTTAGAACTATCATTCTTTCTGACTCTAGTTTTCTTCAGCTTTGGACATTCTGCTTTGATATGTCCAGGCTTCTTACATTCACAATAGATGGACTCAGCTCTCTTTGATTCCTTCCTTCTGGCTTTTTGTAATCTTTGTTTTTTTGAAGTATCTCCTTCTAGACTGGTACTTCTTTCTAGCTAATATCCTTTGTAGTCTTCTGGAGAGGAGAGCTTCCTCATGTTCATTGCTTCTTATGCTTTCGTTACCATTGAAGATTCTTCTGATAAGTCTTCTTTTTCTGCCTTGAGAGGGTTGGAGTGCTTCTTTATGCTTGATGATTCTCCCAACCTTTCCATGTTGATCTCATGGGCCATTAGGGATGCTATGAGTTTTTCTAATGGCATTCTCTTCAAGATATTGCTTCTTCAATTGTCGTTACTTTGGAAGTCCATGAAGCTGGTAAAGACCTTAGAATTTTCCTGACCATGTCACCCATTTCATAAGTCTTTCCTAGACCGGTTAATCCATTTGTGATGTCGGTGAACCTGCAGTACATCTGTGTGATAGTCTCTCTTGACTGCATCTGAAATCTTTCATATTGAGTCACCAAGATGTCTATTCTTGTTTCTTTTACCTTATCTGTGCCCTCATAGGTGATTCTCAATTTTCCCACATCTCCATGGCGGATTTGCAGGCAGAGATCCTGTTGAACTCTTTCTTGCTAAGAGCACAACATAGAATGCTATTTGCCTTGCAGTGAGAGAGATTTTCTTCTTGTCGTCTTCCGTCCATATGTCTTTTTCGTTCGTGACTAGAAGATCTCCTTCTTCAATAATCGACCAGATCTGATAGTCGAGCACTTTTAGGAAGAACTCCATTCTTGTTTTCCAATAAGTATAGTCTTCACCATCGAACAATGGTGGCATGTTCACTGACTGACCTTCGAAGTGACTTGGGCTGCCATTTGATCTTTTCTCATCAGATCGTTGGATCTTCTTTGTCGAAGAGACTGGCTCTGATACCACTTGTTGCCAGCTAGCAAGCCGAGGGGGGGGGGGTGATGGGATTCTTTAAAATTTGATTATCTAATCCTGTCAACAAAAACATTTAAACAATGCACTGCGTTTGGCGGTTAGTGTTAGTCGTTAAAATAATAACAGACACACAAAAAGCAAACACACTACACAAGGACTTTTATCCTAGTTCGGACCTCCTTTCCACAGGAGTCCTACGTCCAGTCCCTGAGCAACAACTCAGGATTCCACTACCCAAGGGTACAGTCCCCCTCAAGGACACTTACACATACAGCCGCAGCTGGCCTTCTCTTCACAGTCGGAAGAGGAAAAAAAAACACCACCCTGGAACTCCCAGGTCTTCCTTCAACACCAAGGGAACAACACGAAGATGTGTTCGAGGGAAGACAAGCCCCTATATCAAGCTAATAGAACAATGCTTGATCTGAAGCAAGAACTGAGAGGAGGGGATCTACAATAATGAATTCTCTCAGTACACAAACGCTCTCTCTAAGATCTACTATAGACGTAGAGAGCTAAGAGCAAAGCTAAAACAATGGAGTGAGGCTTGGTTCCTCTAGATGCTCGCAGATTGTGTCGAGTAAGCTTCTCAAGATTCTCCTCTCTGGAGTCATCAGTCTTCAATATATAACTTCTTTTGAAAAGTAGTCATTGAAGTATCCGTTGTCTCGATGTTCTGAGAACGTTAGACTGCATGGTTCTCCTTTGCAATCAACGGTCCTTTACATTCCATGCACGTAAGAAGAAAATCCTTCTTGATATCCTCTTGCTTCTACTTTATCCAACATTGTATAGAGTCGTGCTGTCAGAGACTTGCACACATTAAATGCTAAATCATAGACAAATAAGCTGTCTCTTGTTGTCAGTCAATCGTTAGAGTGAGGATACATCAAATAGAAATCCCATTCTTGTCTTTCCAAAAAGATATTACATGTAGAAGCATAAGAATAAAAGATATCTAAACATGCATTGTGCAGAGAAATGTACGGTTATATTTAATGCATGGATGAAAGAGAAATATGCGGGATGACTTGTCAAGATATTGAATATCAAGTCGTTATATTTCATGAAATCGTTGTGAGAATCACTTATGAAATTGTTGTATGAGTGAATCGTTTGAGAACGAATCATTACAAGCAAATCGTTGTGAACGAATTATTATAAGCAAATCGTTATACCTAAATCGTTGTCTCACTTATCGAGTCAATGAGTGATCAAATTGTTGTTCTGCTTTATCGAATCGTTACACATACCAAATTGTTGTTGTGACTTATCGAATCGTTACACCAAGCAAATTGTTGTGTAACATATCGAGTCATTATAATGACTGAGTCGTTGTTGTAACTTGTCGAATCGATGTAAATACCAAATCGATGTGGAAGTTATCGAATCGTTATGAAAGACAAATCGTTGTGAGACCAAGTCGTTGTTCTCACTTACCAAATCGATGTGAAACCGAATCGTTGTGAGAGAAAATTGTTGTTCTCACTTATCAAATCGATGTGAAACAAAATCATTGTGATATCGAAATCGACGTGATTTCTTAGCGAATCGTTCTGAGATTGAAATCGATGAGATCACTTAGCGAATCGTTCTGAGATCGAAATCGATGCGATCACTTAGTGAATCGTTCTGAGATCAAAATTGATGCGATGCTGATGAAATCATTGTAAGGCCGAAATCGGTATGTCACTTACCAAATCTATGATTATGAAAGCGATAGAGGTAAGGAAATCGTTATGACTATTGAAATCGATGAAACACTTATGAAATCGTGTAACTTATGGAAAGTCGATATGTACTTGGATAAATTTCATGCTCTAAACTTGAAATGCTACAGTATAGTAAATACTTACATATGTCCTTGATTTTGCCTGACTTGTTCTGTATCTTAGCTTCATAAAAAACTTTGTTAGATCAAACTTTATTTGAGTTTTGTTAATCACCAAAATAGATATGTAATTCATGAAATTATATGGAGATGACCTGATCATCATCACCATGGGGCGCACCTGTATTGTTCGTGAAGAAGAAGGATGGTTCCCTCCGGTTGTGCATTGACTACAGGAAACTCAACCAGGTGACAGTGATGAACAGGTATCCTTTGCCGCGGATAGATGATTTATTCGATCAGCTGTAGAATGCATCGGTGTTTTCCAAGATAGATCTACGGTCTGGCTACCACCAGGTGAGGATTAAGGGAGAAGATGTGTCCAAGACTGCTTTCAGGACTCGTTATGGATACTATGAGTTTCTTGTGCTTCCATTTGGTCTGACCAACACCCCTGCAGCATTCATAGATCTCATGAACAAGGTGTTCAGACCATATTTGGATAGCTTTGTAGTTGTGTTCATAGACGATGTGTTAGTCTATTCTCCTGATGAGGCTACACACGTGAGCATATGAGGATCGTTCTAGAGGTTCTCCGAGAGCACAAGCTATATACTAAGTTCAGCAAGTGTGACTTCTGGATGTGCGATGTTCATTTCCTTGGGCATGTTATCTCAGGCGTTGGAGTTGCTATTGATCCGGCGAAGGTTCTGGTGGTGTTAGAGTGGGAGACTCCAAAGACACCATCGGAGATCATAAGCTTTCTTGACTTAGCAGGCTATTACTGGTGATTCATTGAAGGCTTTGCCTCTATCGTAGCACCTTTGAATAAGCTAACCAGGAAGGGTGTGAAGTATGTGTGGTCTGATGATTGCGAGAGTAGTTTCTAGTTGTTGAAGATGAGGCTTACATCTGCACCTGTGATGATCGGTGCAGAGGGTTTTGCTATCTACTCTAATGCTTCTCAGATAGGCCTTGGCTGTGTGTTGATGCAGCATGGTAAGGTAGTTGCATATGCTTCTCGCCAGTTAATGGAGCATGAGCGTAACTATCCGACCCATGATTTGGAGTTAGTAGTTGTGGTTCATGCACTGAAGATCTGGAGACGCTATCTTTATGGTGTCAAGTTCGAGGTGTTCACTGACCATAAGAGTCTGAGGTATCTTTTCTCTCAAAAGGAGTTGAACTTGTGGCAGAGAAGATGGATTGAGTTTCTCAAGGACTACGACTTCGCGCTTCAGTACCATTCAGGGAAGGCGAAGGTCGTGGCAGACGCACTCAGTAGGAAGTGGTTCTTACTTCGGCAGGATGGAAGATGCTAGAGGATGCGACGTGTGCTATGACCGAGTTAGAGCCACAGTTGTGTCATACTTTCGTGGCTCAGTTGTCTATCCAATCTACGGTTCTGGATGAGGTGATTGAGCAGCAGAGAGCTGATCCTAGGCTTCAGGAGATGGTGGGAAAGGCAGGAATTGCCCAAGATGAGGACGGTGTCATTAGATTCCAGCACCGAGTTTGTGTTCTCGATGCTGTGGATGCCCGTGAGCGAGTACTTGCAGAAGCTTATAGGTCGAGGTTCTCTATTCATCCAGGCAACACCAAGATGTACCAGGACTTGAAGAGATCCTTCTGGTGGTCTAGTATGAAGAAGGATGTGGCCGAGTTTGTGTCCAGGTGTTTAGTGTGCCAGCAGGTAAAGGCCGAGCGCCAGAGACCATCGGGCCTTATGCAGAAGATGGAGATACCTGTATGGTAGTGGGAGGCAATCACCATGTACTTTGTGACGGGTTTGCCCAGGTCAGCCAAGGGCAATGACTCGATTTGGGTTATTATAGATTATTTCTCTAAGACTGCTCATTTCTTGCCCATGAAGAAGAAACAGTCCGTGGAGAGTTTGCTAGGCTGTATGTTAGCAGCATTGTGAGGTTACATGGTGTGCCAAAGTCCATTATCTCAGACAGAGACCGCGGTTTACATCGAGGCTGTGGCAAGGTCTTCAGGAGTGTTGGGTTCTCTGCTGAAGCTTAGTTCAGCGTTTCATCCTCAGACAGATGGCCAGTCCGAGAGGACGATCCAGACGCTCGACGATATGTTGAGAGCGTGCATGCTTGATTGGAAGGGTGATTGGAAGCATCATCTACCTCTTTTGGAGTTCGCCTACAAGAATAGTTTTCATGCGAGCATCGGCATGGCTCTATTTAAGGCTCTGTATGGGCGACCCTGTAGATCTCCTTTGTGCTGGGAGGAGACAAGTGATAGGCAGTTGATGGGTGCGGAGTTGGTGCAGGAGACTTCGGATAAGATTCAGCTTATCAGGTAGAGGTTTGGTGCGGCGCAGGATAGGCAGAAGAGCTACACCGACAACAGGAGGAAGGATTTAGAGTTCGAGGTTGGCGAGCATGTATTTCTTAAGGTTTCTCCTACCCAAGGTGTGCTCCAATTGGCAGGCATAGAAAGTTGAGTCCGAGATTCATTGGCCCGCTTGAGATTCTCAGGTGGATGGGTAGTGTGGCATATGAGCTAGCTTTACCCCCAACGCTAGCTAGTGTTCACCCAGTCTTCCACATGTCTATGCTCAGGAGATACGTGAGAGTACCGTCCCATGTTATTAGTCACGAGCCAGTGGAGATTCGGCCAGACTTGTCCTATGTTGAGCAACTAGTGGCTATCTTAGACTGGAAGATTCACCACACTCAGGAACAAGAGCATTGCATCCGTGAAGGTGTTATGGAGGAATTTCTCACGGGAGGAAGCTACATGGGAGCTTGAAGACGCCATGAAGAAGAAGTATCACCATTTGTTTGGTAAGTATTTCCGTTCTAACTTCGAGGACGAAGTTTTCTTTTAGGGGAGAGGGTGTAAGGCCCTCAAATATTTGTTCATAATGTTTATTTAATTTTGTGCATATTATAATTATTTATTTACTTATGTGCATATGTAATATATGTTTATTTCTATGCATATAAATATTTATTTAAATGTGAATATAGTATTTAATTATTATGTGCACATTGTATGATTTATTCTGTGTATGTATGGTTTTCTGATATTTCTATGTTCTGCCCGAAATCCCAGTTAACATTAACATCCCTTGACGTTAAGGGTAGATTGACGGGAACATGTGTGTCGTTGACTGCATGGCCAGAGATATAGACGTCCAGATCGATTGACGTCTACTTCCTGTTAACAGCAAAAAAGTGGTCGTTTACTTCTCCGTCTGCGTTTGGGATTCCAGATCTGAAACGGCTGCATTTTCTCTGGAACCTGTTTAGGAAACCCAATCCCAACTGTTAGGAGTCATAATGCTAGGCGCACCCCGACTCTTAACCCTATAAAACTTAGAGATTTCGGCTAGGTTAGGTCCTTTGGTTGAGAGGAAAAGCTAGGGTTCGGTTGTGAGAAAAACCAGACTTTTGCAAGGTTTGATCCGGCACTTAAGAGCATTTTTCGGCGATCTTCTTCGACTGGGAGGTGCTCCTGGTGTTGAAGAATCTTCCCCGACTCCGAAGGACCATCTGTTCAGGCGTGAAGACCAGACTTGGGCTGGAGATTTGTACCTTCTTGTCTTGGCCGAGGAGGGCTTCATCGCCAAATTCAATTCTTGTAGATTTTATTCTAGGCAAGTAACTGAGGGGTATCATCCCTAGACATGTCCCCTAGGTTCTATGTATTTTTACATATTTTATTTCGTATCCTGGAACCCCCAATTCTCTCGTTTTATTGAGTTCGGTCTACACTTTCTACAGACAGGAGGTTGATGGAAACATTGTTGCCACCAAGTTGCTGAGATGACGGCAACATACTATGTCGTTAACCCACCTTGACGGCAAGGCCCTTGCCGCCAAGTTCTTCTATTTTCACAGAATTGTGTTTGTCATGTCTGTGTGATAATTTTTGGATTTCTGGATGTTGGATCATGCTATAAAAATTATGGTTGGTCAGGTATGGTCTTTAGGTCAGATCATGAGTTTCTGTCAAATTTTTTAGCGTGATTTTAACTAATATAATTCTGTTATGGTGAAATATGCATGTTTTGACAGTGTTTTATTCTGAATAAATAGTTTTACTACATGTTATGGTTACACAGAATTTTCATGATCTTAGGGTAACTAGTTCTATGTTTTAAACCTATGAACATCAACTGTTTTACTGTCTACCATGTTAAGTGAATATTTTACTAAAATTACATGCATTATGTATTAATTGTTAAAAATAGTTCTACTGTTTCAAAAATTCTCGAAAATTGGTCATATGACATATTACATGTATAGAGTCTGTGGTTAAAAATTTGATACTATTTTGATAACCGTAGGTACTATTTGTATTTTAAAAGGGCAATTAAACCATGTTAAGCATGATTGATTTAGATATTGTAAATTTCAGTGATTAGCATCATGTTTAGGCACTGTTATGCTTGATTTGACACTGTGAAATGGTATGTTAAGATCTGTAACCTGAAGTATGTATGATTATAAAGTGCATGTGAATGGACTAAACAGTGCATGTTAATGATTTTAATTATGTGATTAAGTGTATCATGTGCCGAAAATGACACTGCTACCATAGAAGGCTGTGAGTTGTACTGTAGAAAAGTCCCTATGGGAAGGCTCATTGTGTATGTGATTTCCTGTGGGCATCAGGATGAAATCCTAGAGGTGGACAAGTACCACTGGTTAGGGTGGAGAGGGCTTCTCTCGGTTCTGTGCAGTTACCAAGATTCATCCCTATATTGCCTAGGTGATGGGTATGTGTTATGTGAATGTTGTGTCTTCTTTATGGTGGTTCGGACTATGTATCACAGTAATTAAAGTGTAATGTGTGATAAGTGTATAAATATGAATGTGATATGTTTATGTTAAAACAACATGTCACATATTCTCATTGGCACAACTTTTATCTTTTCACATTATCATGTTATTCATGCACACATGTCACATATTTCTCTCTTTCTATGCACATTCACACATACAACATGGAACATATATTAATCACTTTCATATACTCAGATTAATCATGAACTGTAATTAACATAACCTAATCATGTTTTTAACATGTTTGTGACTTATTATTATAAAAACATGGTATTGAAAGTTTCAAAAATTCTTAACTAATTGTATAGTAATCAAAACATGCTCAAATTTTAATCACTGGGTAGATATATTAACAGAACATATCAGTAATGTTTCATAATTTTTTAGCAACATAACTATTTTTAATATTTAACAAAGATTTCATGTAATTTAACAAGATAATTTAATTAAACATAGTAGATAGTAAGTTGATGGTTCTAACAGTCCTGAAATATGTTCACAGTAATCCTACATTCATGGAAAATTTCTAAGATGAAAATATTCATCATACATATTTATTCTGAATAAGAATCTAACATAACATGCTTATTTACTCATAACAGAAATTCTATAAATAACAATTCTGAGCATGAGATTATCAGGATTCCATGGTTTGATCTACTAAATATATCTGATAGGACAAAATTTTCTAAATACATGCATATAGTCACTTTCCCCTAAAAAATCATATCACATGAAATCAAACAATATTCTGAAAAAAAAAAAAGATGAACTTGACGTCAAGGGGTTGGACGTCAGCGAAGGTTAACAGCACAATCGACTGTCGTCAACCCAGGAACTTGACGGCAAGGTTGTTGCCATCAACCTCCGGTCTACAGAAGATGCAGACCGAACATAGATAACATGGGATTTGGGAGGTCTAGGGCATGAATTAAAATTCCGTAAAGTTACTTGCCTCTAAAAAAATCTTCAACAAGAGAATTTAGTCAATGAAGCCCTCTTTCGCACTGAAAGAGGTAACCTTCAACACGATCAAATTCTTCATCTTGAGTACGATTAAGCCACGATCACCTGGTCTGGAGCCTTCCTCTCAGGTTGTGGAACCTTTCTCTTCACAGCATCAACCTCGAACAATCAGCAACTCGACCGATCTACCCTCTCAAACTCTCTCTCTTTTTCTCTTCCTGAAACCCAAATAACCCAAGGTGAGCAAAGTCTTCTCTTTGGAGAGATGACCCAGCTTTATAGGTATTATGAGTCATAGTTAGGCTAGGAGTGAAGAGACCTGACTGTTGGGACATTTCTTGATCTATCTCCCGAAGAAATTGGGACAGTTTTAGATCTGGAATCCCAAACGCATCTGGAGAAGTAAATGGCCACATTACTGCCGTTAACCAAAAATAAATGTCAATCGTTGTTGACGTCTAGATCAAGGCAGTAAACAACACACTTGTTGCCGTCGACTAACCATTAACGTCAAGGGATGTTGACGTTAAGAAGAATTCTAGAAGAAAATAAAAAATGCAATAATAATCACAAATACACAGAAAACTAGGGCCTTACAGAAAATTGCACAGAACTTTCCTAGATTTATTATGAATGGGTATAGATTTCACACAACAGACTTTGGGCAGAGTAAGTCTACCATGAATAGTGACATATGTGTTAAAGGAAGTACATACAATGAAATGAATATGACTACTATGGTATTGTAGAGGAGATCTTACAGTTGCAATATCTAGGACAAGACAATCATATATTTATTCAAGTGTCATTGGTTTGATCCAAATTCCATTTTAAATGACACAACGCATGGGATTGTCGAGTTTAAACATAAGTCAAATTGAATACTTATGAGCAGTTCATTTTAGCCACACAAGCCTAGCAGGTGTACTATACAAGCTATCCATCATCTACGAACAAAGAATGAAATGATTGGTGGGTAGTTTACAGAGTTAAGTCAAGACTATTCTCTGATTATGAATTGGACATGACTGATCAGACATTTGAAGAGGTCAATGCTGACTTCTTTCAAGAAGACTTGGTTAAAGATGTAGACTTGATAGCTCATACTGGAGTAGACGAATCTAAAGAGCCAATTTGCTTGTCTAAAGGAAATGAAATCGAAGAAGTCGATCCACATGAGATAAAAGGGAGTAGTGGAAGGCGAACAGATATTGATGTAGGTCAGGTGTCTGGCAAAGATTCTGATAAGGAGGAGGAATATACTAGTAATGAATGTGGAGGATGATGATGAAGATGGGTTGAATTCGATATATCGTCATCATCTGAGGAGGAAATGGATATCATTTAAAATGGGTAGAGTTTTTTCACATTTGTTCAGTATATTTAAAGTTGTCCACTTTTAATATAAGCAATTGACTAATGAACATGAATTTTGATGTTCCCTATCAAGATTTGGTGCGTGGAGCACGATCGGGCTCTAGTTCTAGGAGGAGGATGAGTAGTAGGAGGGGTTCATCTGCAACAACATGTATGTATATTTAAAGTTGTATCTTACATATGCATTATTTATACATATTATTTATGTCATAAAATTCTTATAGGCTCGGGTTAGTTTACACCTCTTCCTCTTACAGTAGCAAGTATGTATATTTAAATTTGTAAGTATTTGTATAGTCGTTATATATTCTTAAACATGTATATGTAAAGTTGTATTGTACATTGTGCATTATTTATACATATTATTTATGTCATTTAAATTGTTACAGCTTCTGGTCCTTCTATGACTCCTCCTCGGCAAGTAGGTATGTATATTTATGTTGTAGTTTATTTGTGCATTGATTCACTTGTATTATTTATGCGATTAAAATTCTTATAGGCTCGGGTCAGTTTACACCTCCTCCTCCTACAGTAGCAGGTATGTATATTTAAATTTGTAAGTATTTGTATAGTCGTTATTTATATTCTTTAACATTGTATATTTAAAGTTGTATTTTTCTTTGTGCATTATTTAATTATACATATTATTTATGTCATTTAAATTGTTACAGCTTCTGGTCCTTCTTCTGTGCCTCCTCCTCTGGCAGTAGGTATGTATATTTAAAGTTGAAGTTTCAATGTGCATTGATTCACTTGTATTATTTATGCCATTAAAATTCTTACAAGCTCGAGTCAGTTTGTGCCTCCTCCTCCTATAGTATTATAGTCATTATTTATATTCTTTAACATTTTATATTCTTGTACGTTGCTTATGTCGTACAATTTTTGTCCAGGACCGAATGTTTCTGCACCTCCAGCTTTCTTGACAGGTGCATCTACGGTGCCAGAGGAAGAGGATGTTGTAAGTGTACAGGAGGGGGGAGGCAGTTTTTATGATGGTAGTCTGCGGGAGGTGTGGATAAATGGGTACGTAATAAATTTATATGTATCTTTTATTAAGGAGGTATATTGAGTTCACAAATTCATTGTAACAAATTACATAATTATAGGGATAAAATAGAGCACGCATAGAGCACGCCCAAGTGTCTCAATTCATTACAAGATCAATTCAGGCACACTTTCGTGGGCCTATTCATAGATTCAATGATTTCCCGATGGACATCCAGAAGTTGTTGTATCAGATATTCATGGTATGTAATTTCTTATTATAATTTATTTGCTTTCTTACTCCTACATTCAATAAACTAACTCTTATCTGTACAGAGCAATCATCGATTCACACGTCCTTTGGATGAGGCATGGTCTCGATCAGTATGGATGACCACCGCCCAATCAAATTATAAACATTTGTTGTATAATGCGAGGAAAAATGAGAGAGTTTGTCAGAGTCTAGACACGACTCTTGGAGGGGAGCACACATCGACATGGATTAGAAGAGACTACTGGGAAGGTCTGTGCAACATATGGGCCGCAGAGATGGCAAGAAACCTCCACAACAATGAATGTGAATTGGGCTGCCAATAGAGGCCAACGAGCATACAAGTGGGTCTGTTGCTTTGCGACCCATCAGTCTAGATTGGTAAGTCATATGTCTATTGTGATATATTTTATATATATAGGTACTCATTTATATAATGTTTTTCTGTGAAATAGGAAAAGGAGCAAAAACGGCCTCCGACATTTCAGGAGGTGTTGATAAGACACATAAGAAAAAGGGGACGGATCAATACATTAGCGACAGAGCCCGAGAGTTGCGGTAAGTATTACAGTCTATTCAATATTTATTTTTTCTCATTACATATTAATATTAAATTGTCAATTTTATTTTTTTACAGGAGTCGTATAGCCAACAGATGACAGAGAAGTACGCTGGGAGGAGGAGTAGCCGCAGTTAGATCCTAAGGTATGGGTTGTAGCATCTGGTGCCCCAAAAAAAGGCCATGTGTATGGTTTTGGGCACAGTATGGACACGAGCAGGGTGTTATTGGTGCCTCGAGTTACGCTCATAGGTGACTAGTACATTCACTACACCCGATGCTCCAGCTACTTCTCCCAGTGAGATGATGGGCTTCATTCGAGATGAGATCTCTAGTTTAGAGTCTCGTCTGGTCCACACGATGCATACGCAGGTGTCCGACGTTGTCCAGGCCAAGCTCTCCCAGGCTATCTCCCAGGCCCTCTCCTAGGTCAGCATTCCTCCTCAGGTAGCACCATCGACATCAGCATGGGCCCCTCATGTGAGTAAATTGATTTTATTTTACTTTCTATTTTAACAGTCAATTTTATTTTAGTTTTGTTTAAAAAGGAAGTGTAGGATCGAATAGGTGGAGGATCAGATCTACAAGGGGGGGTTGAATAGATCTAACACCAATTAATGCGGAAGCTTAAGCAATTCAAAATTACTTCAAATCAGAGATCAATTCAGACAAAATTTACTGTTCTGAATTGTGGGTGTGTGTAGATTATGTGCGATTAGTGTGTGTGAGAAAATCAATTAGAAGTGTGAATGAAATCCCTATGCATGCATCTAGCGCAATAAAAAGTCAAACCACAATTCAAACCACTACACAGAGGATTTTTAAGTGTTTCGGAAATCACCTCCAGTGACTCCTACGTCCACCCCTCACACAGTGAGGCCACACTACTCAAAACTTGAGTATAACACACATGGAGCACGACAACTCCAAACAACCTGAGCACAATGGCTCAACACACAACCTTGAGTTCAACGACTCACAAACTGAGCGCGACGGCTCAAACAACAACCGGAGCACGACGACTCCAAAATGAGCACGACGGCTTAAACCACACAGTGAGTGCGACGACTCACAAATCAGAGCTCGACGGCTCACAATACAAAAGCTTGATCAAAAACAAAGAGATCAGATCCTCTAGCAATGATCTGATTCAAGATAGATTCGTACATAGAAATTTGTGCAGAACTTCATACACAATCTCCATAGACGAAATAAGGAAGAACAAACTCTGAAGTGAGAGAAATAGATGTAGAATGAGTGTTCTTCGATGAAGAGGGCTTGCAGACACTTCAATTGAGGAGCCTTGATGGAAATCGATGGAAATTCTCCTCAATTAGCGATGCTCTGCTTTGATGGCATCTGAAATGCCAGAAATCCTTCTTCTAATGCTCCTCTTCAGTTGGATCTGCTCCCTTTCCTAGCACAGCAAGCTTCTCTCCAAAGATTCCCTTGATTCCCACGTCCTTCCTCTTGAAAGGATGGCCTGCAACTTCTGGAGATGGAGCAAGATCTAGAAGCCCCCTTTTGCCACCAAAAAGCGTCTTCTGGAAGTGTATGGGCTCTCTTTCCTTTGGGGTACAAGGAGCATGGGTATTTATAGCCCCATATGTCCATAAAGTGCCTTGGGGTGCATGGGCACAGAAACTAGGCAGATTCCCTTGATCCCCAAGCGGCCACGTGTCCAGAGAAATTCAGTTTTTGAGTTTCAATCGGAGTGTGTCGACACTACCACTGAGTGTGTCGACACACTGTCCCAATTGCGCAAAAGGTCTTCTGGATGCTGGGTCTAGTGTCGACACGACCACAGACTGTGTCGACACACTTGACCCTGTCTTCATGAAAATGCTTTAGGAACTATGATCCCTGTCGACACCATCAATGGGTGTGTCGACTACCATGATAAACCTGTATATCCCTGAGAATTAACACATAAGACATTAGTACAAGGTATTATCATCAAAGTATGAAGTGTAAAGTATTTGAAACATACTTTTTGAGCATTGTTATTACGTAAATGATGTATGTAACATGTTCCACCCATTAACCATTAAAACACAGCATGTCATCATCAAAATCACAATATGTCATCATCAAAATCAAGTAGAGTGATGTTCATTGGTCATCATTAAAATACAACTTTAGGAAGTTCCAAAACACACTCAACCCAACATTCTCCCCCTTTTTGATGATGACAAAATATATGCACAATCTCCCAATTACCTGACTCAAATCTCCCCTTTTTGAATTTTCTCCCATAAGAAACTTCTCCCCTTTAAGAACTTTCTCCCTTTAAGGAAGTTTCTCCCCTTTTTGACAGCATCAAAAAGATATATAAGAGAGAGAAACAAAGATTGTAGGAGATCAAGAAAGAAATATGGGAAATGAATGGTCAGAAATGATCAAAATAAATGAGGCAAAGTGATATTGACATATGAGAGAAGTTATTGTGTGTTGGTATTGTGCAACAAAGTTTAATCACAAAGACACACTCAACACAAGATATTACAAGATATAATAATCTAAATGTAGTTAAAATAATGATGCAAATGTGAAGTAAAGTGACCTATATGAGTGAGCAGAAGTATTTAACAAGGATGTTAGGATCTTTAATTTTAACACAATGTAGAATAATATGTCTAAACTCAGTAAACATGAACTTTTAATGTCTTAAGCTTTTCTATCCTGTTCTTTTTTTTATTATTTTCTTTCAATTTTAGCTGGAAAATAATACACGAATAAATTAGTTAAATCTCAATTTTTAGTGCAAGAGATCACATTGATCAGATGCAAGACCTCTTGATTACTCAGTGGTTTAACTTTCATTATCTTATAGAGAGTTGAAAATTTTGATTTCCACTTTTGACGACGCGAATAATCACTTTTTAGGTGAAATGCCCCGTTACTACTCAGTGATTCAAGAATTTGCATTGCTCTGTTTGTATCTTTCCAGAAAAATCATGACTACGAATTTAGAAAAATTATTATTAACATGTGGTAAAAATGAAGCTTAAACATACACATGTGAAATATTAAAGCCACTCTGTGCCTATAATAGTGTTTACAAATTATTTTAAAAACACAGTCATTAAGTATTAAGATTGCTTAAAAACTTCTTAAATGAAATGATAATGAATCTTTGAAATTAAACTAAATGCACAATGAGTTTAGTTTCAATGTCTTAATTCTCTCATAAGAAAATAACACAATGACTCAAACATTTGATGAGTTTGGGATTCAAGATAGACAAGTAAAGTCAAGGAATGTGACAATGACTCCTCCTTTCATGTATCTCCCCTTCACAAGGTGAACATAAGGATTATTGAAGAAATATGAATGAAATGAAGTGAAAATAGAATGAGCAAGAATGTTTTATTGAAAGAAGGACTCCCCCTCAACAATTGAATACAAGACTCTTGATACTCGGCGGAGACATATACTCACGCATAGTGAAAGTGTCCACACAAGCCTGACTTGTCTTTCTTCAAATCACCATTTCATATACCAAGAATGCCAATGCAATGTGAGAGTGATGAATTTATTTGCAAGAACATTTGACAACTAACTGAATGGGAGTTGTTGATAAATCAGATATGAAGGAATTTCTCTAGCATTTCACTCAAAGATTCTTTTGACTTACTCCCCCATAAGATATGCATGATATGAAATGATCATTTAAGCAATTTAGATATGTTCATTCTAGTATTTGCACAGAAAAAGTATGAACATGATCAAGCATACATCAACAGGCATTTATTGAAGGAGAAAAGTTTTTCAAAACTCAAAAGTGTTTCAAAGACTTAAAATAAGGTTTTTGAGATTTTCATTTTCTTGATGACCTTTATGCAGAAAAAGACTATTGATACTTGGCGAAGAATTTTTTCTCATGCTGATGAGAGTTTCAAGACAAGCCTAACTTGTCCTTTCACATTTCACCATTTGTATACCACATAGTCACTACAAAAGTCAATATTCTTAGTTTTAGCATGAATTCATTGCATTTTCAAGAACATTTTTGCACTTTTCAAATTTACTCCCCTTAATATGTGCATGAATGAAAAAGCTAGCAAGCAATTCACACATGATTATGCACACCATTGTTGGGAGCAACATCAAAACACACACTCTTCATGGTTTTAGATAAGACTCTAAAATTTTCTTTAACTTAAGCAGTTCAATCTGGAAATGATATGAGGTTTTAACCTGAACATTCTTCATTTCTTTTTCAAAGATTTTACCTGTATTCTCTAATCATTTTTTGCCTTGCACAGCCAATATCTTGAATTCATTTACAATGTATGGCTACAAGACTCCTCAACTTGCTGATCAAGCTGGTTTGGGACCCACACTTGCTTGGTCCTGCAATGAAATCAATGTTAGAGTGCAATAAAGATTTCTGAATCAAAATGATTTTATTTTTGGTATAGATGCACTTTTGTCATTAATGGAGCTATGAGCAACATTTTTCCTAACACAATTATTCTTGTTTAATGCATCTATGTTTTTCATGAAATGTTCAATTTATATTACATGGAGTTTCTGAGCATTTTCAACAAAATCATGATTCTTAGCTACATGTCATGATGTGAAAACTTTTGCAAGTAATTCAAGTAAAAATCATCAGGAAGAAATGAAATAAACAGCAATCATGTTTCAATCACAACCAAATTTTTTTTTTATTAATGACTCTTACAACAAGGAAGATCATTGGTACTTTGCGGAGGTTATTCCTCACACATAATGATAGTTCCAGACAAGCCTGACTTGTCCTTCCACAGTTCACCATTGATATACCAATTGATCTTTGCATAAGAGTCCCAATTGATTTCAGTTTTTATTTAGCAGGAATCTCTCAGAAGTATTTACTTGGTGAGATTTTCATTTTCTTTCATTCTCTTCACTTACTTTCCTTGTAGCCTTAGTCATGAAGCCTTCATCTTGAAATTGACTATAAGGATCCCTGCATCCAACATTCAAGCAGCACATTTCAGAACCCAACTTGTTTTGGTTCTAAATCTCTCATGAATCTGCAACAACGATTTTGAATCCAAAGGATTTGATATTGGGTGCATTTTTCTGAAGACTAGAACACTAGAATCTTGGTTTCTAATCTTAGAGTTATTGGTAGGAATGCACCACTAACATACTGAACAACATTTGTTTTCTATTTTTTTAGATTTTTAGATTTTTACATGAGATTTTTAACATGGAAAATTCAAAGAGATCTTTTGTGCAACAGTTCCTTTTTCATGTACATAGAATTTCTGAGTGGTTTCAGCATGAACATGATCATTATTCTTATGTACATTAACATGAAACATCGGAGCATGCACAAGATTATCAATTCTATGCCAACATTCCCTAGAAGTATGCCAAATTTATGACATGTGAAGCACTGGACTGATTTGACATATTTATGGAAATGTTGATCTCTATTCCAGCAAAATTTGCTAAATGACCAGGTTTATTACAATTAAAGAAAATGAGATCATTTCTTACCTGGTACTTACTTGGCATGTTGCATTTGCTGGAATCCTCTTTTTCAAGTGAGGAGGCTTACTATGAGGAGAAGGAGTGCCTTTTGGTGGCTCTTGGCATGATGTCAATTGGAACTTGTCTTGGAGTTTTTTGGACTGATGAGGAAGTAGATGAATCTTCTTAACAGTAGCATTTTTCTTCTTTTTCTCTATCTGTTTCGGAACTAGAACTTTCACAAGTTTTTCATTAGAATTAGCAGAGTTATTGTTCGCAGCAGCTTTAACAAATGTTAATTTTGTTTTATTTTTATTTTTCTTATCTCTCACAGAAGCAAGACTTGTGTATTAGTATTTTTCAATTCATGTGAGCTCCTATTTTTCAGCTTTTAATGCAACACTTCTTTTTCTGAATTTGAAGCTTGTTTAGCATGACATCCAAACCATTTTTCATCTTATTCTTTTCATTTTCAAATTGAGCAATTTGTTTCTCCATATCATAATTTATTACTGAAATTGCTACAATCATTATCTAATGGTTTGTCATGTAACAAGCATTCAATCTTTCTCTTTAAGTGACAATTTTCTTCAACAAGTTATTTGCATCTTTCATTTATTGATGATCATGAGCCATGCTAGAAATCTATTTTGTTAATTGGTAATTATCAAATTTGAAGTTTTCATTGAGATCAATCAATTTTTTATTTTCATATTTCAAATCAAGATTTTCATATCCAATCATCATGATTTTCTTTCAACTTGGACAACTTGTTTTCACAAATTTTGATTTTATCTTTCAAACTTTCTTTTTCAGAATTCAGTTTCTGAACTTCAATTTCAAATTCTCATTTTCTTGTGAAGGATCTTTATATCTTGTTCTGGCCAATTTAAGTGTATTTTTCAATTTTTCACTCTCTTGTGGCAATGTTTTAAAGTCTTTTTCAAATCTTTATTTTTAGTGTTCAGCTTTGCATTAAGAATTTTGCATCTTTTCACAGAATTCAATCAATTCAACATAATACGACATGCCTTCATCTCCTCAGAGTTCAGAATTAGAATACATAAATGGATCTGGAATTGATTTACCTGACCTTGTAGACCCATTTGAACTCTTGTGTTCTGAGAGGATGAGAATGCTCTGAGCTCATGAATGTGCTGTTTAGAGCCAAAGTTTTTTGAATTGTTGATTTTTTGGATTCATTGAAGCTCTTCTTTGCCATTAGTACTTGTGAATTTCTTTCACTCATTTTCTTTGTGAATCCTTTCCATCACTGCTGTTGGCCATAAAGCATAACTCCATTTGCTAAACTTGAAGAGTTTCTCTTCTTCATCTGACCAATTTGCCATCATAGCTTTTGGCTTCTTCAACTTGTTGTTCTTCTTGTATTTGTCATTTTTCATCTCAGGACACTCATCCTTCGAGTGTCCTGTATTGTTTGCCCTGTCAAATAGTACTTCATCAATTTTTTGATTTCTACCAGCATTAAAATTTGAAGAAGAAGCATTCCTTTTACAGAGTAATATTTTTTCTTTCCATTGAATTTTCCTTCTTCTTGATTTTAAAATTTTTTTGAATTGACTAGTCATGAAGCATCATCCTCATTGGACTCAGATTCATCAGAACTTGATTTTTCTTTATTTTTTCGCTCTTTGTTACTTGATGAAGCTTTAAGTGCTACTAGTTTAGCTTTAAGCAAATGTTCTTCACTTCTTTTCAGATTATTTCATAAGTCATTAAAGATCCTATGAGTTCATCCAAAGAAATTTTGGATAATCCTTAGAATCTTCAATCACTGTAGCCTTGTGTGCCAAACAGATGATAGAGAGCGCAAGATTTTTCTTACCAGATCAGCATCAGTGTATTCCTTACCTAGTGCCTTCATCCATTGACAATTGTCATAAACCTAGCAAACATTTCAGAAATTGATTCGTCAGATTTCATCATAAACAATTCATACTCAGAAACTGTATGCTTGCTTTGATTTCCCTAACTTGAGATGTTCCCTCATACATTAATTTATGTTTATCCACTCTCTTTAGTAGTTTACACATGGATCTCTTGAATATTCTTTAGGGTGGACTGCACACTGAAGCATGTTCATAGGCATTGTATTAGGAGTACCTTTCCTAATCTGCTCTCTAGTCCAATTCTCCTCATCTCTCCTGATTTTCATAAGGACCCCACTTCAACTATCCTCCAGATTTCATAGTTTTGAGCCCTAAGAAAAACTTGCATGCGATTTTTTCCAATATGAATAATCAGACCCATCAAAATATGGTAGTCTATTAATGGAATGACCCTCAGCTACAAATCCTTAAGAATCCATCAATTAAAATGAGATAGTGAAAGAGCACCAACAATTCAAGCAATTAACACAAAGATCAAACAGAAGAACTCAAACCAGATCAAAACAAATATTAACCCTCTCTGATACCATTGTAGGATCGAATAGGTGGATGGGATCAGATCTAGAAGAGGGGTTGAATAGATCTAACACCAATTATGCGGAAGCTTAAGCAATTCAAAATTACTGCAAATCAGAGATCAATTTAGATAAACCGTTTACTGTTCTGAGTGGTGGGTGTGTGTAGATTATGTGTGATTAGTGTGTGTGAGCAAATCAATTAGAATGTGAACGAAATCCCTATGCCTGCATCTAGTGCAATACAAAGTCAAACCACAATTTAAACCACTACACAGAGGATTTTTAGGTGGTTCGGAAATCATCTCCAGTGACTCCTACGTCCACATCCTCACACAGTGAGGACACACTACTCAAAACCTAGAGTATGACACACACTGGAGCACGACAACTCCAAACAACCTTGAGCACGACGGCTCACACACAACCTTGAGTTCAGTGACACACAAACTGAGCGCGACGGCTCAAACAACAACTGGAGCACGACGACTCCAAATGATCACGATGGCTTCAACACACAGTGAGTGCGATGACCCACAAATCAGAGCTCGACGGCTCACAATACAAAAGCTAGATCAAACACAAAAGAGATCAGATCCTCTAGCAATGATCTGATTCAAGATAGATTCGTACACAGAATTTGTGCAGAACTTCATGCACAAATCTCATAGATGAAATACAGAAGAACAAACTTAGAAGTGAGAGAAATGGATGTAGAATGAGTGTTCTTCGATGAAGAGGCTTGCAGACATTGAATGAGGAGCCTTGATGGAAATCGATGGAAATTCTCCTCAATTGGCGATGCTCTGCTTTGATGGCATCTGAAATGCCGGAAATCCTTCTTCTACTGCTCCTCTTCATTGGATCTGCTCCCTTTCCTAGCACAGCAAGCTTCTCTCCAGAGATTCCCCTTGATTCCCACGTCCTTCCTCTTGAAAGGATGGCCTGCAACTTCTGGAGATGGAGCAAGATTTGGAAAGCCCACCTTTTGCTGCCAAAACTTCTTCTGGAAGTGTATGGGCTCTCTTTCCTTTGGGTACAAGGAGCATGGGTATTTATAGCCCCATATTCCATAAAGTGCCTTGGGGTGCATGGCACGGAAACCTAGGCAGATTCCCATGATCCCCAAGCGGCCACGTGTTCAGAGAAATTCACATTTTTGAGTTTCAGTCGGTGTGTGTTGACACTACCACTGAGTGTGTCGACACACTGTCCCAATTGCGCAAAAGGGTCTTCTGGACGCTGGGTCTAGTGTCGATACGACCACAGACTGTGTCGACACGACCACAGATTATGTCGACACACTTGACCCTATCTTCATGAAAATGCTTCAGGAACTATGATCCGAGTGTCGACACCATCAATGGGTGTGTCGACACTACCATGATAAAGCCTGTATATCCCTGAGAATTTAACACATAAGACATTAGTACAAGGTATTATCATCAAAGTATGAAGTGTAAAGTATTTGAAACATACTTTTTGAGCGTTGTTATTACATAAAAGATGTATGTAACATGTTCCACCCATTAAGCATTAAAAACACAACATGTCATCATCAGAATCACAATATGTCATCATCAAAATCATAATATGTCATCATCAAAATCAAGTATGAGTGATGTTCATTGGTCATCATTAAAATACAACTTTAGGAAATTTCAAAACAAACTCAACCCAACAGAAAGAACTTAACCAGGTTTAGAGATTCAAAATTAGAAATACTAATCCGTTCGGCCTCTGGTTTGCTCCAACACGGCTAGGGTAATGAGTATGACTTGTGGAAACTGACAGAATTCAATTCGGACTCCTAGTTTGAGCTCGGCGCTTAAATTCACATTAAGCAAGTTAGTTTAGTTTAAAAATGAAGACCTTAGGTTTGGGGGTCCAAAATTAGAAATGTTAATCCGATCGACCTCTGGTTTGTTCCAACACAACCGTGGTAATGAGTGTGACTTGTGGGAACTGGCGGAGTTCAATTCGGACTCACGGTTTGAGCTCGGATTCTCAAATTCACATTAAGCAAGTTAGTTTAGTTTAAAAATGGAGAACATAGGTTTGGGGGTCCAAAATTAGAAATGCTTATACGATTGACCTCTAATTTTTTCCAGCACGGTCAAGGCGATCATTGTGTCTTCTGGAAACTGACGGAGTTCAATTCGGACTCCCAGTTTGAGCTCGGCACTCAAATTCACCTTAAGCAAGTTAATTTAGGTTAGTTTTGTTTAAAAAGGAAGAACTTCACTAGGTTTGGGGCTCCAAAATTAGAAATACTAATCCGATCGGCCTCTGGTTTGTTCCAACATGGCCGGGGTCATGAGTGTGACTTGTGAAAATTGACGGAGTTCAATTTGGACTCCCAGTTTGAGCTCGGTGCTCAAATTCATATTAAGCAAGTTAGTTTAGTTTAAAAATGAAGAACATAGGTTTGGGGGTCCAAAATTAGAAATACTAATCCGATTGGCCTCTGATTTTTTTCAGCACGGCCAGGGCGATAATTGTGACTTGTGAAAACTTACGGAGTTCAATTTGGACTCCCGGTTTGAACTCGGCGCTCAAATTCACCTTAAGCAAGTTAGTTGAGCTTAAAAACGAAGAACATAGGTTTGGCGTTCCAATATTAGATATAATAATACGATCGGCCTCTGGTTTGTTCCAACACGGCCGGGGTAATGAGTGTGACTTGTGAAAACTGATGGAGTTCAATTTGGACTCCCAGTATGAGCTCGGCTTCTCAAATTCACATTAATTAAGTTAGTTTAGTTTAAAAATGAAGAACATAGGTTTGGGGGTCTAAAATTAGAAATACTAGTCCGATTGGCCTCCGGATTTTTTCCAGCACGGCTAGGGTAATGATTGTGACTTGGGAAATTGACAGAGTTCAATTCGGACTCCCGGTTTGAGCTCGGCGCTCAAATTCACCTTAACCAAGTTTGTTTTATTTGTTTTTTTTTAAAGGTAGAACTTAACTAGGTTTGAGGGTCCAAAATTAGAATACTAATACAATCGACCTCTGGTTTATTCCAACACGGTCGGGGTCATGAGTGTGACTTATGAAAACTGACGGAGTTCAATTCGGACTCCCTGTTTGAGCTCGGTGCTCAAATTCACATTAATCAAGTCAGTTTAGCTTTCAAACGAAGAACTTAGGTTTGGGGGCCCAAATTTTGAAATAATAATCTGATTGGCCTTTGGTTTGTTCCATAACGGTCGAGATAATGTGTGTGACTTGTGGAAACTGACAGAGTTCAATTTGGACTCCTAGTTTGAGCTCGGCTTCTCAAATTCACATTAAGCAAGTTAGTTTAGTTTAAAAATGAAGAACTAAGGTTTGGGGGGTCCAAAATTAGAAATACTAATTCTATTGGCCTCTGATTTTTTCCAACACGGCCAGGGCGATGATTGTGACTTGTGCAAGCTGACGAAGTTCAATTCGGACTCCCGGTTTGAGCTCGGCGCTCAAATTCACCTTAAACAAGTATGTTTTGTTTTGTTTTGTTTAAAAAGGAAGAACTTAACTAGGTTTGGGGGTCCAAAATTAGCAATACTAATCTGATAGGTCTCTACTTTGTTCCCGCACAGTCAGGGTTAGGAGTGTTACTTATGGAAACTGACGAAGTTCAATTGGGACTTCTGGTTTGCGCTCGGGGCTCAAATCCACATTAAGCAAGTTAGTTTAGTTTAAAAATGAAGAGCGTAGGTTTGGGGGTCAAAAATTAGAAATACTAATTCAATTGGCCTCCATTTTTTTCCAGCACAGCCAGGGTGATGATTGTGACTTGTGGGAACTTATGGAGTTCAATTCGGACTCCCGATTTGAGGTCGGCGCTCAAATTCACCTTAAGCAAGTTAGTTTAGCTTAAAAACGAAAAACATAGGTTTGGGGGTCCAAAATTAGAAATACTAATACGATCGACCTCAGGTTTGTTTTAACATGGCTGGGGTAATGAGTGTGACTTGTGAAAACTGACGGAATTCAATTTAGACTCACAGTTTGAGCTCGACTTCTCAAATTCACATTAAGCAAGTTGGTTTAGTTTTAAAATGAAGAACTTAGGTTTGGGGGTCCAAAATTAGAAATACTAATCCGATTTGCCACCTATTTTTTCCAGCACGACCAGGGCGATGATTGTGACTTGTGAAAATAGACGGAGTTCAATTCGGACTCCCGGTTGGAGCTCGGCGCTCAAATTCATCTTAAGAAAGTTAGTTTAGTTTTGTTTTGTTTAAAAAGGAAGAACTTAACTAGGTTTGGGGTCCAAAATTAGAAATACTAATCCGATCGGCCTCTGGTTTGTTCCAGCCTACCCGGGGTCATCAGTGTTACTTGGGAAAATGGACAGAGTTCAATTCGAACTCCCGGTTTGTGCTCGGCGTTCAAATTCACATTAAGCAAGTTAGTTTAGCTTAAAATGAAGAACTTAGGTTTGGGAGTCCAAAATTAGAAATACTAATCTGAGCGGCCTCTAGCTTGTTCCAACATGGCAGGGTAAAAAATGTGACTTGTGAAAATTGACGGAGTTCAATTTGGACTACCGGTTTGAGCACGTCATCTCAAATTCACATTAAGAAAGTTAGTTTAGTTTAAAATGAAGATCTGAGGTTTAGGGGTTCAAAATTAGAAATACTAATCCGATCGGCCTCCAATTCTTTCCAATACGGCCAGAGCGATGATTATGACTTGTGAAAACTGACAGAGTTCAATTCAGACTCCCGGATTGGGCTCAGTGCTCAAATTCACCTTAAGAAAGTTAGTTTTATTTTTTTTTTGTTTAAAAAGGATGAACTTAACTACGCTTGGGGGTCCAAATTAGCAATACTAATCTGATCGGCCTCTGGTTTGTTTTAACACGGCTGGGGTCATAAGTGTGACTTGTGGAAATTGACAGAGTTCAATTTGGACTCCCAGTTTGAGCTCCGCTTCTCAAATTCACATTAAGCAAGTTAGTTTAGTTTAAATATGTTGAACTTAGGTTTGGGGGTCCAAAATTAGAAATGCTAATCCTATTGGCCTCCGATTATTTCTAGCATGACCAGGGCGATAATTATGACTTATGAAAACTGACAAAGTTTAATTTGGACTCCCGATTCGAGCTCGGCACTCAAATTCACCTTAAACAAGTTAGTTTTGTTTTTTTTGTTTAAAAAGGAAGAACTTAACTAGGTTTGGGGGTCCAAAATTAGCAATACTAATCTGATCGGCCTCTAGTTTGTTCCAACACGACCGGGGTCATGAGTGTGACTTGTGCAAACTGACAAAGTTCAATTCGGACTCTCGATTTGAGCTCAGTGCTCAAATTCACATTAAGTAAGTTAGTATAGTTTAAAAATGAAGAAAATAGGTTTGGGGGTCCAAAATTAGAAATACTAATCCGATTGGTATCTGATTTTTTCTAGCATGGCCAGAGCGATGATTGTGACTTGTGGAAACTTACGGTGTTCAATTCAGACTACTAGTTTGAGCTCAGCGCAGAAATTCACCTTAAGCAAGTTAGTTTAGCTTAAAAATGAAGAACTTAGGTTTGGGGGTCCAAAATTTGAAATACTAATATGATCGACCTCTGGTTTGTTCCAGCACAGTTGGGGTAATGAGTGTGACTTGTGGAAACTGACGGTGTTCAATTTGGACTCCCGGTTTGAGCTCAACTTCTCAAATTCACATCAAGCAAGTTGGTTTAGTTTTGAAATGAATAACTTAGGTTTGAGGGTCCAACGTTAAAAATACTAATCCGATTGGCCTCCAGTTTTTTCCAGCACGGTCAAGTCGATGATTGTGACTTGTGGAAACTGACGGAGTTCAATTCAGACTCCCGGTTTGAGCTCGGTGCTCAAATTCACCTTAAGCATGTTAGTTTTGTTTTCTTTTGTTTAAAAAGGAAGAACTTAACTAGGTTTGGGGGTCCAAAATTAGAAATACTAATCCAATCGGCCTCTGGTTTGTTCCAGCATGGCCGAGGTCATGAGTGTTACTTGTGAAAACAGACGAAGTTCAATTCCAACTCTCGGTTTGAGCTCGACGCTCAAATTCACATTAAGCAAGTTAGTTTAGCTTAAAAATGAAGAACTTAGGTTTGGGGTCCAAAATTAGAAATATTAATCGATCGGCCTTTGGTTTGTTCCAGCACGACCAGGGTAATGATTGTGACTTGTAGAAACTGATGTAGTTCAATTTGGACTCCCAATTTGAGCTCGGCTTCTCAAATTCACATTAAGAAAGTTAGTTTAGTTTTAAAAATGACGAACTTAGGTTTAGAGGTCCAAAATTAGAATACTAATCCGATTGGCCTCTGATTTTTCCAACACAGCCAGGGCGATGATTGTGACTTGTGGAAACTGACGGAGTTCAATTCAGACTAGTTTTATTTGTTTTGTTTAAAAAGGAAGAACTTAAGTAGGTTTTGGGGTCCAAAATTAACAATACTAATCTGATCGGCCTCTGGTTTGTTCTAGCACGGCTGGGGTCATGAGTGTGACTTGTGGAAACTGACGAAGTTCAATTCGGACTGTCAGTTTGAGCTCGGCGCTCAAATTCACATTAAGCAAGTTATTTTAGTTTAAAATTGAAGAAGTTAGGTTCGGGGGTTTAAAATTAGATATACTAATCTGATTGGCCTCCGGTTTGTTCCAACACGGTCAGGGCGATGATTGTGACTTGTGGAAATTGACAGAGTTCAAATCGGACTTTCGGTTTGTGTTCGGCACTCAAATTCACATTAAGCAACTTAGTTAAGTTTAACTTAAAAAGGAACAACTTAGCTAGGTTTGGGGGTCCAAAATTAGAAATGCTAATCGGATCGGCCTCCGATTTGTTCCAGCACGGTCGGGGCGATGAGTGTGACTTGTGCAAACTGACGGAGTTCAAATCAGATTTCTGGTTTGAGCTCGGTGCTCATATTCACATTAATCTAGTTAATTTAGTTTAAAAGTGAGTGAATAAAATCTAAAAATTTAAATAACTTTTTACTTATAGTAGTATTTAATTTTAACTTATTATTGTTATATATCTATTCTAGGTTCCTTCATCGAGTTCTGTCAGAGGAGACGAGGATGAGGAGGACGAGGACGAGGATTCATGATTTTCTTTTCATTGTTATGAACATTTTATGTATTGTTGTGGACATTTTATGTTTTATTATTGTTGACATTTGTCATAGTATAGTTTTTATTTATATTATATGCACATGTTATTTTGTCAAAAATATATTTTTTTAAAAAAAATAATTAAAAAAGTAGAGACCGATTAGTGACCGAATTATTTCGGTCGCTATCAGTGACCGATACAATCAGTCACTATTTTAGTTACTAGAATAGTGACCGCAATAGTGACCAAATTATTTCGGTCGCTATCAATGACTGAGTAGCAACCGAAATTTTTCAGTCACAGAATTGTGACAAAACATTCATCACCGACAATTTCAGTCCCTATTCAGTAGTGACCGAATAGGGATAGGGATCGAAGTTGTCGGTCTCTAAAACCACTTTTTCTTGTAGTGAGCTAGGGACGACAAAAAATAAAGTTTCTTCAAGAACAAAGTTCTTCCGTAACAAGTTTCACTTTTAAATTTCAGAAATTTGCACACTCCATTGCAATAAAACTTGCCACAGTTAATTGCATAATCTCAACACATAAAACACAACATGATGAATATATAATTTCAACATCCATGATTCACAACTAGACAAATCATCAACTATTTCTTTTATTCATTGAATGGTTTGTACAATCAATAATTTTCAAAAGAAAACACTCCTCACAGATCCGACCACAATGGTTTACAAGCATAATATATAATTCACTCACACAACAAAAATTCATAATTTAAAACTCCTCCAAGGTGCTTCCAAGCTCCTTCAAACAATGGGTCGCCTACATGCTAATCATGCTCTAATCACCTGAAATGTTAATAGATTTATGAGTAAACTAGCCCAGTAGGATTTATATCACATGGTGCGGGCAAAATATATGTAATTACATTTTAACAAGCTGAAATTCAAAGATAACAAGTAGGAGGTCAAGGCAAACAGGAAGCATGATCATAGCAGGCAAGAGTTGCTTTTGCAGAGATTGAAGGCAAATCATGATATTTATCATGTCATGAGAACGATACCAAAGTCAAGCTATGATCCAAATCAAGCATGTAACAAGAACAGGAAATTGGCCATTTTCAAACGAGTCAACTTATCAAGTCTAGTATGCGAATCCAACATATCATATCAAATAAGCACATCGTGTTTCATCCATAACATATATCAAAAGGCACTTTCCAATCTTGCATACATATGGATTCCAATGCCAAGCACCACTCAAATTTGTTAGATTCATACTCCCCAGGTTATTAAGTATGTCGGGGTGCTCCTCCCCAAGACCGAATCAGGCCCCATTGCACAGGCATTTGATCAGGGATATCTTCCCAACAGTAGTGCCAAACTTAAGAACATTATGGCCATTCAGAGTCAAGAAGGACAAAAGTGTAGGATTTCATAGAAGCCAATAACATAAGCTTAGATCAAGGAACTTCATGAGTACAGATTGGCAAGGATTCAATTAGTCATGATGGATCAAATCGTGTAAGCAAGATCAAGAGGGTTCCTATACATTTGTTTTGCTTTCAAATTTAAGGGCAAACAGATTTAAAGTGGAAAGTTCAGTTGACTTACAAGGGATAGAAATCAAGACAAATTAGGAGTCATTAGAATAATTTTGCATTCTACCATTTTTAACATGTATAAAGTACTTAGGTTACTGTCTTACTGGTTTCTCTTCTGTAGGACAGATCATAGTGGCCGGAAGGCCCAATCAAGTTGACAGTCGAAGTAGACAAGAGGAATAGTCGAAGTGGCCAAAGGGGTCAGTCGAAGTTGCTACAGAGGGCCATTCGAATTTTCACAAGAGAGAGAATGGTCAAAGTGGCCAGAAGGGGTAGTTGAAATTTAACAAGAAAGAACAATTGAGGTTGACAAGAGACTTAGAAAAGGATTCCAACAAGGACGTTGTTGGAACCAACAATGATCAAACTTGAGGATTGAATTTCTAGTCTAAGAGTTCTAGAAATACATGGGCCAATATATAAATCAAATGGGTTCCTATTCTAGGAAAGGTCCAGAAACACTAGGCATATTTCCTAGGAACAAGGGTCATGTTCCTCAAGAACAAATAGAATAAGGTGAGTCTTGCGAGGGCGTGAGGTTTAGGAAATCCTAACCCTCTACTGATCAGACATTTAGGCAAATCAAAGGTGTTCCACTAGGTTCTTACCATAAAGAAATCCAAGAGTGCTCAGAACATGAACAAGCTTTTAATTTGTGCCTGAGAAAACCTACCTTTCTGGGTTGCTCTTTAGGTCCACTCCTATATTTTGATGTAGTTCTTAGCAAAAGAATTAGAACTCCTTGAAGTCCACCTCTAGTAGGTCAAGGCAGTGGTCCAAGGATGAAGAACTTCCAAGCTCCAAGCTCCAAGCTGTAGGATTATCCCTCTAGCTCCGAAGTGCTCCATTGTGCAGGTCTCCAAGTTTCTTCAGCAAGTTGCTTTCAAGGAAGGGTAGAAGGGGACCTCTCAAGCTCCAAGATTACCTTGCCTCTATTCAGATTAAGGCAAATGGGATGCAGAGGGAAAGGCTCCAACTGACTTTAGGTACAAGAAGAAGGCATAAAGTTCGGCCAAGAAGGGCCATATGGCTTATTTAAGGTATTTAAGGGATCTTTTGTCCCATTTAGGACCCTTTTTTTTATTCCTACAGAAGGGACAAAAAGGGGACAAAAAGTCCAATCTGGCCATACATGTCCATACCTGAACTACCCTGCCATACCTAACATTGACTTGGTCTGCAAGAAGGACAGACAACCAAGATCTGTCATACTTTAGGCCATACCCTTGTCGTACTTATCCTTGACTTGTTTTGGAAAAAGGACAGACCCACCATGCCCAGGGACATGCCTTTCTATCAACTCCTAAAGTGATGTGCCTAAGGGGTCTTTTCTAAGTACAAATTATTCAATTCTTTCCCATTTTTAAGTCTCCAGGTAGTCCTATTATTATGGGAGGACAAGGCCCCCAACGATTTGGTGTTCAAGAGCCACATTGATTGCATGTACTTCATCATGCACATTTCCTTCTATTTTATGCGAAGTTTCACTTCGTCATATCCCAAGTTTAGCTTCTATTGACAACATTATATTTCGACCTATATGAAGTCTCACTTTATCATATCGGAAGTTTTACTTCGTCATATCTGAAGTTTAGCTTCTACTAACAATGTTTTCTTCTATTTTATACAAAGTTTCACTTCGTCATATCCAAAGTTCTACTTCAGCCGATAGAATTTTCTTCTGTTTTATACGAAGTTTCACTTTGTCGTATCCGAAGTTTAACTTCGGCCGATAACATTTTCTTCTATTTTATACTAAGTTTCACATCTTTATATTCGAAGTTCCACTTCGGCCGATAGAGTTTCCTTCTATTTTATACGATGTTTCACTTCGTCATATCTGAAGTTCTACTTCGGCCGATAATGTTTTCTTCTATTTTATACGAAGTTTTACTTCATCTTATATGAAGTTCCGCTATGGCTGACAACGTATATTTTGATATATATATGAAGTCTCACTTCGTCATATCTGAAGTTTCACTTCGCCATATCCGAAGTCTAGCTTCGAGTGACAACGTTATATTTCGACATATATGAAGTCTCACTTCGTCATAAATTCCACTTCATCATATCTGAAGTCCAACTTCGGCTAACAACGTTATATTTCATATATGAAGTTTCACTTCGTCATATCCGAAGACCAGCTTTGGCTGACAATGTTATATTTCAACATATACGAAGTCTCACTCCGTCATATCTGAAGTTCCACTTCGTCATATCCGAAGTCCAGCTTTGGCTGACAACGTTATATTTCGATGGATACGAAGTCTCCCTTCGTCATATCCAAAGTTCCACTTCGTCATATGTGAAGTCCAACTTCGAGTGACAACGTTATATTTCAACCTGTTAAAGGGCTGGTGAATTGTAACCTGCAGGGAGTACCAGTGTTACACATCTCAAAAGTTCCTTTAACGGGTTCTTTACTTTAATTATCCTGATTGATACCTTACTCCACCTTGCCCACTAATTTATCCCCATTTATTTGGGATTTAAAATAATCACAGTTGTTACACCCTCCCCCACTTAAAAGAATATGGTCCCCAAATTCATACGATCTAATATGTTGTGTTCATTGAAATGATCCTCAAATGTCCCCCATTTAAGATTTAGACTAGTAAGACATCCTTTCCATGGTAAGACATTTCTTGGAGGGGCATACGTACATGCATATATCCTTCGTCAAAATATTACTCAATTCCATAGAAGATTCTTCAAAAGTACCAAGATTTACATGTTTCTTCTAAACAAGATTACAACTCCAGAAATCAAAATGATTCTAACTGCTCAGGACCATTTAGTTCTTTGAGGATTCTTTTCCTTTCATTAGCGGGCAATCACAGATCCTGTGATCCACACCTCCACACCGTAGGCAAGCTTCACTATTCCTCCAACACTCCTCAATCTTATGTCCCATTCGTCCATAGTGGCAGCACTTCCCTTTAGGTACATGAGCCAATTGTTTACCCTTCTTCTTGGGCTTCTTCTTTTGGGGTCTGTTACTATTGTCGGTCTGCTTCTTTCGAGCTATGGGCTTGAAGTCCTTCTTAGTAGATCTCAAAGCATTCTCTAGGAGTTGGGAAGCTCGTCGCAATGCCTTGGTTATCTTTTGAACCGACCTCAGTCCATCCATAAGTGTTGTGGACTGCTCCTCAGTTGTCATTGGTTTAGGCCCCTTCAAAATAGCTTACCAAGAGTGTCAGTTTCTCTTTTGCTTCTTGCTTCTAGCTTAATTACAAATCTTATAAACATTTATCAAGGAAGGTTCTAAATCTAGTCCATGGCTCCTACCAAATCTCACCATTGCCTAGGATATCCTTCTTATATTAAAGGTAACCTACAACCTTTGGGTATTAAGGCCAGGTTTCTATCCTGGGATTTCAACACATACCTTATCCCATTTAGAGTTTATCCACTGGTTCCAGGGTGTTGATAAGAGTCCTATCTTGGTGCTAGACTTATAGAATTTCAAGCATCAAGAATTCTCTCAACACAGTTTTGTAGTTTAGGTTCCAGACTTAGGCTTTAGTATCTCTTAACACATCTAGCATTAGGTAAATCTAGAATAAAAGTTGAGGCTCTAATGATAAAGCTGTAGCTTAGAGAATATGCAACTCTGGTAATGCTTCTTTATAAAGGAAATGGTCAGGTCTAGACAAGGCTCCACCCACTCACTGGGTGCTATCAAGGGACATACGTAGAGAACCTATGTCCTTATGACAGAAATTTCCATAATTCAGGCTATAAGTTCGCTTGAGGGCTCTTAGTTGTCAGAATGAAGTTCCATTTAGTATCAAAGGCCAAAGCTCACTAAAACTTCTAACCATCCAAAGTTCAGGGATGAAACCTTGATGCTACTCCCCAATCCTAGAACCCAAGACTAATAATCTAACATCACTTCTTGTCTTACCTAGGATCCAATTAATAGAAGTTCTGATAATGCTCCTCAGTACAATCGAAGATCATGGCTGGTGTTCTAAGACCAATCCCAATCCAGTCCTAGAATCCAAGAGTTATAATTTAGATACTCCCATCTATCTAGCCAGGGATCAAGGCCAAAGAGGCCAATATTATGAGATCTCTCTAATCGAGCCTAATATCAAGAGCCAAAAATCTGGCATCTTCTTCAATCCAACCAGGGATGCTTTGACTTTACTTTTAATGCTTCCAGGGATGTCTATATTACCTCTAATGCACCCAGGGCACTGGGATGCTCTGATACCACCTTTGTCACGCCCCCAAAATTTGGGTATCATAATTGTAACGAAAATTCCAAAATCGTCAGAAATGAATTCCATCAACATAAACCTTAATCAAACATCTCAAGCCACAATAAGGTGTGGCACTCAAATCAATAACGATGAAAGGCCTAGCCTAACAATCCCAAACAATACATCTAGGGCCCACAAAAATTAAATTTTCTCCAAGAACAAAGTTCTCCTGAAACTAGTTTCACTTTTAAATTTAAAAAATTTGCACTCTCCATTGCAATAAAACTTGCCACAGTTAATCGCATAATCCCAACACATAAAAGACAACATGATGAATATATGATTCCAACATCCGTGATTCATACTTAGACAAATCATCAACTATTTCTTTTTTTCATTGAATGGTTTGTACAATCACGAATTTTCAAAAGAAAACACTCTTCACAGATCCGACCATAGGGGTTTTTAAGTATAATACATGATTCAATCATATAAAAAAATTCATAATTTAAAACTCCTGCAAGGTGCTTCCAAGCTCCTTCAAACAATGGGTCACCTACATGCTAATCATGCTCTAATTACCTGAAATGTTAATAGGTTAATGAGCAAACTATCCCAGTAGGAGTTATATCTCATGTTTTGGGCATAATATAAGTAATTACATTTTAACAATCTAAAATTCAAAGATAACAAGCAGGAGATCAAGGTAAACATAAAGCATGATCATAGAGGGCAAGAGTTGCTTTGCAGAGATTCAAGGCAAATCATGATATTTATCATGTCATGAGAACGGTACCAAAGTCAAGCTATGATCCAAATCAAGCATGTAACAAGAACAGGAAATTGACCATTTTCAAACGAGTCAACTTATCAAGTCAAGCATGAGAATCCAACATATCATATCAAATAAGCACATCTTGCTTCATCCATAACAAATAACAAAAGGCACTTTCCAATCTTGCATACATATAGATGCCAATTGCAACGACCCACTTCCACCCGGTACAGTTATACCAACCCACGTCGGATGAGAGCAAGCCGCTACAAAGAATACCCCAACAAGTAACAAATGAGCTGAGATGTACACAAATAGAATTAAATAAATGCAACAGAATTTAAATGAATCTCATTCCATCAACTTTTAAATCCACATACCACAGTCTGTATAGTTCAACAAGAGATAACATAAGTACAAAATGTTCCAATTACATAGCCGACTCCAAGTACATTTGAACAAAATTCAAATTTCCAATTGTAGCATTACATACTTATGAATATCAACTACAACTCTTCAATCAATTAGTCCAACCCCACTTCATTCCTGCTAGCTCCTCCACTGCTAATTCCTGAAATGATTAGCAAGAGTGAGTCTATGCAATAGACTCAGCAGTACTTAAGATTCAATACATACATGCTTTTAACAAATTAACACAATAGAATTTCATCAATTTAATCATACATGCTTGTGCTATAAACAAAATAGGTTCCCATGGGATTGTATTAAACAACTGTTCTAACACATGTAAAACTATAATCTAAACAAGATTTCTAATAACATGGGTCATTATCATAAGTATAAATACACATTCACATACCTTCACACTTACTCACATCATTGTAAAACTTCATAACTAGGTCATGGAAAACATATACAAGATAGGTTGCACTCCTAGCATGATTTCTAACTCACTTGGCATGCAATCATAACAATTTACTTCACATTTAGCTTGTTGATTTTATATAAAAGCTATGACATTCATATTACCCTTGCATAGGGATCACTTTTAACTATGCAACATAATACTAAACACATGTGCATCCAATCATACAAACCATGTGCATCCAATATTCAAATTCCATGAATATGAAAGCTATAATACTTTTTGGTACTAATAGTAACATCACTTTTAGCAATAAGTTATACATAAACACATACACATACACATTTGTACACATCAATAAACAATTTATCAATCAACACTATTGTCATTTACACTTATACTATTTTCCCATTACACATAACCACATGATGAACCTTGGCTTTCACATACATTCACTTTGTTCTATCACACAATACTCATACACATTTGCCATTAATTCCTCTTTCACATTCACACACTTCTTATCACTTCACTTTTGCACATAACATGTGCCACATTTACACATATCTCGCACATACCTTGTGCTATTGAACACATGTCCTTTTCACATCACACTTATGATTATTTTCACTTAATGCCAAGACACAGCCCAAACCACCATTAGATGTCACATAACACACACTTGGTACATTCGCTTACTTAATCACCGGCGCAGTGATAAGTCTTAGTCTCTGCAGAAACCGGGGAAAGAAGCCTTCCCACCATTACCAGTGGAACTTGTCCACCTCCAGGATTTTTACAAGACCCTTTGCCAGGGTGTACACTTTATCAAGACCCTTTCCTAGGGTGTAACACTTTGAGCTTTCCCGTAGGGGCACCACTACAGTACAGCTCCAAGCATCTAAGGTGGCAGTGTCTTATGGGCATATTTGGTTATCTTTATCACATTAACCGTTTTACACACTTATACCACTTGTTTTCCCATGTCTCATGCATACACACTCATGCAAAAATTCACACACACATAAGTCCTCATTCACTGATTTTAACTTCACTGTTGCAACTACCAAATACTCATAATACAGATATAACTATACCGAAATCTACTGAATCACATCAAATCACAATTAACACGCTCACATAGTCTTTTCTCATTAAAAATCCATAACGATACTTACTTGTTATCAAAACAACCTGAGATTTTAACCACAGACACATTTCAGGTTTATAATCACATACACAAATTTTCATATTTTTCTGAACCATATTACATTTACAGAAATAAAACATGAAATCTCATGCCGTTCATAATTTGATTTAACATGGAACATAACATGAACATCGGGTTTAACAGTTCACAGTCCTGAACCTAACATATTTGTCAACATAGAAATTTTCCTCGGATTTATTGCACAATACACAATTTACTGTAGATTTTACAATTCCTATGCATGTCTCCTATTTCCAAAACAGAATTTTCAGTAAATTCCACAGTCATGGAAAAATTCTCAAATTTTCAGGGCATGGACTGATACATATACACATGGTATAGAAAAATCTAGGGCATTAAATTCTCAGGAATTAGGTAGACAGTAGATGAACATGCATAATCCATCTTTTTCCAACATGTATTTCAATAATCCAAAAGAATTCCTGCCATCCACAGAAATGCAGAAATTTCCACACACGCACCACATTATCCATTTTACATAGCATATGGATTTACACTATATCCTCATGGTGAAAACATATCGAAAATAATCATCTATCAGGAAGAACAGCTCACTGTTCTATCCTGAAGAACTTGGCGGCAACCTCTGGCCGTTCAAGAGTTTTGACGGCACAATCGCTGGACGCCTATGGGAGACCTTGGCGTCAATGGCATTGATGCCAAGTTCCTGTCTGTGCAACAGCACAGACCGAACCCCAAATACTCAGTGAAAAGGAGGGTCCAGGACACGATTTAAAATCCATAAAATTACTGGGACCTAGGGAACATGTATGGGATTGAGATCTATGGGTTACTTGCCTCTGAATAAATCTCCAAACGGATCTAATGGCCAGAGAAGCTCTCCTTGGGTAGTGCCAAGAACCCTCCAAAACTCCTTGGCTCCGGGTTCTAGGGGTTGTAGGCCGCAGTCCAGCGCCGGGGGAGCCTCCTCCTACTATGGTCTTTCTCCTTGTCGTAGAAGATCCCAGGAAACGCCTCCAGTCGCCGGATCCAAGCCCTCCAAGGTCGGTCCTTCCTCTCTTTCTCTGTTAGGGTTTCCTTTCTAGTAAAGAGCCAAGAGAGCTCTCTAGGTTGCCAAAGGGGGTGTTTCATAAACTAGGGAACAAGAGGGGCTCGTGCAGGGCTGAAGGGACATGAAAGGGCCGGTGGGAAGACATCTCCCCAATCAGAAGTCTGGCCCAATGGGTGATCTCTGGCTCTGTTGCGCACAGAAAATTAGGGATATTGGCGTCCCATCATGGACGGCTACATTAGGGTTGGCGTCAGTCGATATGGACGCTGACATATTATGGGCGTCCTCCATGTTGACGCCAAGACATCCTTCTGCCAGAACTTAAAATCATGGACGCTGACATATAACGTCCTTCCATGTTGACGCCAAGACATCCTTCTGCCAGAACTTAACATGCAGAACTAAGCTTAATCCACACATATATACACATGAAACCTATGTAGCATAGTGTATACACCACTACACCATGTAACCATCCAATATTTACTATTAATCACACACATGCATACACAGGTACATCAAGATAATAACACGTACATGAATATCTTCATACGCATACAATGTTATATATATATATATATAGCATACGTACACGGATGTAACAACTACGTATATTATACACGAATAGATAGATACAATAACACGCACACCGGTAATTAGACTAAGCTTGCACAACATTACTTAAGTACTATAGGCATGGAATTCCTTAATATGTACTCTATGCACAATTTAGCTAATCGCTTATTCTCACCTAGTTATCACAGAATACATGCATGTTATTCGTGAGGAATATAGGATTTCCATATACACTACTAAATACACCTACCATACTTGCACTTTATGTATATTAAAATGTACAAGTACCATGTACACCTTAACTACACCATGCAAATGAACAACGTTTACAACTAAGTATACTCATGCATACCTAAGTATACCAAGGTGTTACATATGTAAAATTAAGTACACAATTATCACATGCATATGATAATCTACATACGCACCTACACATATGCACTTCATACATTCGCACACAATATTTATGAAATGGGCAATATAAGGTATACTTCAATATTTAGATGGTACTTGCATAATATTTGAATAGATACCTTATACACAAAATTGGCCAATTACTTATATTCACATATATAAACATACATCCTCGCATATACACATGCAAGATTTATATCTATAATGCATCATCTTCATGCATGCCATTTATGCAAAATAAGTAAAACACCAATACATAAAACAGAAGTGGGAAAAGAAATTCGGGGCCTTACAACCTCTCCCCTTAAAGAGATTTCGTCCTCGAAGATCGGATCACGACCCTTGATGACATCTTGCTGCCGCTTCTAGTCACTAAGACCGGTGCCTAAATCCTACCGATGGGCCATCTCGGGGAACGAACCTCTTCTTCTGATCGGACAGTCTTAATCCGAGGCTCTTGCTACCACACTTGAGACATCTTCCTAACTTCGTCCACATACTTCTCCGCCGTGGCGTTTGCCACAATGCACACATACAGGCTTTCGTCGCCGCCGCCGAAAACTACTGAGTGAAGGGTTGATTCTATTGGTGCCATAGATGGTTGTTGTCTTTCATGAGCTTCTTCATCTTCCTCTTTTGCCGCTGAAATGGTTATGGTAACATTTCTAATCTTGCTTTCTTCTCTGCCAAGTACAATTCCATTTCACTTTCTTGTTTGCATGCCGCGCTAAGAGCTACATCCATAGTTCCAAGATCAAACGCCGCCAGTCTGGCTCTCATTGACGGTCTAAGCCCCATACAAACTTCCTTACCTTGCGCCTCTCATCAACAACTATGTGGGGTGCATATCTAGACAACTCCGTAAATCTAGCCTCATACTCCATAACTGTCATCGATCCTGAGTCAAAGCTAAGAATTCCTGCTCCATTTTGTCCTGTATATGCTCAGGAACATACTTGGCCTGAAACATCTTTACGAAGTCTTCCCAAGTAACCTCTAGCTCCACTCCCTCAAACTGCGTGCGAAGAACGGAAGACCACCACACATCCGCTCGCTCCTGAAGCATATATGACGCCAGACTGATCTTGTCATCCTCTGCGCACCTGATGGCTCTGAATATCTTTTCGATTTCTCTGAGCCAACTTCTGCAACTAACGGCTCACTCTCCCCCTTAAAAGAGGGTGGAGCCATTCTCTTGAACCTCTCCATGACTGTCACACCTCCTAAACCACGGTCCTGTTGAGCTGGTGCTGGAACCTGAGCCTGAAACTGAGTTTGAAAAGCCGCTTGTGTTTGCGCTTGAGTTTGTATTGCTTGTACAATCCCTTGCATGACTGTACCATAATCAGCCAACGGTGGCGGGGGCGATCCTTGAGGTGCTGGTACTTCATGTTGCTCCCGTCAGTCCTACTTAATTCCTCATCCTGAATGGGCAGGCTCGAACGTCGAGTCCTTCCAGCCATTGCTACAAAATAAACACTAAATTAGACTCCATTTATCCTCATACTTAACATGTTATCATGTATTTATCTTACTACTTTTCTAGCACTATCTTAATTATTCCTTGGATCGGCTATCCACTACAAGGACTTAGATATGTGATTTAGTTGATGGCTATTGATGTATAATCTCAACCAAACCTATGATACCATCTCTGCAACGACCCACTCCACCCGGTACGGTTATACCAACCACGTCGGATGAGAGCAAGCCCCAACAAGTAACAAATGAGCTGAGATGTACACAAATAGAATTAAATAAATGCAACGTAATTTAAATGAATATCATTCCATCAACTTTTAAATCCACATACCACAGTCTGTATAGTTCAACAAGAGATAACATAAGTAAAATGTTCCAATTACATAGCCGACTCCAAGTACATTTGAACAAAATTCAATTTCCAATTGTAGCATTACATACTATGAAATATCAACTACAACTCTTCAATCACTTAGTCCAACCCCGCTTCAATTCCTGCTAGCTCCTCACTGCTAATTCCTGAAATGATTAGCAAGAGTGAGTCTATGCAATAGACTCAGCAAGTAACTTAAGATTCAATACATACATGCTTTTTACAAATTAACACAATAGAATTTCATCATTTAATCATACATGCTTGTGCTATAAACAAAATAGGTTCCCATGGGATTGTATTAAACAACTGTTCTAACACATGTAAAACTATAATCTAAACATGATTTCTAATAACATGGTGTCATTATCATAAGTATAAATACACAATCACATACCTTCACACTTACTCATATCATTGGTAAAACTCATAACTAAGTCATGGAAAACATATACAAGATAGGTTGCACTCCTAGCATGATTTCTAACTCACTTGGCATGCAATCATAACAATTTACTTCACATTTAGCTTGCTGATTTTATATAAAATCTATGACATTCATATTACCCTTGCATAGGGATCACTTTTAACTATACAACATGATACTAAACACATGTGCATCCATCATTCAAATTCCATGAATATGAAAGCATATACTTATATTTTGGTACTAATAGTAACATCACTTTTAGCAATAAGTTATACATAAACACATACACATACACATTTGTACACATCAATAAACAATTTATCAATCAACATATTGTTTCATTTACACTTATACTATTTTCCCATTACACATAACCACATGATGAACCTTGGCTTTCACATACATTCACTTTGTTCTATCACAAATACTCATACACATTTGCCATTAATTCCTCTTTCACATTCACACACTTCTTATCACTTCACTTTTGCACATAACATGTGCCACATTTACACACATCTCGCACATACCTTGTGCTATTGAACACATGTCACTTTTCACATCACACTTATGATTATTTTCACTTAATGCCAAGACACAGCCAAACCACCATTAGATGTCACATAACACACACTTGGTCACATTCACTTACTTAATCACCGGCGCAGTGATAAGTCTTAGTCTCTGCAGAAACCGGGGAAAGCCCTTCCCACCATTACCAGTGGAACTTGTCCACCTCCAGGATTTTTCAAGACCCTTTGCCAGGGTGTACACTTTATCAAGACCCTTTCCTAGGGTGTAACACTTTGAGCTTTCCCGTAGGGGCACCACTACAGTACAGCTCCAAGCATCTAAAGTGGCAATGTCTTATGGGCATATTTGGTTATCTTTATCACATTAACCGTTTTACACACTTATACCACTTGTTTTCCCATGTCTCATGCATACACACATCATGCAAAATTTACACACACATAAGTCCTCATTCACTGATTTTAACTTCACTGTTGAAACTACCAAATACTCATAATACAGATATAACTATACCGAAATCTACTGAATCACATCAAATCACAAAAACACGCTCACATAGTCGTTTTTCTCATTAAAAATCTACGATACTTACTATTATCAAAACAACCTGAGATTTTAACCACAGACACATTTCAGGTTTATAATCACATACACAAATTTTCATATTTTCTGAACCATATTACATTTACAGAAATTAAAACATGAAATCTCATGCCGTTCATAATTTGATTTAACATGGAACATAACATGAACATCGGGTTTAACAGTTCACAGTCCTGAACCTAACATATTTGTCAACACAGAAATTTTCCTCGGATTTATTGCACAATACACAATTTACTGTAGATTTTACAATTCCTATGCATGTCTCCTATTTCCAAAACACAGATTTTCAGTAAATTCCACAGTCATGGAAAAATTCTCAAATTTTCAGGGCATGGACTGATACATATACACATGGTATAGAAAAATCTAGGGCAATAAATTCTCAGGAATTAGGTAGACAGTAGATGAACATGCATAATCCATCTTTTTTCCAACATGTATTTCAATAATCCAAAAGAATCCTGCCATCCACAGAAAATGCAGAAATTTCCACACACACCACATTATCCATTTTACATAGCATATAGGATTTACACTATATCCTCATGGCGAAAACATATCGAAAATAATCATCTATCAGGAAGAATAGCTCACTGTTCTATCCTGAAGAACTTGGCGGCAACCTCTGGCCGTTCAAGTGTTTTGACGGCACGATCGCTGGACGCCTATGGGAGACCTTAGCGTCAATGGCATTGACGCCAAGTTCCTGTCTGTGCAACCAGCACAGACCGAACCCCAAATACTTAGTGAAAAGGAGGGTCCAGTACACGATTTAAAATCTATAAAAATTACTGGGACCTAGGGAACATGTATGGGATTGAGATCTATGGGTTACTTGCCTCTGAATAAATCTCCAAACGGATCTAATGGCCGGAGAAGCTCTCCTTGGGCAGTGCCAAGAAGCCTCCAAAACTCCTTGGCTCCGGGTTCTAGGGGTTGTAGCCGCAGTCCAGCGCCGGGGGAGCCTCCTCCTACGTATGGTCTTTCTCCTTGTCGTAGAAGATCACCAGGAAACGCCTCCAGTCGCCGGATCCAAGCCCTCCAGGTCGGTCCTTCTCTCTTTCTCTGTTAGGGTTTTCCTTTCTAGTAAAGAGCCAAGAGAGCTCTCTAGGTTGCCAAAGGGTGTGTTTCATAAACTAGGGAACAAGAGGGGCTGTGCAGGGCTGAAGGGACATGAAAGGGCCGGTGGGAAGACATCTCCCCAATCAGAAGTCTGGCCAATGGGGGATCTCTGCGCTCTGTTGCGCACAGAAAATTAGGGATATTGGCGTCCACATCCATGGACGGCTACATTAGGGTTGGCGTCAGTCGATATGGACGCTGACATATTATGGGCGTCCATCCATGTTGACGCCAAGACATCCTTCTGCCAGAACTTAAAATCATGCAGAACCCAGCTTAATCCACACATATATACACATGAAACCTATGTAGCATAGTGTATACACCACTACACCATGTAACCATCCATATTACTATTAATCACACACATGCATACACAGGTACATCAAGATAATAACACGTACATGAATATCTTCATACGCATACAATGTATATATATATATATAGCATACGTACACGGATGTAACATACTTACGTACGTATTATACACGAATAGATAGATACAATAACACGCACACCGGTAATTAGACTAAGCTTGCACAACATTACTTAAGTACTATAGGCATGGAATTCCTTAATATGTAATCTATGCACAATTTAGCTATCGCTTATTCTCACCTAGTTATCACAGAATACATGTATGTTATTCGTGAGGAATATAGGATTTCCATATACACTACTAATATACACCCCATACTTGCACTTTATATGTATATTAAAATGTACAAGTACCATGTACACCTTAACTACACCATGCAAATGAACAACGTTTACGACTAAGTATACTCATGCATACCTAAGTATACCAAGGTGTTACATATGTAAAATTAAGTACAATTATCACATGCATATGATAATCTACATACGCACCTACACATATGCACTTCATATATTCGCACACAATATTTATGAAATGGGCAATATAAGGTATACTTCAATATCTAGATGGTACTTGCATAATATTTAAATAGATACCTTATACACAAAATTGGCCAATACTTATATTCACATATATTAACATACATCCTCGCATATACACATGCAAGATTATATCTATAATATGCATCATCTTCATGCATGCCATTTATGCAAAAATAAGTAAACACCATATACATAAAACAGAAGTGAGAAAAGAAATTCGGGGCCTTACACCAATGCCAAGCACCACTCAAATTTGTTTGATCCATACTCCCCAGGTTATTAAGTACGTCAGGGTGCTCCGCCCCAACACTAGATCCAGCCCCATTGCGCAGGCATTTGATCAAGGATATCATCCCAATAGTAGTGCCAAACTTAAGAACATTATGTCCATTCAGAGTCAAGAAGGACAGAAGTGTAGGATTTCATAGAAGCCTATAACATAAGCTTAGATCAAGGAACTTCAAGAGTACAGATTGGCAATGATTCAAGTAGTCATGATGGATCAAATCATGCAAGCAAGATCAAGAGTGTTCCTATACATTTCTTTTGCTTTCAAATTTAAGGGCAAACAAATTTAATGGTGGAAATTTCAGTTGACTCACAAGGGATAGAAATCAAGACAAATTAGGAGTCATTAGGACAATGTTCGCATTCTTACCATTTTTAACATGTACAAAGTACTTAGGTTACTGTCATACTAGTTTCTCTTCTATAGGACAAGTCACAGTGGTCGGAAGTGCCAACCAAGTTTACAGTCAATGTAGATAAGAGGGAGCAGTCGAAGTGGCCAGAGGGGCCAGTCAAAGTTGCCATAAAGGGCCATTCAAACTTTGACAAGAGAGAGAACAGTCGAAGTGGCCAAAAGGGGCAGTTGAAGTTTAAGAAGAAAGAACAGTTGAAGTTGACAAGAGACTTAGATAAGGATTCAAACAAGGAGGTTGTTGGAACCAGCAATGATCAAACTTGAGGAATGCATTTCCAGTCTAAGGGTTCCAAAAATGCATGGGCCAATAGACAAATCAAATAGGTTCCTATTCTGGGAAAGGTCCAAAAACTCTAGGCATATTTCCTAGGAATAAGGGTCATGTTCCTAAAGAACAAACAAAAATAAGGTGAGTCTTGCATGGGGTGTGAGGTTCAGGAAACCCTCAACCCTTTATGATCAGACATTTAGGCAAATCAAAGGTGTTCCACTGGGTTCTTACCATAAAGAAATCCAAGAGTGCTCAGAACATGAACAAGCTTTTAAATTTGTGCCTGAGAAAACCTTCCTTTATGGGTTTCTCTTCAGGTCCACTCCTAAGTTTTGATGCAGTGCTTAGCGGAAGAAGAACTCCTTGAAGTCCAGCTCCAGCAGGTCGTGGTAGTGGTCCAAGTATGAAGAACTTCCAAGCTCTCCAAGCTTCAAGCTCCAAGCTACAGGATCATCCCTCCAGCTCCATAGTGCTCCATTGTGCAGGTCTCCAAGTTTCTTCAGCAGGTTGCTTTCAAGGAAGGGTAGAAGGGGAGCTCTCAAGCTCCAAGATTACATTGGCTCTATTAAAATTAAGGAAAATGGGGTACAAAGGGAAAGGCTTCAACTACCTTCGGGTACAAGAAGAAGGCATAAAGTTCAGCCAAGAAGGGCCATATGGCTTATTTAAGGGATCTTTGGTCTCATTTAGGATGCTTTTTTAATTCCTACAGAAGGGACAAAAAGGCGATAGAAAGTCCAATATGGCCATGCCCAAACCTTACCCTACCATACCTAACATTGACTCGGTCTGCAAGAAGGATAGACAACGAAGATCTGTCCTACATTAGGCCATACCCTTGTCGTATTTATCCTTGACTTGTTTTGGAAAAAGGACAGACCCACCATGCATGGGGCCATGCCTTTCTATCAACTCCTAAATTTATGTGCCTAAGGGGTTTTTTCCAAGTACAAAAATTGAATTCTTTCCCATTTTTAAGTCTCCAAGTAGTTCTGTTATGATATGAGGACAAGCCCCCATCGATTTGGTGTTCAAGAGCCACATTAATTGCATTTACTTTTGTAACACCCCAAAATTTTAATACAAAAATAATAACATGATATAAATTATTCGAAAATTTTTTATTTTCATGAAACACATAAATATTTACTAGAAACCTGATTATCTTTACTTTAAATATATTTCTACGTTAGCAAAGTGATTTCGATACTATCTTTAGATGTGCGCACTCCGACTGGGAGCCACCATAATTCGGTAACAGAATTGAAATCTGAAAACACCATAATTCTCAGAAAAATGTGCTGATTCTGGAAACATAAATATCATGAATCGTTGATGCACGAATATCAAGATTAAGTCGACACAACGATTTTCTAGGTAATTTTTGTTGGATGAAAAATTAATTCTAAAAATTAAACTAAATCATTATAATTTGTAAAACCTTTCATTAGCTTATGTTTGAATTTTCAATTTAATTAGATATCATTTGGATACAAAATATAAGGACAAAGGGGCTAGATGAATTATTCCCTATTTACGTAAACCATTTTTGGAGTATTTTTGCTTATGTAGTCTTGACTACGTAAGACTTTTACTCTTTGTGTAAATGGGTTACACGTCCCATGATACGTATTGGCAGTGAAAACTTCTTTGTAAACGTGGCTGTGCTGTAAAGATGAAGCTATTACGACGGCAAGTGTATGGCTATGTGCCATACATGCATAAACCTGGACATCTATATAAACTTCTCCTTAACCACTCTCGTGTGATGTTTACCCACATGTTCATCCTTCCCCAACTGCTACCGTTGCCTTTGTTGTAGCTACTGCTGCTACAACTATTGTTGCTACTACTGCTACGACTCCTGCAGTTGTTACTGCTGCTGCTGCCGGTTTCCTTGTTGAGGAGAAGAGGAGGATCTCCATTTCTCCTGAGTCATGTAGGTTCCTCCCTACAATTCCTCTTAGTTGGTTACTTCCATGCTTTGTAGGATTCCCTTCCTCTTGTCTCCTTCTCCTGTTAGAACCATAAGTTTAAGTGTCTACCATGATCTTACCTCGGCTTGTGTTCAGTAAAAACCATTAGGAATGTCTTTCTTATCCATTGTGATCATGTTTCTTTTAGTTAAGGCTCATGTCTATTGTTGATGTTCATATACACTTGACGTGAACTTTTTATTAGATGCAAGGAAGATTCTTTAAAGAAGTTAATATATATACAGAACCTTCCTAGCATATGTTTTCTTTCATACTATCTATAGTGTAAAGATTTTCTTCTTTTGTTCTATCCTTTTCCCCATAAAAATGTGTCAAGAATTGTATATAAGATCCACTAGATGTTGTTTGATTCTTCATTGAATAGTAGGAACTCTTAGAAGAGTCTCCTAAGTTGATGTTAAACCATTCCTGGAAGAATAACCTGCGGCTATCGACAGACAGAACCCATCTGTCGACAGGTACCTTGCTTCCAGAAACCAGAATTCCAGAACAACCAGTGGATGTCAACAGACAAAACCATCTCTCGATGGCTAAAGGCCAGGTTCTAGAATGCAGTTTGGTTGGACCATAGCTATCGACAGCCACTCTATGGCTGTCGATAACCACCAGTCTGTGACTTTAACAAGAACCATTCATTTCTCATCAGAGGTGACACACTTTTGTATTGTCCAAGCAAGTTGTTTTCCTCATTTCTTTGATTCTAAATTATTATACCACTAAGAGGATCATTTAGTCATCATCTACATCCAATTATGGATTGTTCTTGGACACTTCCAAGTATGATGTTCCTACAAGGCTACATCTTCCTAAAGTCATTAACATTGACTCCTAGAAACCCTACTTCCTATTATGATATTTGTTTTACTCCTGATGAGTGCCCAAGTACCATGTATGTATATTAGAAATGGAAATGGGATCGAGACTCTCATGGATTAATGCCAGTGCAAATGGGCAGATCCAGTCCCGGGAGGAGCACCCGAATTCGTTTATTCTGAGCAGAGCGATATGGATCTCTAGGTGTTTGGCATGACACCACTATATTTTTAATTGGTCGACATTTCCATGAATTATCTTGAGACATGAATGTTTATTGCTTGCTTGAGGAGTGGACAGGGCATCTCTACACATACCCTTTCTTTAATTTCTTTTGAACTATTGTTCATACACTCATGCTTTACTATTACACTGATGGTCACTATATGTCAATTCATTGGCATATCATTACATCCTTGTTACTGTTTGATAATCATGGTTCACTTTATCTACGATCTGATTTGTATCATTCTCTGTTACTTGTACTCAATACTTATTACATTCCTGTACCACAATTATCTTTGACTCATGTAAACTGTTATATTTGTTGATTTTGGACGATAAATCCTATTGGGCAAGATTGCTCATACCTACTTTTTCCAAGGTAATCTTCAGCTCTAGATGGCGGGACATCGGGATATGTGTGCTGAGAGAACAACCCTTGCGATGTCTACCTTTGAGTTGTAAATTGAGAATCATGTAATACCTAAAGAATGACAGTTAATTAATTTTTATTTAGTGAAGCTCCCGAGCAATTTCTGTTCGAAAAGCTCAAATTTTACTCTTGATTTGTTCTTCACTCACGTTACGACATTTATAGATATATTAAATGTCGGGACGTGACAACTTCACCATACACGTCTCCTTTTATTTTATATGAAGTTTCACTTCGTCATATCCGAAGTTTAGCTTCGGCTGAAAACGTTATATTTCAACCTATACGAAGTCTCACTTTGTCATATCTGAAGTTTCACTTCGTCATATCTGAAGTTTAGCTTCAGCTAACAACGTTTTCTTCTATTTTATACGAAGTTTCACTTCATCATATCCAAAGTTCTACTTCAGCCGATAACATTTTCTTTTATTTTATACGAAGTTTCACTTCGTCATATTCAAAGTTCCACTTCGGCCGATAGCATTTTCTACTGTTTTATACGAAGTTTCACTTTGTCATATCCGAAGTTCTACTTAAGCCGATAACATTTTCTTCTATTTTATACGAAGTTTCACTTCATCATATCCGAACTTCAGCTTCAGCTGACAGTGTTATATTTCAATATATACGAAGTCTCACTTCGTCGATCCAAAGTTCCACTTTATGATATCCGAAGTCTAGCTTCGGCTGACAACGTTATATTTTGACATATACAAAGTCTCACTCCATCATATCTAAAGTTCCTCTTCGTCATATCCGAAGTACAACTTCGGCTGACAACGTTATATTCCGACATATACAAAGTCTTCATCATATCCGAAGTTCCACTTCGTCATATCTGAAGTCCAGCTTCGGTTGACAACGTTATATTTCAACATATGTGAAATCTCACTTTGTCATATCCAAAGTTCCACTTCGTCATATCTAAAGTTTAGCTTCGATTGACAACACTATATTTCAACATATACGAAGTCTCACTTCGTCATATCCGAAGTTCCACTTCGTCAGATCCGAAGTCCAGCTTTGGATGACAACGTTATATTTCGACATATATGAAATATCACTCCATCTTATATGAAGTCCAACTTTGGCTGACAACATTATATTTTAACATATACGAAGTCTCACTTCGTCATATCCGAAGTCCAACTTCAGTTGACAATGTTATATTTTGATATATACAAAGTTTTACTTCGTCATATCCGAAGTTCCACTTCGTCATATCCAAAGTCTAGCTTCAGCTAACAACGTTATATTTTAATAGGTCGAAGGGCTGGTGAGTTGTCAATAGCAAGGAGTACCATTGTTATGCATCCCAAAACTTCCTTCATCGGGTTCTTTACTTTAATATCTTGATTGAGACCTTACTCCATCTGTCCACTAATTTATCCCCATTTATTTGGGATTTGAAAAAATTAGGGTCATTACAGACTTTGTCCTTGGGATTGAGATTTATTGACCTGTCGCCTTCAGAAGGCGACATAATGAATGTCACATTTTGTTTGAGAACATGCCCCCTTAACCGTTATGTTCTCGCTTTCCAACTGTTGTGCAATTTTTGTCGTTTACTATCAGAACAGTCATGCCACGTGTCTAGATGCATGCGATGTGAAGGCGACATGCTAGTTGTCGCATTCAATGTAGCACACACGCAAGGTGACACGTGTCAAGCTTGTCTGCCAGCTTTGACTGGCATTTTGGATCGTGACGAGGTGGCTGTCGAGTTCACTTCTACTTGTGATAATTGGGTCATCGTGATCTGAGGACCGAGGCCTATATAACCAAGGACTTGTTTCTCATCTCCCTTTTCCCTCCCTTTCTCCCCTTCCACCCGAGATCACCCCCTCTCACTCTCCTTCTTCCTCCTCTTGACTTTTTGGATTATAGGTGGGCTTCCCTTGCCTGTGGAGAGTCTTGATGTGGAGCTTGAAGTTATGAGGAGGTGGCCATCCACACGAGAAGACCCAAGGAGTTGATTCTTCTATTTGAGGTAGGGAAACTAATCCTTCCCCCTAGTTTTAGCATGCCTTAGGGACCCCCCCCCCCCCCACAACTTGTGTAAGCCTTATAATCTTCATTTTCATGCTTCTTCTGTGGTATGTGTGGGTGGGGCATGAGTGTGAAACCATACATGAGAGCCTGTTCTTGAGTGTATGCAGCAACCTAGATTTTTTCAAATAATAATAATAATAATGATGATGATAAATTAATTGGAAATCAAACAAAAAGGGATTAATTCAAACCATTAAATGAAAAGAAGTAACAGACTTTGTTAAAAGGACCCTCGAATAATTATGGGCAAAATAGGGATTTTTAAAAGATGAGTAATAAAATAATACCCAAAATTTGTATATTTAATTTTTCCTAAAAAGAAAGAGGGCTACTAAATTATTAAAGTAGTGAATATTGGTTGGAATTGGACTCCTAACCATACCCTAATTAGTTGGCCATGAAATTGCAACCCAACCTAACCCAAATAGGAGGTGGAAAGCTTGGAAGGTTGAGAGAAATTAGGAAATCTCGGAATTAAAGGGGAATTAGAGTCATAATAGGAAATGGAAACCAAGGGAGCTTAAAAACTTCCCAATCTCTCCATGGCCAGCCCTAATGCATTCCTTAGGGTGGTGGGCATGGAGAAGAGGCCAAGGAAAGGGGGAACTCATGGGAGGCTCAAGATTCAACCTTTGCTCTTCAACTTCTAAGCCCTAGGAGACAAAATGACTCAAACGTAGGCATTCTCACTGGCTAAACTCAATTAATTTCGTCTGTAGGTTGTTCCAAACATCAAGAACATAAGCCCTCTTCTTGTTCTATTTTTCGTCAAGCCAATCTTTTGTTCTTAATTTTTGAAGTGCTGCAACCCCCCTTGACCCCGAACCCTCATGTTAAATCTAGATCTCCATGTACTCTTGATCCCATGCTACGAAATTTTAACTGAAGATACTGATGGTTGTTAGGCATCGTTTCCCTTGAAATCCTCAATTTTCATCCAGTATCCTGCTTGAATTAATTCGTTTACCATCACCATGTACTACTCTATGTTCTTCGTGCTTGATCATGTCTAAAACCTATCAAGACCATGATTGTTTATAATTCCTAATTACTGTGTATACTCTCGCATGAGTTTGCAAGTGATTTTGAAAATTTTCATCAACTGTATATCGAGTTCTTAATTTTTGAATGACCCTGTATAAAAATATGGAAACTTGGACAGCAATCCAAGGCATGGTCCTTTTTCTGCTCTGACTCAGGTGTAGGACCTAAGAATGCGATGGCCCGATAGGCCGCGTTTTCAGGGCTAATCGCGACCAGTAACATGTCGTATTCTGAACGCGACAGGCACTGGCGTCGCGTTCTGGCTCCCTAACCTGACCGACTCGTCGCGACCATTGATTGACCCTGTCGCGTTCTGTACAGACTCTGTCGCGATCCTTACAGGGGTACGTCGCGTTCTGAACTTTTGCATGAAAACCCTGTACTTTGTTAATCTTGATGTTCTATAGTAACCACATACATTGTTAATGGTCTTAAACGTAGTAAACGAAGTTGTTAAAATTGGATATATAATTATTAATTAATAGTCATTCACTTGATCTTTTCATCTCTATGATTCTCTTTAACACATGCACATGCTTGAAACCATCTAATATGACTCAACTTGGCATGAAAATATCTCATAAAATATCTGGTAAATTACTTAGTGTTGTATATAAATTGCCCTATTTTAAATGGACTTGTCTTCGTTTCTCACGATGTTTGGATTACCCTTACTGACACTTCACTGTTCTACAATCCTCTAGAACATCGAGCACTTGTTTCTATATATACACTTTTCTCTTGACTTGGACAAACTCTCCGTCAGATATTCCTTCTGCCGGACTTGTGAATCCTTATTCAAGGCCTCCGTAAGTCTCCTCTGTCCATGGATTCCCACATGGTCGACGAGCTAGTTGTACCCTAACACCTACGATACCCTTAGGGATCAATAAGATCCAAAACGGCTTATAGAAGATCTCTCTTATCTTGAATCACGCCGGACCTCTAGACTTGTGCATAACAGGGCCAGTGGAAGGGTAGTGAATTCCACCTGACTGCCAACACCAATACACGTGTTGTGAAACTGTTACTATCACCCATTTACTTGACGTGACATGTACTATGACCTGTAGTTCTCATCTATACTCTACTCGCTCATCTATTCACACACTCTCTGCTATCTCGTCTATTCATATAGTACTCTCGTCTATTTCTTGGTACTCTCTATTGGCCATTTGACTGATTGTCTAAAGATAAACAATATAACTAATGCCTGGTAATATATAAAGGGCCCGGTCTAGTCCTGGGAGGTGCGCCCAAAAGTGCTATTTTTCCGCAGGAGTTAATTGACCAGAGTGTTTGGCATTACACTCAAGTGCTATCTATCTCGATTGTCTAAATGATAGTCAATGTGTTATACTATACTCGTTGTGCTATCTTTAACTATTTTGTGCAATTTGTGCTATGGTCATCCTGTTCTTTGTGCTATGCTCGACACTCGTGCTATATTTGGAAACTTATGCTATTTCAATCTCGTGCTATTATGCTATCTCTTGCGTTACTTGACTCTCACTCTCTATCATTAGTTACTCTGCTCTTTAATGCATTAATCATTTAAAGCATGCCTGATCATGAGGTTTAAGTCCTACTGTGCGTTATCGCTCACCCTACGTTATTTGGTTAAGTGTCTCACTCAGTGTGGCCGAGGATGGTACTTACACTCAAGAGGACGGGAATGACCAAGAGTGAAGTCAAGAGTACCCTGGCATCTTAGTATTATGTTAGAGTCTGAGTTTAGTCTTTTACTTTTATTCAATGTAATTGGGCCCTATAGAATGGCTCTGATATTAGTGCTTGTAATAGACGTTTGAGGAATTATTAATGAAATGCATTTGATTTAGTATTTATTCTTTGTCCAATGGTTTGATGTCTATTATACACTCTGTACCTGTTTACTTGCAACTACCTCACGTTCCGATATTCCGCATTGGGGCGTGACAGTTTTGTGGTATCAGAGCCTAGGTTGTTCTTAAGTATAGGATGATCTAGGTTGACCAGCCTCGACTAGAGCCAGTTACCCTTCCTATGTGAGATGTGGTTAGAACCATGGGTAACTAGTTAAAATAAACCCACACACACACAAATTAAATTCCATATCAATATCATAACAACAAGTTACTTTTGTAGGAACTTAAGCAACTAAGATGACTGCTAAATGTGCTCAGATGAGGGGCATGCAACAAACCATACAAGAACTCACTCGTGCGCTTTTGCAAGCTGCACAAGGTGGAGGGAATCGTGGCGGTGCAGGCGAGCTGCATCGTAACTTTAAGAGTTTGAACCCACCTAGGTTCAGTGGTTCCACGGATCCATATGAAGTTGAGCACTGGCTGAAGGAGACCGAAAGAATTTTCCATGTTATCCAACTTGTAGCTGGGGATAAGCTGCTACTAGCTACTTTCCAACTGGAAAAGGGCGCCCGTGCTTGGTGGGAGTCAGTGGAAGTGACCAGAGCTAATGGTCAATTTACTTGGGCTGAATTCATGGAGGCTTTGAACTCCAAGTACTTCTCGGAGCGCGTGCAAGAAAGGAAGGCCGCGGAATTTGCTGCTCTTAAATAGAGGAGCCTATATGTGGCTGAATATGAAGCATAATTTTCAAGACTGCCCTGATATGCTGACCATCTAGTAAATACGGAGAAAATGAAGACTAGGCATTTACTCATGGCCTTAAGCCTCAGTACATTATGCAACTGGCCCCTCTCGATATCCAGACCTATGCCGAGATGGTGAAGAAAGCTCAACTATTGGAAGATGCTACGGACTTCACCGATTGTATGAAGGGGAAGTTCATGAAGAAAGAACTGACACCTAGCATGACATCTGCCAAGCCAAACATCAGCAAGAAGCATCCTTTCAGCATCACTGAAGGATCTAGCCAGGAAAAGAAACCCAAAGTCTTCGTTCCCAATACTCCAGCAAAAAGTAACTACAAGCATTGTGGCAAGCCAGGTCACACAGCTAACGAATGCTGGAGGAAGGTTGGCGCATCTCTGCGCTATGGAAGCCGCGAGCACCGTATCCCCGAGTGCCTGCTACTGAAAGAGAATGAGAGTCACATAGTGCACCTAAGAAACAGGGAAGATTGCAAGCCCTGCCTGATGAATAGCCCGCGGAGGAAGGTGGCATGGTAGAAGGTACCCTACAAGTCTTCTCTCTATCAGCATTTATTTATTTGATACTGGAGCAACCCATTCAATTATATCTCAAATTTTGTTGATACCTTGGATGCTAAACCTATATCTATGGGGTGTGAATTCTCTGTCACTACACCACTGGGGGAGAAAGAGAAATTGAACAAATACTTTCCATCTGCCGATGTAATGATAGGAGAACATAACCTAAAAGCCGGCTTGGTGTGTATGCCCATGGACGGCTATGATGTGATTTTGGGAGCCGACTGGTTGTCCACTTATGGGGCAAGTGTCGACTGTAAGAAAGGGAGAGTTACATTTAGTGATATCCCTAAGTTGTCATTCACTGGAATTAGACATAAGTGACGGATGTCTCTAGTCTCTGCCATAAATGCCCATAATATGATAAAGAAAGGTTGCTTTGCTTTCCTTACGGCCGTTATAGTTGAAAAGAAGGGTTCTAAGATAGAAGATATACACATAGTCGAGGACTACCCGATATATTCTCGAAGATCTGCAAGGGATTCCTCCAGAACGTGATGCCAACTTTTCTATTGAGTTAACCCTGGAGCTGCACCAGTATCGCGTCAACTGTACCGGATGTCAACTGCCGAATTAATGGAACTAAAGGCACAACTGATGGAGCTGTTAGAGAAGGGTTCATCAGGCCAAGTACTTCCCCATGGGAGCACCTGTGCTGTTCGTCCAAAAAGAAGGATGGATCTATGAGGCTATGCATAGACTATCGACAACTTAATCAGCTACCTATCAAGAGTAAGTACCCATTGCCTCGGGTCGATGAACTTTTTGACCAGATATCGGGAACTCAATATTTCTCCAAGATTGACCTCTGATCTGGCTATCACCAAATGAGGATCAAGGATGACGACAACTTCAAAACGGCTTCAGGAGCAGGTATGGACACTATGAATTCATTGTAATGCCTTTTGGTCTGACCAATGCTCCTGCAGCCTTTATGCAACTCATGAACGACATCTACCGACCCTATCTTAATAAGTTTGTGGTTGTCTTCATTGATGACATCCTCATATACTCCAAGACCAAAGATGAACATGAAGAACACCTGAGGATAGCACTTCAACTCTTGCGAGAAAACAAATTATATGCAAAGTTGAGCAAGTGCGAATTCTGGATTGAAGAAGTGTCCTTCTTCGGCCATGTTATATCAAAGGATGGCATCTCTATTGATCCCTCCAAAGTCAAAGCCGTACTCAATTGGGAGAGACCAACCAACGTCACAGAAATTAGAAGCTTCATGGGACTGGCTAGTTACTACAGGCGGTTCATCAAGGACTTCTCCAAGATCGCCGTTCCTCTCACGCATCTTACACGAAAGGAGAATCCCTACTCCTGGAGTAAAGAGTGTGGGAAGAGTTTTCAATCTCTCAAAGAATGTTTGACCTCCGCCCCTGTTCTCGCTCTTCCAATAGAGGGAGAAGGTTTTTCTGTCTATACCGATGCCTCAGGAATTGGGCTTGGTTGTGTATTGATGCAGAAGGAGAAAGTTATTGCTTATTCTTCCAGACAACTGAAGACGCATGAAGTCAACTACCCTGCGCATGATCTAGAGTTGGATGCCGTGGTCTTCGCCTTGATAATCTAGAGACACTATTTATGTTGAGCAATTCACAGTCTATTCAAACCATAAAATTCTAAAGTACTTATTCTCACAAAAAGAACTTAACATGAGGCAGAGAAGGTGGCTTGAATACCTGAAAGAATTTGATTTCAACATCCAGTACCATCCAAGCAAGAGAAATGTTGTGGCTAATGCTCTTAGTAGGAAGCCGATGGCATCTATATTGAGTCTAGTTCTTGGCGAGATGCAACTACTAGAACAATTTGCAAGATTAGACTTGAACATTGAACATAGGGATGATCAAGTCATTGTTGCCAATATCAAGATTCAATCTGATATGCTAGAAGAGATCAAAGCGCAACAGGACAGTGATCGATTCTTGGTTCGTATCAAGGAAACCTTAGCTGAAAGACTTGATTTTTCTATTACCGAGGATGGAAGGCTGGTATTCCAAGGAAGGACATGTGTTCCAGACAATGAAGAATTGAAGAGAAGTTAATGGACGAAGCTCACTAGATGAAGTATACTATTTATCCTAGAGGTACCAAAATGTATCAGGACATGAAAAGAACGTTTTGGTGGTCGAGTATGAAGAGAGAGGTTGCCGAGAATGCCGCTCATTGCCTTACTTACCAACAGGTAAAGGCAGAATACATGCGCTCTGCTGGCGTTCTTAGACCATTAGTGGGAAAGCATTGGCATGGACTTCATCATGGGTTTACCCAAGACTCGTGGTGGACTCGATGCCATATGGGTCATTGTTGACCGATTAACCAAGTCCGCACAGTTCCTACCTAGAAAGAGTAAGTGGTCTGTAGAGGTACTAGCTGCATTATATGTCAAAGAGATCATGCGACTTCATGGAGTTCCATCATCCATTGTCTCGGATCGAGATCCGAGGTTCACATCTCATTTTTTGATGGGACTGTAGACTGCACTTGGTACTAAGCTCAATTTTAGTACTGCTTTTCACCCTCTGACTAATGGGTAGACTGAGAGAACCAACCAGATAGTTGAAGATATGTTAAGAGCCTGCACCATAGATTTCCAAGGCTACTAGAATGAGCATTTATCTTTGATTGAGTTCACCTATAACAATAGCTATAAAGTGAGTATTAAAATGACACCATTCGAAGCACTTTATGGTAGAAACTGTAGATCTCTTGCATGTTGGAATGAAGTCAGAGAACAGCAATGGCTAGGCCCAGACACGGTACAAAATACTACCAGGGATATACAAGTGATTCGAGATCGGCTCAAGATTGCTCACTCCTGACAGAAGAGCTATGTTGACAAGAGGAGGCAAGATTTAGAATTTCAAGTAGTTGACTATGTACTCCTAAAGGTATCACCTACCTGTGACATTCAAAGATTTGGTGTAAAAGGAAAGCTCAGTCCTAGACTCATTAGCCCTTTTGAAGTGGTGAGGTTGCTTACCGGCTGGCGTTGCCACCGAATTTGGCATGTGTACACGATGTGTTCCATGTCTCTATGCTTAGAAAATATGTATACGATCCTTCGCACATCATTCTCTATGAGAAGTTGGTGCTGAACAAGGACAAGACTTATGAAGAGAAGCCAGCCTAGACACTAGAACGAAAAGTGCAGCAACTGAGGAACCATCCCATTCATGTGGTTGTTTTCGATAAGACATTCTCTCCATTATGGTCATTTGATTTTGGAGACCAAATTCTTTTAAGAGGGGGAGGATGTAGCAACCTGAATTTTTCAAAATAATAATAATAATGATAAATAAATTAGAAAATCAAACAAAAAGGCAATTAATTCAAACCCATTAAACGAAAAGAAGTAACGGCTTTGTTAAATGACCCTCCAATAATTATTGGGCAAAAATAGGGATTTTTAAAAGATGAATAATAAAATAATATCCAAAATTCATATATTTAATATTGCCTAAAAAGAAAGGGGGCTATTAAATCATTAAAATAGTGAATATGGGTTGGAATTGGACTCCTAACTCTACCCTAATTAGTTGGCCACGAAATTGCAACCCAACCTAACCCAAATAGGAGGTGGAAAGCTTGGAAGGTTGAGAGAAATTAGGAAATCTCGGAATTAAAGGGGAATTAGAGTCATAATAGGAAATGGAAACCAAGGGAGCTTAAATACTTCCCAATCTCTCCATGGTCGGCCCTAATGTGTTCCTGAGGGTTGCTGGGCGTGGAGAAGAGGCCAAGGAAAGGGGGAACTTGTGGGGAGAAGTCTTGCTCAAGATTCAACCTTTGCTCTTCGAGTTCTAAGCCCTAGGAGACAAAACGACTCAAAGGTAGGCATTCTCACCGGCTGAACTCAAATAATTTTGTTTGTAGAGTGTTCCAAACATCAGGAACATAAGCCCTCTTGTTGTTCTATTTTTCGTTGGACCAATCTTTTGTTCTTCATTTTTGAAGTTCTGTAACCCCCCTTGACCCCGAACCCTCATGTTAAATCTAGATCTCCATGTACTATTGATCCCATGCTACGAAATTTTAACTGGAGATACTGATGGTTGTTAGGCATCGTTTTCCCTTGAAATCCCCAATTTTCATGCAGTATCCTGCTTGAATTAATTTGTTTACCGTCACCGTGTACTACTATATGTTCTTCGTTTTTGATCATGTATAAAACCTATCAAAACCATGATTGTTTACAATTCCTAATTACTATGTATACTCTCGCATGTCTAGATTAGTTTGCAAGTGATTTCGTAATTTTTCATCAACTGTACATCGAGTTCTTAATTTTTGAACGACCCTGTATAAAAATATGGAAACTTGGACCACAATCCAAGGCATGATCATTTTTCTGCTCTGACTCAGGTGTAGGACCTAAGAACGCGACGGCCCTATAGGTCGCGTTATCAGGGCTGATCGTGACCAGTACCTGTCGCATTCTGAACGCGACAGGCAATGACGTCACGTTCTGGCTCCCTAACCTGACCGACCCGTCGCGACCATGATTGACCCTATCGCGTTCTGTATAGACTCTATCGCGATCCTTACAGGGGTACGTCGTGTTCTGAACTTTTGAATGAAAACCCTGTACTTTGTTAATCTGATGTTCTACAGTAACCACATACATTGTTAATGGTCTTAAACGTAGTAAACGAAGTTGTTAAACTTGGATATATTATTATTAATTAATAGTCGCTCACTTGATCTTTTCATCTCCATGATTCTCTTTAACACATACACATGCTTGAAACCATCCAATATGACTCAACTTGGCATGAAAATATCTCATAAAATATCTTGTAAATTACTTAAGTGTTGTATATAAATTGTCCTATTTTAAATGGACTTGTCTTCGTTTCTCGCGATGTTTAGGAATACCGTTACCAACGCTGCACTATTCTACAATTCCTTTGGAACGTCGAACACTTGTTTCTATATATACACTTTTCTCTTGACTTGGACAAACTCTCTGTCGGATATTCCTTCTGCCGGACTAGTGAATCCTTGTTCAAGGCCTCCGTAGGTCTCTTCTGTCCATGGATTCCTACATAGTCGACGAGCTGGTTGTACCCTAAGACCTACGATACCCTTAGGGATCAGTAAGATCCAAAACGGCTTATAGAAGAACTCTCTTATCTTGAATCACGTCGGACCTCTGGACTTGTGCATAACAGGGCCAGTGGAAGGGTAGTGAATTCCACCTGACTGCCAACACCAATACGCGTGTTGTGAAACTATTACTATCGCCCATTTACTTGACGTGACATGTACTATGACCTGTAGTTCTCATCTATACTCTAATCGCTCATCTATTCACAGAGTCTCTACTATCTCGTCTATTCATCTAATACCCTCGTCCATTTCTTGGTAGTCTCTATTGGCTATTTGACTGATTGTCTAACGATATACAATATAACTAATGCCTAGCAATATATAAAGGGTCTGGTCTGGTCCTGGGAGGTGCACCAAAAAGTGCTATTTGCCCGTGGGAGTTAATTGATCAGAGTGTTTGGCATTACACTCAAGTGCTATCTATCTTGAATATCTAAATGACAATCAAAGTTCTATACTATACTCGTTGTGCTATCTTGAACTATTTTGTGCTATTTATGCTATGACCATCCTGTTCTTTGTGCTATGCTCGACACTCGTGCTATATTTGGAAACTTGTGTTATTTAAATCTCGTGCTATTATGCTATCTCTTACGTTACTTGACTCTTGCTCTCTATCATTAATTACTCTGCTCTTTAATACATTAATCGTTTAAAGCATGCCTGATCATGAGGTTTAAGTCCTACTGGGCGTTATTACTCACCCTGCGTTATTTGGTTATATGTTCTCAAGTGAGGCCGAGGATGATACTTACACTCAAGAGGACGGGAATGACCAAGACTGAAGTCAAGAGTACCCTGGCATCTTAGTATTATGTTAGAGTCTGAGTTTAGTCTTTTAATTTTATTCAATGTAATTGGGCCCTATAGAATGGTTCTGATATTAGTGGTTGTAATAGACATTTGAGGAATTATTAATGAAATGCATTTGATTTAGTATTTATTCTTTGTCTAATGGTTTCATATCTATTAAACGCTCTGTACCCATTTACTTGGGACTGCCTAACGTTCCGATATTCCATGTTGGGGCGTGACAGTGTAGGTAGCTTCTTTGCCATGCATGTGGTGCATTAAGATAGTTTGGGCTCCCTTCAAGTTGTTTTATCAATTTCCATGATCCCCTCCCCCAGACCTTGGCTTTTTTGATGTTTTTGGGCGGTGTTTTGAGGGCTCGATCATGGCGACTTGTCCTCAAACTATGAACATGACACTTTGGTTGTCGCATTCTTGTCACGGCACCTCCCATGTCACCTTTCTCCTTATCACCCCAATCATACTGTCACCTTCATATAGCGAAAGTATGGATGTCGCCTCCTACTCATGAACGTGTCGGGCTGGGTGTAGCCTTCAAGTAGTGACCAACCATGCATCACCTTCTCTCAAGTAACGACAGTAAGATTATCGCCATCTCAGCCAGAGAAAAGGGCATTCTATTTGAAGTCAAGCTTCTGCCATGTTTTGAATCTTATGGACTTTCTCTAGCACCTGAGGCATATGTGCTATTCCTAGCACGGTACTACACTAGTCAGTTCGTCTAGTGCTCGGCACATAAGGGCTTGTCCCATTGTTTTGGGTTGTTACCACTTCTCGGGACCCCCAACCTCGTGAGCTTGTAGAGGGAGTACTCTAGGCTATGAGCATGCTCGAGTTCAAGTCTCTGAGCTTAGTTGAAAACAATGTGTAGACAGCGACATTGAGTCATTTGTATAGCTCTTGTAGTTGGTCAGGGATGCCAAAAAGTCCAGGTTGTTCTTCCGATGCAGGCCAGTCAGTCATTTTCCTGTTGGCTCACTCTATGTAGTACTAGAACCACCTAGAGGTGTCAGGTGTGGGACCGTAGTCCGACCAAACTATAGTTGTCATTGTGGTTCTTTGGCTCCACGGCCTCACTCTAATGAGAGGACGGTAGGTCCAGACATGTGGCCGAGAGTAAGATGCGGGTGGCGCTTCTAATCGGCTGTATAGCACCGTGAAAATTTCAGTAATTGAAAATTATGGATAAATGAAAAATATGACCATTTACTAATCTAAAATTAGTTAAATACGTACGCATCATTATCGCATGTGTAAAAACGTATCTAAAAATTTCGTAAAAATCATACTTAGACTTTAAATAAAGAAAAATCTTTTGGACCAAGTTTAAGAATTATTGTGACTTTTTATCGTAATTAAGAAATAAGTCAGAAATCCATTATTATATGTACATAAAGGAGTTAAACATCAAAATAAAAATTATGTGTGGACTTCAAACAATGGGTATTAAAGTCCTAATGAGAGAAACAGGCCAAGAGATGTCTCTTGGGCCATGAATAAATTCAAGATAGGAAAATAACACAAAATTTAGAAATCTTAACTAAAGGAGAATAATGTGTTACGTTCTGACACAATCCACACATATTGGACTCCAAATAATGACCAATTCATGGATACAACCTAGAATATATTTTCTAATACATTTCCATCACAAATTGGGAGAGAAATCTCCAAAGGATGAAAGGAATAGCCTAAACTCGTACCTTGAGTTTCCTAATCCAAAGAGGACTCCTAAGACACACCCCTCTATAAATAAACCCCCTCTCTTCCATGGGATGACCTCTAGGGTTGCTGGAGGCATTTCTGAAGGTTATGGAGACTAGGAATCCTTAGGTGGAGGCTTGTGCAAGAAGAACTTGTGCTCTTCTTCAACTCGGACCTACAAACAAGGCTTGTCTTTTTCACCATCAAAGGTTAGTAAAACCTTGACCAAACCTAGCAAACCATATATCCCTAGAAATCCGTTCGAGTCTAGTTTCATATGATACTATTTTGCCTAATTTTTACTCAGTAGTTTGTGAGTATTAGGCATTCCTCTCCAATCTATTGATCTAGGGTTTTCTGGGAGGACGACTTGTTCTTATTGCTCAAAGGTAGGTATTCTCTGAGCCAAACTCTAATTAAACTCATGCATGCTTGCATACATATGTTTATATCATATTTATATTATTTTTCCCAATTTATGTCTTGTTGTGTCATTGAAATAAATCTTGTATCATCTTAGTAGTCATTCTGCCTTATGAAACCCTTGTACTATCTTACAAGTCTTCTACCTCTTGTCCGAGTCTTGTTCAGATTGAACACTCAACATGAATAATGTTCCCCGTTGAGTCTACTTTCAAACAATATAGAAATCTCTCTGTTTCATTGTATGTGTAGAGAGCAGAGACTGAAACATCTATACGTCAGTTTTCAATGGTCTGTCCCACAGAGTCAAGTTGACCAAGTAAACGTGATTGGTTTTCTAATTCCTCATTATAGTAGTTAGCTTAGTGAGATAGCATTCCAATAAACTTTGTTTTGTAATTGTTATGCTATATATTGTGAGTTATAAGCCCTGGAAGTGCCCTATGTCACCCCAGTCTATGTAGGAGTCAAACTAGGCATGTTTGGCAACCCAGAACACATGTCCAGAAGGCGACAGGTCGACCTGTCGTGTTCAAAATGTGACAAGTAGCCTATCGTAACCCTCACTCTGCACAGTGTCTGCTTAACTGGCCATAACTTTTTCTATAGACCTCGGATTGACAAGTCATTTTCTTTGTAGGGTTTCTTGTTCAAAGGGATTGAATATGGTATATTCATGTGTGAGATTTGAACAAGAAATAAGTGAGTTATGACCTGAGGAAGTGAAGGGATGGGACTACATTTTCTTTCTAAGGGGCATACGTCTTCATTCCCATAGTTTTGCATCGTTTCTTCGCATGTGTGAGTTTGATCTATTTTAGGAAGGTTATAGAAGGTCTTTTCATGCATTAATTCAACCCATGATTAAATTTTAAATATTTTAACAAGATTCTAATTGATCTAAAGTGATTGATCATGCTCTCTACTTGCCGATTGCTCTCTCTTTCTTGCCTTGTTATCAAACTTGTTAAAATAAACACATAACAACTTGCTAAAATTGGTCATACATGATTTTATTCATGATTTAGCACTTTTGTTACTTCCCTAATGCGAGGTGTCAAAAATTAGATTTAAGAAAGTACTCACATATGCACATAAGCAATTCTCACGCGCGACTTACGCATACACTCTTGCACGATAGGAAACCTCTTTCTGGCTCGAACGAACTCTCCGTTGGATATTCCTTCTACGAGACTAGTGACTACTTGACCAAGGGCTCTGTAAGTCTCCTGTTACCATAGATTTCCATATGACTGACGAGCAGGTTGTACCATGAAGTGCCCAAAAGTTAGTGTGCACCTCTCTCTCATCTTGACTTTCTTGAAGGGCTCGAGTGTAACCCATGAAACCAAGTTGTTAATTAAAGATAGAATATATGTAAATGCGCCATTATACTGCCAGATTGAACTCTTGGCTCGATATTGCAAAAGTACCCTTGTACTCTATATCATTATTGACATGACACTTTCGATAATCATTACTATTGGCAAGATAGTCTTGAACTCTCTTGACCAGTATATCCTTGTTGACATACCTTCTTGTGATACATTCTTGAAGTACATTAATGATATCAAAGTCATGGACTCAAAAACACTTTCTCGTTACCCATAGTCGATGAGTTCAATCGGGTACATGCCAGTGTTGTGCAATACAAACCTGACTGTGGGCCTATATGTAATATCCGGTACATTCGGATCGTGGTTTATCGGGTTTTGGAGGCCAATGTATGGCCCATTAGTAGACCATGTGGGTCTACGTAATTTTTTACAGGTTTGTGGTGTAGGTGGGAGGCTAGAGGGTTGGGCATCTTAGCCCAAACAGGCCTCTATCGTGTTCATTAAGAACGCGGCGTTACAAGACATCACGATTCTCATTAGAACGCATCCACCTACATCGACGCCATTTGGCACCGCCGCTACATGAGTGGCGCCGCATGCGCGTCGCGTGGCGCATGCAGGGACGTCGGGGTTTAAAAGCATCACCGATGTCAGATGCGTTTCTAAACATGGCGAGAAGACACGACACGATTTAAATCCTATGTGTTTTGGGCTTCTGCACAGCGCCGAATAGTGCACTGGCACTGCTCAGCTAGGAGGAGCTTTGTTGTGGCTTTGAAGGGAGATTTGGGTGATTCTTGGCTATTTGGAGTCTTTTTGGCGTGATTCCGGCGTAAGGAGGTGCTTCGGAGCGCGGGGAACGTCAGGATATCGTCGGATTTGCGTTTCACTTGCAAGTGGGGCAACTTTGCCCTATTTTCTCTTCCATGGATTGTATGGGTTAGGGTTTATAGATTTTGATGTGGAAATCATGTATGGAGGGTAGAGTTCATGCATAGGGTTTCATTTATGTGTTTATTTCCCTGCTAAAACAGCTTGTATGGTCCATTAGTGTGATTTCCGGAATAGGGTTGGGTCTTGGTTCTGTCACCTGAAAGGCGACGGAACCAGACATCACGATTCAGTTTGTAAGGTGACGGGTCAGCCCATTGCGATTTAGGTCAAATAGCGACCTCTGTGTTGGACGCATTTCAGAATGTGGCCACCCGAGCTCTTGGGTTCCTTGGCCATTCTACCCAGTTTCTGTCCTACATTGCTTGGGCAGTGTTGGCTATGCAATGTAGGGACAGTATGGGTCATGTCTATTTATACTGTGGTTGTTAACGAGTGGTTTTGCATGGAAATGTGTGCGTAAAAAGTTGGGTTATAATGCCTTCCGAGGTTACCTCTCCAGACGTGTCCCCAGCACCGGGTGCTCGGGGTTTGTCCTGGTACAGTGAGTACTGTCGAGGTTTGATTCGTCTTCCGGGACACTCTTACTCCTGAGTTTGAGTTGTACGTCCGGTTGAGGGAAAGACGACATTGGGCAGCGACACGTGTTTATTGGTGTGCAGTCGCTTGTAGCGTGCTCGTGGTTGGGGGACGGACACCGGTAGACATACTCGTCCCCAGCTAATCCTGTTGCCAGTACCTCACTTTAGGGTTCTCGGCTGGAGTCCCTAAAGGTGTCAGGCTTGGGCCTGCAACTGTGTAGCCGGCAGGTGTGGTGTTAGTTGTCTCCAGAGTTCTTGTCTTGTTGAGGAGAGCGGTAGCTGGACCTTTCGTCCGTGGCTGCGAGACTGAGAGGTGGACTTATGTTGTTTGTATGAGTTTGTGGCTGGTGTCACAAACCAGTTCTCATGACTCGTGTGCGGCGTGCCCTACTGTAGCTTGTACATGTGTTGTGGTTTCCCGTTTACTTACTTGCAATTGTAGTATCATGCGTAGGTATTATACATTTAAATGCTTTACAGCTTTGCTTACTATAACTGTTGTACATTGTGTTTATCGGCTTTGGCGGAGTTACCCTACTGAGCCAGTGACTTGTCAGGCTCACCCCTTCTTCTTCCAGATGAAGGATAGCAGGAGGGTTCTTGTAATGCCCCTCTTGGACCCAGTACAGTTGTTCCAACTCACTTTGAATCTAATAGAGGTATTACAGTGGAAAATATCCAACAATAATCAGTTCAGATTGAGATATACATAAATGACAATTTAAATTCCAACAACTTGCAACGGAATATGGAACTAAATTTCTTCTAATCAACATTGTATCCAAATATCAAGTCTAAAGCATAAAAGAAGAATTACAATAGTCCAAAGCTATAACAGTTTATAAGTCCAAATACATAATGCTTAAAGTACAACTTATTCTCACATACATAGTCTCTCTCAACACACATACAATGAAAAGAACTACGCCTCCATGTCCTCACGCTCCGAGTCAGAGTGTACTAACTCCTGAGTGTCCTCAGTCTCTCCTGAAATGTTAATCATGTGTGAGTCTACTAGGCCCAGCAAGTAACAAGGAAAAACAGTTCAAGATTTATCATATACTAAATTTTAAAACATGGCAGCATATTTCCTTTCTTATCCTTGATACCATATAACTCTTCCTATCATCATGCTCTAATTCATTTGGCATTCACTCTTTACATGGCTTGGTTATTTATCATGAAGAATAAAACAATTCCATGTAACATGTGGCTTACATCTCATAATAAAACAAATGATTTAAACATTTTCATGTGGCATGGCATATAGTTAAAGTCTTATAAGATGTGTTCAATGCCATGTAGCATGTAATCCATATCATGTAACATGTAGTTCATATCTTGTAGCATGTAGTCAAATAACAGGTAACATGTAGTTCATTTATCATATAGCATGTAGTTCATTTGTCATGTAGCATGTAGATATTTATCATGTAGCATGTAGATCATATATGTAAGAGTAGTTGCCAAGACATAGCCGCACTATTAATAGAGATCATGTAGAGAAATCATTCACTTACCACCTAGGCAAAACAGTGATAAAGTCTTGGTTATTGCGCAATACCGGGGAAAGTCCTTCCCATCTTAACCAGTAGAACATGTCTACCTCCAGGATTTCAATCCGTTGCCCACGGATTCATGTAGTTAATTCATGTAGGTGAACCATTACCATAGGGGCATTCCATTGTGTAGTTCCATGTAGGCATCTCTATAATAGCAATGTCTTATTGGCCATATTATTTTAGAAGTATAATATACATGTTTTCATGCAATTATGAAATTACTTCATGCAATTCATAAATTCGTGCATAACTAGCTAAACTAAAATGCAAGATTGCATAATACATTATCTCTCTTCTAAAGTCATTATTCTACTGTATAACAGTAAACTAAGATGACACTACCTATACTGATTTATCATTCATGCTCTTTTCTCCATTAGTTGATTTCCATGCACATTCTTTCCATTTAGAAAATCATAACAGTGTGTACAGTGCTAAAAAAATTCCGAAATTTGGGCATAAATTCAAATTCTAATCATGCTTCACACATGTAAATTTTCATAATTTTCTGAGTTCTGTATAATTTCTCATAATTAAATGTCATAAACTTGAACTATTTAACATGGTACAACAGTAAAAGGATCATGCAATTTACTATATAAAAACTGAGCACAATGGGTCTGAAATTTCATCCAACAGCTGTATGAATCCCAGTTAAATCATCACAACATGGATCAGCTTGTAACCATTTCATTTTCTATTTAATTAAACAAAGAAAATGCTTTAGAATTTTACACAAAATTTATACATCATTACCATGATTTTCCTGCTATGTAGCAGTAACAATAATATACGACAGAGTCTAACCGAACACCCTACTCATGCATAAATTACAAAATATCCACATAAATCAGTATCTTGGTAGAAAATAGTACTGATGAACTTAACGGCAAGGTATGTTGTCGTTTACCCAGGTTAATGTCAACATACCATGTTGTTAATATCAGTTGACGAGGGCACATAGCACCATTAATATGTATATAGGCATCCAAAAGCTTGACGTTTAGATGAATTAAACGACGGTCGATGTGGATGTTTAGTTCATCATACCAGAAAACACAAAAATCGCACATGAAATGTCAGAACTTTAGCCCCTTCCCACATTTTACTTCATGGGTTTAAAATCTGTAAAAACGGTAAATCTAAAGAATGTAGCATCCTAAACCGTTCCTCTATGCTACTTGCCTCTAACCCTCCTTCTGGAGTCACGGGAAAAGATTTAAAGATGCCCGCCTTCGTCACAAGGCAACCCTCTTCCAACGTCTTCAATCACTTGATTCGACCTCCAGAACTGCAACCACGCCTGGAGAGCCTTCTGTTCACAATCCTTGTAGTTCTGCCTTGGTCCAACTTGCTTCAGATCGCACGAACCATGCACTGCAACCCTTCCTTCGGCCCTCCTTTCTCTCCTCCAAGACAATGCAAAAACCCTTCCCTAAAGGCTAGATCGAGGTCTTATAAGGACTCCTACAGACCATCTAAGCCTCAATCTTGACCCTTGAACCAAAAACACCTCGATCTTCCCATTAAATGCATTAGAAACGACCGACATTTTCTCCCCGGAACAGTAACAACAAAAACTGGCAAGTCAGGTTAACGTCAACCCCTGTTGTCGTCGACCATGCAGTAGACGTCCATCGATCATGTCGGCAACTTAATTACCCGAAAAACCAAATATTCAAGAAAATTATAGACAGCACAATCCCCTGTCGTTAACAGACAGTAGACGGCAATCGATCATGCCGCTAACTGTAGTCAAGGTTAGTAGATATTGACGTCAAGTTCATCAAAGTTACAGTATACTGTTAAATGCAGAAAACACATACATAATTGCATTCATTCAGTCAAGCAAAAAACTAGGGCACTACACCCTCTCCCCCTTAAAATAATCTTCGTCCTCAAAGATTGAGTTAGAATACTTAACGAACAACGATATATATTGCTTCTTCATCATCTCTTCAAGTTCCCATATTGCTTCTTCACGTGAGAAATCTTCCATAAAACTTTCACGAAAGCAATGGTCTTCGATCTCAACTCTTGCACCGTCCGATCCAGTATCTCTACAGGCTGCTCTGCATAGGATAAATCTAGCTGAAACTATATCGGTTTGTGGCTAATCACATGTGCTGGATCTCGAACATACCTTCTCAACATAGATACATGAAAAACCAGGTGTACTCCTGCCAAGGATGGTGGCAAAGCTAGCTGGTATGCCACATTCCCCATCTTCCTCAATACCTCAAAGGGTCCAATGAATCTTGGATTCAACTTACCTCTCTTCCCAAATCTCACTACACCCTTGGTTGGTGAAACCTTGAGAAATACATGATCTCCCACCTCAAAAGCCAAGTCCTTCCTCCTCGAATCCGCATAACTCTTTTGACGATCTTGTGCTACCTTCAATCTCTGCATAATCAACAGGATTTTCGCCGATGTTTCCTTCACCACTTCCGGCCCAACCAAATGTCGATCTCCTGCTTCTTCCCAACACAATGGGGATCTACAAGGTCTCCCATACAATGACTTAAATGGCGCCATACCTATACTCGAGTGGAAACTATTGTTGTAAGCAAACTCCACAAGAGCTTGATGGCGTTCCCAATCTCCTCTCCAATCAAGAACACAAGCCCTAAGCATATCCTCCAACGTCTGTATAGCCCTCTCAGACTGTCCATCTGTTTGTGGATGAAACTCCGAACTCAACTTCAATTGACTGCCAAAAGCTTGCTGCAAACTCTGCCAAAATGTAGATGTAAATCTCGGATCACGATCTGAGATAATCAACTTCGGAATACCATGCAACTTCACAATACTATCAATGTATAGCCTAGCCAAACTCTCTATGGATTGCTTCTTCTTCATAGTAAGAAAATGAGCACTCTTCGAGAATCTATCAATAACTACCCATATAGAGTCATTCCCCTAGCTTTTTTTTCTTTTAAGGTAAAAGAGCACCAGGACAACAGGCCAGCTAAGTGCGCTATCTCCTAGCAGAAGATAGTGTTCTCACTCCCCTGGCTGTACCCGGCCCTCAAAAATTTTATAAATAACTCAAAGATACAGATACACGGAACTGCGGGGCATACCCCTGAAAAAACTAAGAACTAGACTAACCTAATTGTAGCAACTTGGATTTTTTTGAAAAATAAAAATTTAATAATATAAAAAGAAATCTAATTAAATTTTATTAGAAAATCAAATAAAAGAAATTAAATTACATAGGAAATTAATGGAAAGGGAATTTACTAAAACCCATTAAAAGAAAAGAAGTGGTGGGTTTTATTAAATGGACCCATTGGAATTTAGTGGGCCAAAATTGGATTTATAAAAAGGAGAATAATGGGAAATTACCCTAAATTCGTAACTAAAATATTACTAAAATAAAAATAGGGTATTTAATGTATTAAAATAAGTAGTTTGAGTTGGATTTGGAATCCTAACCTTACCCCAATTGCTTGGCCACGAAATCCCCTCTCTCTCAACCCAATTAGGAGATCTCTTGCTTAAAAAGGGGAGAGGAAAATAGGAAAGTCGAAATTAAATGGGAATTAGACTTAAACTAGGAAATGAAATTAGGGGGAGCTTAAATACTTCTCTAAAACTATCATGGCCGGCCCTAGCTCGTGCCAAGAGGTTGTTGGACTAGAAGGAGAAGCCAAGAGGAGGAGAAATCGTGGAGAGGAAGATCTATCAAAGCTTCTTCCCGAGTTCTTCATCTTCAAACCTTAGAAGAGGAAAAACGTGAAAGGTAGGCATTCTCATGAGAAAAAATCCTAAAATTTTGTCTGTAGGTTGTTCCAATCATATGGAATGCCTTCTGATTTTGTATTTTTCCATCAATACAATCTTTTGTTCTTGAATTTCGATGTTCTGTAGTTTACATGACCCCGAGCTCTCTTCATAATTCTTATTCTCCATGTACACTTGATATCTTGCCACAACAATTATACTAGAGATATTGACGGCTGTTAGGGATCTTTTGCCCCTAAAAGCCTTAATTTACATCAACTCTATCTTGCGAATAAATTCTTGCATCCCCACTATTCGCAGTTTATTATCTTTCATGTTTAACTTGATTGAGACCTGTCAAAAACATATCAGTTTTCGAATTCCTATTCAATGTAAGTTCTCACTCATGTTTAGATCAACCTGCAAATTGTTTCATGATTTTTCGTTGCTTGTACAATTAGTTCTATATTTTGAATCCCTCTGTGTCAAGAAGGCAACTCTTAGACTGCAATCCAAGACATGTCTGACCCCCTGTCGGACTCAGGCGCAGGCCCTGTGAACGCGACGGCTCGATAGGTTGCGTTCCGAGGCCTTATCATGATAGCATTAACCGTCGCGTTCTGAACGCGATGGACACTGCCGTCGCGATCTGTGTGCCTGTCCTGACCGACCTGTCGCGACTTGTATAATACCCCGTCGCGATCTCAGTTGACCCTGTCGCGACCCTCATTAGGGTGCGTCGTGATCCAACTTTTTTGCAGGAAAACCCATCCTTCTGCGAGTCTTGTTGTTCTTCAGCTATTCCCATATCTTGTTAACTGCTTTAGATACTGAAAAAATTGATCTTGTAAGTATTGGTTATATTTTAACTAATAAAAGTCAATCACTTGACCTATCATATCTATGATTTCATGACACTTACACACACTCTGAATCATCCAATTATGGCTTAATTTGGCATGAAATTATTTAATATGGATGGTAATTTATGTGACTAAATTGCCATTATTAATAAGATTTGTCTTCGTTTCTCGCGATGTTTTGGAACACCGATACCGAAACTCCACTGTCCTAGAATTTCTCTAGAACGTCGAGCACTTGTTTCAATACAATCTCTTGACTTGGACAAACTCTCCATCAGATATTTCTTTTGTCGGACTAGTTAGTCTTTATTCAAGGCCTCCGTAAGTCTCCTCTGTCCATGGATTCCAACATGGTCGACGAGCAGGTTGTACCCTAACACCTATGATACCCTTTAGGGATCAATATGATCCAAATGGCTGTTAGAAGTTCGCTATTATCTTGAATCATGCCGGACCTCTGTACCTGTGTATAATATGGCCAGCGGAAAGGTAGTGAGTTCCACCTGACTGCCAACACCACGTGCGCGTGTTGTGCAACTGTTACTATCGCCTATTTACTCGACGTGTTATGTACAATGTCCACTAGCTATCATCTATGCTCTACTCGCTTATCTATTCACGTTCGCCCTACTATCTCATCTATTCATCTAGTACTCTCATCTTTTCTTGGTACTCTATATTGGCCATTGACTGATTGTCTAAAGATAAACAATGTAAGCAATGCCTGGCAGTATATAAAGGGCCCGATCTAGTCCTGAGATGTGCGCCCGAAAGTGCTAGTGCCAATGGGAGTTAAATGATTAGAGTGTTTGGCATTACACTCGAGTGCTATCTATCTCGACTATCTACATGACAATCAAAAAGTTCTATATTCTCTCGTTGTCTATTGATAAAAAGTGCTATACTATACTCGTTGTGCTATTGCTATACTTTGTGCTATTGTGTTATGGCCATCTTGTTATTTCTGCTATACTCAACGTTTGTGCTATATTTGGAAACCTGTGCTATTTCGCCCACGTGCTATCATGTTATCTCTCACTTTACTTGACTCTCTAGCTCTATCATTAGTTACTCTGCCTTTTAATACATTAATCATTTAAAGCCTACTTGACTATTGAGATTTAAGTCCTACTGGGTGTTATCGCTCACCCTACGTTATTTGTCATTATGTTCTCAGGTGAGACCGAGGATGAACTATACACTCAAGAAGACGGGAACGACAAGGAGTGATGTCATGAGTACCCTAGCGTCTTAGTTATATGTTGGAGTCTTAGTTAGTCTTTTACTTTTATTCAATGTAATTGGGCCCTATAGAATTGGCTCCGATATTAGTGGTTGTAACTAAACATTTGGAAAGTTATTAATGAAAGGTATTTGCTTTAGTATTATTCATTGTGCAATGGTTTGATGTCTAGTACTTGCTCTGCACCTGTTTACTTGCAACTGCCTCGTGTTCTGATATTCCGCGTCGGGGCGTGACACTAATAGAAGGAAGACCAATTTTATCTAACATAATTGGGCCTTTACAAATAGATGGAAGGGATGAATAGGTAAACACTGAACTATCTCCTGTCTCACAGGCAAACGAGGCAAGGGCGTCCGCCACCCTGTTTGTCTCCCGATAGGCATGAACAACTCTAATGTTTATCTTGTGAAAAGAGGACCTAGCAATTTTCCACCACCATGAGCACTTCCACGAAGGGCACTTATCTGTATAAAAGGACTGAACCAACACAAGAGAATCTGAATTGACAGAAGATATATGAAGGCCACGATGCTCCGCCAACCTCAAACCATCACAAAGAGCGCGAACCTCAGCAATCATGCTATTACCTTGGCCATAAAAGAACGTAAAGCTGAGATGAACATCCCCATTCAAATCTTGAATACACCCACCACCTTTTCAAGGGATAGGATTACCTTTGCAAGCACCATCCACATACAAACTGAAACCATACTGAGGAGGAATCCACCTAATAATCTTTGGCACTTTATCCAAACATCTTAAGAATACCAAGGCTGTTTAAAGAGCAATCCTTTTTAAAGATCATCCCTTGGATTGCCACATTAGTAGCATATATGATGTCAGAAATAATGCTCCTCACTGATTTAGATGTAGAATCAAAGCGTTTGGCACATCTGAATTTCCAAATCTCCCACAACATGAGGAGCACAATGTAGGTGAGGATAAAACCCAGTGCACTATGGCAGTTGGACTCAGACATAATCTTCCAAAATGTAGATGTAATATGAGGACCCATAACTTGAGCATGGAAAAGGGGACTTGCCCAGCGCCAAAGTGCAGCAGCTAACTCCCCTTTAAGGAAGAGGTGATCCAGATCTTCGACTGAAGGACTCGTGCAGCACAAACATAAGGAAGCAAGTTGCACTCCATAATAAGAAAGTTGATCATCAATAGGTACTACACGGTGCAAGATCCTCCATCCAATCATAGAAGCCCTGGGATTAAAAGCATGATGCCAGAATTTACTCAGGGTAGGGCGATGAATCTCGTGTGGCCTAATAGCCTGGTAGGCAGAGCTGGTAGAAAATATGTCATTAGCATTACAAGTCCAAACACATGAATCAGGAGTATCAGACATGTTAATACTCTCCATCACCCATCTAATCATAGCATGGCTTTTGAGAGGATGTTCTGGATTGACCGCCACATCTTTGACACAAGTAAAAGGATGTGGAGAAAGAGTAGGAAGGAAAGAAATGAGCGGAGCACTGCCAATCCACTTGTACCTCAGTATATCAATATCTTTGCCATCTCCCATAACCCATCTGCTATTCTGCATAATGAGATTATAGGCCGCATCAAAGACTTCTTTAGAAATACTAGAAGGAAACACCCTGGATACCTCAGGGAACTAAGATTTGACAAATCTGCTTCTGGCAAATCTGGGCCATAGCGACTGACCATGCATAGCGTTCCAGATGAGCTTAGCCATAAGAGAAATTTGTACATGCCACATGCTTCTAACCCCCAGTCCACCTTCCTGCTTCGGCTTGGACATCTGATCCCAAGAGATCCAATGTCTACGCCTTTGCTCATCCGCCCCGTTTCAAGAAAAGGAGGCACAAGAATGTTCAATAAACTGCATCACCGACTGAGGCAAGCAAGAAGTAGAAGCAACATAGATAGGTATAGAGCAAAGCACATAATTGATGAGGATAACCCGACCATCTTGAGAAAGCATTTTAGACTTCCAGGAGGCCAAAGAATTGTTCAATTTATCAAGGATATGCTTGTAGTGAGATACTAAAGTGCGACCAAAATAAGGGGAACACTCAGGTATGATAACACTCCCTCCTGTCTACTAAAACCAGTTAGCGCTTTAATGCGAATCCCGTTGGTAGCAGGGGCCTTAGGAGAAATGATGAAACAACTTTTAGAAGCATTGACCCTCTGCCCGGAGGAGTCCTCATTCCCTCTAGCTGATTTAGGCAATCCAGTCACAAAGTCCATAGTTATTTGCTGCCATTTCCACTAAGGAATATCCAGTTTCTGCATCAAGCCTGAAGGTCGCTAACGTTCTGCCTTTACCTGCTGACATATTAAACATTTATCTACAACATCCGCCACATCCTGTTTCATGTCGAACCACAAAAAAGAACGCTTCAGATCCCTATACATCTTCCCACTGCCTGGGTGAATAGAAAATTGCGACCTATGTGCTTCCTCCAGAATCTCCTTTCACAGATCCACATCGTTAGGGACACATACTCAATGATTCAAACGAATCACACCATCTTCATCTCTAACTATGCTAGATTTCCCAACCAACTCGTATAATAGTGGGTCATCTTTTTGCAAAGCAAGAACCCTGTCATGCACAGAAGATCTAATGGTCAACTGAGCTAAGAACATGCTGCACAATTATGGCTCTAGAATGGCCAATGATCTTGTTGCATCTTCCAACATCTTCTAGTCTTGCCGCATCATTTGCCTCTTCCTGCTTAATGCATCTGCCACCACATTGGCTTTCCCTGGGTGGTAAGTAAGCTCAAAATCATAGTCTTTTAGAAATTCAATCCATCTCTGCTACCTCAAATTGAACTCTTTCTAGGAGAACAGATATTTAAGACTTTTGTGGTCAGAGAAAAGTTCAAATCTCACTCCATACAAATAGTGCCTCCAGATTTTCAAAGCAAAGACCACTACCGCTGGCTCCAAATCATGAGTGGGATAATTACGCTCATGCTCCTTAAGTTGCCTAGAAGCATATGCAACCACTCTTCCCCCCTGCATTAGAACACAACCAAGCCCACTCTTCGAACCATCCGTGTAAATAGAAAAAGGTTCCACACCATTTGGCAACAAAAGCACTGGCGCTGTAGTCAATCGAGTCGTCAACTCCTGGAAACTTCTTTCACAAGCTTCGGTTCACTCGAACTTAACTCCCTTCCTCGTCAGTCTTGTCAAGGTAGCCGCAATAGAAGAGAATCCCTCAATGAATCTTCTATAGTAACTAGCTAAGCCAAGGAAACTCCTGATATCGGCAAATGATCTGTGTGTCTCCCAATAAAGGACAACTTCCACCTTTGCCGGGTCCACAGAAACACCATCTCCAAAAATAACATGCCCCAAGAAGTGAACCTCCTTCATCTAGAAATTGCACTTACTGAATTTAGCATACAGTTTGTGCACTATCAAAACATCAAGTACAATCTTCAAATGCTCCCTATGAGTCTCCTCATCAGGTGAGTAGATCAGCACATCATCAATAAAAACCACAACAAAAGAGTCAAGATATTGCCGAAAAAACCCTATTCATCAAGTCCATGAAAACCGCTGGAGCATTCGTCAACCCAAATGGTAGGCCTAGGAATTCATAGTGGCCATATCTCATCCTAAAAGCCATTTTAGAGGAATCATCCGACTTGATTTAGAGTTGATGATAGCCAGAATGAAGATCAATATTAGTAAACACAGAAGCTCCACGCAACTGGTAAAACAAGTCATCAATACGAGGCAAAGGATACTTGTTCTTAATAGTCACCTGATTAAGCTTGCTATAGTCAATGCACAGTCTCATTGAGCTGTCCTTCTTCTTCACAAAAGGTACAGGTGCTCCCCAAGGTAATACACTTGGCCGAATAAAACCCTTGTCTAGCAATTCCTGCAGTTGCTTCCGCAATTCCGCCAATTCCACTGGTGCTATACGGTAAGGAGCAACAGATATAGGTGCAGTACCAGGTACTAACTCAATACCAAACTCAATATCCCTTGCAGGGGGCAAACCAGACAAGTCCTCGGGAAAAACATCAGTGAAATCTTGGACAATCTCTATATCTTCCACGGCCAAAGCCTTCTTCGAATCTTCAGATATCACCACGCTAGCAAGAAAACCACTACAACCGTTGATCAACATTCGGGTTGCCTTCATGGCTGAAAACACAAACTTACCCGTCATGTTCTTGGGTAAAGGATGGAAAAACTCATCTTCACCAGGAATCCAGAAAATAATGATCTTCTTCCTACAATCCATAAGGGCATAATGCTCCTTGACCCAGTCTAAGCCAAAATAGTATCGTAGTCCTTCATCTTCAACAGATAAAAGCTACCAGGCAAATCTCGCTCTTCTATACTCACATGAAGAGAAGAAAAACACTGCCCAGTTAACATAGTTCCGGCTGGAGTATGAACAGATAACGGAACCTCCAATACCTCAGGAACCAAATCACTCTCCTTCATCAAGACCTTAGCAAACTTCTCGGAGATAAAGCTATGCATAGCACCAGTATCAAATAAAACACGAGAATGCATACCCATAATCAAAACTGTACCATCCTTGATGTGCTCTGCCAACTCAGCCTCATCTCTCGCCAAAGAAAACACTCAAGCCTAAGCCCTCGGTCTCCCTGCTGCTCTCGATGCTGGTCTATCTGTTGCTGGTGCTGTTGTCGATGCAGACTGCTATGCCATCTTCGGACAATCAGGGATCTTGTGGTTCTTGTCACCAAACCTCAAGCATCTACCAAAAGTCGCCCAACAAACATCTCCTCCTTGACGCTTTCCACACTGAGAACACAAAGGCTTCTCTGCAACTATGCCACTGCTCATAGTTGGTGCAGCCACTCTCGCTGGTACCACTACCCTGGGCAGAAACACTGGGGTCTTCTTCTTCTTGTCCTACCACTGAAACACTGATACAGGCCTCTTCAAAGAAGCCCTCTTCTCCTCCAGATATACCTCCATCTCGGCTTCCTACATGCATGCTGCTAACAATGCCTCCTCCATAAACCGATGCCCGAATGCCACTACTCTAGACCTCAAGGACGGCTTCAACCCCATGATAAATTTCTTCACTTTCCTCCGCTCATCAGCTACTATGTGAGGTGCATACTTTGACAGCTCTGCGAATCTAGCCTCATACTCTAGTACACTGATTGACCCTTGGGTCATTGTCAAGAACTCCTGCTCCATGCGATCTTGCACATGCTCTATAATATACTTCGCCCTAAACAAGCGAACAAACTCGGTCCATGCAACCTCAACAGCTCCATCCCCGAACTGTGTGCGTAGTACTGACGACCACCACACATCGGCACGCTCCTGCAAAAGAAGGTAGGTAATCTAAAGGTGTACAAGGAACAACACACAAAACACTTCTAGAATTTTCATTACCTGCAGCATATAGGTGGCTAATGTCACTCGCTCCTCTTCCGCGCATCTTATAGCACAAAAGATCTTCTCCGTCTCCCGCAGCCAACTCTCCGCCATGATTGGATCACTCTCCCCCTTAAAGAAAGGTGGGGTCATATGCCTGAATCACTCCATCATCGAGACACCTCCAAGGCCTGCCTCGTGAGCAGGTGCCTGCGCCTAGATCCACGTCGAGTTCTTAGTTGGATTCTTCAATTCGACAACTTGGTAACACTTCCTAAGTACCAACCTGAGCCTGCACTTGCGCTTGCAAAGCAGCTGCCATCTGTGCCTGAGTCTGCATCGCGTACACAAGTCCTTGCATCAATGCTCCATAGTCCACAAGTGGTGGTGGGGGTGGTAAAGGTACGCCTATCTGATCTGGCGCCTGCTGAGCTGGATCCTGCGAACCTCCTGCTGACTCATCACCTCGGACCGAGCCTGCTCCTCTACGACCACGGGTAGCCATAGTCTGGAAAACAAGCATTTATTATAACAACCTATTATTCTACATAAATCTTGGACTAATTCTTTATGCAGACTTAAGGATATGAACACAGTGTTGATATTTCATTTATGTACATGCTCGACTTGGAACACTCTGATACAAATCTCTATAACGCCCCTCTTGGACCCAGTACAGTTGTTCCAACTCACATTGGACCCAATAGAGGTATTATAGTGGAAAATATCCAACAATAATCGGTTCAAATTGAGATATACATAAATGACAATTTAAATTCGAACAAGTTGCAACAGAATGTGGAACTAAATTTCTTTCAATCAACATTGTATCCAAATATCAAGTGTAAAGCATAAAAGAAAAATTACAATAGTCCAAAGCTATAAAAGTTCATAAGTCCGAATACATAATGCTCAAAGTACAACTTATTCTCACATACATAGTCTCTCTCAACACACACACACAAAAAAGAACTACGCTTCCACGTCCTCATGCTTCGAGTCAGAATGTACTAACTCCTGAGTATCCTCAGTCTCTCCTGAAATGTTAATCATGTGTGAGTCTACTAGACCCAACAAGCAACAAGAACGATAGTTCAAGATTTATCATATACTAAATTTTAAAACATGGTAGCATATTTCCTTTCTTATCCTTGATACCATATAACTCTTCCTATCATCATGCTCTAATTCATTTGGCCATCACTCTTTACATGGCATGGTTATTTATCATGAAGAATAAAACAATTCCATGTAACATGTGGCTTACATCTAATAATAAAACAAATGATTTAAACATTTTCATGTGGCATGGCATATAGTTAAAGTCTTATAAGATATGTTCAATGTCATGTAGCATGTAATCTAATTCAAGTAGCATGTAATCCATATCATGTAACATGTAGTTCATATCTTGTAGCATGTAGTCAAAGAACAGGTAACATGTAGTTCATTTATCATGTAGCATGTAGTTCATTTGTCATGTAGCATGTAGATGATTTATCATGTAGCATGTAGATCATATATGTAAGAGTAGTTGCCAAGACATAGCCCCACTATTAATAGAGATCATGTAGAGAAATCATTCACTTATCACCTAGGCAAAATAGTGATAAAGTCTTGGTTATTGCGCAATACGAGGGAAAGTCCTTCCCACCTTAACTAGTAGAACATGTCTACCTCCAGGATTTCAATTCGTTGCCCACAGATTCATGTGGTCAATTCATGTAGGTGAACCATTACCATAGGGGGATTCTATGGTGTAGTTCCATGTAGGTATCTCTATAATAGCAATGTCTTATTGGCCATATTATTTCAGATGTATAATATACATGTTTTTATGCATTATGAAATTACTTCATGCAATTCATAAATTCATGCATAACTAGCTAAACTAAAATGCAAGATTACATAATACATTATCTCTCTTCTGAAGTCATTATTCTACTATATAACAGGAACCTAACATGACACTACCTATACTGATTTCATCATGGTTTATCATTCATACTCTTTTCTCCATTAGTTGATTTCTATGCACATTCTTTCCATTCATAAAATCATAATAGTGTGTACAGTGCTCATAAAATTCCAAAATTTTGGCATAAATTCAAATTATAATCATGCTTCACTCATGTAAATTTTCATAATTTTTTGAATTCTGTATAATTTCTCATAATTAATTCTCATAAACTTCAACTATTTAACATGGCACAATAGTGAAAGAATCATGCAATTTACTGTGTGAAAATTGAGCACAATTGGTCTGAAATTTCATCCAACAACAGTATGAATCCCAGTTAAAACATCACAACATGGATCAACTTGTAACCATTTCATTTTCTATTTAATTAAACAAAGAAAATGCTTTAGAATATTACACAAAATCCATACATCATTACCATGATTTTCTTGCTGCATAACATTGACAATAATATACGACAGAGAATAACCGAACACCCTACTCAAGCATAATTTTCATAATATCCACAGAAATCAGAATCTTGGTAGAAAACAGTACTGATGAACTTAACGGCAAGGTATGCTGTCGTTTACCTATGTTAACGTCAACAAACCATGTTGTTAATATCAGTTGACGACGGCACATAGTGCCGTTAATATATATAGGTGTCCAAAAGCTTGACGTTTACATGAATTAAATGGCGATCGATGTGGACGTTTAGTTCATTAGACCAGAAATGCAGAAACTACACATGAAATGACAGAACTTTAGCCCCATCCCACATTTTGTTTCACGGGTTTAAAAATCTGTAAAAATGGTAAATCTAAATAATGTAGTATCCCAACCATTCCCCTTGCTACTTGCCTCTCACCCTCCTTCTGGAGTCACGGGAAAAGATTTAAAGATGCCCACCTTGGTCACAAGGCAGCCCTCTTCCACCATCTTCAATCGCTTGATCCGACCTCCAGATCTGCAACCATGCCTAGAGAACCTTCTGTTACGATCCTTGTAGTTCTCCCTTGGTCCAACTTGCTTCAGATCGCACGAACCATGCACTGCAACCCTTCCTTCGGCCCTCCTTTCTCTCCTCCAAGACAACGTAAAAACCCTTCCCTAAAGGCTAAATCGGGTCTTAAAAGGACTCCTACAGACCATCTAAGCCTCAATCCTGACCCTTGAACCAAAAATGCCCCGATCTTCCCATTAAATGCATTAAAAACAGCCCACATTTTCTCCCCAGAACAGTAACAACGAAAATTGGCAAGTCAGGTTAACATCAACCCCTATTGTCGTCGACCATGCAGTAGACGTTCATCGATCATGTCGTCAACTAAATTGCCTGAAAAACCAAATATTCAAGAAAATTATAGATGGCACAATCCCCTGTCGTTAACAGACAGTAGACAACAATCGATCATGCTGCTAACTGTAGTCAACGTCAGTACATATTGACATCATGTTCATCAAAGTTACAGTATACTATTAAATGCAGAAAACACATACACAATTGCATTCATTCAGTCAAGCAAAGACTAGGGCACTACAGTTCTCATCCCTCTTCTAGTTTGGGACCGCACCATAGTGGAGTAAGGCCCTCACCACCAGCAGAGTAATATTTTCACTTGTGAAGCCTTGGGGGTTTGTCCCGGGCTGTTATACTTATTAATGACCTATGTATGGAACTGAATATGTACATTCATGTGAATATATGTAAGAAATGATATTTTATGTGTGTTTAACATGTTTCTTTATATTTCCACAGACACGTGTGAATGATATCCCTTGCAAGGCTTTGGCCCGATCGTGGGAGGCGGAGTCGTGTCGGGCACGTTATTAGGTTAGAGGGCCTGAACGCTGAGGACCGTCACAGTTGGTATCAGAGCAAGGTCTGTGTAAATATGAGGAAATAGGAAATGTACATAGTATGTTCCTTACTATAGTCTATTGCTGGTAGTTGGCCCTGTTTTTGTAATGATATGCTTGTGTGTTGTGTGGATGGAATGTTGTGTATGCAGGTTTATAAATGGCCGATAGAAGAGATTGGGGAGGTGGTGGTGATGATCTATAGGAGACCACTCATCAAATGATACAGAGGTTATGTGATAGCATTACTCAAATTCAGACACAACTAGATCAGCAGCCACCGGTTCAGCCAGCAGGAGTACCACCGGTTCAGGAGGAGGTAGTGTCAGCACCCCTAGCACCACCATATGGAGCAGAGGTACCACCTGTTGTCCCTGTTCCTCCAGTTGTACCAATGAGGTCAGCCAGTGTGGAGGAGTCCACGATGTTAGTGGATAGGTTTATGCGGTTGCAGCCACCTACGTACTCAGGAGGTTCGAATCCAGACACAGCTGAACATTGGGTGCATTAGATTGAGAGGGTATTTGCTACTATGAGGTGTCTATAGACAGATAGAGTTCTTCTAGCTACTTATCAATTAAGAGGATTTGCACAAGCGCTTGAAATATATCTTATCGCAGAAAGATTTGAATTTGAGGCAGCGTAGATGGATGGAATACTTGAAATATTATGATTTCAGCTTAGCATACCAACCAGGTAGAGCTAATGTGGTGGCAGATGCATTGAGCAGAAAAGCAGTAATGAGTCACATGATGATAAGAGAATGGAAGTTGTATGAAGATGTAGCTGAAAACTCTCTATTTGTTCCAAGTAGCCAGCGGCGAGCAGTGTTAGCCAGTAGCACAGTGGAACCTTCTTTATATTGGCAGATAATAGAAGCACAAAAGGTAGATGAGAATTTGGCTGAAACTGTGAAGATGGAGGATGTTACCATTGATGATGATTGTGTAGTCCAATTCAGGCATAGATTGTATGTTCCAAGTGAAGCCGGGGTGAAGCAGAAAGTGTTGGAGGAAGCACACCGATCCAGGTACACCATACAGCCCGAGAGCACCAAAATGTACGAAGATTTGAAGAAATATTTCTGGTGGCCGAATATGAAGAAGGAAATAGCAGAGTTCATAGCAAGATATTTGATATGCCAGTAGGTTAAAGCAGAGCACCAAAGGCCAGGTGGTTTGTTGCAGCCCTTACCAGTACCACAATGGAAGTGGGATGATATAGCAATGGATTTTGTTGCAGGTTTGCCCAGGACACCGTCAGGACATAATGGTATTTGGGTCTTTGTTGATAGATTGACAAAGGTGTGCAGTTTGCTAGCAGTGAGCATGTCATGGGCAGTGGACAAGTTAGCCAAGTTATATGTGAATAGAATTGTGTCGTTGCAAGGTATTTCGGTCACTATTGTTTCAGACAGAGATCCTAGGTTTACCTCTGGATTTTGGAGGAGTTTGCGGAGAGTTGTTGGCACACAATTGAGGTACAGTTCGGCATACCATCCCTAAACAGATGGACAGACGGAGAGGATGATCCAAACCATTGAAGACATGTTACGGGCTTGTTGTTTAGTTTGGGGAGGCGGATGGGAGCAGCACCTGGGTATGGTCGAATTTGCCTACAACAATAGCTACCATGCAAGTATCGGCATGGCATCATATGAAGCACTTTATGGAGACCTTGCCGAACACCACTGAATTGGCATGAAGTGGGTGAGAGGCAAGTGATAGGACCGGAAATGATGCAGCAATGTACGGAAATGGTCAAGTTCATTAAGGAAAAGCTTCAAACGGCGCAAAGCAAGCAAAAGAGTTATGCGGATACACGGTGCAGGCCCCTACAGTTTGAGGTTGGTGATTTTGTGTTCTTGAGAGTTTCTCCAACCAAAGGTGTGATGAGATTCAGCAAAAAGGGCAAATTGAGTCCCAGGTACGTGGGTCCATTCTAGATTGTGGAAAGAATTGGAGAGATGGCATACAGATTGGAGCTTTCATTTGATTTCACATATGCACACGACGTGTTTCACGTCTCAATGTTAAGAAGGTATATTCGTGATCCCACTCAGGTAGTCATCTATCAAAGAGATGATTTGAAGCCAGATATGTCCATGCCGCAGTATCTAGTGATGATTATTGTAACGGCCCCGCCGCCCAGATCCCCAATTCTCACCAAGGATCCGAACACCGACACCACCGCCCACGGGTCCGAAGACCGGAAGGGCTAACGGATCGGTCTAACAAGATATGTAATAGAAATAAATAACAACAACCTTACTAAAGTGCACCACAAGTGAACGAAGAGTGTCCAACACTAAGTAACAGTCTAGTATAGTCCCAAAGTAAATAAAGTACAAGCGCTGAAATAAACGGGAAGGAACACGTACCTTAGGGGCATACCCCGAGGGTGAAGTACAACTGCTGGGGGAACAGTGCCACTAGAGACGCCGACTACTGCGGGCCCGTCTCCTCAGTCTGCCACAGAGGGAGCTGCTGTGAAGTCTCACCTACAGAACAGGGAGTGAGCTTCACAAAGAAGCCCAGTAGGGACTACCAATCTCCCACTGGTTCTAATAGCAGAATAGAATTAAGTGCAATAAATAAATAAAGTAGTAATGTCTATTCTACTAAACAGAGTCAAGTGCGGAAGCGTGAAAGAAACTACACGGTCGTCGGTCTAAGCTACTCAGCGGAACTGAAAACCTGTGTACACCAAGGCACCACAAGAACCTAGCTATAAACATAGACAGTGAACACTGCTTGGACAAGCACACTAGCTACAAAACGCTATACTAGACAGCCGGTCAGGTGCGCCATGCCCTTACCCTCGACCAACAGTCCATGTCTAGCACCTCCCGTCGGAGTGAGTTGCAGACTAAGAACAACCACAACTGCCGTAGTCGAATGCGTACCCCGTCGCGATCTCATCGCGATGGAGACGGCGATCACGATCTGCCAAGACCCCAAACACCTGAACGCCGGCCACGTACCCGTCGCGTAGAGTGAGGCAGTGAGAAAGGACTAGCTGGTCTGCACCGTAAGAGCACACACACCTCGGAGAACCAGAAAAGCTAAGAGAATCTACAAACGACTCCCACACCGTGGTCCCCCTGTTTTCCTCTTCTGCTCCAAGTCCGTGACTTGAGCACGCCCGAGAACTCCCTCTAACAGACACGCGGGGCTGGGGGTCCCAGGTAACGGTAACAACCTGTCTCGTGGACAAGCCCTCAAGTGCTGAGCACCAGTCGAAGAGACTAGAGTAGCACTGCACTAGGAACAACAAAGGTGCCAAGAAAACCGAGTCGCAGCGGAAGTGAAACACAACAGGTCGACAGTCGCTCTCAGTCAGAGAGGTGACATATCGACCCATCGCGACCAGAACATGACGATTCTTCCTATCGTGACAAGGAAAAAGGAAGGCGACCCGCAAGTGCATTGCAACAACACCGCGTCGGCTAAGAGGGCCGCAACAAGCCTGAGTCTTCAGAATGCGACACGTACCCTGTCGCGATCTCATCGTGACGGAGACGACAGTCGCGATCTACCAAGACCCCGAACACCTGAACGCCGGCCACGTACCCGTCGTGTTAGCAAGATGCGGTCGGGTCCGGGGCGCGTTCAAGAGAATGCGATGCACCGATACATCATGAACTGGTCGCGACTGGGAAGCCCGTCGTGACCACAGCCGAGTGCCTAAACAAGGCATCAGCCACCACCCCAAAGCACCCTAAAAGGAAACATCAAGGGGAGGGGATCATGGAGACGATGGAAAACAGTCAAACAACATCCAAGCCACCCCAAACAACCCACATGCAAACAAGGAAAACCAACTACACTCACATAACCTCACATGCACCACATGAAGCAATCTTCATGAACACCCCATTCCAAGCATGAAAACATGCAACCCACATCATGAAAACCTCATACATGGATCATACGTAACCAAGAAACACCTAGCATGATTCTAGGCTTAGAATGGAGGGGTTTGGCCCTAGCATGATAGAACTAGAGGATGGTTTGGGGGTCCCTACCTCAACTTGTAGATCCAACCACAATGGGCCTTCTAATAGGATTGCACCCCTCCTCCTCCGAGCTCCAACACTCCAAGAGCCACCTCTCACGAGCCGAACAACTCCTCCTTGAGCCGATGGAGAGATGTACACAAGCATGAAGAACCCACAGTGAGAGGGGGAGAAAGAAGAGAAGATCATCACCATCAACCCAACAAACAAACACACAAGCACCATCCAACACTTACCAAAACCAAGCTACACAATTCCCCTCCAAGCTCACCACGGAGCTCTAATCATAGAGGAGATCGCCAGAGGGAGAAAGAACATAAGAAAAGGGCGAAAAGAGGTTGTGCTCTCGGGCTTGGGCACTTAAACATAGATGTTGAGAACATGACGGACCTGGTCATCACGTTACCACGTTAAACGCGACACCCACCTGCGTCGCGATCTGGAACAGCCAGCCAGTCAACCACCCAATCGACGTGCATGCAAAAACTGACAGCAAGATCGCGACGGCCAACCATGTCGTGTTCATGCATGAACTTCGACACGTGGCTCTACTGTCTCGACAGCAAGACGACAAGGAACAGTCTACTGTCAGAGTCCTGTCGGTACAGGGGCGGCCGGCACGTTCCTAACCGTAACGCGACGGTCACTTGCGTCGCCTTTAGAACGCGACGGGTCACTACGTCACGACCACAGGCAGGAGAGCAACCCCTAAAGGTAACGGGATGTTACAATTATAGGCCTCCGAACATAGAAATTAAGAAATAAGGATATGGAGCTAGTAAAAATCAGATGGGAGGAACAGGCAGGGTGGTGAAGATACTTGGGAGTTGACTGAAGAAATGTACATGACATATCCATACTTGTTTGAGTAAGCGTTAATTTCTTTTTAGGTGATAGCTGCATCTATGTTGAACTGTGTTTATGCTTATTCCTTTAATTTCGAGGACGAAATTCTTTTTAGGTGATAGTAATGTAATATCCGGTACGTTCAGATCGTGGTTTACCAAATTTTGGAGGCCAATGTATGGCCCATTGGTAGACCATGTGGGTCTACATAAGCTTTTACAGGTTTGTGGTGCAGGTGGGAGGCTGGAGAGTTGGGCATCTCAGCCTAAACAGGCCTCTATCGCATTCATTAAGAACGCGACATAACCAGATATCGTGATTCTCATTAGAAACCCATCCACCTACATCGACGCGACTGGCACCACCGCTACGTGAGCGCCGCTGCATGCGCGCCCCATGGCGCAAGCAGGGACGTCGAGGTTTAAAGGTGTAGCCGATGTCGGACGCATTTCTAAATGCGGCGGGAAGACACGATGCGATTTAAATCCTTTGTGTTTTTGGGCTTCTGCCCTGGGCCGAATAGTTCACTGGCACTGTTCAGCTAGGAGCAGCTTTGTTGTGGCATTGAAAGGAAATTTATGTGATTCTTGGCTATTTGGAGTCCGTTTGGCGTGATTCCAGCGCGAGGAGGTGCTTCGGAGCGCGGGGAACACTGGGATATCGTCGGATTTGTGTTTCATTTGCAAGTAGGGGAACTTTTCCTTGTTTTCTCTTCCATGGATTGTATGGGTTAGGGTTTATAGATTTTGACGTGGAAATCATGTATGGAGGGTAGAGACATGCTTAGGGTTTCATTTATGTGTTTATTTCCCTGCTAAAACAGCTTCTATGGTCCATTAGTGTGATTTTCGGAACATGGTTGGGTCTTGGTTCTGTCACCTAAAAGGCGACGGAACCGGACATCGCGATTCAGTCTGTAAGGTGACGGGTCGGCCCGTCGCAGTTTAGGTTAAATAACGACCTCTGTGATGGACGCATTTTAGAATGTGGCCACCCGAGCTCTGGGGTTCCTTGGCCAGTCTACCTAGTTTCTGTCCTACATTGCTTAGGCAATGTTGGCCATGCAATGTAGGGACAGTATGGGTCATGTCGGTTTATACTGTGGTTGTTAACGAGAGGTTTACATGGAAATGTGTGCGTAGCAAGTTGGGTTATAATGCCTTCTAAGGTTACCTATCCAGTCAAGTCCCCAACACCAGGTGCTCCAGGTTTGTCTCGATACAGTGAGTACCGTTGAGGTTTTAACATCTTCCTGGACACCCTCACTCCTGAGTTTGAGTTGTACGTCCGGCTAAGGGAAAGACGACATTGGGCAGTGACACATGTTTGTGGGTGTGCAGTCGCTTGTAGTGCGCTCGTGGTTGGGGGACGGACACCGGTAGACGTACTGGTCCCCAGCTAGTCTTGTTTCTAGTGCCTGACTTTAGGGTTCTCGGCCAGAGTCTCTAAAGGTGTCAGGCTTGGGCCTGCAGCTGTGTAGCCTGTAGGTGTGGTGTTAGTTGTCTCCAGAGTTCTTGTCTTGTTGAGGTGGAGCGACAGCTGGACCTTTCATCCGTGGCTACGAGACTGAGAGGTAGACTTGTGTTGTTTGTCCGAGTCTGTGGCTGGTGTCGCAAACCAGTTCTCGTGACTCATGTGCGGCATGCCTTTCTGTAGCTTGTGCACGTGTTGTGGTTTGCCATTTACTTACTTGCAGTTGTACTACCATGCGTAGGTATTATACATTTAAATGCTTTATAGCTTTGCTTACTATAACTATTTACATTTTGTTTATTGACTTTGGGGGAGTTACCCTACTGAGCAACTGACTTGTGAGGCTCACCCCTTCTTCTTTCAGGTGAAGGAGAGCAGGAGGGTTCTTGTCCCTCTTCTAGTTCGGGACCGCACTGTAGTTGAGTCGGGCCCTCACCACTAGTAGAGTAATATTTTCACTTGTGAAGCCTTGGGGGTTATCTCAGGCTGTTGTACTTATTAATGACTTATGTATGGAACTGAAGATGTACATTCATGTGAATATATGTGAGAAATGATATCTTATGTGTGCTCAGCATGCTTCTTTATATTTCCATGGACACGTGTGAATGATATCCCTTGCGAGGCTTCGGACTGATCACGGGAGGCGGAGTCGTGTCGGGCACGTTATTTGGTTAGTGGGCATGAATGGCGAGGACTGTCACACTATATCTGGTCCTAGAGATTCTGGCAAAGTCGTGTTGCCTATGAGTGTGATTATCAGATTTCTCCCGAGAAAGTCGTGTTACCCAAGGTGTTGATTGCTAAGTTTCCCAAAGATGTTAGTTACCCCATGTGTTGATTGTTAGGTTGATCCCCTAACAAAGTCGTGTTGTCTGGCGTGGTGCAAATCATGATTGGTGCTTGGCATGACACGTACTTGTTACATGTGATAAATTTGCTTGACTTTACTTGTTACTCGCTACTGCGCACTGATCCTTAACTCGAGTGGTCAAGGGATGTGCTTGCCTGAGGCACCAGTAGATCCTATGTGTTATTCTTGTGGAGTGTCCGAATGGGTTACTCAAAGTGCTTGCTAGTGAAGTGTCATTCATGCTCATATGTTCTAGTGCTATCATGATATTTTGAAAGTTACTCTAGTGACCTTCTTTGTAAAGAACTTTCTTGTACAATCTTGATTGTTCCCTCTCTAGTACTACTGACATTCTTGCTCTTTTGGCCATGTTACTTTCTAGCGTGACAATCTCTAATACTTGATTGTCTTGCTCACATGATAGCACGAATTGATTGGACATCACTTGATTACTTTGCTAGTTATATTTTTCTTACCGACTGTTACTTACATATTTTAGTTCATCACATACAGGTTGAAACTATTAATTAATATTTTCCCATGACGATGTAATCCTACTGGGCGAGTGCACTCATACCTGTGCTCTTTAATATTTCATGTAGTGAAGATAAAGCAAACGATGGACTTGTGCACCGAGCATGGAGTACACTTAGAGAGTCATTCTTATTTTTAGTTAGTCTATAAGAGAATGGTCATTATGTAATTTTCCCCTTTCTTTGAGAGATAGATAGATTGGTGAGTAAGGAGTGTTTCATTTGACATTGGAAGTTGTAATATTCGTTTTGATAAATAAAGAAAGCGAATTTGATTATTCCATTATGAGCTCTATTTGTAGTAGGTATTTGTTTATAGCTTATAAATCCTTGATTGTAAGTCGTGTCTCTTGATTCATTCTGCTGCTAAAAATCGAGGTTGTGACAGGTTGACTAGTGGTAGTTGTTTCCTGTGGCTAGTGTCTTTGTTCTAGCATAATTACTTCTATCTACATTTTCAATAGGGTGGTAGTCACAGTGTGTTGGTTACACAAGGTTTTCGGCTGTGTATGTTTTCCGACCGATAGTCATGTAGTTAGCCCCTTTTCCTTCTGCTCTTTCCTTTAATAGAATAGATTATTGTTACTATTATTCTTTATATATATATATATATATATATATATATATATATATATATTGTACTAGTTGGAACTAATGGGAGATTGATAGTCCCTACTGGGCTTCTGTGTGAAGCTCACTCCGTTCTTTTCCCAAGTCAGACTTCACAACAGCAGCAGGTTGCACGGCGGGTGGAGGAGGTGAGACCCTGGTCATCGGTTTCGTCTCTAGCAGTGTCTCCTTTGTTTTCTTAGCACTTCACCCTCGGGGTATTCCCCTTAAGGGTCTGTCTTTCCCTTTTTATTTGTACTATTATATTTGGGACTTGTACTAGAGTTGTACCATGTACTTTATTGTTTACTTTCACTTGCATGTATATTCTCATACAACAGTTGTATTTATTTTCTTTACATATCATGTTAGACTGATCCTTCAACCCTTCTGGGTCCTTGGATCCATGGGTAGCGGCATCAAGAATCAAATTCTTGATGGAAATTGAGGGTCGGGTTCCCCGAGACGTTATAGTTCGTATTAGAGCAGGGGTCTATCAAGATTTGTAACAGAACTAAATAATAATAGTGATAACTCTCAAATAAAGTACAAGTGCACTACTAGCCACCTAAGTTGTTATCACTAACTGTATTTGTAGTGTGCTATGTAGAACATGGCTCCACATAGGTGCAGGCAAGTTAGAGAGTTGATGGAGTAGCAAGAGGATGCACCGAACCAACTAACCGCACCATACTAGGAGCCAGGAGTGGCTCAGGCTCAGCAGGGTGTTCCACCACCTCAAGGAGCACAATAGTAGTAGTGGTACCTGCTGCCACCACCCCCAAAGATGGTGATGTTGATGGTTGAGAATATGTGGAGAGCCATGTTTCAGGTTCCATGGTAGTATGCACAGATGGCTACAGGAGGTCAGCAGCCTCAGGTAGTACCTATTCAGCATGCATTAACATTGACAGTACCACAAGCAGTACAATAGATACCAATTGAGGGAGACACTTAGGTGGTAGGAGCTGGAGCAGTAGTGCCAAAGGATAGGACTACACTTTTAGAGAGGGTTCAACGTCTTCGACCCCCGACCTTCTTCGGCGACTACGATCTAAATAGAGTCGAGAGCTGGGTCCATGAGCTCGAGCACACTTTCAAGACCATGGATGGTGGAGAGCTGTACTAGCTGAAGGGGTCGGCACATGAGTGGTGGAGGGTTCAATGGTAGAGACACTTTCTAAGGTGGAGACTAGATCAGATCATTTGGGAGCAGGTTCGTGGAGGTCTTCGATAGTGAGTACTTTTTTGAATACACTCGTCGTGAGAGGAGGGACCAGTTTCACGTGTTAACTCAAGAAGGCATGACGGTTGTACAGTACCACCAGAGGTTCATCCAATTGCTAAGACATGTTTCCCATGTTGCTGGCAGTATGTAGGCTCTCACGGAGCATTTCTATAGCATCCTAGCATTTCGGATATGATCTATTGGATCTCGGAGTGTGGCATGATGTTTGTTTGTGTTTCGTGTCCAGTTGGCCTTCTATTTGGGCCTTTTATTTTGGGCATGGACCTCTAGCTGTTGTAACAGCCTACAAGACTGACGTGTTCTTATGGCATCAGCTAAGGCTTGTGTGTTGCATGTCGCCTTCTTGTCTAAGGCGTCACCTATCCATGACACGTTTTTTTTTTAATGTATCCGGGCCAATAGGAGAAGGTCGGGGCGTCCTCACAGTGTGAGAGGGCCACTACCATCACCAAGTGGCTAAAATTTTGTATTATAAACATGAAAAGGAGGGGGATTACAAGGGCAGGGCTAGGGCTTAAAGGTGGGACACCCCACCTTGTCAAGGCAGTAGGGGCCCTTTACAAAATGTGGCAAGATAGCCCCAGAATCCAAAAGGATAGCATGTTCGATGGAACAAACATAACTGGCTAGAGAGTGGACCTCCTGGTTGGCTTCACAGGGCACATTCTTCATTTGCACCTTAAGCTTTTGAGTAATGACAGCCACATCTTTGATGATACATGACAATTCCCACGGGTGAGGAGTCTGTCCAGTGACAATCTACACAAGGTTTAGGGAATCAGTCTCCACCATGATGTCCATGAACCCTTTGCTGCAACAGTTCGTGAGGCCATCACGAAGAGCAAGAGCTTCCGCAGCAAGGGAAGAAGTAACCCCCTAATAATTCTTTGCAAAAGCAGGAACACATGTTCCTCTATGGTCACGGAGGATGCCCCCATCTCCTGCACCACTTTCTGCGAGTTTGAAAGCACCGTCAACATTTAATTTTTATCTTCCTAGCGGAGGGTGCAACCATTTGACCACAATGGGGGTGTTGACCTTGAAATACTCATGTCCACCTCCAATCTGTCTGAGAGCAGTTAGCCACGGCTAAGACAACTGTTGGAGTTTGAAGGATGTGTCAACTTCTCGGATTGAAAGCATAGTTCTGTTAACAATGTGCTTGGCCGACATAATCTGCTCTTGGAATCTTGCCCGGTTTCTGCTACACCAGATTTCCCATACAACTGACATGAAGGTGCAGTGAGATAGCCGCCCCACTGTGCTAGATGGTTTCTGGTTTGAAATGAAGGGCAGCAGCCCGTCAGTCATAGTGTGGCCGCCATGTTGTTAAACTGTAAGAGATGGAAGAGTTTTGTCGACACTTTGTTAGCTATGTCACTTATGAAGAATAAATGGAGAGCACTCTCTTCATGTGGGAGAGAACAACAGGAGCACTTGGAACATAGGGCCACCCCTTTAGCTTTGACTGTTTCATCAATTGGAGCACAATTAGAGATTAGTTTCCAGATTAGCACTGACCATTTTAATGGTATATGGGATTGCCATATAACATTCCAGTTCTGAGATGCAGTTGGTTGGAGTAGTAGGTGCACTGATTTTGTAGAAAACATTCCACTTGCAATAGGGCACCATATCCAAGTGTCCTTGGTCTAATCAGTATACAAGTGTTGGGCTAGAATGTGTCTGAGGCAATACCGAATAGCAGTCTGTAGATGATTGTTATTAGGATCACTGAAGGCCTGCTGGACGGAGCTAAGTTTACCATTCATATTTTGCCATGCATCTTCAGGGAGATAAGTCTTTAGTGGCACTGTGCCTGTCCATGTGTCAAGCCAGAAAGATGCCTCAAAGTTTTCCTTTGAAGATATAATTCTATAGTTGTTATGGATTAACTAAGCGGCCTGCTGCCATAGTCTCCTATCCTTGGCAGTCATGAAGGGGAAGTGAGCTTCAAAGTAGTGACGGTTGAATAGGTGTTTCCCTCTGAAAAATCTGGCCCATAGAGAATTAGTGGACAAAGCTCTCCATAAAGGCTTGGTTGTGAGAGCAACTTGCATGTGGTGCAGATTTGGAACACCCAGTCCCCCACAGTTCTTTGGTTGGGATATAATAGCCCAGCTTCTCCAGTGCCTTTTTGGTGACCCTTCATAAGAACCCCAAAAGAAATTTGCTAAGATTCTGTGAAAGGCTTTCATAATAGTGACTGGGATAGAGAGTGCAGACATGGTGTACAGGGGAGAGCTGATAGGTCATGCTGGATCAAAATCAGTCTTCCCTCAGTAGATAAAAATTTAGTTTTCCATCCCTGCAGTTTACTAGTTGTCTTGGATATAACATTGGCAAAGTGGACTGGTTTCTGCTGGCCAGGATGAATAGAGACACCAAGATATGCAAGAGGTAGCTGGGTTCTGCTAAAACCAGTGATATTGCTGATTTTTTTAATCAGGTTAGCAGGAGCATCTTTGTGTACATAATATGAACTCTTGTGTTTGTTGATTAACAGCCTAGATGCTTCCTCATAGCCCTAAGAAAACCCATCAACCTTCTGAGGTGTCTAACTGAAGCATTTAAAAAAATCATGGTGTCATCAGCAAAAAGAATGTGCGAAATAGCTAGGCATCGGGCATTTGTTTGATACCACCCCCCACTGCTATGGTGGAACAGATTGGTGATGTCATGGCTCAAGGCTTCTTCAGCCAGGATGAAGAGGGCAGGAGCTATCGGATCCCCTTGTCTGAGCCCTCTTAACGATTTAAAAAATCCATGAACCATTCCATTTAGCAGAATAGAAAAACCAGCAGTTAGAGATCAAAGGTTCAATGTTGGAGATAGCCTGAGTAGAAAAACCAAATCTTCTAAGAACAACATACAAAAAATCCCATTCCATTCTATCATATGCCTTTGCCATGTCAAGCTTGAAAATCAGATTCCCCCCCACCTACAAGGCCTTCCAAGGTGTTGTAGCATGTCTTTGATGAGAAGAACATTTTTTGCAATGTTCCTTCAGTGAGTGAAAGCTCCTTGCTCCTCCGAGATCAAGGTGGGAAGCAATTTACCAATTCTATCTCACATCACCCTGGAGATTATCTTATAGAAAAAGTTTGATAGACTTATGGGCCTGAATTCAAAGCATTTTTTGGGTCTGTCAACCTTGGGAAGAGAGAGATTAGAGATGAGGTGAAACCTGTAGGTAGACTATGCCCATAGAAATAAGCTTGGACAGCATGAGTGACATCCATATAGATAAAATCCTAGAATGCATGGAAAAAATACCCAAAAAAACCATCAGGTCCTAGGGCACTATCCGGGTTCATACTAAAGATCATTGTTTCATTTCATCAGCAGTAGGTACAACACAAAGGATGGCATTATTGCTGTCATGTAGCATGGTTGGAATATGCTCCAAGATTTCTGGTTTTACTTGATGTGAGGTTGAGGTGAAAGCTTTAGAAAAGTGGTCAGTAAACATGGCAGCAACCTCATCATTTATGTCCACACGAGAACCATCTTCTTTATATAAGGTAGATATCAATGAATGTCTTATTTGGGAAATTGCATTTGCATGAAAAAAACTTGGTGTTCTTATCTCCATTTTTCAGCCATTTAATTCTAGATTTCTACCTCCAGAGTTTTTCCTCTTGTGTCAGAACATGTTCCAACCTTTCTTTGGCCTGTAGGTATGCATTGTGGTTGTCATTGGAGAGATCCTCATCATAAACTTGCTGGGCATTGGAAAATGAGGTTTCAGTAGCTTGTATGTTAGTGCAGACTTTGCCAAAAACCTCATTGTTCCATCTCTTATAGAAGGCCTTCATAAACTTTAATTTCATGGCCATGTTTGTCAAGAGATATGAGGAGGCAGAAGCCATCCTCCAAGCAGTAGCAGAATCAGAAACAAAGTTCTCATGCGAACACCACATGTGCTGGAATGTGAATCTGGATGGGCCCCTGATGTTCTCCTTTATGCTGGAAATGAGAAGGGGACTATGATCACTGTAGGATCTGTCCAGATGTTGAACCCGAATAGCTGGACAAGAGATAGTCCATTCAACATTGAAAAAAATCCTTTCAATTCGAATCCAAATGCCATTCAGTTGCTGGGCATTAAACCAAGTGTATTTGTTCCAATGTAGTCAGCATCCTCAAGCCCTGCTGCTAACACACAAGCTTGAAAGTCCATGATAGATCTTGAGTAATTCCTATTCCCCCCTTTCTTTTCATAAAGGGCCAACAAACTGTTAAAGTCCCACCAATGAGCCATGGCTCAGTGCAGGCTATAGAGTAGTCCATAATGTAGCCCCACATTGTCCTTCATTCAATAATAGAGTAGCTAGCAAGCACCACTGTAAGATAAAAGGTCTTGCAAAACATTAAAGAAACTGAAACAGTAAGGAACTGGTCACTAGATGCAGTCTTCAAAATCTGTACATCCTACTCCCAGAACATCCATATGCGGGCATGATCATCAACATTAGCTATACAATTAGCCATATGTTGTTTATTCTTGTACCTTTCAATGCAAAAAGTAGCTTTTTTTGGTTCAATAATAGCTATAATGGACAAATTGTGCTTGCGCTTCAAAAACTTATGTAACGACCCTCCTTATACCGGTATGATAATACCAATCCACATCGATATAAAGGGTGACATTACAGTGGGACATTTACCCAACACAACACAAATAGATCGAGATGTAGATAAATAACAAAAGAGTACAGCGGAAATAAAAGAGAAGTCTTATTCCATCATCATTCACATAATTCCGCAGTCTATATAGAAAATATAAATAACAATTGTCCACAATTATACATGTCCATATAAATAACATTGTCATTGTTCACATACTAATGAAAAGAAATGTGTAAACTACGCAGCAAACTCCACAAGTGCACCTACTCTTCACGCTCGGGGTCGCTCCTCACTAAGTCCTCCTCAAGTACGGGAACACCTGTCTCACCTATATGTTAAAGCAAGTATGAGTCTTCAAAAAGAAAGACCCAGCAAGCAACCTAAAGGCATATCCTTACACATATCACATACACATGCTAGCCTTTTAAACAATAAAAGAAATACATGGCACATGCTTTATGACAATTAACAAATATACATAGACATCCTATACATTCTTTCTACACATGAAAACTAACTGATTCATGATGCAACTTTCAACTCACAACATTTCATATTTCTAAACAATAGATCATGGAATTATGCACATAGTAATAAACAATCCTAGCATGATGACTAACATTTTTCTCATGCTTTTATAACACAAATTCACACCTTTAGCTTGATGTTTTAACATGAATAACTCTCATTCACATGGTTTCACATCTTTTCACATGCTATCACATTCACATAACACTATCACTTGCTCACATTGCACATATTCACATTTTCCACACTTTTACACTTAATTGCCGTGACACATAATCCGAACCACCATAAACAAGGACACACATTCACATAACACATACCCATCACCTAGCCAATATATTGACGAATCTTAGTCACTGTGCAGAATCGGGAGAAGCCCTCTCGACCCTAACCAATGATACTTGTCCACCTCCAGGATTTCATCCTGATGCCCATAGGATATCACATACACAATGAGCCTTCCCATAGGGACTTTTCTACAATATGGCAGCACAACCTTCTATGGTAGCAGTGTCAATCTCGGCACATGATACACATTATCTCACTTATTCACATGGTTTCATTCACTTTTATGCATTATTTAACTCATTCACATACACTTTAATTAAACATACACATCTCAGGTTACAGACCATAGCACTACTGTTTCACCGTGACAAATAAACCATAACAGAGCCTAATCATGCTGCTAAACATTTGAATTTACATCATTTAGGTCAAACATGCTTTACATGGCCTAATTATCCTTGTTAAAAGCAAACAGTACGCACGGGAGTCAAAACAGTATCAAATTTTAATCACAGACTTCATACAAGTAATATGTCACATGCCTAATTTTTTAGATTTTTCACAAGAGTAAAACTAATTTAACAATTTAAACAGATTCCATGGAATTTAGTACAATATTTACTTTATCATGGTAGCAAAATAGTCAGTTCTAATAGTTCTAAAACATGAGAACAGTAACCCTAAGATCATGATAATTTATGAATCCATAGCATGCAACAAAACTATTTATTTATAATTAAACTCAGTCAAAGCATGCTTATTTCACCAATACAGAATTTATATTAAATAAAGTCATGCTCAGAAATTCAACAGAACATCATGATATGACCTAAAGACCATACCTGACCAACCACAATTTTTTACAGCATACACAGACCTCCAAACATTCAAAAATCACAATACAAAGATTAAACATGAAATTCTGCAGGAAACAGATGAACTTGACGGCAAGGGTATGACCGTCAAGGGGAGTTAACGGCACAGGATGCTGTCGTCAACTCAAGAACATGGTGGCAACAAGGTTGCCGTCAACCTCCTATCTACAGAAAGTGCAGATCGAACTCAAATAAAAGGAGAATTGGGGGTTCCAGGACATGAATTAAAATCCGGAAAAATACCCTAACCCTAGGGGACATGTCTAGGGATCATACCCCTCAATTACTTGCCTGAAATAAAATCTCTAAAGGGTTTGATTTGTGAAAGAAGCCCTCCTAGGCCAAACCAAGAAGGTGAGATTTACAACCCCAAATATAGTCTTTACGCCTGTCCAGAAGACCCTTCGATGTCGAGGAAGATCCTTCAACACCAGGAGCTCCTTCCAGTCGCAGAAGATCGCCGGAAAGACCACACAATCGCCGGATCAAGCCTTAGAATATTTTGGTTTTCTCACAACAAAACCCTAGCTTTTCCCTTCAAACCAAAGGTCTTAATCTGGCAAAAAACGCTAGGTTTTATAGAGCAATGAGTCGCGGTGCGCTTAGGATTAGGATTCCTACCGTTGGGATGAGTTTCCTAATCAGAACCCGGAGAAAATGTAGCCGTTTTCAGATCTGAAATCGCAACATAACAGAGAAGTAAACGACCACTTTACTGCCGTTAACAGAAAGTCGGCGTCCATCGGTCTGGACGTCTATATCTCCTGGCCACGAAGTCAGCGGCACACAAATTGTCGTCAACCTCATATTAATGTTAGTGATGTTGACGTTAACCAGGGATTTCAGACAGAACAAAGAAATAATTAAATAAACACACATACATAGACTAAACAAATACAATATACACATCATAATTAAATACTATATGAACATTTAAATAAACACATATATATACATATGTACATAAGTAAATAAATAATTATAACATGCATAAAATTAAAAACATAATATGAACAAATTCGAGGGCCTTACACCTCTCCCCCAAAAGAAAACTTCGTCCCGAAGTTAGAACGAAAATACTAACCAAACAAATAGAGATACTTCTTCTTCATGGCGTCCTCAAGCTCCCAAGTAGCCTCCTCTCGTATGAAATTCCTCCATAACACCTTTATGGATGCAATACTCTTGTTCCTGAGGTGCTGAACCTTCTGATCTAGGATAGCTACAGGTTGCTCTACATATGATAAGTATGGCTGAATCTCCACTGGCTCTTGACTAATGACATGCAACGGATCTCGCACATATCTCCTGAGCATAGACACGTGGAAGACTGGGTGACACTAGCTATCGCTGGGGGTCAAGCTAGCTCATATGCCACATTGCCCATCCGCTTGAGAATCTCAAACGGGTCAATGAATCTCGAACTCAACTTGCTGTGCCTGCCAAACCTGACAACACCTTGGGTAGGCAAAACCTTGAGAAATACATGCTCGCCAACCTCGAACTCAAATCCTTCCTTCTGTTGTCGGCGTAGCTCTTCTGCCTATCCTGTACCGCAACCAACCTCTGCCTAATAAGTTGAATCTTATCTGAAGTCTCCTGCACCAACTCGGAACCAACTAACTGCCTATCACCTGTCTCCTCCCAGCACAAAGGAGATCTACATGGTCTCCCGTACAGAGCCTCTAATGGAGCCATACCAATGCTCGCATGAAAACTGTTGTTGTAGGCGAACTCCACAAGAGGTAGATGACGTTCCCAATCGCCCTTCCAATCAAGCACGCACACTCTCAACATATCCTCGAGTGTCTGGATCATCCTCTCGAACTGGCCATCTATCTGGAGATGGAACGCCAAACTAAGCTTCAGTGAGAACCAAAGCCTCTTGAAGACCCTGCTAGAGTCTCGACGTAAACCTCGGGTCTCGGTCAGAGATAATGGACTTTGGCACACCAATGATGCCAACATACAGTCTCGCCAAACTCTCCACAGACTGCTACTTCTTCATGGGCAAGAAATGAGCCGTCTTAGAGAAACAATCTACAATCACCCAAATCGAGTCATTACCCTGGGCTGATTGGGCAAACCCGTCACAAAATCCATGCTGATTGCTTCCCACTTCCATATTGGTATCTCCATCTCTGCATAAGGCCGATGGTCTCTAGCACTCGGCCTTCACTTGCTGGCACACTAAACATCTGGACACGAACTCGGCCACATCCTCTTCATGCTAGACAACCAAAAAGATCTCTTCAAATCCTTGTACATCTTGGTGTTGCCTGGATGAATGGAGAACCTCGACCAGTAAGCTTCTGCAAGAACACGCTCACGAACATCCACAATATCGGGAACACAAACTCGGTGCTGGATCTAATGACACCGTCCTCATCACGAGCAATGCCTACCTTGCCCACCATCTCTTGAAGCCTAGGATCAGCTCTCTGCTGCTTGATCACCTCATCCATAACCATGGATCGGATAGACAAGTGAGCCACGAAAGCCTGACACAACTGTGGCTCTAACTCAGTCATAGTACATGTCGCATCCTCAAGCATCTTCCAATCATGCCGAAGCAATGACGTCTTTTCTGATGAGGGCATCGGCCACGACATTCGCCTTCCCTGGATGGTACAGAAGCTCAAAGTCGTAGTCCTTGAGAAAGTCAATACATCTTCTCTGCCACAAGTTCAACTCCTTCTGTGAGAAAAGATACCTCAGACTCTTGTGGTCAGTGAACACCTCGAACTGACACATAAAGATAGTGTCTCCAGATCTTCAGTGCATGAACCACAGCTGCTAACTCCAAATCGTGGGTCAGATAGTTATGCTCATGCTCCTGTAACTGGCGAGAAGCATATGCAACTACCATACCACTCTGCATCAACACACAGCCAAGACCTATCTGAGAAGTATCAGAGTAGATAACAAAACCTTTGCACCACTAGGAAAGATCAACACGGGTGCAGATGTAAGCCTCGTCTTTAGTAACTGAAACTACTCTCACAATCATCATATCAAACATACTTCACACCCTTCCTAGTTAGCTTAGTCAAAGGTGCAGAGATAGATGCAAAGTCTTCAATGAATCGTATGTAATAGCCTACTAAACCAAGAAAACTCTTGATCTCCGATTGTGTCCTTGGAGTCTCGCACTCTAACACCGCCTAAACCTTCGCCGGATCAACTGCAACTCCAGCGCCTAAGATAACATGCCCAAGGAATGAACCTCGCGCATCCAAAAATCGCACTTGTCGAACTTTGCATACAGCTTGTGCTCTCGGAGAACCTCCAAAAAACCCTCAATTTCTTACGGTGTGTAGCCTCATCAGGAGAATAGACTAACTCATCGTGAATGAACACCACCACAAAGCTATCCAAATATAGTCTAAACACCTTGAACGTTGCAGGGGCATTAGTCAGACCAAATGAAAGCACAAGAAACTCATAGTGTCCATAATGAGTCCTGAAAGCAGTCTTGGACACATCTTCACCCTTAATCCTCAACTGATGGTAGCCGGACCGCAGATCAATCTTGGGAAACGCTAACACATTTGCAGCTCATCAAACAAATCATCAATCCGCGGAAAGGGATACCTGTTCTTCACTGTCACCTGGTTGAGCTTCCTGTAATCAATACACAACCTGAGTGAACCATCTTTCTTCTTCACGAACAATACAGGTGCACCCCATGGTGACACACTAGGGTGAATGAATCTCTTATCCAGCAAATCCTGCAATTACTTCCTTAGCTAGGCTAACTCCGCAGGTGCCATCTGATATGGAGCCTTAGAGATGGGAGAGGTGCCTAGAAGCAACTCTATAGTGAACTCTATCTCCCTAGCCAGTGGCAATCTAGACAAATCATTAGGGAACACGTCTAGAAAATCCTGCACTACCTTAATCTCCTCAAGGGTCAGTGACTGATTGACCTTTGGGACTAAGACCACACTGGCAAGAAATGCGTCCCATCCCTTGTTCACCAACCTCATCGCCTTCATGGCGGAGATCATAAACCTTCCCGCAAAGTTCCTTAGCAACGGATGTGAGAACTCATCCTCACCAGGAATACTGAAAGTAATCTTCTTCCCTCTGTAATCCACCAAGGCATAGTGCCCCTCAAGCCAATCCAGACCAAGTACGGTATCATAGTCCTCATCTTGAGAAAATAGAAGCACCCAATCAAGCCTCGGTCCTCAATGCACATAAGTAAGGATGGAATACACTTCTGGTTGCTACCGTACCTATTAGTGTGTGCACAGATAAAGGGACTTTTAATTTTTCTGTCTCAACTCCAGACTCTACTGCTAACTTCTTGGAAAACTGCTTGGAAATAAACAAGTGTGTGGCATACGTATCAAACAAGACCCGAGCATGCACACCCATGACTAGAACCACCACCTTCCGTGACGTTCTCGGCTGCTCTGCATCCTCTCGTGCTAGTGCAAATACTCGAGCTTGGGATCGAGGCCTTCCAGTCTCCCTTTCACTGGCGCTGCTTCTGCTGCTGCTGCTGGGGTTGGCGCTTCACGCTGAACACCCTGCTGAAGTCTAGGAAATCGCGGATCTGATGCTTGGTGCTACCACACTTGAGACACTTCCCTTCCAACTTTCAACACTTGGTACCGTCGTGTGTCCTTCCGCAGTGAGGACACGCCTTGTCGCTAGGCCTGAAGCTGGGGGACTGTGGTGCAACCGCCTGCTGACTCAAAGCTGTCACTGGACGCTGGGGTGACTGGTACACTGCCTTCTTCCTATCCTACCTCTAGAAAGGTGGCGCGGACCTCTTCTGCACTACCCTCTTCTCCTCCAAGTACTGGTCGATCTCGCTCTCCTGCCTGCACGCTGCACTGAGAGCCTCATCCAAAGTGTGGTGGTCAAAAGCAACGAGCCTCGACCTAAGTGATGGCTTGAGCCCCATCACAAACCTCTTAGCCTTCCTGCACTCATCAGCAACAATATGGGGAGCATATTTAGAAAGGTCGACAAACCTGGCCTCATACTCCAAAACCGTCATGGAGCCCTGAGTGAGAGAAAGAAACTCCTGCTCTATCTTGTCCTAGATGTGCTTGAGGATAAACTTGGCCCGAAATAGCCTCGTGAACTTGGCCCAAGTTACCTCAATGGCACCATCCTCGTACCTGGTGCGTAGTACGGAGGCCCACCAAACATCGGCTCTCTCCTACAAAACACAACCCATAATCACCATCTAAACAAAATCTTAACCTATGCAAGTACATATACTTTAAGTACTTGTAGCATGTAGTTAGTCAGGCTAACTTTGTCTTCTTTAGCACACCTTATGGCCCGAATATCTTCTCCACTTCCTCATCCAGCTCTCTGCCAAAAGGGCTGACCCTCCCCTTAAATAAAGGCGGAGGCATCCTTTTAAACTCTCCATGATGAACAGACTACCATGGCCATACTCCTGAGGAACTGGAGCTGGAGCATGAGCCTGAGACATTAAGCAACATATAAGAAACACTTATAAACAATCATTTATTCAACAACACAGTCTACTCCTATTAACAACTCTAACTTGTGCCTGTAGCTGAGCCTCCAGTGCCGCCTGAGTCTGTGCCTCGGTCAGCATTGCTTGAACCAGGCCTTGCATGAACACGCCATAATCCATAGGTGGTGGTGGAGGAAGTATTGTAGGACCCTGGGGTGTAGGGGCCTGCTGCTCACCCCCTCCCCACGCCTCTACTCATCCTCCTAGCCTGAGCACCATGCCTACCACGGCTCGCCATAGCCTGTAACACAATTAAAGTAGTTAGAATCCAAGTTACTTATCCTAACCATTTCTTAACTATCTTTCATTCATTATTAGATATTTTTCACATATATGACAAATTCTATAAAGACTTTGCAATATTGTGAAGATGATGGCATATTCATGTACAACTTCAACTGTGCTCTGATACCAATCTCTGTAACGACCCTCCTTATACCGGTACGATTATACCATCCACATCGATATAAAGGGCGTCATTACAGTGGGACATTTACCCAACACAACACAATAGGTCGAGATGTACACAAATAACAAAAGAGTATAATGGAAATAAAAGAGAAGTCTTATTCCATCATCATTCACATAATTCCATAGTCTATATAGCAAATGTAAATAACAATTGTCCACAATTATACAAGTCCATATGAATAACAATGTCATTGTTCACATACTAATGAAAAGAAATGTGTAAACTATGTAGCAAACTCCATAAGTGCAGCTACTCCTCATGCTCAGAGTCGCTCCTCACTAAGTCCTCCTCAAGTACGGGAACACCTGTCACACTTGTAGGATCGAATAGGTGGATGGATCGGATCTAGAAGGGGGGGCTGAATAGATCTAACACCATTATTGCAGAAGCTTAAGCAATTCAAAATTACTTCGAATCAGAGATCAATTCACACAGACAATTTACTGATTTGAAGTGTGAGTGTGTGTAGATGATGTGTGAAGCAATTCAACAATTAGTGTGAGTATGAAATCATATGCTTGCATCTAGCGTAGACAAGTAGATCAAACCATTGCACTTAGGATGTTTTAGGTGGTTCGGAAATCACACCAGTGATTCCTACATCCACCCCTCACATAGTGAGGCTCCACTACTAAAAAGAGTACAACTCACACCGGAGCACAACGACACCAAACACCCTTGAGCACGATGGCTCAACACACAACCTTGAGTTCAACGACTCACAAACTGAGCAAGACGGCTCAAACGACAACCAGAGCACGGCGACTCCGAATTGAGCACGACGGCTCAAACCACACAGTGTGTGCGACAACTCACAAACCAGAGCTCGACGGCTCACAATACAAAAGCTAGATCAAACACAAAAGAGATCAGATCCTCTAGCAATGATCTGATTCACAGACTCAATAAACTCAGAAATCTGTATAGAACTTCATGTACAGATCTCACAAGATGAAACAAGATGAACACTCCAAGAATTAGGTGGGTGAAGAAGTCTTGCAGATGCTTGAATTGAGGAGCCTTGATGGAATTCGATGGAGATTCTCCTCAATCGGTGATACTCTGCTTTTATGGCATCTGAAATGCCAGAAATCCTTCTTCTACTACTCCACTTCAGTTGGATCTGCTCCCTTTCCTAGCACAACAAACTTCTCTCCAGAGATTCCCTTGATTCCACGTCCTTCCTCTTGAAAGGATGGCCTGCAGCTTCTGGAGATGGAGCCAGATCTGGAAAGCCCCTTTTTGCCGCAAAAAAGCTTCTTCTGGAAGTGAATGGACTCTCTTTCCTTTGGGTACAAGGAATATGGGTATTTATAGCCCCATATGTCTATAAAGTGCCTTGGGGTGCATGTGCACAGAAATCTAGGTCAAATCCCTTGATTCCCAAGAAGCCATGTGTCTAGAAAAATTCAGGTTTTTGAGTTTCAGTCAAAGTGTGTCGACACCACATGCAACTACTTCAGAACAGGCTTCTGGGACAGTGAACTAGTGTCGACACACAGGTGGACTGTGTCGACAACACTTGCAGCTTGTGTCGACACACAGGCAGACTGTGTGGACACCACTGGCAGACTGTGTCGACACACAAGTAGACTGTGTCAACACCACTGGCTACCGCTTCATAATAGGCTTCTGGGACAGTCATCTAGTGTCGACACACAGGTGGACTGTGTCGACACCACTGTGACAAAAGTGTGTGAACCTAAAAATATAAAGTGTAAACCATTAATATAAGATATTATCATTAAAATGTGAGATATTAAACATAAAAAACATGTTGTTTAAGCATTGTTGTGATATGTATAAAATGTATAACTTGTTCAATATGTCATCATTTGAATGTGTACAAAATGTACAAAATGTCATCATCAAAATCAAGTTATGAGTAATGTTCATTGGTCATCATTAAAATATGTATAAAATGTCAAAAGTCATCATCAAAATCAAATTATGAATGATGTTCATTGGTCATTATTAAAATACAACTTTAGGAAATTCCAAAACAACTCGACCCAACATTCTCCCCCTTTTTGATGATGACAAAATATATGCACAATCTCCCAATAGCCTGACTCAAATCTCCCCTTTTGAATTTCTCCCATAAGAAACTTTCTCCCATTTAAAGAACTTTCTCCCCCTTTTTGACAGCATCAAAAAGATAGATAAGAGAAAGAAACAAGAATTTAGGAGATCAAGAAACGAAATGTAGGAAATGAATGGTCAGAAATGATCAAAATGAATGAGGCAAAGTGAGATTGTCAAATGAGAGAAATGATGGTGTTTTGGTTATTGTGCAATAAAGTTTAATCATAAAGACACACCAACACAAGGTATTACAAGGTATAATGATCTGAATGTAGTTAAAATAATGATGCAAATGTGAAGTAAAGTGACCTATATGAGTGAGCAGAAGTATTTAACAAGGATGTTAGGATCTTAATTTTAACACAATGCAGAATAATAGGTCTAAACTCAGTATACATGAACTTTATTAAGGTCTTAAGCTTTTCATCCTGTCACTTTGATTTTCTTTCATTTTTAACTGGGAAAGAATACAAGAATAAATTAGTTAAATCTCACTTTTCAGTGCAAGAGATCACATTGATCAGATGAAGACCTCCTGATTACTCAGTGGTTTAACTTTCATTATCTTATACAGAGTTGAAAATATTGATTTCCACTTTTTGACGCAAAACAAATCACTTTTTAGGTGAAATGGCCTCGTTACTCAGTGGTTCAAGAATTTGCATTGCTCTGTTTGTATCTTTCCAGATTGTTATCATTTTCGTTTGATGTTTTGCAGGAATATGTTTGCTTTGATCAGAAAAGTCATGACTACGAATTTAGAAAAATTACTCTTAACATGTGGTAAAAATGAAGCTTAAACATGCACATGTTAATAGTAAAGCTACTCATGTGCCTACAAGTGTTTTGCAAGTCATTTTAAAGACATTCAGTATTAAGATTGCTTAACCTTGAAATGATAATGAATCTTGAAATTAAACTAAATACACAATGAGTTTAGTTTCAATGTCTTAATTCTCTCATAAGAAAATAGCACAATGACTCAAAATTCTGATGAGTTTGGGGTTCAAGATAGACAAGTAAGGTATGTAACAATGACTCCCCCTTTCATGAATCTCCCCTCACAAGGTGAACATGAGGATTATTGAAGAAATATGAATGGAATAAACTGAAAATAGAATGAACAAGATGTTTTATGAAAGACAAGGACTCCCCTCAACAATGCATACAAGACTCCTGATACTTGGCGGAGACATATACTCACGCATAGTGAAAGTGTCCAGACAAGCCTAACTTGTCTTTCTTCAAATCACTATTTGATATACCAAGAATGCCAATGCAATGTGAGAGTGAGGAATTATTTGCAAGAACGGGAAGACTTTATTTGCAAAAAGAGATAGAAGATATCAAGAATGTGGAAATTTGCACAAACTAAGCTCTCTTCTTAAAGATGAGAATTTGTTTTCTGGAAAGGCTTAGTGAAAATATCTGTAATTTGTTTTTCAGTTTCAATGAAGTGAAGTTCAAAAGATTTCTTAGCAACCTCATCTCTTAGAAAATGGTGCCTTATTTCAATATGCTTTGTTCGTGAATGCTGAATTGGGTTTTTAGACAAATTAATAGCACTAGTGTTATCACACAAAATAGGAATACAACCCAATTTGAGATTATAGTCTAGGAGCTGATGTTTCACCCAAAGAACCTGAGTGCCACAACAACCAGGTGCAACATATTCAGCCTCTGCAGTGGATAGAGCTACTGAATGTTGCTTTTTGGAAGCCCAAGAAATTAGCATCCACCTAGATATAAACATAAGCCACTAGTACTTTTTTTCAAGTTTACAACCAGCATAATCAGCATCACAATAAGCAATTAAATCTAACTTGCAACTAGCAGGATACCAAATTCCAAGTTCACATGTTCCAACAAGATATTTGAAAATTCTTTTGACAGCTAACATGTGACTTTCTTTAGGATTGGCTTGAAATCGAGCACACATGCACACACTAAATTGTATGTCTGGTCTAGAGGTTGTGAGGTAAAGTAGAGAACCAATCATACCTCTGTAGGTCTTTGGATCTACTACTTACCAATGAATCTTCCTTTACCTTACATTTATTGCCATTGGTGTGCTTGAATGCTTGAGGTGCTAAAAGTCAAACCTTTTCAGAAGTTCTTTCACATACTTTGTTTGACTTACGAAAATCCCTTCACTGGTTTGATGTATCTGCAATCCCAAAAAGAATTGAAGGTCTCCCATCAAACTCATTTCAAATTCAGTTTCATGCGATCAGCAAATTCAGTACACAGTTCTTTATTGTAGACACAAAATTATGTCATCAACATAGATTTGAACACAATGATTTGATTATTGACAATTCTTGTAAACAAGGTTTGGTCTACATTACCTCTTGTGTAACCTTTATTCAAAAAATGAGCTCAAACGGTCATACCAAGCTCTTGGAGCTTGCTTAAGACCATAAAGAGTTTATTGAGTTTGAAAACATGATAAGAATATTTTGATTTTCAAATCCGGGAGGTTGTTCTACAAAAACATTTTCTTTGATGTATCCATTCAAGAAAGCACTTTTCACATCCATTTGATAAACTTTAAATTTAGGGATGATGCAAAAGCAAGAAATATTCTCACAGCTTCTAGTCTAGCTACAGGGGCATATGATTCTTCAAAATCAATTCCAAACTCTTGATTGTACCCCTTGGCAACTAGTCTAGCTTTATTCTAACAACCTGTCCATTTTCATTCAATTTATTTCTGAACACCATCTGTACCAATAACAGATTGGTCACTAGGTCTAGGTACTATTCCCACACTTGATTTCTGTCAAATTGATGAAGTTCATCTTGCATTACATTGATCCAATCCTCACTAGTTAGAGCTTCATCAATTGACTTGGGTTCAATTTGGGAAATTAGTGCTAGTGGGTCTTCATTTATTGCATTCAGAAAAGATGATCTAGTTCTAACTTTATCATGCACATTACCAACTACATTCTCAATTGGATGATCTCTTAAAAATCTGTTTTCTGGAATTACCTCTTGGGATGTATCATTCTGGAACAATATTACCTGAACCACTTGTGGTAGGTGATTGATTATCCAGATTTTCAAATGGATCTTCATCCTCTTCAACAGTTGGTGAAGGTTCGACAACGAAGTCATCCTCTTCATTATTTTGAGGAACCCTGCAAATGTAGAGTCATCAGTTTGATATGAGTTTTCATCAAAAACTACATGTGGAGATTCTTCCACAGTTTTATTCTTGAGAATGTAAACTCTATAAGCTCTAGAAATTTCTGAATAGCCAAGAAAAATGGCTTCAAGACTTTTGTCATCAAATTTATCAAGATTTTCTTTATTTGTTATGTACAAAACACTTGTAACCAATGATTTTAAAATAAGACAGAGTTGGCTTTTATTTTTCAAAAGTTCATAGGGGTTTTTTCTGATTTTTGGTCTGACCAATGCTCTATTCAAGATGTGATTTGTTGTGTTCACAGCTTCAGCTAGAAGGATTTGGGCAATTTACTTTCTAAGAGAATAGATCTAGCCATTTCCACTAGAGTTCTATTCTTCCTTTCCACAACTCCATTTTGTTCTGGAGTTCTTGGAGAAGAGAATCTGTGAAAAAATGTTCAGTTCAGCACATAAATCAGAAAAATATTGTTTTCAAATTCTCCCCCATTATCAGTCAAATGGATTTGATTTATATGAAAAAACCATTAAGGTAGTGGTGCAGAAACTCCTGAATTCTAAACAAGCATCACTTTTGTGAGATAGAAAGATGACCCAAGTGTATCTAGTAAAATCATCAATGATGACAAATCCATATCTTTTACCACTAAGACTAAGAATTCTTGTTGGCCGAAATAGGTCCATATGAAGTAGTTCTAGTGGCTTAGAAGTGAGTACATCATTGAAGGTTTTAAAAGATTTTCTGGTTTGTTTTCCTTAAGCACATATCCCACAAAGATGATTTCAACATTTGAAAAAGATTCAAGAAGTCCTTTAACAGATTTAGCCTTAAGAGTTTATTTATTGTGTTGAAACTTGCATGACCAAGTCTTTTGTGTCATGTCCATGCAATTTCATTTTATTTGCCACCAAACAAATGTTTTCAGCAAAGTTTTTATCAAGATTGATCATGTAGACATTGTTTTCTCTTTTGCCAAAGAATTTATTTTTTCAGTTGAAGAATCAATTATTTTGCAAAATTAGATTCAAAAACAACCTTGTGACCTTTGTCACACAATTGACTAATGCTCAAAAGATTATAATCCAAACCATCAACTAACAAAAACTTTTCAATTGAGTTTGAGGAGGATTTACCAACTTTCTAGATCCAATGATTTTCCCTTTATTTTACCTCCAAAAGTAACAGATCCTCCTCCTTTTCAATCAGAAATGAAAACTTTGTTCTGTCTCCAGTCATGTGTCGTGAACACCCACTGTCAAGGATCCACACATTGGAGTTGGGTGCACGACTTTCCTGCATAAATCAGATTAGAGAAGAAAAGATTTGGTACCCAAACGTTGTTGGGACCATCAGTTTGTTTGAGCAAAAACAATAAGTCTTTCCTGATCTAAATTGAGTTGTTTTTGGCTTTTGTTTTATTTCAGAAATGATTTCCCTTTTTGGCATTTTAATATTCTGATTTGGAATGAAAAACTAGTATTTTCCTTTCATGAGCAGAGAAATTATAATTTTGGCATGATTGTTCATGTAGGAAATCCAAACCAAGTATTCTGTTGATATCTTGGAACCTTTGGATAAAAGATTGTGAATGGCACCAATAAGGATTATGATACCATTGATTCCAAGAATTGATCCATTAGATTGACATGATGTCCTGGATCTCCAATAACCATCATGAAAGTTTGTTTTTTGTTTTACAATTTTTCAGATTTTTATTTGAATTCTGTTCAACTAGTTGTTGTTTTCAAAATTGGACACGTCGACCTGTGTTGGACTGGTGTCGACTCAGCAGTCACAGTTTTTTAACTTGTGGTTGACTGGTGTCGACCTATCAGCAATGTGTGTCGACCTGTTTGTTTCTTTGGTTAGAAACATTCTCTTGTTCTGATTCTTAGGTATTTCAGATGTGTTCTTTGACACTTGTTTATTTTTGTTTTCGGACTAGTGCTTTTGACAAATTTTATCAAAGGAATTTTTGAAGGTTTTTCTTTCTTTTCACCAGATTTATTCTTAAAGATTTTTTGTGGTGAATGCTAGTCCATGTTTTTCAGCATTCATTTTAAGTCCTAACAATGCATCAAGATTTCTTTTCCATTTGTGAATTTTTTATCACTTGATCTTTTCACACCAAAACTTCTCGAGTTTCTGAACTTCATCAATGACATGTTGCTTTTCTTTTGTTCCAATTCTATTCTTTTAGAAAGTTTTTCAAAATCATTGTTGGCCATTTTGAGATGCAATTTTAATTCATCAATTGATTCAAAAGATCTTCCTTTTCTTCATTGATTCAGTTATTTCTTTCATGTTCAGATATCTTCTATTTAAGGAAGTATTATGCAAGACATTTTTAATTTTATTTTTCAAATATTTTTTTTCTTTCTATTTCAAAATATTTTTCAATCAACTCAACATATGCATCTTGCCAATCTTCAATGGAAAATTGTTCAAAAGAAGAGCCTACCTTTCCATCACTATTGTTGGCCATAAAGCATAACTCCTCATTTGCTGAACTTGAGGAGTTCTCTTCTTCATCCTCACTTTGGTCTTCATCTGACCAAGTTGTTATCATGGCTTTTGGCTTCTTCATTTGTTGTTCTTCTTGTATTTATCCTTTTTGATCTCAGGACACTCACTCTTCATGTGTCCTGTCTTGTTGCACCTGTAGCAAACAATATCTTCATCAATTTTTGATTTCTGCTAGCATTAAAATTTGAAGAAGAAGCATTTCTTTTATTAGAATAATATTTTTTCTTTCCATCAATTTTCCTCTTCTTGATTTAAAAATTTTCTGAATTGCCTAGTCATGAGGGCAAGTTCATCCTCATTGGACTCAGACTCTTCAGAACTTGATTTTTCTTGACTTTTCTCTTTGTTGTTGATGAAGCTTTAAGTGCTACTGGTTTAGCTTTAACCATATATTCTTCACTTCTTTCAGATTCATTTCATAAGCCATTAAAGATCCTATGAGTTCATCCAAAGGATTTTGGATAAATCCTTAGAATCTTCAATCACTGTAGCCTTTGTGTGCCAAATGGATGATAGAGAACACAAATTTTTCTTACCAGATCAGCATCAATGTATTCCCTACCTAGTGCCTTCAGTCCTTGACAATTATCATAAACCTAGCAAACATTTCAGAAATTGATTCATCAGATTCATCATAAACAATTCATATTGAGAAACAAGTATGTTGCTTTGGTTTCCCTAACTTGAGATGTACCTTCATACATTAATTCAAGTTTATCCACATTTCTTTAGCATATTTACACATGGATATTCTTAATATTCATTAGGGTGGACAGCACACTGAAGCATATTCATGGCACTGTAATTAAGAGTAGCTTCCTAATCTTCTCTCTAGTCCAATTCTCCTCATCACCCTGATTTTCATAAGGACCCACTTCAACTATCCTCCAGATTTATAGTTTTGAGCCCTAAGAAAAACTTGCATGTGATTTTCCAATAAGAGTAATCAGACACATTAAATAATGGTGGTCTATTATGGAATGGCCCTCAGTTACAAATCCTCGAGAATCCATCAATCACAATGAGAGACAATGAAAGTGCAAGCAAATAATTCCAACAATTAACACAGAGATCAAACAGAAGCAATCAAATCAGATCAGAAACAAATATTAACCCGCTCTGATACCAATTGTAGGATCGAATAGGTGGATGGATCAGATCTAGAAGGGGGGGTGAATAGATCTAACACCAATTATTGCAGAAGCTTAAGCAATTCAAAATTACTTCGAATCAGAGATCAATCACACAGACAATTTACTGATCTGAAGTGTGAGTGTGTGTAGATGATGTGTGAAGCAATTCAACAACTAGTGTGAGTATGAAATCTATGCAAGCATCTAGTGCAGACAAGTAGGTAAAACCATTGCACATAGGATTTTTTAGGTGGTTCAGAAATCACACCAGTGATTCAACACCACCCCTCACACAGTGAGGCTCTACTACTCAAAAGAGTACAACTCACACCGGAGCGCAACGACTCCAAACACCCTTGAGCACGACCGCTCAACACACACAACCTTGAGTTCAATGACTCACAAACTGAGCACGATGGCTGAAACACAAACGGAGCACGACGACTCAATTTGAGCACGACGGCTCAAACCACACAGTGAGTGCGACGACTCACAAACCAGAGCTCGATGGCTCACAATACAAAAGCTAGATCAAACACAAAATAGATCAGATCCTCTAGCAATGATCTGATTCACAGACTCAAAACTCAGAAATTGTATAGAACTTCATGTACAGATCTCACAAGAAGACATAAGATGAACACTCCAAGAATTAGGAGGGTGAAGAAGTCTTGCAAATGCTTGAATTGAGGAGCCTTGATGGAATTCGATGGAGATTCTCCTCAATCGGCGATACTCTGCTTTTATGGCATCTGAAATGCCAGAAATCCTTCTTCTACTGCTCCTCTTCAGTTAGATCTGCTCCCTTTCCTAGCACAGCAAACTCTCTCCAGAGATTCCCCTTGATTCCCACGTCCTTCTCTTGAAAGGATGGCTGCAGCTTCTGGTGATGGAGCTAGATCTGGAAAGCCCCTTTTTACTGCAAAAAAGCTTCTTCTAGAAGTGTATGGGCTCTCTTTCCTTGGGGTACAAGGAACATGGGTATTTATAGCCCCATATGTCCATAAAGTGCCTTGGGTGCATGGCACGGAAATCTAGGTCAAATCCCTTGACCCAAGCAGCCACGTGTCCAAAAAAATTCACATTTTTGAGTTTCAGTCGAAGTGTGTCGACACCACAGGGCACTGTGCCGACACCGCAGGCAACTGCTTCAACAGACTTTTGGGATAGTGAACTAGTGTCGACACACAGGTGGACTATGTCGACACCACTGGCAGACTGTGTCGACACATAGGCAGACTTTGTCGACACCACTGGCTAACTGCTTCACAACAGGCTTCTGGGAGTGTTATCTAGTGTCGACACACAGGTGGATTGTGTCGACACCACTGTGACAAAATTGTGTGAACCTGAAAATATAAAGTGTGAACCATTAATACAAGATATTATCATTAAAATGTGTGATATTAAACATCAAAAACATGTGTTTAAGCATTGTTGTGATAGTATAAAATGTATAACATGGTCAATATGTCATCATTTGAATATGTACAAAATGTCATCATCAAAACTAAGTTATGAGTGATGTTCATTGGTCATCATTAAAATATGTTACAAAATGTACAAATGTCATCATCAAAATCAAATTATGAATGATGTTCATTGGTCATTCTTAAAATATAACTTTAGGAAATTCCAAAACACACTCAACCCTACAACACTTGTATGTTAAAGCAAGTATGAGTCTTTTAAACAATAAAAGAAATACATGGCACATACTTTTTGACAATTAACAAATATACATAGACATCCTATAACTTGCTTTCTACACATGAAAAACAACTTGATTCATGATGCCATATTAAATCATAACATTTCATAATTCTAAACATTAGATCATGGAATTATGCACATAGTAATAACAATCCTAGCATGATGACTAACTTTTTCTCATATCTTATAACACAAATTCACATCTTAGCTAGCTGTTTTAGCATGAATAACTCTCATTCACATTTTCACATCTTTTCACATGCTATCACATTCAGATAACACTATCCCATGTTCACATTGCACATATTCACATTTTCCACGCTTTTACACTTCTTGCCGTGACACATAGTCTGAACCACCGTAAACAAGGACACACATTCACATAACACATACCCATCACCTAGGCAATATATTGATGAATCTTGGCCACTGCGCAGAATCGAGAGAAGCTCTCTCGACCCTAACCAGTGATACTTGTCCACCTCCAGAATTTTATCCTGGTGCCTACATGATATCACATACACAATGAGCCTTCCCATAGGGACATTTCTACAGTACGGCTCCATAGCCTTTTATGGTAGCAGTGTCAATCTCGACACATGATACACATTATCTCACTTATTCACATGGTTTCATTCACTTTTATGCATTATTTAACTCATTCACATACACTTTAATTAAACATACATATCTGAGGTTACAAACCATAACACTACTATTTCACAGTGAAAAATAAACCATAACAGAGCCTAATCATGCTGCTAAATATTGGACTTTACAGAATTTAGGTCAAACATGCTTTACATGACCTAATTATCCTTGTTAAAAGCAAACAGTACCCACAGGAGTCAAAACAGTATCAAATTTAATCATAGACGTCATATAGGTAATATGTCACATGCCTAATTTTTCAGATTTTTCACAAGAGTAATTGTAATTTAACAATTTAAATAGATTCCCTGTAATTTAGCACAATATTTACTTTATCAAGGTGTACAACAAAATAGTCAGTTCTAAAACATGAGAACAGTAACCCTAAGATCATGATAATTTTATAAATCCTTAACATGCAACAAAACTATTTATTCAAAATTAAACTCAGTCAAAACATGCTTATTTCACCAATACATAATTTATATTAAATAAGTCATGCTCAGAAATTCAACAGAACATCATGATATGATGTAAAGACTATACCTGACCAACAACAATTTTTTACAGTGTACACAGACCTCCAAACATTCGAAAATCACAGTATAGAGATTAAACATGAAATTCAACAGGAAACAGATGAACTTGACTGCAAGGGTATGGCCGTCAAGCGGAGTTAACAACACGGGATGCTGTCGTCAACTCAGAAACTTGGCGGCAACAAGGTTTCTGTCAACCTCCTATCTGTAGAAAGTGCAGACCGAACTCAAATAAAAAGGAGAATTGGGGGTTCCAGGACAAGAATTAAAATCCGAAAAAATACCCTAACCCTAGGGGACATGTCTAGGGATGATACCCTCAATTACTTGCTCGAAATAAAATCTCTAAAGGGTTTGATTTATCGAAGAAGCCCTCCTCAGCCAAGCCAAGAAGGTGAGATATGCAACCCCAAATCTGGTCTTTACGCCTATCCAGAAGGCCCTCCGGTGTTGGGGAAGATCCTTCAACACCAGGAGCTCCTTCCAGTCGCAGAAGATCACCGGAAACACACAATCGTCAGATCAAGCCTTAGAAAGTTCTGTTTTCTCACAATAAACCCTAGCTATTCCCTTCAACCAAGGTCTTAATTTGGCCGAAAACACTAGGTTTTATAGAGCTATGAGTCGAGGTGCGCTTAGGATTAGGATTCCTACCGTTGAGATGAGTTTCCTAATCATAACCCCGAAGAAAACGCAGTCGTTTTCAGATCTGGAATCGCAACATAACCGAAAAGTAAACAACCACTTTACTGTCGTTACAGAAAGTCGGCGTCCATCCATCTGGACATCTATATCCCCTGGCAACGAAGTCAACGACACCACAGCTGTCGTCACCTGATGTTAACGTCAAGTGATGTTGACGTTAACCAGGGATTTCAGACAGAACACAATAATAATTAAATAACACATACATCGAATAAATAAATACAATATACACATCAATAATTAAATATTATATGCACATTTAAATAAACAACATATATACATATGCACATATAGTAAATAAATAATTATAACATGCACAGAATTAAATAAACATAATATGGAACAAAATTTGACGGCCTTACAACTTCAGCCTACTGATGGACTGTGCGTTCCCCACCCCTCTTGTAGCAACCTGGATTTTTTGAAAAATAAAATTTTAATAATAATAAAAAAAAGCAATTAGAAAATCAAATAAAAGAAATTAAACAAACCCATTAAATGAAAGAAGTAATCGGCTTCATTAAAGGGACCCAATAGAAATTAGTGGGCCAAAATTGGAATTTTTAAAAGGGGAATAATAGAAAAATACCCTAAATTCGTAACTTAATTATTACTTAAATAGAAAAGGGGTATTTAATACATTAAAAAGCTAATTTGAGTTAGATTTAGATTCCTAAAACTACCCTAATAGGTTGGCCACGAATTTGGGTCCAACCTAACCCAAATTGGAATTGGTATGCTTAGAAGAGGAGAGAAATAGGAAATTCTGAAATTAATAGGAATTGGAGTCCTATTAGGAAATAGAAACCCAAGAGACATAGATACTCTCTTAAGCTCCATGGCCGGCCCTAGCTCATTACCAAGGTTTCTAGACTAGGAGGAGAGGCCAAGGAAGAGGAGAATTCGTGGGGAGAGAAGAACCTCTCAAAGCACTCAACCCCATTCTTCAAGTTCTAGCCCTAGAAGAGGAAATCGACCAAAGGTAGGCATTCTCACGAGCAAAACTAAATCAATTTCGTCTGAGGTTGATCAAAACCTCAGGAATCAAAGCCCTCTTGTCTCATATTTTTCCATTGAGCAAATCTTTTGTTCTTAATTTTTGATGTTCTGTAAACTCCATGACCCCGAGCCTCATTGTTAATTCTTGATCTCCATGTATACTGGACCACATGCTACGAAATTTTTATTAGGGATACTGATGCATGTTAGGCTTCTTTTTTCCCCAAGAAGCCCTAATTTTGATTTATCCTATTCTGAGAATTAATTCGTTGATCTCAACTATTTGTTGTTCCATGTTCTCATGAATACATATGACCAAAGCATGTCGAAACCCTGTTTGTTTTCCAATCCCTATTTACTGTAAGTACCCATGCATGTCTAGAAGAATTTGCAACTAGTTTCATGATTTTTCTTTGCTTATACAATTAGTTATGATTTTTTGAATCACCCTATGTCAAAGAGGGTAAGTCTGGCCCGCAATCCAATACATTGTTCTTTCCCTGTCAGACTCGGGCACAGACCCTGTGAACACGACGGCCCGATAGGCCACGTTCATAGGGCCTTCATGATCAGATTGCGATAGGGCCTGTCATCGCGATCTGCTGCCCGACCCGACAAGCCCGTCACGACCCTCAAACAACCCCATCGCGATCTGTCTGCTTGAACCGTTGAGGCCGTCGCGACCTGTACAAGAGCCTATCGCGTTCTGCTTGACCCCATCGTGACCCTCATTAGGATACATCGTGATCTAGGCTTTTGCATGAAACCCCCTATCTCTGCAGTCTTGACATTCTATAGTGTTTGTACCCTCTCTTAACAGTCATGTACGCAGTAAAAACACCTGTTATAAACTGAACATTTTTGTGTGATTTTAAAAGACATACACATGACTTATTTCTAGCTATGATTTCATGATACCTCAACACTTTGAACCATCCATTTATGGCTTAACTTGGCATGTGATTAACTTATAATACCTCTGATAATTTATGTAATTAAATTGCCATATTTTAAATTACTTGTCTACATTTTCTCTCGAGGATTTGGAATCCGTTACCGGACGCTCAACTGTTCTATAATTCCTCTAGAACGTCGAGCACTTGTTTCTATATACACACTCTCTTGACTTGGACGAACTCTCTGTCGGATACTCCTTCTGCCGGACTAGTGAATCCTTATTCAAGGCCACCGTAAGTCTCCTCTGTCCATGGATTCCCACATGGTCGACGAGCCGGTTGTACCCTAACACCTATGATACCCTTTAGGGATCAACATGATCCAAACGGATATTAGATTTCGCTCTTATCTTGAATCACGTCGGAGCTCTGGACCTATACTTAACATGGCCAGTGGTAGGGTTGTGAGTTCCACCTGACTGCCAACACCAAGTGAGCGTGTCATGCAACTGTTACTATCGCCTGATTACTCGACGTGTTACGTGCAATGTCCACTAGCTCTCATCTATACTCTACTCGCTCATCTATTCACGTTCACTCTACTATCTTTTCTATTCATCTAGTACTCTCATCTATTTCTTGGTACTCTATATTGGCCATTGACTGATTGTCTAAAGATAACAATATAACCAATGCCTGGCAATATATAAAGGGCCCGATCTGGTCCTAGGATGTGCGTCCGAAAGTGCTAGTGCCCATGGGAGTTAAATGATCAGAGTGTTTGGCATTACATTCAAGTTCTATCTATCTCGACTATCTAAATGACAATCAAAAGTGCTATGTTCTCTCATTGTCTATTGACAAAAGTGCTATACTATACCCGTTGTGCTATTGCTATACTTTGTGCTATTTGTGCTATGGCCATCTTGCTATTCGTGCTATACTCGACTCTCGTACTATATTCAGAAACTTGTGCTATTTTGTTCACGTGCTATCATGCTATCTCTCACTTTACTTGACCCTCTCGCTCTATCACTAGTTACTCTGCCTTTTAATGCATAATCATTTAAAGCATGCTTGACTATTTAGATTTAAGTCCTACTGAGCATATCGCTCACCCTACGTTATTTGTTGTTGTGTTCTCAGGTGAGACCGAGGATGACACATACACTCAAGAGGACGGGAACGACCAGGAGTGAGGTCATGAGTACCCTAGTGTCTTAGTAATATGTTTAGAGTGTTAGTTAGTCTTTTACTTTTATTTCAATGTAATTGGGCCCTATAGAATGGCTCTGATATTAGTGGTTGTAACTAGACATTTGAAAGTTATTAATGAGAAGAATTTGTTTTAGTATTTATTCATTGTTCAATGGTTTAATGTCTAGTACTCGCTCTGTACCCATTTACTTGCAACTGCCTGACGTTCTGATATTCCGCGTCGGGGCATGATAGTTTTGTGGTATCAGAGCCTAGGTTATTCTTAATTATAGGATGATCTAGGTTAACCTACCTCGACTAGAGTCAATTATCCTACTTATGTGAGTTGTGGTTAGAGGGAAGGGTAACTAGCTAAAATGAACTCACAGACGCACGAATTAAATTCCACATCAATATCATGACAATAAGTTATTTTATAGGAACTAAGAAATCAAGATGACTGTTGAACGTGCTCAGATGTGGGGCATGCTACAGACAATTCAAAAACTAACGTGCACAATCATGCAAGCTACCCAAGGAGGTGGTAATCATGGCGGTGTAGGCGACCTGCATCGTAACTTCCGGAGTCTGAACCCACTCAGGTTCAGTGGATCCATGGATCTGGATGAAGCCAAGCACTGGCTCAAAGAAATGGAAAGAATCTTCCGTGTTATGCAATGTGCAGCAGGGGATAAGCTACTACTGGCTACATTCCAACTGGAGAAGGACTCCAACGCTTGGAGGGAGTCAGTGGAAGTGACCCGAGATATTGGTCAGTTCACCTAGAACGAATTCAAGGAAGCTTTCAACTCCAAGTACTTCTCCGAGCGTGTCCAAGAAAGGAAGGCTATGGAATTCACTGCTCTAAAACAGCAGAGATTGACTGTGGCCGAATATGAAGCCCAGTTTTCAAGACTGGCATGCCATGCTGCACACCTAGTGAATACTGAAAGGATGAAGGCTAAGCACTTTCTCAACGGCCTTAAGCCTCAATACATTACTCAACTGGAACCTCTCGACATCCAGACCTACGCCGAGATGGTGAAGAAGGCTCAGCTGCTGGAAGATGCTATGGACTTCACCGACCGTATCAAAGGGAAGTTCGTGAAAATGGAAATGACTTCTAGACCATCATCTGCCAAGCCAACCAATGGCAAGAAACGTCCCTTCAACATCACGGAGGGGTCCAACCAAGAAAGAAACCCAAGGTCTTCGTACCCAACACTCCAGTAAAAAGCAACTGCAAGTATTGTGACAAGCCAGGTCACACTGCTGACGAATGCTGGAGGAAAGTCGGCGCATGTCTGTGCTGCGGAAGTCACGAGCACCGCATCCCCGAGTGTACGCTGCTGAAAGAACATGAGAGGTGCCCTAATGCGCCTAAGAACAGGGAATACTGCAAGCCCTGCATGATGAGGAACCCGCTATGGACGGTGGCGTGGTAGAAGGTACTCTACAAGTTTTCTCCTTATCAGTATTTGTCTTATTTGATACTGGAGCAACTCATTCATTTATATTTCAAAACTTTGCTGATACCCTAATTGTAATACCTATATCCATGGGTTGTGAGTTCTCTGTCACAACACCACTAGGAGAAAAGGAGAAATTGAACAAATACTTTCCCTCTACCGATGTAATGATCGAAGACCATAACCTAAAAGTCGACCTACTATGTATGCCCATGGAAGGCTATGATGTAATTTTGGGAGCCGATTGGTTGTCCACTATGGGGCAACTGTTGACTGTAAGAAAGGGAATGTTACTTTTAGTGACTTTCCTAATTGGCATTCACTGGGATTCGACATAAGAGACGGATGTCTCTAGTCTCTGCCATAAAGGCCCACAACATGATAAGGAAAGGTTGCATTGCTTTCCTTGCGGCCGTAGTAGTTGAAAATAAGAGTTCTAAGATAGAAGACATCCACATAGTCCAGGATTACCCCGATGTGTTTCTTGAAGATCTCCCAGGGATTCCCCCGGAACGAGATGTCAACTTCGCCATAGAGTTGATCCCTGAAGCTGCCCCGGTATCACGTCAACCGTACCGGATGTCACCTGCTGAGCTAAAGGAGTTGAAGACGCAACTAATGGAGCTATTAGAGAAGGGGCTCATTAGACCAAGTACTTCCCCATGGGGAGCACCTGTGCTATTCATCAAGAAGAAAGATGGATCGATGAGACTATGCATCGACTATCGTCAACTCTATCAGCTAACCATCAAGAACAAATACCCATTTCCCAGGGTCGATGAACTATTCGACCAAATATCCAGAGCTCAATATTTCTCTATGATCGACCTTTGATCTGGCTACCATCAAATGAGGTTCAAGGATGACGATATCTTCAAAACGGCTTTCAGGAGTGGCTATGGACATTATGATTCATCATTATGCCTTTTGATCTAACCAATGCTCCTGCAGCCTTTATGCAACTCATGAACAACATACATCGGTCATACCTTGACAAGTTTGTGGTCGTCTTCATCGACGATATCCTCATATATTCAAAGACCAAAGAAGAGCATGAAGAACACCTGAAGATTGCATTGCAAGTCTTGTGAGACAACAAACTATACGCAAAGCTTAGCAAGTGTGAATTCTGGCCCGAAGAAGTGTCCTTCTTGGGCCATGTCATCTCAAAGGACGACATCTTAGTTGATCCCTCCAAAGTCGAAGCTGTACTCAATTAGGAGAGACCAACCAATATCACCGAAATCAGAAGCGTCCTAGGACTGGCTGGCTACTACATGCGGTTCATCAAGGACTTGTCCAAGATCGCCGTTCCTCTCACGCGTCTGACACGAAAGGAGAATCCATACTCCTGGAGTAAAGTGTGAGAAAAGTTTCCAAACACTTAAAGATTGTCTTATCTCAGCACCTGTTCTCGCTCGGCCAATAGAGGGAGAAGGTTTCTCTGTCTACACCGATGCCTCGGGAATTGGGCTAGGGTATGTATTGATGCAAAAGGAGAAAGTCATCACCTACTCTTCCCGACAACTAAAGACTCATGAAGTCAACTACCCTGTGCATGATCTTGAGTTGGCTGCCGTGGTCTTCGCCTTGATGATCTGGAGACATTACTTATTTGGTGAAAAGTTCACTATCTACTCAGACCATAAAAGTCTGAAGTACTTATTCTCCCAGAAGGAACTTAACATGAGACAGAGAAGATGGGTAGAATACCTAAAAGATTTCGACTTCAACATCCAATACCATCCAGGCAAGGGAAATGCCGTGGCTGATGCTCTTAGTAGAAAGCCGATGGCATCTGTCTCAAGTCTAGTCCTTGGCGAGATGCAACTACTAGAACAATTCGCAAGGTTAGACTTAACTATTGAACTTAGAGATGAGTGAGTCTTGATTTCCAATATCAAGATTCAATCCGACTTGCTAGAAGAGATTAAAAACCAACAAGATAATGATCCATTCTTAGTTCACATGAAGGAAACCTTAACTGAAAGACCGAACTTTGCTATGACTGAGGATGGAAGACTGGTGTTCCAAGGGAGGACATGCGTCCCCGATAATGAAGAAATGAAGAGGAAGATAATGGATGAAGCTCACAAGACAAGTACACTATTCATCCAGGAGGTACCAAAATGTATCAAGACATGAAAAGAACGTTTTGGTGGACGAACATGAAGAGAGAGGTAGCTGAACATGCCGCAGATTGCCGTACTTGCCAACAAGTAAAAGCAGAACACATGCGCCCTGTAGGTGTACTCAGACAGCTAGATATTCCAGAATGAAAATGGGAAAGCATTGGCATGGACTTCATCGTGGGTTTACCCAAGACTCGTGGTGGACTCGTGTAAGGCCCCGAATTTCTTTTTCCCGCTTCTATTTTATGTATATGATGTTTACTTATTCTTGCATAAATGGCGTGCATGAAAATGGCGCATATTATAGATATAAATTTTACATGTGTATATGCGTGGATGTATATTATTATCGTGAATATGAGTAATTGGCCAATTTTGTGTATAAGGTATCTATTCAAATATTATGCAAGTACCATCTAAATATTGAATTGTACCTTATATTACCCCTTTCATGGATATGATGTACGAATATATGAAGTGCATATGTGTATGTACGCATGTATGTTATCTTACGCATGTGATAATTGTATACCTAATTTACATATGTAACACCTTGGTATACTTATGTATGCATGTGTATGCCCAGGTATAAATGTTATGGATTGCACGGTGTGGTAATATACATATTATACCTTATACATTGTATGTATATACGTAGTGTAAACACAGTTCTTTGTATGTTGAGAGTCATGTTGTGTGTATATATGTGTATATATATATATATACACTGTATGCGTATGAAGATATTCATTTACGTGTTATTATCTTGATGTACCTATGTATGTATGTGTAGGATTAGTAGTAAATATTGGATGTTTACATGGTGTAGTGGTGTATACACTATACTACATAGGTTTCATGTGCATATATGTGTGGATTAAGCATGGTTCTGCATGATTTTTAAGTTCTAGCAGAAGAGTGTCTTGGCGTCAACATGGATACCATGATATGTCAGTGTCCATATCGACTGGCGCCAACCCTAATATAGTCGTCCATTGATGTGGACGTCAATAACCCTAATTTTTTGTGCGCAACATAGCGCAGAGAGCATTCATTGGGCTAGGCTTCTGATTGGGGAGATGTCTTCCCAACGGCTCTTATCTGTCCCTTCAACCCCTGCACGAGCCCCTCTTGTTCCCTAGTCTATAAAACACATCCCTTTTGCAACCTAGAGAGCTCTCTTGACTCTTTACTAGAAAGGAAACCCTAACTGAGAGAGAGAGGAAGGACTGACCTTGGAGGGCTTGGATCCGGCGACTGGAGGCGTTTTCTGGTGATCTTCTACGACAAGGAGGAAGGCCATACGTAGGAGAAGGCTTCCCTGGCGTTGGACTGCAGCCTGCAACCCCCTAGAACCCGGAGCAAGGATTTCTGGAAGCTTCTTGGCATTGCCCAAGGAGGGCTTCATCAGCTTATTCCGATCTTGTAGATTTAATTGAGAGGCAAGTAACCCATAGATCTCAATCCCATACATGTGTCCTAGGTCCCAGCAATTTTTGTGGATTTTAAATCGTGTCCTAGACCCTCCTTTTCACTTGGTATTTGGAGTTCGGTCTGTGCTGTTGCACAGACAGGAACTTGGCGTCAATACCCTTGATGCCAAGATCTCCCATCAGCGTCCAGCGATCGTGCCGTCCAAACCCTTGAACGGCCAGAGGCTGCCGCCAAGTTCTTCAGGACAGAACAGTGAGCTGTTCTTCCTGGTAGATGATTATTTTCAATATGTTTTCGCAATGAGGATATAGTGTAAATTTTATATGCTATGTAAAATAGATAATGTGATGTGTGTGGAAATTTCTGCATTTTTCTGTGGATGGCATGAATTTTTAGATTATTGAAATATATGTTGGGAAAAGATGGATTATGTTCATCTACTGTCTACCTAATTCCTGAGGAATTAAATGCCCTAGATTTTTCTATACCATGTGCATATGTATCAGTCCATGCCCTGGAATTTTGAGAAATTTTTCCATGACCGTGGGATTTACTGGAATTTCTGTTTTAGAAATGAAAGACATGCATAGAAATTGTAAAATTTACATAAAATTGTGTGCTGTGCAATAAATCAAGCGAAAATTTCTGTGATGATGACTATGTTAGAATCAGGGTTGTCAATGGTTAAATCTGATGTTCGTGTTATGTTCCATGTTAAAGTGAATTATAAATAGCATGAAACTGAATGTTTTAAATTTCTGTAAATGTAATATAATTCAGAAAACTCTGAAAAATTGTATGTGTGATTATAAACCTTAAAATTGTCTGTGGTTAAAATCTCATGTTATTTTGATGACAGTAAGTATTGTTATGGATTTTTAATGTGAAAAATGACTATGTGAGCATGTTAATTGTGACTTGATGTGATTCAGTAAATTTCAGTATGATTATATCTGTATTATGGTTATTTGGCAGTTGTAACAGTGAGGTTAAAATTAGTAAATGAGGACTTATGTGTGTATGAATTATGTGTGAGTGTGTACATGGGACGTGAGAGAACAAGTGGTGTAGGGGTGTAAAATGGTTAATGTTATAAGATAAACAAACATGCCCATAAGACACTGCCACCCTAGACGCTTGGAGCTGTACCGTAGTAATGCCCCTACGGGAAAGCTCAATGTGACATGTGATACCTAGAGAAGGGCCTTGATAAAGTTTATACCCTGGCAAAGGGTCTTGTAAAATCCTGGAGGTGGACAAGTTCCACTGGTAATGGTGGGAAGGGCTTTCCCCGGTTTCTGCAGGAACTAAGACTTATCACTATGCCGGTGATTAAGTAAGTGAATGTGAATGTGTGTGTTATGTGATCGTCTAATGGTGGTTTGGGCTGTGTCTTGGCATTAAGTGAAATTAAGTATAACTGTGATGTGAAAAGTGATATGTGTTCATAGCACAAGGTACGTGCAAGATATGTGTAAATGTGGCACACGTTATGTGCAAAAGTGAAATGATAAGAAGTGTGTGAAAGTGAAAAAGGAATTAATGAGAAATGTGTGTAAGTGTTCTGTGATGGAACAAAGTGAGTGTATGTGAAAGCCAAGGTTCATCCTATGGTTGTGTGTAATGAGGAAATAGTATAAGTGTAAATGACAATAGTGTTAATTGATAAATTGTTATTGATGTGTACCAATGTGTGTGTGTATGTGTTTATGTATAAATTGTAAATTGCTAAAAGTGATGTTACCATTAGTGCCAAAATGTAACTATATGGTTTCATATTCGTGGAATTTGAGTGATTGGATGCACATGTGTTTAGTATTATGTTGTATAGTTGAAGGTGATCCCCATGCAAAGGTAATATGAATGTGATAAAATTTGTATAAAATCAGCAAGCTAAATGTGAAGTAAATTGTTATGATTGCATGTGAAGTGAGTTAGAAATCATGCTAGGAGTGCTACCTATCTCGTATATGTTTCTATGGTTCAGTTGTGCAACTTTACAATGATTTGGATAAAGCATGAAAACGTGTGAGTGTGTATTTTACTCATGTTAATGATACCATGATGTTAGTGATCTTGTTTAGATTTTAGTTGTACATTTGTTTAGATAATTATTTAATGGAATTTGTTTAGGTTATAGCATTATCATGTATGATTTAACTGCTGAAATTTTATTGTGTTAATTGGTAAAAAAAAAGCATGTATGTATTGAATCTTAAGTTACTTGCTGAGTCTATTGCGTAGACTCACTCTTGCTAAACATTTCAGGAAATTAGCAGTGGAGGAGCTAGCAAGAATTGAAGTGGAGTTGGACAAAAGGATTGAAGAATTGTAATTTATATTTCATAAGTATGTAATGCTATAATTGAAATTTGGCTTTTGTTCAAATGTACTTGGAGTCGGCTATGTATTTGGAACATTTTGCAATTATGTTATCTCTTGTTGGACTATACAGACTGTGGTATGTGGATTTAAAAGTTGATGGAATGAGATTCATTTAAATTCCATTGCATTTATTCGACTCTATTTATGTATATCTCAGCTCATTTGTTACTTGTTGGGGTATTCTCCCCTGTAGCGGCTTGCTCTCATCCGACGTGGGTTCGTATAACCGTACCGGGTGGAAGTGGGTCGTTGCAACTCGACGCCATATGGGTCATTGTCGACCGACTAACCAAATCTGCCCACTTTCTGCCTATAAAAAGTAAGTGGTCGGTAGAAGTACTAGCTGCCTTATATGTCAAAGAGATTGTAAGACTACATGGTGTTCCATCGTCCATAGTCTCAGATCGAGATCCGAGATTCACATCTCATTTTTTGAAAGGATTGCAAGGTGCACTGGGTACTAAACTCAATTTTAGTACCACATTCCATCCACAAACTGATGGGCAAATTGAAAGAACCAACCAAATAGTGGAAGACATGTTGAGAGCTTGCACTATAGACTTACAAGGATATTGGAACGAGCACCTATCCTTCATTGAGTTCGCCTATAACAACAGTTACTAGGCGAATATTAAGATGGCACCGTTCGAAGCACTCTACGGAAGGAATTGTCGATCTCCTGCATGCTGGAATGAGGTGGGAGAATAGCAATGGCTAGGCTCGGATATGGTACAACGAACCACAAATGACATTCAGTTGATTAGAGACCAGCTTAAGACAGCTCAATCTAGACAAAAGAGCTATGTCGACAAAAGGAAGCGAGACTTAGAATTCCAAGTCGGTCATCATGTATTCTTAAAGGTGTCACCTACTCGTGGCATCCAAAGATTTGATGTGAAAGGAAAACTCAGTCCTAGATTTATCGGTCCTTTTGAAGTACTCGAAAGGATTGGTGAGGTTGCATACCGACTGGCATTGCCACCAGATCTGGCATGTGTACACAATGTGTTCCATGTCTCCATGCTCAGGAAATATGTTTATGATCCTACAAACATCATTCGCCACGAGAAGCTGGTGTTGAACAAGGATGTGACATATGAAGAGAAGCCAGTCAAGATACTAGACCGAAAGGTACAATAGCTCAGGAACCGTCCCATCCACGTGGTTAAAGTCTTATGGAATAACCGCGGAGTGGAAGAAGCCACATGGAAACCGGAAGGAACCATCAGACAAAACTACCCCGATCTTTTCGGTAAGACATTTACTCCATTATGATCATATGAATTTGGGGACCAAATTCTTTTTAAGAGGGGGAGGATGTAGCAACCTGCATTTTTCAAAAAATAAAATTTAATAATAATAAAAATAAAGCAATTAGAAAATCAAATAAAAGAAAATTAAACAAAACCCATTAAATGAAAAGAAGTAATGGGCTTCGTTAAATGGACCCATTAGAAATTAGTGGGCAAAATAGGAATTTGTAAAAGGGGAATAATAGAAAAATACTCTAAATTCGTAACTTAATTATTACTTAAATAGAAAAGGGGTATTTAATGCATTAAAAAGTTAATTTGAGTTAGATTTGGATTCCTAAACCTACCTTAATAGGTTGGCCACGAATTTGGGTCCCAACCTAACCCAAATTGGAATTGGTATGCTTAGAAAGAGGAGAGAAATAGGAAATCTCGAAGAGTCCTATTAGGAAATAGAAACCCAAGAGACATAAATAATCTCTTAAAGCTCCATGGTCGGCCCTAGCTCATTGCCAAGGGTTTCTAGACCAGGAGGAGAGGCCAAGGAAGAGGAGAATTTGTGGGGAGAAGAACCTCTGAAAGCACCCAACCCCGTTCTTCATGTTCTAGCCCTAGAAGAGGAAATCGACCAAAGGTAGGCATTCTCACAAGCAAAACTAAATCAATTTCGTCGGTAGGTTGATCAAAACCTCATGAATCAAAGCCCTCTTGTCTCATATTTTTCCATCGAGCAAATCTTTTGTTCGTAATTTTTGAAGTTCTGTAAACTCCATGACCCCGAGCCCCCTTCTTAATTCTTGATCTCTATGTATACTAGACCACATGCTACAAATTTTTTTAGAGATACTGATGCATGTTAGGCTTCTTTTGCATCTAAAAGCCCTAATTTTGATTCATCATATCTTACAAATTAATTCGTTGATCTCAACTGTGTGTTGTTCCATGTTCTTCATGAATACATATGACCAAAGCATGTCGAAACCCTATTTGTTTTCCAATCCCTATTTACTGTAAGTACCCATGCATGTCTAGATCAATTCGCAACTAGTTTCATGATTTTTCATCGCTTGTACAATTAGTTATGATTTTCTGAATCACCCTGTGTCAAAGAAGGTAAGTTGGCCCGCAATCCAATACACTGTTCTTTCCTTGTCAGACTCGGGCGCAGACCCTGTGAACGCGATGGCCCGATAGGCTGCATTCACAGGGCCATCACGACAGAGCCTTCCGTCGCGATCGAATCGCAACAGGGCCTGTCGTCACGATCTGCTGCTTCACCTGACAAACCCGTCGCGACCCTCAAACGACCCCGTCGTGATCTGTCTGCTTGAACCGATGAGGCCGTCGCGACCTGTACAAGAGCCTATCGCATTCTGCTTGACCCCGTCGCGACCCTCATTACTGTACGTCGCGATCTAGGCTTTTTGCATGAAACCCCCTATCTCTACAAGTCTTGACTTTCTACAGTGTTTGTACCCTCTCTTAACAGTCATATATGCAGTAAAAATACCTGTTATAAACTGAACATTTTTGTGTGATTTTAAAAGACATACACATGACTTATTTCTAGCTATGATTTCATGATACATGCACACACTTTGAACCATCCAATTATGGCTTAACTTGGCATGTGATTAACTCATAATACCTTTGGTAATTTATGTAATTAAATTGCCATATTTTAAATATACTTGTCTACATTTTCTCGCGAGGATTTGGGAATACCGTTACCGACGCTCCACTGTTCTAGAATTCCTCTAGAACGTTGAGCACTTGTTTCTATATACACACTCTCTCTTGACTTGGACGAACTCTCTGTCGGATACTCCTTCTGCCGGACTAGTGAATCCTTGTTCAAGGCCACCGTAAGTCTCCTCTGTCCATGGATTCCCACATGGTCGATGAGCCGGTTGTACCCTAACACCTATGATACCCTTTAGGGATCAACATGATCCAAACGGCTATTAGATGTTCGCTCTTATCTTGAATCACATCGGACCTCTGGACCTATGTTTAATATGGCTAGTGGTAGGGTCGTGAGTTCCACCTGACTGCCAACACCAAGTGAGCGTGTCGTGCAACTATTACTATCGTATGATTACTCGACGTGTTACATGCAATCTCCACTAGCTCTCATCTATACTCTACTCGCTCGTCTATTCACGTTCAATCTACTATCTCATCTATTAATCTAGTACTCTCATCTATTTCTTGGTACTCTATATTGGACATTGACTGATTGTCTAAAGATAAACAATATAACCAATGCCTGGCAATATATAAAGGGCCCGATCTGGTCCTGGGATGTGCGTCCGAAAGTGCTAGTGCCCATGGGAGTTAAATGATCAGAGTGTTTAGCATTACACTCAAGTGCTATCTATCTCGACTATCTAAGTGACAATCAAAAGTGCTATGTTCTCTCGTTGTCTATTGACAAAAGTGCTATACTATACCTGTTGTGCTATTGCTATACTTTGTGCTATTTGTGCTATGGCCATCTTGCTATTCGTGCTATACTTGACTCTCGTGCTATATTCGGAAACTTGTGCTATTTTGTTCACGTGATATCATGCTATCTCTCACTTTACTTGACTCTCTCGCTCTATCATTAGTTACTCTTCTTTTTAATACATTAATCATTTAAAGCCTGCTTGACTATTGAGATTTAAGTCCTACTGGGCGTTATCGCTCACCCTACGTTATTTGTCATTGTGTTCTCAGGTGAGACCGAGGATGACACATACACTCAAGAGGATGGAAACGACCAGGAGTAAAGTCATGAGTACCCTAGTGTCATAGTATTATGTTTAGAGTGTTAGTTTAGTCTTTTACTTTTATTTCAATGTAATTGGGCCATATAGAATGGCTTTGATATTAGTGGTTGTAACTAGACATTTGAAAGTTATTAATGAGAAGAATTTGTTTTAGTATTTATTCATTGCTCAATGGTTTGATGTCTAGTACTCGCTCTATATCCGTTTACTTGCAACTGCCTCACGTTCTTATATTCCACGTCGGGGCATGACACATCTAATGTTCCATATTAGGAAACTATTATTTGTTTGCATTGACATTAGAATTTGATTTTATGTGGCGCATGTCCTGTCGGGTGCTGATACCCTCCTCCTTTGTTAACTATGCTTTTGGCTTTCCAACAAATGCGATATGAAGTGTGTTTAAATTGTCATCCTTTGAAGGTGCCATTCCCGGGATGGCTCTGATGTTGTATAGAGTAGGGAGGGATATGACAACACCTTCATCATTGATAGGTTGCTTGGACTGTCTTTTATCTCCCTTGGCTTTAGATTCTTCACTGAGAGTGTTATGTGTTTCAAGTAGTTCATCAGACACTCTGTCTGCAACAGGATCTGCATCTTCTGTGCTTGCAGTTGAATGGGCATCGTCATTTTGTTCATGGTCCTCATGACCTACTTGGTGATATTCCTCCTGGGAAGGAGGGGGCTGTAGTCCATCAGGGGCAATTTCTTTGGCTGTAGGTCCCACGGCCTATGGTCTGTAACTGTGGTGTGGTGTGGGACTTCCACCAGGCACCTGGTCTGCACGATTACGGATGCTGGCAGATGCAAAGTTTAGCTGGATGGGGGCAGGCAGAGACTTCTCACGGTGACAACTGGTGGAGATAGAGTTGTCCTCCAACTCTTTTCGTCGAGGTGGAGCACTGATCTTATCATAGTGCTTAGGGGTTTGCTGTTATGGGGCTTCAGTCGGTGGCATGCCATTACTGCTATGAGAGGGGCATTGCTGGGCATTTATGGTGGGTGTGGTGTTAGGTGGCCCATGCAAAAGTTGGGCACCTAGGGTGATTTCATCCTCATGCACAGTCGACGTGTCATTTTTCCTATGAGTATCCATGGGTTGCTCCTTACTGCCGGATTTGATAGGCCTCCAGGTGGTGGTCTTGGAATTAGCTGGGAGCTGGGTATGATTCAGAATACCCTTGGGCGCAGGCTCTGTCTCCTTCTTCGTGGACTTTGAGGCTAACTGTCGACAATTTGTGTTGGAATGACCTAACCGTAAACAAGAGGTGCAGAAAAGTGGAGGGTCCGGGTATGCAATTGTTTGCCAGTAGCCTCCTGCTCCAACTCCAACCCAAACTCGATCTGGTATCTTCTTGGAGATATCAAGCTGAATACAAACCACTCCCGCATCAGCTTTGATCATCCGTGAGGTGTTCTGGTCCACCTGTAGGATAGGTCCACAACTTCCTGCATTGGATCTTATCATAGATTCACAAAAGAAATTGGCAGGGAGCCCTGGCATGTGCAGCCATACTGGAACAATAGATGAATCCTTCGTAGGGGAGAAATCCATGGTCCATTTATAGAATCTGAAAAACCTACCATGGACAAACATCGATTCCTTCAGCAAGACCCTAAGGTAGTCCTCTTCATTCTTGAATCTTATTATCAGGTGCCTTCTATCATAAACAATGATCAAGAAATCCTCTTGAATCTTGAACCTCAGAGTGAGATGGGTACGGATATCTTGAAATGGGGGGCGACCCTGTGGAGTTTTTGCTATAATCGCAGAGTCCAATGCTTTGCATGAGATTTCACCTCCTACACAGAGAAAAAAACTGCTGGTTCCCCTACGTCAGTGGTAGCCAGAGCATGAACAGGGACAGGGATAATCGGTGGCTGGATGAACCTTAGAAGAACCTGTGCAAATGTGGGAGGGGAAGCAGACGTTGATGAAGTGCCCACAGCTCCCCATGCTCCTTTGACAGTCGGAGTTGAACCTGGAACCAGAGAGGAAGTAGCAGCTGGCGGTGGGGGGGGGGGGGCAAGCAACACCAGGAGAGAGAAAGAGCTAGATTTTTAGAGAGAGAACACTTTGAATATATTCCATGACACATTTTTTTAGGCATCCTAGATACCTGACACGTTACAAGCAACGACAACATTTTGTTTCCCCCTCTGGCCATAATAGGGGTTTACCCTGTTCATGGCCATAGAGGGAACTCTGCAGCAATTTCGAGCTAGGGGAGGCTTCTGATCGAATGGACGGTGCTTTTGGAGTGTTCCTAGAGAGGAGGAGGTGGCAAGATCACAAGAAAGCCCCAACAGGTGCATTCTCCATATTCCCGTATGGTGACGCCCCTCTTTTAGTTTCTTCGTGTTTATTTTATGTTATACTATTTTAGAGTGTGTAGTTGAGGCTTTGGCTGTTAAGTGGGTATGTTAGTGTGTGGAGCTTGTGAGTTTGCTATTTTACTTGATTAAATTGTGCTCTTAGTTAAATTGATCCATTTGAAGCATGTGATGCATGAAAATAGTGTTTTATGGTGGGAATAGCATGTTTAGATCTACATTCATGAGTTTCTGGTGTTACAGTCATGGTTTGGACCATAGAAGGTCATGTTTGGATGCTTGGTGTGAGCTCCGATTTTGGGGAGCTTCGGCCTGATAAGGTGTCTGGTCGGGCGGATGCCTCATTAAGGTGTCCGGCTATTGGGATGTGTTAGGGCTAGCTTGTGGCATCCTTGGGACCCAACGCCTTAGTATGCTGTTTGGGTGCCCCGACACGATAGTGACTGTAGTAGAACTATGTTTCTCATGATACTTGTTGGAAAATTTCTTCCTTGCAGACTGTGGTTAGGGTTTAGCACTGAATCAGGTGTTCCGACGCTTACCATAGATGCATCTCTAGTTGGGGTACCCAAAGTTCTCTGTGTGCCAGGAGCGTTAGTGCTCTGTGTCTATCCTGATACTGTGTGTGCTATCTGTTGACCAGGTTGTAAGCCCAGAGGGGGGGTGAATGGATTGCTTAAAATAAATCTTGAAATCTTCCTGTTAAAAATAAGTTCAAACAGAAACACTAAACGCAGATGTTAGAGTTAGTTAGCAGTAGAATTAGATAAAAACAATCACACAACACAAGAGAGTTTTATCTTGGTTCAGCCCTTCCAAAAAAAAGTCCTACATCCAGTCCTCAAGCAACCTCTTGGGATTTCACTAACCAAGGGTACAATCCCCCTTATGGACACTTACACCACCAGACACAAGCTACTCTTCTCTTCAAACACGAAGAGGCAGTACAACCACCTATAGCAACATGTCTTCTCTTCAACAAGGGGAACAAACCACCTGTAGCAATAGGTCTTCCCTTCAATAAGGCGAACAACACACCTACCCACAATAGGTCTTCTCTTCACACAGGAAGAGGCGCACTCTAAAAGAAGAGTTGAAGGGATGGCCCCTAGATCAAGCTTATACAACAAAGCCTTGCTTGATCTGAGGTAAGAACTGGGAGAGAAAAGAATAGAGCTATGATCTACTCTCTCAGAAACAACAGGTTCTCAGAGAAAAATCGAAGAGAAGCTTAAGGAGAGCTCGGAGCAGATGGGCTTGGAGTGAGGGCGCAGTGCTCTTCTAATGGTTCTAAAGGCTTGTGTGTATCCGCGTGTATTGCTTGTGTATTTCTCTCTCTATATGTATATTTTGTCTTTCAAACTTCAGCTCCTTATATAACCTTCAGAGTTATTTAGCTTCCCACAGGGAAAATGGCTGTTTGAATTTGAATGTTGGGTCTTGGGACTGCTTGAGATGTCTATAATCAAATCTTTGAGTCTCAATGGATTCCAGGCTATATAGGTAGCAGCATGGTTTTTTAAACAACTACAATAAAGGCAAACACCATACCCATGCAAAGTCTTTTTGTGCAACGACACATTTCTACTATGGATAGCTTGCATGCTTCTGTAGGTAGTTGAGTGTCTGCATAATTAAGAAAAATATGTAGGTACCTCCATTCTTTTGGAGGTAGGTAAGATACCATACAATATATAAGATAGAAGATCACAAAAGAGATTTCAGACAAATAGAGGTGCAATGCATTTAAAGACAGAAAGACATTTGTATACGTCATGCAAAGACATTTCCTCAAAACAAGGATTTCTGATAGAAAGTAAGATGCAGTAGGTGACTTCTGACGGATAGACCATACCTCTTATACCTACCACTGCATTTCCTACTGACCATCTGTCATACAAAGTAAGAACTATATGTCTGACAGCGAGTGAGGGCTGCAGATATGTGTATCTTTCATGTTTCAAGACACTGGAAATGAGATTTTAAATTTAAACATCTTAGAGTCAAATTTTTCCGGCTAAAACATTTGAACTTAATAACAAAGAGAATATCACAGTGTAGATTGTATATTAATCTGTTCACTAAATGATTCCATAAGGATTGAAAACTTAATCACAATAATAATATATTAATATTTTTGAAAAAATAATAACAGTCATTATAACATCTAAGTACCATTGATAATAGAAGTGATATTATACTTCGACTTTCAAGAAGTCGGAGTACGATCAACAAAATAACAGTGAATGATGTGGACTTAGAAAAAATATAGAGCAAGCAAAAGAACACGTGCGCCATCCAAACATAGTGTTTATAAAATATAGTTTTCTGTGATATTATTATAGTGCATTTGAAGATTATTTAAGCAAATGGTTATGCATTTTTAATCAAGCAATTGTATTAATCAAAACAACTATTCAGTCGAAGTGAAGCTTCGAATATGACGAAGTGTAACTTCGGATGTACATAAATCAACATTGTTGGTCGAAGCCGAAACTTCAGATATGATGAAGTTAACTTCGGATATGATAAAGTGTAACTTCAGATGTTCAAAAAATAGCATTGTCGATCAAAGTTGAAGCATGCAGTTGGTCGAAGTGAACTTCGTATATAGCTTCGAATATGACGAAGTTAGCTTCGTATATGACGAAGTTGGACATTGACTGAACATGATCAAAAACATGCATGACGAAGTGCCAACTTCAGATATGACAAAGTGGACTTCGGATAATGAAGTTTAAAGCTATAGAAGATGAAACTTGACTTAGAATGATATTGTGAAAATATTATCAATGATGAAAAATATGAACTTATGAATGACAATAAGGATTTACAAACAATTTAGCACCATCTAATGAACTTAGAAATACATGGAATACTTGTAATGGTGATCTTGAAGTAATTTTTATTTCTTTTGAGTCTTGTTGACAGACTTAACAAAAATGATATTAAAGTAAAACACATGATTTGGATAATATAAAAATTTTTGATAAATTTTTTTATCACCAAATATATAATCATAGAGATAAAGGAGTCAACAATCTCCCCCTTTTTAGTGATGACAAAACTAATCAAAATCATAATGCTCAACAAAAATGATATGATGATATCTATTTAGAGTATGTATGTATTTTAGAGTATTTCTCCCCCATTTTTTTCAATAACCAAAAGGAAGGTCTATGGAATAGAAATGATGAAGCCAAATAAAAGTTGTGGAGAAGGATTAATGAAGTCTCCCCCTTAGTCTAAGGCTCCCCCTTAGCTCAAATCAAGTTAAGGAGATAAAGGAGTTAAATGTAGGAAACTTGGTTAGAAGGAGTAGAGCATGAAAATCACCAAAAAGAAGAATAGTGAGAGTGGAAATTAAATATTGGATCAAAATGAAGAGAGTAGATGTTGCAGCAGAATGATGATATAGGTCAACCTGTATGAAGCATGTGTCAACCTGCTGTAAGAGTTTGTCGATAGAGCAAGAAGGATGTGTCAACTTGAGTAAAGAATGTGTCGACACAATCATAAAGTACAAAAAAAATTTCAACAATGATTAGGAGTCATGCATTTCCACGGTACTCTGAAAAATTAATTTTTCTTTAGTTATTACAGAAACACATCTTTTACAAATTACACATGCCTAGCTCTCTTCAGAGATAGGTAAATCACTCTTCAGGTAGGGCTTATGTAAAGATGTCTGCCAACTGATTTTCAGTGTCTACAAATGAAATGCTAATATTACCATTTGCTACATGATCTCTAGTGAAATGATACTTAATATGTTTTGTTCTTGAATGTTGTACTGGATTCTTTGTGAGATTGATTGCACTGATGTCACATAGTAGGGGTACAGATTTGATGTTTAGTCCATAATCCTCAAGTTGTTGTTTGATCCACTATAGTTGAGTACAACAACTCTCAACAACAACATATTCAACTTCAGTTGTTGACAGAGCCACAAAGTTCTACCTTCTTGATGACTAGGAGATCAAACACCTTGCAAGAAACTGATAGATACCATTGGTGCTTTTTCAATCCACTTTGCATCTAGCATAATCAACAACAGTATAACCAATTAAACTCATCTTACATGATCGTGGATACCATAAACCTAATTCATATGTATGTGCTAAATATCTAAAAATTATTTTGACTAAAATTAAATGGGATTCTTTAGGATCTACTTGGTACCTAGCACACAAGCATACACTAAATAAAATATTTGGTCTAGTAGCAGTTAAGTACAGTAGAGAACCAATCATACCTCTGTAAGATTTCTGATCTACTTTCTTACCTGGAGGATCACTATCTAACCGGATGAAAGTGCTCATAGGAGTGGTTAGATGCTTTGCTTGTTCAAAACCAAACTTTTTTAGGAAGTCCTTGATGTACTTGGTCTGATTTATATGGGTTCCCTCCTTGTCTTGTTTGATTTGGAGTCCAAGGAAGTAAGTCAATTCCCCATCAAACTCATATTGAATAATTCTCCCTGTATTAATTCTTCAAAGTACTTGCAAAGAGATTCATCAGTAGCTCCAAAAATGATATCATCAATATAACTTTGCACAATTAAGGTATTCTGAGAGCATGATTTGATAAAGAAAGTACTATCTACCTTGCCTCTAATGAAATCATGTTTTAAAAGAAATGCACTTAGTCCTCCATACCAAGCTCTAGGTGCTTCTTTTAGACCATATAGTGCCTTATGCTGTAGCACCCCGGAAAATGCAGTAATTAAAAATTAGAAATAAATGGGAATTGGTAAATTCCATATTATTGAAATAATGGGAACATACGCACTATTATCGTATGTGCAAGAACACATCGGAAAATTCCATAAAAATCATAGTTCAACCATAAATAAAATACCCAAATGATCCATGAAGAAATTCATGCAACGAAAAATCCATTTGACCAAGTATAAGTCGTGTTGTGACGTATTATCTAAATTAGGAAACAATTCGAAAATCCATTGTCATGTGCATTAAACATAATCATAAATCAAGTTACAAATGGTGAGAGGACATTTAACAACACGTATTGATAACCCATTTTCAGAATTGGGCCAATGGACAACTTCTGGCCCAAGAATATAAACAAGAAGAAAATACACCAGAAATTCGCAACCCTAATTGAGCTGAAAATAGAAAGTGGCAACTAGGGAAAATTCTAATGCAATTAGCCTAGCATGGCAACCTTAATTCGTACCTAACCATGGTATGAAACTTCCTAAAGCCATACACACTCCAATTGAGAGGGGAATCCCTCAAACATGGAAGGTCCAACCCCAAAACTGCAACCCACTTTCTAAACAACCCTAAAAGCTTAAATACTCGTCAGGAAGTCCTTGGGGTCGGGTTACATGCTTGCTGGGGTCGTGGGGAGCAACTCTTGAGCACCAGAGGAGGAAATCGCCTCAACTAGAGCTCTTCATCCCCACTTCCGTTTTGCATCGACCTGCAAAAGGCCTTTCTTAATCACAGTCAAAGGTAGGTTATCTCGGGCCAAACCTAATCAAATCATATACCAACGTGAAGAGCATCAAGTCTATTTCTATTTGCATGTATTTTCCTTAAATTGTATCTAGTGTACATTGAGTATTAAGCATTTTTCAAAGGTCATGCATGTTTAGGGCTTTTCACGTTCTTGTCATTTCTCATGCATCCCAAGGTCAAATTTCATGAAACCAAAGCATAGTTCTCTTCTTCTCCTCGTACCCAACAAGTTTCATGTTCAGAGTTTTATCCCAAGAGCCCTACTTTGTGAGTTATAAGCGTTACTTGCTTCGTGGTGCAGTGTTCTGCGTTTCTGGCCGAACCCTAAATCGTGACCAGTCCAGACGTCGCGTTCTGCATGGCATGAATGCGACGTACCAGACCGTCGCATTTATAGGAAAGGCGACCTAGTGTCCCATCGTGATTTTGTCATTGACTTGATCGTTCTGACACATGAAATTGTGTGTCACATGGGTTTCAGTGCAAGTCATGAATGCGACAGCTTATGCCATCGCGATTTAGACTTAGTTTCCCACTCATATGTCCATACTGTTTTTATATTGTTATTTTGAAAATGCCTCTTGAATGCGACGTATCGTACCTTCGTGACTCAAGGAGGATTGCGACACAGTTCTTGTCGCATTATGAATGCGACAGACAGGACCGTCGCGTTTTAAAGCCGTCGCGACAAGAAGGCGACGTACTGGCCCATCGCGATTTGAAGTTTCACAGTGAACACTTTGTTTCAGAACTGTGTATACTCTTCTTAAGTGCAACGACTGCACCCGACGCGGTTTAGAGGCCAACCTGAGACCTATTTTTACAGCATGAAGTGTTCATCTTGCATGTCATAGTTTGGTATACATTGTGCTATCTTTTCAAAGGCTTAAAACTAGTTAACCCATGAAGAAGCCATAACAACGTGAAAGAGTATCCTATTGTTCTTAATTGACTTGATCTATTTCTTGCAATGAATGATTGATCATCTTGCTATTCTATCTTATTAAAGTGAATGAATGTTATCTTAAAATATTGTTAATCATGTCAAGTTATGTGCATGTTTAAATGCCATGTCATAACGTTACTTGCTTTCTGCATGTTTATAACCGATGGATTGTGGATTGAGACACATACTACACTACACACTTGCACATATAGGTAGCCCCTTCTTGGGAGATTGGAAACTTACGGCGGATTATTCCGTATCGGCAGTCTAGTGACCTTTCTTATGAGACCTCCGTAAATCTCCGTACTATGTAGATTCACTCACGGACACCGAGTTGGTTGTACCATTGAAGTTACCTGGAGATAACGTGCACTTCCTCTCTTCTCTTGTTCTCGTGAGTATGATTTATAATCTTGACTTAAGCTATTAATGTAAAGAGTGAACTAAAGTATAAATCATGCCATTATGATGCCGAAATTATCTCTTGACTATTGCTATCATGACATCACATTCACATTACTTGTTATTCTTGATATCATCTTTATCATGAACATGATATTGCAATTTCATACATCTTGAAACTCTTGTTATTGGCCATGAATGACTATGGGTATCTACATTTGAAATTAAGTGAGATGCTGATCGGGCACGACGAGTGTCCAAGGGCTCCAGTCTAGCCCTAACAACAGAGAATTGTAAATATATTGTTAACCATAAGGTATAATGATTACTGAAATTGCATCTGTGCCGGAAAATACTGTCATGTTGAATGCTAGATACAATAACCCCATACACGTGTCCTAGTGTGCATTTCAAGGTGGATCTTTCTTTGGTGTACATTAGTGTCTTCCTACTTGATTAAGTGTTCAGTGATAATGTTCGTGCTCGTGCATGCTTGCTTGTGTGATATGGCCATCCTGCAATTATTACAACTAAGTGATATCTTGAGTTCTGGCAAACTATTGACATCTCGTGATCTAAAAGTGAAGTGCTATCTCACGTGCTTGTTCAAAGTAATCTATTGCTAAGTTCTATCTTGATACCTTGTTCTAGATCTTGTTCTATCGTTATTGCTCAATCTATCTTGTACATATATCGTGTTTAATGAGATTTATCGTTCATGCATATCTTGAAAATCGTGCTTACCTAGTTCTAAATTGTTAATCACTTATATCAGTGCCCGCACATTGAGATATAAATCCTACTGAGCTAGTTTGCTCATTCCCTACTTTTAACATTCTAGGTGACTATGAAGTTGAAGAAGGAGACCAAGTCGAGGATGGGAATGCGTCCAAGTGAAGAGCGTTCCAATCTAGCTGCTATCCTTAGTTTACTTTGAGTGTTAGAATATTTAGTAGGTAGTGAGGTCATATGTACTTTTCTTTTTATTCAATAATTAAAGAGTTGTATTAGTTCCATTTGAAAAAAGACAAAGTTTGAGATTTGAATACCAAGTTAGTGATGTTCATTTGGGCCCAATTATGTTTGTGTTGTGAATACATCTAGTGCTTGTTAGCTAGAGGCTTATTTGCCGACTGCTCACGTCTCGGAATATTGACTTTACTATTTATCTCAAATAATATTCCACTGTGTAATACTCGAGACGTGATTGTTTAGTGGTATCAGAGCCTAGGAAACAATAGGAATATTTAAGCCCTAGATTTAAGTGACACAATAGTGTAGACGAGTGGTTCGACGCACTCCCGGTGACTGTGGGATCCTCTGGAAGCTTCACGAACGTCGTCGCTCCCTCGTTGGCAATGAAGGGTTGTTGGTTGACCTCGTTGACACCCCAGTTGACCATGTTGACTGAGGAGAAAACCACGAAGGAAAGGGAGATGTTGCGATCGCCAGGGCCTTACCTGTGCCCAAGGGTGAGTTGTGATCACGTTGGTGCAGTAGCCTCACGTAGCGGTGGATTGTGGGACTCCAACTTCTCCTTCTTTCGCTAGCCAAAGAACGAGAGCTCCACGGTCTTCTTTGATGTGTTTCTACCACAAAAAGAGACTCTATTAGACTAAAGGAAGTGTAGTGAATGTTCAAAACGAAAGGAAAAGGCCCAAAAGGAGAGTCCCGTACCGGTTACGTGCTTGAGAAGAGGGGTGGCCAAGTGTTATGACCACCCTTCTTCCCTCCATTTTTTTGGTTGGGAAACCCCTTTTTAGGTGTATAGGAAGGTGCCCTACATGCCTTGGGTGTGTATGTGAGTGTGTGAAGCATGTAAAGACTAAGGAGAGAGAAAGAGAAGAGGAGGAGAAGAAGGGAGATGATCCTCCTTGTTTGGCATTGTTGACTCCTTGCTGGGCTCCTCCAGCTTGGGATGAAGCCTCCTAGAAATCCCAATGATGAGAGGAAGATGAAGAAGAATGATGGAAGGTAGGGTGCACTTTTCTCTGTCTTCTCTCCAAGTGACAAAGTGTGGATGTCCAGCCTCTCCCCCTCACTTAGAAGGCCAAGGGAGGACATAAATAGGCAGTGGGGTCGGAGCTTCAGAGCCTTGGATGCTCAAGTGTGAAGAAACACACTTGCACACTTGGCAATCCATGTGCTTATGTTTCAAGCAATGAGGGGAGGCCAAGTAGGATTTTTACTAGGTCAATGGGGTGCCAAGGTGGCCCATATACCCGTTGGGAACGGCTATATGCGTTGCATGGCCGAGAGAATGGTGCACGTGGGCTGGAATCTCTGGCAGTTGGTAGACCAAGTAAAACCAGGTTGACGTCAAATGATGATGCTGCCAACCCCATGCAAGCGTCAACATAGGTGGACGGCAACTAGAGTCGGCGTCCTGGGGGATTGCCGCCAACATGAAGTCAGCGGCAGTCGATGCTGCCATCTACATGGGATCCGAGGCCAGTCAACAAATGGTCAAACGTGCCTTATTGGGCCATGAAACCATGCGAGGATGGGTCAAATCTCGCGTCTACAAATAGAAACTTACGTCATGAATTATACATATAGTACCTGGTGAGGTTGGGTATAGATGGGAAAATATGTTAGAATGAACTAAGCACTCCTACCCATTGACTCTTACAATGTTTCTATGGACATTAATTGTAAGGCCCTCAAATTTTGTATATATAATATTTCTTATTTCTGTGCATATAATATATTTATTTAATTATGCATACAATATTTATTTAATTCTGTGTATGTATGTAAGTTTGATATTTTTAAGACCTCCCCGAAATCCTTGTTTAACGTCAACATCCCTTGACGTTAAGAGCAGGTTGACGGCAACATGTGTGCCATTGACTGCATGGCCAAAGGATATAGATGTCAACATCGATTGACGCCTACTTCCTGTTAACGGCAGCAAAGTGGTCGTTCACTTCTTTGGCTATGTTTTGGATTCCAAATTTGAAACGGCCCCATTTTCTCCAGTGTTTGTTTCGGAAACCTGATCCCCAATGGTCCGGAGTCCTAATGCTAGGGTTACTCTGACTCTATGGCTTTAAAACCTAGAGATCTCAGTTAAGGGAGGTCTTTTCTGACCTAGAGCTTTTGGGTTCCGGGAGAGAAAAGAAGCAAACCTTTGAGACCTTTGATCCGGTGTTTGGGAGACTTCACCGACAATCTTCTTCGACTGGAAGGTGCTTCTTGAGGTGAAGAAGATTCCCTGACTTCGGGAGACCATCTGTACAAGCGTGGGGATTGGATTTGGACTGAAGGTCATCACCTCTTTGGCTTGGCCGAGGAGGGCTTCATCACCAAATTTGATCTTCTTAGATTTTTATTCATGCAAGTAACTTAGGGGTTTCATCCCTAGACATGTCCCCTAGAGTTTAGAAATTTTTACAAATTTTTACTTCGTGTCCTAGACCCCTAAATTCTCTCTTTTATTGCATTCGGTCTGCACTTTTCTGCATACAGGAGGTTGACAACAACCTTCTTGCCACCAAGTTTCTGAGTTGACGGAAACAGATTGTGCCGTTAACTCCTTTGATGGCAAGGACCTTGCCGCCAAGTTCTTATGTTTTATAGAATTGTGGTCTTGACCTCTGTGTAATAATTTTCAGATTTCTGGATGTCTGTACATGCTGTAAAAATCATGAATGTTCAAATACTATCTTATGGTCATCCCATGATTTTCTGTCGAATTTCTGATCATGCTTTTAATTAGAATAATTTTTATTATGTGAGATATGCATATTTTGATAGGATTTAATTCTGAATAAATAGTTTTGATGCATGTTACTGTTTCAGAAAATTATCATGAACTTAGGGTTCCTATTTGCATGTTTTAAAATTGTAAGATCCGACTGTTTTACTGTCTATCATGTTAAGTGCAATATCTTGCTAAAATTGTATGAAATATGTATTAAATGTTAAAAATAGGTTTACTATTGCGAAAATTCTCAAACTTTTGCCATATGTTATCTTCCATGCGTAGGGTTTGTGGTTAAAAATTTGAATAGTTTTGACGTCAGTAGATACTATTTGTTCTTATAAACCGTAATTAAGCCATGTTAAACATGTTTGATTAAGAGCACGTAATTTCAGTAGTATGCAGCATGTTTAGGCACTGTTATGAATGATTTAACACTGTGAAACAATTATGTTAAGTTCTGTAAACTGAGATTTATATGTTTGAAAGATTTGCATATGAATGAATCAAATAGTGCATGTAAAATGATGTTAATTATGAGCTTAATTAAGATAATGCATTTAAGTGAATTATGTGCCAAAATTGACACTACGACCATAGAAGATTGTGGAGCTGTGTGATATCATGTGGGCATCATGATGAAATTCTGGAGGTGGACAAGTACCACTGGTTAGGGTGGAGAGGGCTTCTCCCGGTTCTACGCAGTTACCAGATTCGTCATTATATTGCCTTGGTGACGGGTATTTGTTATGTGAATGTGTGTCCTTCTTTATGGTAGTTCGGACTGTGTCACGGCAAATTAAATGTGTAAAAATGTGAAAAGTGTGTAATTGTGCAATATGAATTATGTGATAGTGTTGTGTTAATGTGATACCATGTGAAAAGATGTGAAACCATGTGAATCTATTTTATTTATGTTAAAACAGCAAGTAAAAGATGTGAATATGTGGTTTAAAAGCATGTGAAAAGTGTTAGACATCATGCTAGGTTTGTTAGTAATTATGTGCTTAATTCCATGATCTACTTGTTTAGAAATGTGAAATGATATGAATAAAAATGGAAACTATGAATCAAGTTAAATACCATGTGTAGAAAGCATGTTATAGGTTATTCATGTGTATTTGCTTATTTAACATGAATCATGTGCCATACTTCTCTCATTGTTTAAAAGAATAGCATGTATGTGATATGTGTAAGGATGTGCCAATGAGTTGCTTGCTGTGTCTCTGTGGAAGACTCATACTTACTTTACCATACAGGTGAGATAGGTGTCCCCATGCTAGAGGAGGACTTAGTGAGGAGCGACTCCGAGCGAGAGGAGTAGCTACACTTGTGGAGATTTACTGCTTAGACTACATTTTCATTTGCTAGTACGTGGACAATGTTATTCATATGGACTTGTATAATAGTGGTCATTGAGTTTATTTTCATTATTACTATATAGACTGTGGAATGTGTGAATGATGATGGAATAAGATTGTCTTCTATTTCCGCTGTAATTTCTCTCATTATTTATGTACATTTAGACCTACTGTGTTGTGTTGGGTAAATGTCCCACTGTGATGGCACCCTTTGTATCGATGTGGATTGGTATAATCGTACTAGTATAAAGAGGGTCGTTACAAAGATTGGTATTAGAGCAATAGGTTGAGATTGTACATGAATAAGCCATCATCTACACAATATTTCAAAGTCTTTATAGAAATAGTCCATATATGTGGAAAATATCTAATAATGAATCAAAGATAGTTAAAAAAAATAGTTAGGGCTAAGTAACTTAGATTCTAACTAAGTTAATTGTTTTACAGGCTATGGTGAGCCGTGGTAGGCGTTGTGCTCAGGCTCGGGATGACAAGCAGAGACATGAGGAGGGGTGAGCAACAGGCCCAGCACCCCAGGGTCCTATGGTACTCCCTCCACCACCACCTTTGGACTATGGCGTGTTCATGCAAGGCTGGTCCAAGCAATGCAGACTCGGGCTCAGACTCAGGCGCACTACAGGCTCAGTTGCAAGCACAAGTTAGTGTTGTTAAATAAGGAGTAGTATGTTTTGATTGAATGTATGATTGTTATGTGTTGCTTGTTGTCTCAGGCTCAGGCTCCAGCTCCAATTCCTCAGGAGCATGGCCATGGTGGTCCGTCGATCATGGAGAGGTTTAAGAGGATGGCTCTACCTTCTTTTAAGGGGGAGAGTCAGCCACTCTTGGAAGAGCTAGATGAGGGAGGTAGAGATGATCTTCCGGGCTCTAAGGTGGGCGGAAGAAGACAAAGTTAGCCTGGCTACTTACATGCTACAAGAACTTAAAGTATATGTATTTATGTAAGGTTAAGTATTTGTTTGGATGTGCTTATGGATTGTGTTTTGCTGGAGACAGCCGATGTTTGGTGGGCCACCGTGCTACGTATGAGGTACGAGGATGGTGCCATTAAGGTAACTTGGGCCAAGTTCACGAGGTTATTTCGGGCCAAGTTCATCCCCAAACACATCAAGGACAAGATGAAGCAGGAGTTTCTCTCTCTCACATAGGGCACCATGACTGTCTTCGAGTATGAGGCTAAGTTTGCCGAGCTTTCCAAATATGCTCTTTATATTGTGGCTGATGAGCGCAGGAAGGCCAAGAAGTTTGTGATGGGGTTTAAACCATCACTTAGATCAAGGATGGTTGCTTTTGACCACCGCACTCTAGATGAGGCTCTCAGTGCAGCATGTAGGCAGGAGAGCAAGATGGATCAGTACTTGGAGGAGAAGAGGGAAGCTCAGAAGAGGTCAGCGCCACCTTTCCAGAGGCAAGACAAGAAGAAGGAAGCGGTGTACCAGTCGCCACAGTGTTTAGCAGCTCTGAGCCACCAAGCAGTGGTACCTTAGCTCCCAGCTCCAGGCCCAGCGACAAGAAGATGTGTCCTCATTGTAGAAGGGCACACGACGGCATTAAATGTTGGAAGCAAGTAGGGAAGTGTCTAAAGTGTAGCAGCACCGAGCACCAGATCAGAGATTGCCCCAGACTTCAGCAGTTCGCTCAAAGAGGAGCGCCAGCCCCAGCAGTGGCAGCAGCAGTAGCACCAGTGACAGGGAGACCAGGAAGGCCTCGAGCCCAAGCCCGAGTGTTTGCACTAGCTCGAGAGGACGCAGAGCAGGCTGATAACATCATGGAAGGTACGATTTTAGTCATGGTTGTGCAGGATCGAGTGTTGTTTGATACGGGTGCTACACACTCGTTTATTTTCAAGTGGTTTGCCAAGTAGTTAGCAGCAGAGTCTAGAGTTGAGGCAAAAGAGTTGGAGGTTCCTTTGTCTGTGCATACACCAGCAGGTACGGTTGCGACCAAGAAGTGCATTCCATCCTTACTTGTGTGCATTGAAGACCGAGGCTTGTTTGGGTGCTTCTACTTGCTCAAGATGAAGGACTATGATGCCATACTTGGTCTGGATTGGCTTGAGGAGCACTATGCCTTGGTGAATTGCAGAGGGAAAAGATTACTTTCCATATTCCTGGAGAGGATGAGTTCTCACATCCGTTGCCAAGAAACTTAGCGGGAAAGTTTGTGATCTCTGCCATGAAGGCGATGAGGATGGTGAACAAGGGTTGTGACGCTTTTCTTGCCAGCATGGTCTTAGTCCCTAAGGCTGATCAGCCACCTACTCGTGAGGAGATTGTGGTAGTGCAGGAGTTTCCAGACGTGTTCCCTGATGATTTGTCTGGATTACCACTAGCAAGGGAGATAGAGTTCACTATAGAGTTGCTTCCAGGCACCTCTCCTATCTCTAAGGCTCTATATCGGATGGCACCTGTGGAGTTAGCCGAGCTGAGGAAGCAGTTGCAAGATTTGATTGATACATGTGTTGTTTGTGAAAAGAAAGATGGTTCCCTCAGGCTGCGTATCGACTACAGGAAGCTCAACCATGTGACGGTGAAGAACAAGTACCCCTTACCGTGAATTGATGATTTGTTTGATCAACTACAGAAGGCATCAGTGTTTTCCAAGATTGATCTGCGGTCCAGCTACCATCAGTTGAGGATCAAGGGTGATGATGTGTCCAAGACTGCATTCAGGACCCGTTATGGACACTATGAGTTCCTTCTGCTTCCATTTGGTCCGACTAACGCCCCTGCAGCGTTCATGGATCTCATGAACAAGGTGTTTAGGCCATATTTGGATAGTTTTGTTGTGGTGTTCCTAGATGACATGTTAGTCTATTCTCCTAATGAGGCCATACACTATGAGCAGCTGAGGATTGTTCTTGAGGTTCTCCGAGAGCACAAGCTGTATGCTAAGTTCAGCAAGTGCAATTTCTGGATGTGCGAGGTTCATTTCCTTGGGCACGTTATCTCAGGCACTGGAGTTGGTGTTTATCCGGCAAAGGTTCAGGCGGTGTTAGAGTGGGAGACTCCGAAGACACCATCAGAGATCAAGAGTTTTCTAGGTTTAACAAGCTATTACAGGCGATTCATTGAAGGCTTTGCCTCTATCGCAGCACCTTTGACTAAACTAACTAGGAAAGGAGTGAAGTATGTTTGGTCTAATGATTGCGAGAGTAGTTTCCAGTTGCTGAACCGAGGCTTACGTCTGCACCCGTGTTGATCTTGCCTAGTGGTGCAGAGGGTTTTGCTATCTATTCTGATGCTTCTCAGATAGGCCTTGAATGTGTGCTAATGCAGCATGATAAGGTAGTTTCCTATGCTTCTCGCCAATTAAAGGAGCATGAGCATAACTATCCGACCCATGATTTGGAGTTAGCGGTCATGGTTTATGCACTGAAGATCTGGAGACACTATCTTTATAGTGTCAAGTTCGAGGTGTTCACTGACCACAAGAGTCTGAGGTATCTTTTCTCTCAGAAGGAGTTGAACCTGTGACAGAGGAGATGGATAGAGTTTCTCAAGGACTACGACTTTGAGCTTTAGTACCATCCAAGGAAGGAGAATGTCATGGCAGATGTGCTTTGCAGGAAGAGGTCATTACTTCGGCAGGATTGGAAGATGCTTGAGGATGTGTCATGTGCTATGACCGAGCTAGAGCCATAGTTGTGTCATGCTTTCGTGGCTTAGTTGTCCATCTGATCCACAGTTCTATATGAGGTGATTGAGCAGTAGAAGGCTGATCCTAGGCTTCAGGAGATGGTGGGCAGGGCTGGCATTGCTTGCGATGAGGATGGTGTTATTAGATTTCAGCACTGAGTGTGTGTTCCTGATGTTGTGGATGTCCGTGAACGAGCACTTGCAGAAGCTCACAGGTCGAGGTTCTCCATTCATCTTGGCAACACCAAGATGTACCAGGACTTGAAGAGATCCTTCTGGTGGTCTGGCATGAAGAAAGATGTGGCAGAGTTCGTGTCCAGGTGTTTAGTGTGCCAGTAGGTAAAGGCCGAGCGTCAGAGACCATCAGGCCCTATGCAGAAGATGGAGATACTTGTATGGAAGTGGGAGGCAATCACCATGGATTTTGTGATAGGTTTGCTCAGATCAGCTAAGGGTAATGACTCGATTTGGGTGATTATAGATCGTTTCTCCAAGACTGCTCATTTCTTGCCTATGAAGAAGAAACAGTTTGTGGAGAGTTTGGCTAGACTTTGTGTTGGCAGCATTGTGAGGTTGCATGGTGTGCCTAAGTCTATTATCTCTGACAGAGATCGGTAGTTTACATCAAGACTATGGCAGGGTCTTTAGGAGGCATTGGGTTCTCAGTTGAAGCTTAGTTCGACGTTTCACCCTCAGACAGATGGCCAGTCCGAGAGGACGATTCAGACGCTCGAGGACATGTTGAGAGCGTGCGTGCTTGATTGGAAGGGTGATTGGGAGCGTCACCTACCTCTTGCGGAGTTCGCCTACAACAATAGTTTTCATGCGAGCATTGGTATGGCTCCATTCGAGGCTTTGTACGCCTTTGTGCTGGGAGGAGACAGGTGATAGGCAGTTGGTTGGTCCGGAGTTGGTGCAGGAGACTTTGGATAAGATTCAGCTTATCAGGCAGAGGTTGGTTGCAGCGCAGGATAGGAAGAAGAGCTACGCCGACAATAGAAGGAAGGACTTAGAGTTTGAGGTTGGCGAGCATGTGTTTCTCAAGGTTTCGCCTACCCGAGGCTTGGTCAGGTTTGGCAGGCATAGCAAGTTGAGCCCGAGATTCATTGGCCTGTTTGAGATTCTCAGGGGGATGGGCAGCATAGCATATGAGCTAGCTTTACCCTCAGTGCTAGCTAGTGTGCACCCAGTTTTCCACGTGTCTATGCTCAGGAGATACGTGAGAGATCCATCCCATGTCATTAGTCACGAGCCAGTGGAGATTCAGCTAGATTTGTCCTATGTAGAGCGACCAGTAGCTATCCTAGATCGGAATGTTCAGCACCTCAGGAACAAGAGTATTGCATCCGTGAAGGTGTTATGGAGGAATTTCTCGTGGGAGGAGGCTACATGGGAGCTTGAGGACGCCATGAAGAAGCAATATCCCCATTTGTTTGGTTAATATTTCTGTGCTAACTTCGGGGACGAAGTTTTCTTTTAGGGGGAGAGGGTGTAAGGCCCTAAAAATTTGTGTATATAGTATTGCTTATTTCTGTGCATATAATATATTCATTTATTTGTGCATATAATATTTATTTAATTTTGTGTATGTATGTATGTTTGATATTTTTAAGTTCTGCCTGAAATCCCTGTTTAACGTCAACATCCCTTGACGTTAAGAGCAGGTTGATGGCAATATGTGTGTCGTTGACTGCATGGCCAGACGATATAGACGTCAACATCGATTGACGCCTACTTCCTGTTAACGGCAGCAAAGTGGTCGTTTACTTCTCCGACTGTGTTTGGGATTCCAGATCTGAAACGACCCTGTTTTCTCCGGTGTTTGTTTAGGAAACCCGATCCCCAATAGTCAGGAGTCCTAATGCTAGGGTTACCCTGACTCTATGGCTGTAAAACCTAGAGATCTCAATTAAGGGATGTCTTTTCTCACCTAGAGCTTTTGGGTTTCAGGAGAGGAAAAGAACAAACCTTTGAGACATTTGATCCAGCATTTGGAAGACTTCACTGACAATCTTCTTTGACTAGATGGTGCTCCTAGAGGTGAAGAAGCTTCCCTGACTCCAGGAGACCGTCTGTACAAGCATGGGGATTGGATTTGGACTGAAGGACATCACCTCTTTGGCTTGGCCGAGGAGGGCTTCATCGCCAAATTTGATCTTCTTAGATTTTTATTTAGGCAAGTAACTTAGGGGTTTTATCCCTAGACATGTCCACTAGAGTTTAGAAAATTTTAAAAAATTTACTTCGTGTCCTGGACCCCCAAATTCTCTCTTTTATTGCGTTCAGTCTGCACTTTTCTACAGACAGGAGGTTGACGGCAACCTTGTTGCTACCAAGTTCCAGAGTTGACAGCAACAAATGTGCCGTTAACCCCTTTGACGGCAAGGCCCTTGATTCCAAGTTCTTCAGGTTTTACAGAATTGTGGTCTTAATCTCGGTGTAATAATTTTTAGATTTCTGGATGTTTGTACATGCTGTAAAAATCATGAATGTTCAGGTACTATCTTAGGGTCATACCATGATTTTCTGTCAAATTTATTATCATGCTTTTAATTAGAATAATTTCTGTTATGTGAGATATGCATAATTCGACAGGATCTAATTCTGAATAAATAGCTTTGATTCATGTTACTGTTTTATAAAATTATCATGAACTTAGGGTTATTGTTTGCATGTTTTAAAACTATAAGATCTCACTGTTTTACTGTCTATCACGTTAAGTGGAATATATTGCTAAAATTGTATGAAATATGTATTAAAATTTAAAAATAGTTTTACTATTGCAAAAATTCTGAAACTTTAGCCATATGTTATATTCCATGCGTAGTTTTTGTGGTTAAAAATTGGAACTATTTTGACATCAGTAGATACTATTTGTTCTGATAAAGGGTAATTAAGCCATGTTAAACATGTTTGATTAAGAGCATGTAATTTCAGTAGTATGCAGCATGTTTAGGCACTGTTATAAATGATTTGACACTATGAAATAGTCATGTTAAGTTTTATAAACTGAGATTTATATGTTTGAAAGATTTGCATATGAATGAATCAAATAGTGCATGTAAAATGATGTTAATTATGTGCTTAATTAAGAGAATGCATTTAAGTGAATTATGTGCCGAAATTGACACTGCTACCATAGAAGGCTGTGGAGCCGTACTATAGAAAAGTCCCTATGGCAAGGCTCAATGTGTATGTGATATCCTGTGGGCATCAGGATGAAATCTTGGAGGTGGACAAGTACCACTGGTTAGGGTGGAGAGGGCTTCTCCCTGTTATGTGCAGATACCAAGATTTGTCACTATATTGCCTAGGTGATGGATATGTGTTATGTGAATGTGTGTCCTTCTTTATGGTGGTTTGGACTATGTGTCACAGCAAATTATATGTGTAAAAATGTGAAAAGTGTGTAATTGTGCAATATGATCATGTGATAGTGTTGTGTTAATGCGATACCATGTGAAAAGATGTGAAACCATGTGAATGTGTTTTATTTTTGTTAAAACAGCAAGTAAAAGATGTGGATATGTGGTTTAAAAGCATGTGAAAAGTGTTAGACATCATGCTAGGTTTATTAGTAATTATCTGCTTAATTCCATGATCTACTTGTTTAGAAATGTGAAATGATATGAATGGAAATGGAAACCATGAATCAAGTTAAATACCATGTGTAGAAAGCATGTTATAGGTTATTCATGTGTATTTGCTTATTTAACATGAATCTTGTGTCATACTTCTCTCATTGTTTAAAAGAATAGCATGTATGTGATATGTGTAAGGATGTGCCAATGAGTTGCTTACTTGGTATTTATGGAAGACTCATACTTTCTTTATCATACAGGTGAGATAGGTGTCCCCGTGCTAGAGGAGGACTTAGTGAGGAGCGACTCCGAGCGAGAGGAGTGACTGCACTTGTGGAGATTTATTACTTAGACTACATTTTCATTTGCCAGTATGTGGACAATGTTATTCATATGGACTTGTATAATAGTGTACATTGAGTTTATTTTCATTGTTACTATATAGACTGTGGAATGTGTGAATGATGATGGAATAAGATTGTCTTTTATTTCCGCTGCAATTTCTGTTATTATTTATGTACATCTCGACCTACTGTGTTGTGTTGGGTAAATGTCTCACTGTGATGGCACCCTTTGTATCAATGTAGATTGGTATAATCATACTGGTATGAAGAGGGTCATTACATTAATTGGTTTCTATCATTTTCTCAGGAACCTCTTAACTCTCTCACTCAACCACAATGGCACGCAATCAATGGCAGGCCATGCAAGAAATAGTAGCAAGATTAACCCAACTGCTACATAATGTAGTTCAAGCTGGGAACCAAGCAGCCACTGCCCAGAACGGTGCTGGCGACTTACATCGCAACTTTAGGAGTATGAATCCTCCTCGCATCTTTGGATCCTCTAATCTTGACGAGGCGGAGAATTGGCAAGAGGAGATGGAACATATATTCCAAGTTATGCAATGCACAAACTGAGAGAAGGTGATACTAGCAACTTTCCAATTTACCAAAGACGCTAGGGCTTGGTGGAAGGCCACATCAGCTCACCAACCTAACACAGCTAAACTAGAATGGGCTGGATTTCTTGAGGTATTCTGGGGAAAGTACTTCTCGGAAAGGGTGAAAGAGAAGAAGGTTGTGGAATTTGCAGCACTTAAGCAAAAAGGAATGACTGTGGCGGATTATGAAGCCCAGTTTACCCGTGTATCTGTCTATGCCCCACATCTAGTGGGAACTGAGAGGCTTAAGGCCAACAGGTTCATGGATGGGCTCAGGCCCATGTTCATTGAAAAGCTCGAACCACACAACATTCAAACTTACACCGAGATGGTCCAAAGAGCCCAGCTGGTGGAAAACACCATGGCTAAGGTAGAGGGGATGAAAGGAAAGGACGTGGCAAGGCAAGTCTTTGTAAAGAATAGAGTGGCCAACAATGTGGCAACTTTCTGAAACAAAAACAACAACAACAACACCAACAACAACCAATACAACAACAACAAAATGGCCTAGCACGGGAAAAGACTATAATATGGACAAGAAGGTCAAGACAGAGGGAAGGCAGTTGGCTGAGAACTGCAGATTCTGTGAAAAACCAACGCACCGAGCAGAAGAGTGCTGGAAGAAGATCGGGGCATGCTTGAAGTGTGGAGGTAGAGACCATCGGATTCCTGACTATCCTATGCTGAAGGACTAGCCAGGAAAGAACCAGAATGTACCGCGGCGTCAGGGACTCCTTAATCCTATCATAGAAGCCGACCTACCTGAGGAAGGGGGTATGGTGGAAGGTACCAATCTCATACACTCTCAACCTGCATTTGTACTTATTGATACTGGAGCTGCATATTCATTTATTTCCACCGCATTTGCTGTAAATCTACCTATTACACCTGTGCCCATGAAGTTTAAGATCACCGTAGCTTCTCCACTTAGCTCTGAGTCAAAGCTCATACACTACCTGCCAAAATGTGAAACCGTGATTGAAGGGCATAATCTCCCTGCCAATCTCATCTATTTGGATATGAAGGGCTATGATGCCATATTAGGTGTTGATTGGTTGATTGAATATGATGCCGATGTAAATTGTCGTCATAGAAGGGTCACCTTTATAAGACCAAACATTCTAACCCTTTCACTACTTGGCACCCGCTATCACAAACACCCTATCATGATATCATCCCTCAAGGCTTCCAAGTGATCAACCAGGGTTGTGACGCTTTCCTAGTTTTGGTTATGGAGACTGAAAAGAAGAAACCCACCTTAGAAGAAATCCCCATAGCCAGAGACTATCCTGATGTATTTCCAAAGGACTTACCGGGAATACCACCTGAGCGGGAGGTTAACTTCACCATCGAGCTACTGTCTGGGGTAGCCCCTATTTCCAAAGCACCATATCTTATGTCCCCTACTGAATTTTAGGAGCTGAAAAGGTAGATCCAAGAACTATTAGACGAAGGCTTCATCAGGCCTAGCACATCCCCTTGGGGAGCACCTGTGCTGTTCGTCAGGAAGAAGGATGGAACTATGAGACTCTACAATGATTATCGTCAACTAAATCAGTTGACAATTAAGAATAAGTATCCACTACCCCATATCGATGAGTTGTTTGATTAGATCTCCAGTGCACTATACTTCTCCAAGATGGATCTAAGATCGGGCTATCATCAGCTGAGAATTAATGAAGATGTATACACAAATATGTATTCCAGAGTAGATATGGTCACCATGAATTCGTGGTTATGCCTTTTGGCTTAACAAATGCTCCAGCAGCCTTTATGCAACTTATGAACAACATATACATGCCGTACTTAGATCAGTTTGTGGTGGTGTTCATTGATGACAACCTCATCTACTCCAAGTCTAAGCAAGAGTATGAAGAAGACTTGAAGATTGCTCTGCAGGTGCTTAGAGACAATCAACTCTATGCCAAACTTAGTAAGTGTGAATTCTGGATGGAGGAAGTATATTTCCTTGGCCACATCATATCCAAGGAAGGAATTTCTATAGATCCTTCTAAAGTGGAAGCTATGAAGAAGTGGGCAAGGCCGACAATTGTGTCGGAGATTAGAAGCTTTCTGGGTTTAGCCGGTTACTATAGCCACTTTATTAAAGAGTGTTCAATGATAGTTGTACCATTGACCAGGCTTACCAGGAAGGAGATCCCATTTACATGGATTGCCGAATGTGAAGATAGTTTCAAGTCATTAAAAGAGCACCTAACTTCTGCACCTGTACTGACACTACTTGTTGCAGGAGGAAGCTTTGAAATATATACAGATGCATCCGGGATCGGCCTAGGCTGTGTACTGATGCAAAATGGGAAGGTGATATGCTATGCCTCCAGACAACTAGAGAAGCATGAAGATAACTACCTTGTACATGATCTGGAGCTAGCTGCTTTAGTCTTCGCTTTGAAGATATGGCGTCACTATCTATATGGTGATAAGTTCATTGTGTTTTCTGACCATAAAATCATGAAATATCTATTTTCTCAGCAAGAGTTGAACATGAGACAACAGAGGTGGTTGGAGTACTTGAAAGACTTCGACTTTACAATCCAATACCATCTAGGTAAAACAAATGTTGTGGCAGATGCTCTGACTAGAAACCCAATGATTACATTATCAAGCCTTATGGTAGGAGAATAGTGGTTACTTGGGGAATTCACCAAGTTGGATATAGATGCTGATGTGAAAAAAGAGGGATGTTAGTTGCTAATATTAGAGCTCAACCCACCTTACTTGAAGATATCCTAGCACTCCAAGATAATGACCCGATGCTTGTCGAAGTAAAGGTTAATCTGGACTAGAGGCCGGACTTTTCCTTGGTCGAACATGGAAGATTGTTATTCTGAGGCCGAGTCTGTGTACCCGACCATGCGGAAACAAAGAAGATCATTATGGATCAAGCACACAAGACCAGGTATACCATTCATCCTGGAGCCACAAAAATATACTAAGACTTAAAGAGGAGTTCTTGGTGGCCTAACATGAAGAGAGAAGTAGCAGCCTATGTCACTAGGTGTTTGACCTGCCAGAAAGTCAAAGCCGAACATCTGCGACCTACAGGTAAACTAAAGCCCCTGGAAATCCCTACATGGAAATGGGAAGGAGTAGGGATGGACTATATCTTTGGTTTGACCAAATCTAGAGGCGGATTCGACGGAATATGGGTGATAGTTGACCATTTAACTAAATTTGCTAACTTCTTGCCAGTTAAGAATAAGTAGACAATAGACATTCTAGCTGCTTTGTATGTAAAAGAAATCGTTAGACTACATAGAGTACCTGTGTCCATTGTTTCTGATAGAGACCCTAGGTTTACATCCAACTTTTGGAAAGGTTTACACAATTCCTTCGGATCTAAACTAAATTTCAATACGACATTCCATCCATAGACCGATGGGCAGACGGAAAGAACAAACCAAGTAATAGAAGACATGTTGAGCGCCTATGTGCTAGACTTCGGAGGTAGTTGGCATGAACGCTTACCTCATGTGGAGTTTGCTTACAACAATAGTTACCAATCTAGCATACAAGTGGCACCCTTTGAAGCACTCTATAGCAGGAGTTGCCGATCTCCAATTTACTAGTATGAAATCGGGGAAAAACAATTGTTAGGACCCGACATGGTGAGAGAAACTACGGAGAAGGTAAAGCTCATAAAGGAAAGAATGATAGTGGCACAGCAAAGACAAAAGGCTTATGTAGACACTAGAAGAAGGGACTTGGAATTTCAGGTTCGTGAGCATGTATTCTTAAAGGTGTCACCAGGCCGGGGAATCAGAAGATTTGGGGTCAAAGGCACGCTCTGACCAAGATCTATCGACCCTTTTAAAATCCTTAAAAGAGTTGGTGAGGTGGCATACCGTCTAGCATTACCTCTACTGTTAGATGCTGTACACAATGTGTTCCACAAATCTATGTTGAAGAAGTATGTACGTGATCCCTTCCATGTCATCGACTGTCAGTTCTTGGAGTTTCATAAAGGTGACGCTTATGAAGAGAACCCGGTTAGAATCATAGACTGGGAACTGCGCCAATTGAGAAACAAGGTCATCCTCTTGGTGAAGGTCAGATGGAATCAACGCTTAGAAGAGGGTGATACTTGGGAAACCGAGGAAGCTATGTGCAAGAGATATCTGGAGCTATTCACAAGTTAGTGCCTCTAACTTGTCCTATAATTCTATCTATGAATTTGGGGACCAAATTCTCTTAACTGGGGGAGGGTGTAGCACCCCGAAAAATACAGTAATTAAAAATTAGAAATAAATGGGAATTGGTAAATTCCATATTATTGAAATAATGGAAATATACGCACTATTATCGTAAGTGCAAGAACACATCAGAAAATTCCATAAAAATCATAGTTCAACCTTAAATAATATACCCAAAGATCCACGAAGAAATTCATGCAACAAAAAATTTGTTTGACCAAGTATAAGTCGTGTTGTGACTTATTATCCAAATTAGGAAACAATTCGAAAATCCTTTGTCATGTGCATTAAACATAATCATAAATCAAGTTTAAAATGGGGAGAAGACATTTAACAACTTGTATTGATAACCCATTATCAGAATTGGGCCAATGAACAACTTCTGGCCCAAGAATAAAATCAAGCAAGAAAATACACCAGAAATTCGCAACCCCAATTGAGCTGAAAATAGAAAGGGGCAACTAGGGCAAATTCTAATGCAATTAGCCTTGCATGGCAACCTTAACTCAAGCCTAACCATGGTATGAAACTTCCTAAAGCCATACACACTCCAATTGGGAGGGGAATCCCTCAGACATGGAATGTCCAACATCAAAACCGCAACCCACTTTCCTTGTTCCATTAGGAGCCATAAAACAACCCTAGAAGCTTAAATACTCGTAAAGAAGTCCTTGGGGTCGGGTTACATTCTTGCTGGGGTCATGGGGAGCAACTCTTAAGCACCAGAGGAGGAGGAAATCGCCTCAACCGGAGCTCTTCTTCCCCACTTGCGTTCTGCATTGACCTGCAGAAGGCCTTTCTTAATCACAGTCAAAGGTAGGTTATCTCGGGCCAAACCTAATCAAGTCATATACCAACGTGAAGAGCATTAAGTCTAGTTCTATTTTCATGTGTTTTCCCTTATTTTTATCGAGTGTACATGGAGTATTAAGCGTTTTCCAAAGGTCATGCATGTTTAGGGTTTTTTTACGCTCTTGTCATTTCTCACACATCTCGAGGTCAAATTTCATGAAACCAAAGCCATAGTTCTCTTCTTCCCCTCGTACTCAACAAGTTTCATGTTCAGAGTTTTGTCCCAAGAGCCCTAGTTTGTGAGTTATAAGCGTTGCATGCTTCGTGGTATAGTGTTCTACGTTTTGGCCGAACCCTAAATCGTGACCAGTCCAGACGTCGCATTCTGCATGGCATGAACGCGACGTACCAGACTGTCGCATTTAGAGGAAAGGTGACTAAGTGTCCCGTCATGATTTTGTCATTGACTTGACCGTTATGACACATGAAACTATGTGTCACACGGGTTTCAGTGCAAGTCATGAACGCGACAACTTATACTGTCGCAATTTAGACCTAGTTTCCCACTCATATATACGTACTATTTTTATATTGTTATTTTGAAAATGCCTCTTGAATGCGACGTATCGAACCTTCGTGATTCAAGGGGGATTGCGACATGTTTCCTGTCGCGTTATGAATGCGACAGACAGGACCGTCATGTTTTAAAGCCAGTGCGACATGTCAACCTGTCACGACAAGAAGGTGACGTACTGGCCCGTCGTGATTTGAAGATTCACAGTGAACACTTGTTTCAGAACCGTGTATAGTCTTCTTAACTGTGACGACTACACCCGATGCGATTTATAGTCCAACCCGAGACCTATTTTTACAGCGTGAAGTGTCCATCATGCATGTCATAGTCTTAGTATGCATTGTGCTATCTTTTTAAAGGCTTAAAACTAGTTAACCCATGAAGAAGCCATAACAATGTGAAAGAGTATCCTATTGTTCTTAATTGACTTGATCTATTTCTTGCAATGAATGATTGATCATCTTGCTATACTATCTTGTTAAAGTGAATGAATGTTATCTTAAAAAAATTTTAATCATGTCAAGTTAAGTGCATGTTTCAATACCATGCCATCACATTACTTGCTTTCCGCATGTTTATAACCGATGGATTGTGGATTGAGACACGTACTACACTACACACTTGCACATATAGGCAGCCCCTTCTTGGGAGACTGGAAACTCACGGCCGGTCATTCCGTATCGGCATTCTAGTGACCTTTCTCTTGAAACCTCCATAAATCTCCATACTCCATGGATTCCCTCACAGACACTGAGTTGGTTGTACCATTGAAATTCTCTGGAGATAGCGCGCACTTCCTCTCTTCTCTTGTTCACGTGAGTATGATTTATAATCTTGACTTAAGCCATTATGTAAAGAGTGAACTAAAATATAAATCATGCTATTATGCTGCCAAATTATCTCTTGACTATTGCTATCATGACATTACGTTCATATGACTTGTTATTCTTGACATCATCATCATCATGAACGAGATATTGCAATTGCTTACATCTTGAAACTCTTGTTATTGGCCATGAATGACTGTGGGTATCTACATTTGAAATTAAGTGAGATGCTGATCGGGCACGGCGAGTGTCCAAGGGCTCCAGTCTAGCCACAACAACAGAGAGTTGTAAATATACTGTTAACCATAGGGTATAATGATTACTGGCATTGCATCTGTGTTGGGAAATAGTGTCGTGTTGAATGCTAGATACAATAACCACATACACGTGTCCTAGTGCGCATTTCAAGGTGGATCTTTCCTTGGTGTACATTAGTGTCTTCGTGCTTGATGAAGTGTTCAGTGATAAAGTTCGTGCTCGTGCGTGCTTGCTTGCTTGATGTGGCCATCCTGCAATTATTGCAACTAAGTGATATCTTGAGTTCTTGCAAACTATTGACATCTCGTGATCTTAAAGTGAAGTGCTATCTCACATGCTTGTTCAGAGTGATCTATTGCTAAGTTCTATCTTGATACCTTGTTCTAGATCTTGTTCTATCATTATTGCTCAGTCTATCTTGTACATGTATCATGTTTAATGAGATTTGTCGTTCATGCATATCTTAAAAATCGTGCTTACCTAGTTCTAAATTGTTAATCACTTATATCATTGCCCGCACATTGAGATATAAATCCTACTTGGCTAATTTGCTCATTCCCTACTTTTAACATTCTTGGTGACTATGAAGTTGAAGAAGGAGACCAAGTCGAGGATGGGAATGCGTCAGAGTGAAGAGCGTTCCAATCTAGCTACTATCCTTAGTTTACTTTGAGTGTTAGAACATGTAGTAGGTAGTGAGGTCATATGTACTTTTCTTTTTATTCAACAATGAAAGAGTTGTATTAGTTCCATTTGAAATAAGACAAAGTTTGAGATTTGAATACCAAGTTAGTGATGTTCATTTGGGCCAAATTATGTTTGTGTTGTGAACACATCTAGTGCTTGCTAGCTAGAGGCTTATTTGCCGACTACTCACGTCTCAAAATATCGACTTTACTATTTATCTCAAATAATATTCTGTTGCGTAATACTCGAGACATGACAAATTAGTGGTATCAGAGCCTAGGAAACAATAGGAATATTTAAGTCCAAAGTATAAGTGACACAATAGAAACTTACGTCATGGATTATACATATAGTACTTGGTGAGATTGGGTAGAGATGGAAAAATATGTTAGAATGAACTAAGCACTCCTACTCATTGACTCTTACAATGAATCTAGAGACATTAATTGTCTTCTATCCTTTTCTCAGGAACCTCACAACTCTCTCACTCTACCACAATGGCACGCAATCAATGGAAGGCCATGCAAGAAACAGTAGCAGGATTAACTCAGGCACTACATAATGTAGTTCAAGCTGGGAACCAAGCAGCCACCGCCCGAAACGTTGTTGGTGACTTACAATGCAACTTTAAGAGTATGAATCCTCCTCGCTTCTTTGGATCCTCTGATCCAGACGAGGCAGAGAATTGGCAAGAGGAGATGGAACATATATTCCAAGTTATGCAATGCACGAACCGGGAGAAGGTGATACTAGCCACTTTCCAATTTACCAAAGATGATAGGGCTTGGTGGAAGGCCACATCGGCTCACCTACCAAACGCAGCTGAACTAGAATGGGCTGGTTTTCTGGAGGTATTCTAGGGAAAGTACTTCTCAGAAAGGGTGAAAGAGAAGAAGGCTGCGGAATTTGAAACACTTAAGCAAAAAGGAATGACTGTGGCAGATTATCAAGCCCAATTTGCCCGTCTATCTGTCTATGCCCCACATCCAGTGGGAACTGAGAGGGTTTAGGCAACAGGTTCATGGATGGGCTCAGGCCCATGTTCATTGAAAAGCTCGGACCCCACAAGATTAAAACTTACACCGAGATGGTCCAAAGAGCCCAGCTGGTGGAAGACACCATGGCTAAGGTAGAGGGGATGAAAGGAAAGCATGTGGCAAGGCAAGTCTTTGTAAATAAAGGAGTGGCCAACAATGCGGCAACTTTTCGAAACTACAACACAAACAACAACCAATACAACAACAACAAAAGGCCTAGCACGGGAAAAGACTATAATATGGACAAGAAGGTCAAGACATAGGGAAGATAGTTGGCTGAGAACTGCAGATTCTGTGAAAAACCAAGGCACCGAGCAAAAGAGTGCTGGAAGAAGATCGGGGCATGCTTGAAGTGTGGAGGTAGAGACCATCGGATTCCTGACTGTCCTATGCTGAAGGACCAGCCAGGAAAGAACCAGAATGTACCGCGGCGTCAGGGACTCCTTAATGCTATCATAGAAGCCGACCTACCCGAGGAAGGGGGTATGGTGGAAGGTACCATTCTCATACACTCTCAACCTGCATTTGTACTTATTAATACTGGAGCTGCATATTCATTTATTTCCACCACATTTGCTGCAAATCTACCTATTACACATGTACCCATGAAGTCTAAGCTTCTCCACTTGGCTCTGAGTCAAAGCTCATACACTACCTGCCAAAATGTGAAACCATGATTGGAGGGCATAATCTCCCTGCCAATCTCATCTGTCTGGACATGAAGGGCTATGATGCCATATTAGGTGTCGATTGGTTGATTGAATATGATTCCTATGTAAATTGTCGTCATAGAAGGGTCACCTTTAAAAGTCCAAACCTTCCAACCCTTTCACTACTTAGCACCTGCTATCACAAACACCCTATCATGATATCATCCCTCAAGGCTTCCAAGTGATCAACCAGGGTTGTGACGCTTTCCTAGTTTTGGTTATGGAGGCTGAAAAGAAGAAACCCACCTTAGAAGAAATGCCCATAGCCAGAGACTATCCTGATGTATTTCTAGAGGACTTACCAAGAATACCATCTGAGCGGGAGGTTAACCTCACCATCGAGCTACTCCCTGGGGCAGCCCCTGTTTCCAAAGCACCATATCGTATGTCCCCTATGGAATTGCAGGAGCTGAAAAGGCAGATCCAAGAACTATTAGACCAAGGCTTCATCAGGCCTAGCACATCCCCTTGGGGAGCACCTGTGCTGTTCATCAGGAAGAAGGATGGAACTATGAGACTCTACATTGATTATCATCAACTAAATCAGTTGACAATAAAGAATAAGTATTGACTACCCCACACTGATGAGTTGTTTGATCAGATATCCAGTGCACAATGCTTCTCTAAGATCGGGCTATCATCAGTTGAGAATTAAAGAAGAAGTTATACATAATTCTACATTCCGTAGTAGATATGGTCACCATGAATTCGTGGTTATGCCTTTTTGCTTAACAAATGCTCCAACAGCCTTTATGCAACTTATGAACAACATATATAGGCCGTACTTAGATCAATTCGTTGTGGTGTTCATTGATGACATCCTCATCTACTCCAAGTCTAAGCAAGAGCATAAAGAACACTTGAAGATTCCTCTGCAGGTGCTCAGAGACAATCAACTCTATGCCAAACTTAGTAAGTGTGAATTCTGGATGGAGGAAGTATCTTTCTTTGGCCACATCATATCCAAGGAAGGAATTTCTGTAGATCCTTCTAAAGTGGAAGCTGTGAAGAACTGGGCAAGGCCGACAACTGTGTCGAAGATTAGAAGCTTTCTCTAATTAGCCAGTTACTATAGCCGCTTTATTAAAGACTTTTCAAAGATAGTTGTACCATTGACCAGGCTGTTGGGTTCTCATATTGGAGAATGTTGGGTTACAACATGTGCTCAAATGTTTTTGATGATGAACTATACAAACTGATGTTAAGAGAAATTAAGTGTTTACCTTTAATGATGAACATTTCATGAACAAGACAAAATTGATGTGTTATGAATGTGTGAAACATGATGAGAATGACAATTGGATGCAAATGAAACACATGTTTTATATGTTCATTATATCTCACTAATTATGTCTTTTAATGTAGGTGAGATTCCATGCAAGACAAAGCCCAAAATCCAAGTGCAAAAGAACAAGACAAGTTGCTGAAATAGTGCACCTGTCAACAGATGACAGTGCATCTGTCAACAGATGAATAGTGCATCTGATGCATCTGTCGACAGATGATTTTCGCCTGTCGACAGATACACTCAGAAATCTATTTCCAGAAAGCCCAGTCTTCCGGTTCTTGCAAACCTGTCAGCATCTGTCGACAGCAGCAAGTCGGCTGTCGACAGACGGAGTTTCGGGAAGATCTAGTGGCCAGGATATGATCTATATTTTGGTGTTTCCTTTTAGCACGACTCTCTATGCTTGGACACCACTATATATGGATCATATGAGGCTATTTTCGCAGCAAGGAGCCACCATACCAAAACCCTAAGCAAAGGTCAAGATCAAGGCTTTCTTCCTGCTGCCCTGCTTCATCTCTCTGCCCAGAACAAAGAAGAACAACCTTCCAAGCGGAGTTGAAGCCGGTTCGTCCGTGGTTCAAGCTTCTCCATCAACTGATACTTGTCAAGACGAAGCTTGGAGTTTTCTGGACGACCAACGAGAAGAGATCTACATCGGGATTTGATTCTTCATCTCAAACTCTTCTCCTTTCACTACTTTCATATATCTGTGTGTGTGCACTGATTTGAGATCAGTACGTGGATGTTGTGGAAGTGTGGATTGTTGTTCTGATTGCGTGTTTGCATCAGACAACGTGTGTGTGGTGTGTTGGTCAGATCAAGGCTAGAGGATCTGATCTTTTGTGGACTTGATCTAGCGTGTGTGTGTGTGGTTGAGCCGGTGTGCTCGTGTGTGTGTTGTACTCAGTTCTTGAGTAGTGTGTCCTCACTGTGTGGGGGGTGGACGTAGGAGTCACGTGGTGTGATCTCCGAACCACCTAAAAAATCCCTTGTGCACTGTGGTTTGACTTGTGGTTTACACTGTATTGCGCTAGATGCATGCATAGGGATTTCGTCTACACACTAACTGTTAGTTTGCTCACACACATTGCATCAGATCAAAGGGGTTTTAATTGAGTAGATCTTTTAATCCGAAGTAATTTTCATATTGCTTAAGTTTCCGCTGCAAATCTATTCAACCCCCCCTTCTAGCTTTGCCATAACCGAACATTCGATCCTAACAATTGGTATCAGAGCGGGTTTTTCTATTCATCGGTTGTGATTTGGCGTATCTGTTCAATTGTGCTTAAGTGCTCTGATCGGGCTTATACGTGATTCTAAACTGATCTGATTACTCTGTTAATTGGCTTGTTTATCTACCTCATATTCAGAAATATGGCTAAGTTCTCAAGCATTTTAAATAGACCAATGATTATTGAGTCTAATGACAATACTGAAAAATTGCAGGACTTCTTTTTGAAGACAAGCAAGTCTGGAAGGGAAGTCAGTGAAAAATGCTACATGGCTCATGGTAGCTCAAGAAGTTCTTCCCGTTCAGACGAATCTGAAGGATCAAAACTGTCCAAGAAATTGAGAAACTCTCAGAGGTCAGGTAAATTCAATTCAGATTCATTTGCTGCTTCAACATCTAATTCTGATTCAGAGGATGACATTTCCTATGATGAATTGATAGAATGCTATAAGCACTTGTCCAATCAATTTAAGAAAGTAAAATCTCAAAACAAGAAGTTAAAAGAAAAATTGGAGAAGAATGAAATAATAATTGATAATGCTCAAGCATTCTATGAAGAAAATGAAAAATTGAAAATGGAAAATAAAAATTTGGAAAATGAATTCAAAAACTATGAAACCAAGTTTTCTAAGTTGAAAGAAGATCATGATCATGTGGAATTTGAAAATTCTGAATTAAAAAATGAAAATGAAAAATTGATTGATCATAATGAGAATCTCAAATTTGATAATGATCAATTGAACAAGCAAATCTCCAACATGGCTCATGATCACCAAATAAAAGAAAGATGCAATCAACTAATTGAGGAAAACATTCATTTAAAAAAGAAGATTGAAAGCCTCTATCATGACAGACCATTAAATGATGATTGGAACAATTTTAAGAAGAAAATAACTGACTTGGAAAATCAAATTGTTCAAAGTAAAACTGAAAAGAACAAAACACAGAATGGTCTAGATGTCATGAGAAGCAAACTTCTAACTTCTGAAAAAGAAATTGTTGCATTGAAAATTGAAAAAGAAAAATTGGCAAATGAACTTAGAGTGGCTATTAAAGAAAGTCAAAACTCTACTAAAGTTCATGTTCAGAAAAGTGTTCAAAAACAAAGCAATAAACTGAATAAAAAGGATGCAAAAAGGAAGAATCCTGTTTCAATTGAAAATCAGAAAAAGAAAACAGGACTCTACAAGGTCTCCACATCCCCTCCTACAGCTCAGAAGGCTTCATGGCAATCTCCAACTCCACGTCATGCCAAGAGATACCAAAAGCTACCACATCCTTCTTCTCAATCAAAGGGTGGTCAAAGGTACTCTAAAGGAACTCAGAGATTCCAGCAAACTCATACATGCTATGGTAAGATTCAGGTAAATGCTCAACCCATTTGTTTTACATGCAATAGGCCTGGACATCTTGCTAAATTCTGTTGGAATAAAAATCAACATTGTCATAATCATGCCAAATCAGTCCAATGCTTCAAATGTCATAAAATTGGTCATCTCTCTAAGAACTGTTGGCATAAACATCATGACTATGTGCATGTTTCAAAGCTCCATAATAATCCATGTGTTCATACACACAAGGATAAACATCATGTTCATAAAGATCAAAAACTTCATGTATCTATGAACAGGAAAACTGCACAAAACAATAGAAATCCAAAAACCAAATCACTTTGGATTCCAAAATCTGTGTTGAATACAATCATTGATGTCATTTCAGGACCCAAGAAAGTGTGGGTCCCAAAGTTAGCCTAATGAACAAGCTGAGATGTCTTGCAGCCAAGAAAATAGAAATGAATTCATGCCATTGGCTGTGCAAGACAAGAAATGATGAAGAACAAAGGTAAACCTTTTTCCTATGATTGAAGACAATTCAGGTAAAATCTCCTTATCACTTCATATTTGAACAACTGAAACTGAAATAGATCTTTACCTATGTCTGAGCATCCATGATCATTTTAAAGAAAAATGGATCCTTTATGCAGTGACTATTTGGTATATCAAATGGTGAAATGTGGAAGGACGAGTCCGGCTTGTCTGGAAACTATCATTATGCGTGAGAAAAATTCTCCGCCAAGTATCATTAGTCTTATACTGCACAAAGACCAAAAACTTAAATTGATCATGTTCATAACTTATTTGTGCAAATGCTTGAATGCTCATTTCAAAATCATGCAAACATTATGGGGGAGTAAGTCAAATTATTTGTGACTTGTAAGTGTGCAAATGCTTGAATGATGAGTTAATATATGCATACTTTATGGGGGAGTAATTTAAGGCTAGGTGAGTGAAATTCATAAGGGATACCCTTCATATTCAATGTGTATTTATCCCTCAATTTTACGGCTCAAATCACTCTCAACTCAAGCCTTAAAGATGGAGTTTCAAAGTCCCTGTCGACAGCCCCCAACAGCCTGTCGACAGAAAGGCCTTCACAGAACCCAGAATTTGCACTCTGTGTGCATCTGTCGACAGCCACTTCTTCTGCTGTCGACAGCCAAGCACAGCTCTTGATCTCCCAGAACCAAATCCTTCAGGTCTGTGTGGATCTGTCGACAGGCACTTCCTGGCTGTCGACAGATACACATTTCAATAAAAATCTTCCTCTTCTCTAATCCTTACCTTATGAGAATGTTCATATCATTGATGCAAGGGGAGAATTGGGTATAAATATTCATTATAACCTTTCATTCTCACATAGTATAAAAGACATATGGTTAATCACAATGATTTTGAAATACTATTTTGTGATTGAATCTAGGTTGTATCATCTAGAAAACATTGAACAAATCTAATGATTTTAACCTAACTCATTTGAATAACTTCCTTGTGGATTATCATGTTCCTATATGGATTGACAAGTAAGAAGGTTTTTGAACTTAATGTCTTTACGTTGGTTTTTGACCTTAATAAACCTTTTGAACTTGATTTTAAAATTCAAAAAAAAAGGGAGAAAAGCTACCTATCTCTAAAATAAATAAAAAAATGTGCATTGGGACAAAGGCAGAGCAATAATAAGTATCACTGAGTAACCGGGGACACGGGCATTACAAATGTCTGTCTTCGCGTCAAAAAGTCCCTTCATTACCTCTGCAAAATGGTATGATGGTCACTCACACTGAGTAACTGGGGGTACGGGCACCCCTCATGTCTACCTTCACGTCAAAAGGTAAAAGTGATCCTAAATACCACTTTTCCCACATTATCTTAAGAGAAGAATTTGCTCAAATGCTAGAAATAGAGTGAAGCCTCCAAAATTTAAATCAAGGGCAATGGTTTGTCTATTGTCAATTGCTCATGAAGACACTGCCTTCATTTACCAACTGAACATCACCCACTAAGGTATATGATTTTCTTCAATGATTTTATTCAAAAGGGTTATCTCATCTTCATAAGTTTTTTGAACGATGTATTCTAAATGCTATAACTTGAGATTCCCGAAGTATTATCTCTTGAACATTGTAGAATTTTTATGTGTCTTAATACTGGTGCTTATGACATTTTTTAGTGAGTATCAACCTATTCTCAACCTTGCAATCTCATTAGAACAATCATTCCCCATTCACATCTTTCACAATTCAGTAATGTGGTCACACAATTCTTTGCTTCTTTATCACCCATGTGTGCACTCACTATCTTTTTGGATGTTGTCAAAAGGGGGAGAAACATACAATGGAGAAACATCAATTCCAAAAGTAATCAATTGTCAAAAAAGGGGAGAACCATATCTTTTTGGATGTTGTCAAAAGGGGGAGAAACAATTCCAAAAGGGGGAGAAACAGCAATTGCATAAATTGAAAATTTTGTTTGTTTTGTCATCATCAAAAAGGGGGAGAATGTTGGGTTCTCATATTGGAGAATGTTGGGTTACAACATGTGCTCAAATGTTTTTGATGATGAACTATACAAACTGATGTTAAGAGAAATTAAGTGTTTACCTTTAATGATGAACATTTCATGAACAAGACAAAATTGATGTGTTATGAATGTGTGAAACATGATGAGAATGACAATTGGATGCAAATGAAACACATGTTTTATATGTTCATTATATCTCACTAATTATGTCTTTTAATGTAGGTGAGATTCCATGCAAGACAAAGCCCAAAATCCAAGTGCAAAAGAACAAGACAAGTTGCTGAAATAGTGCACCTGTCAACAGATGACAGTGCATCTGTCAACAGATGAATAGTGCATCTGATGCATCTGTCGACAGATGATTTTCGCCTGTCGACAGATACACTCAGAAATCTATTTCCAGAAAGCCCAGTCTTCCGGTTCTTGCAAACCTGTCAGCATCTGTCGACAGCAGCAAGTCGGCTGTCGACAGACGGAGTTTCGGGAAGATCTAGTGGCCAGGATATGATCTATATTTGGTGTTTCCTTTTAGCACGACTCTCTATGCTTGGACACCACTATATATGGATCATATGAGGCTATTTTCGCAGCAAGGAGCCACCATACCAAAACCCTAAGCAAAGGTCAAGATCAAGGCTTTCTTCCTGCTGCCCTGCTTCATCTCTCTGCCCAGAACAAAGAAGAACAACCTTCCAAGCGGAGTTGAAGCCGGTTCGTCCGTGGTTCAAGCTTCTCCATCAACTGATACTTGTCAAGACGAAGCTTGGAGTTTTCTGGACGACCAACGAGAAGAGATCTACATCGGGATTTGATTCTTCATCTCAAACTCTTCTCCTTTCACTACTTTCATATATCTATGTGTGTGCACTGATTTGAGATCAGTACGTGGATGTTGTGGAAGTGTGGATTGTTGTTCTGATTGCGTGTTTGCATCAGACAACGTGTGTGTGGTGTGTTGGTCAGATCAAGGCTAGAGGATCTGATCTTTTGTGGACTTGATCTAGCGTGTGTGTGTGTGGTTGAGCCGGTGTGCTCGTGTGTGTGTTGTACTCAGTTCTTGAGTAGTGTGTCCTCACTGTGTGGGGGGTGGACGTAGGAGTCACGTGGTGTGATCTCCGAACCACCTAAAAAATCCCTTGTGCACTGTGGTTTGACTTGTGGTTTACACTGTATTGCGCTAGATGCATGCATAGGGATTTCGTCTACACACTAACTGTTAGTTTGCTCACACACATTGCATCAGATCAAAGGGGTTTTAATTGAGTAGATCTTTTAATCCGAAGTAATTTTCATATTGCTTAAGTTTCCGCTGCAAATCTATTCAACCCCCCCTTCTAGCTTTGCCATAACCGAACATTCGATCCTAACACAGGCTAACCAGGAAGGAGAACCCATTCACATGGATTGCCGAATGTGAAGACAGTTTCAAGTCATTAAAAGAGCACCTGACTTCCGCACCTGTACTTGTGAACGTCCCGTTCTGCGCCCCGATGTGGTTGAAACTCCAAAAAAGTGTCCCGGATGCTGAGATGCTCCCTCGTTGGCGTGGATGGTTGCTGGTTCAGCCTTGCTTGCTTCTTTGACTCCGGTTTGACCAGGTTGACCAAGGGGAAAGACCAAGAAACCAGCAAAGTAAGTGAAGGGAGGTGATCGCCAGAGCCTTACCTGTTCCCAAGAAGGTGTTATGATCGCGTCGATGATGTTGCCTCTTGCAGCGGTAGATGGTGGAACTCCGACTTTCCTCTCTTCGGTCGGCCAAAGAAACGAAGCTCCACAGTCTTGTTTGAAGTGTTCCTGCAACAAAAGAAGCTCTATTAGACTTAGATGCAGTGTAGTAAACGTCCAAAACCTAAAGAAGAAGCCCAAAAGGAGAGCCTCGTACCGGTTGCGGGCTTGAGAAGAGGGATGGCCAAATGTTATGACCACCCTTCTTCCCTCCATTTTTGGTTTGGAAAACCCCCTTTAGGTGTGTCAGGAGGTACACTACGTGCCTAGAGTGTGTGTGTGTGAAGTTAATGACATGCAAAGCTAAAGAGAAAAGAAGGGAAAGAGAAGGAGAAGAGGGAGATGATCCTCTTGTAGTAGTGTGGTTGACTCCTGTGTGGGCTCCTCCAGCTCGTGGTGAAGCCTCCTAGGCACTCCATGGGTTGAGGGACAGAGAGGAAACAAAGGTGGATGCTCTCAAGGCTTAAGTGAGTTTTCTCTCTCTTCTCTCAAGGCATCAAGGCTTGGGCTCATCCAGCATCTCCCCCCCTCACTTAGAAGGCCAAGGAGTACCATATATAGGCAGTGGGGGCGGAGCTAGTGAGCATAGGATGATCAAGTGTGAAGAAACACACTTAAACATGTGGCAATCCATGTATTAAGGCTTGAACCAATGAGAGGGGGCCATGTAGGATTTTTACATGGTCAAGGGGGTGCCAAGGTGGCTTATTTGCCCGTTGGGAACGGCCCCATGCGTTGCATGGGCGAGGAGAAGGCGCAAGTGGGCTAGAATCTCGGGCAGTTGCGTAGACCAAGTAAACCCAGGTTGACGTCAAGCGATGCTGCCGCCAACCCCATGCAGACGTCAACAAGTGTGGACGTCAACTGGAGTAGACATCCAGGGGTGTTGCAGTCAACATGAAGTCAGTGGAAATCGATGTTGCCGTTTACATGGGATCCGAGGCAAGTCAACAAGCGGTCAAACAAGCCTTATTGGGCCATGAACCACATGGGGATGGGTCAAATCTCTCGTCTACAAATGCCCCTCCGAGATATCCGATCTTGCAAGGGAGTGGAGCAGACTGAAAGGTTGGTGTCTTGGTAAACAAAGGATGTGGAGATTTGATGAAAGGGACCATTTCTGAGGATAGGAATTCTAGCAAGCCATACGAATGAGTTAGGTTTAAAACAAGTGACGAATCATCTAAGAGACAAGTGTGAAAAGAGGGAGGATGATCTACCCGTGCAACTACAACTGCAACCCAAAGGTAGGGTCCCCGGCATTGCCAAGTAGGACATTGACTAGTTTCTGGTGTTGTCTGAGCCAAAGGAGTTGTAATATGATGGTTGAATAAAGGAAATCTCACAACCGAAGTCCGTTGGGACTCCTTGATATAATTAGGATGTTTGTCCAATTAGGGGGTTGTGAAAAAGAGATTGGTTGTACTCTCAAAGGATTATCAAAAGATTTTAACTGGAATCATTGTTTGGAAAGCCGGAAGTCCATAATTAAGCTCATGACTGGCAAACGGTTTACATGAACTCAACAAGACAGGAATGATTATATGTGATTTGCACGGTGGGACTATTGGAGAATGGGAAACAAAGATCCGATATCAGCTCGGATATTCAAGAAGGTGGTGCTGACCCAGTTGGCTACTTGAGCTTGGAGAATGCGCGACATAGTGATTGATAAAAATCTTCCTTTTTTTTTTAGTTAGTAGTGAAGACCTAAATGCATGTTGGTGTGGGTTCCCTATCTAAAATGCAAGTTAGAACTAGAGGAAAAAATGTAAGGCCATACGAATAACTAAGAGATCACAAACCCATCATAGTTTTTAGTAAAGGGGAACTCTGGGTTCACGGTCGCCAAGTTATTCGCCTCTGGTGACTAAACCTATGTTAGACATACTTGTGCAACACTCAAGGTCACATGAGTGTTCTCAGATTTGAAGCGCTGCTTGTTCTTAAATATCTGCAAAAACAACTTGAAGCACAAGATGAGAGATAATGGCCATATGAATAGTAAAGCTTTGAAGATTCCAGAAGAATAACGTCCAGACCGATTGTCGTCAACTTACAGTTCACATCCACAAGTCCTGCCATCTACAAGAGTCGGCATCCACACATGCTGCCGTCAATAGTGAACAGACGTCAAACGATGTGGACGTTCACATGCCAGTGGATTAGACTGAAAAAATAGCTATTGGAAGGCCATAGGGACTCTTCTATCTTCTTCCTTCATCCTCTCCTTCCTCAACTCCGAACCAGAGGACTTTGGGACAACTTGCAACAACAACTATGGCCTCCACATCGACCGGAAGGTCCACGAGCATGAGCCCGGGAGTTCTGAGTGAAGTTCTGGGGCATCTGAGCACCCGACTAGCCAGCGGGGAGGTACGTATCACCTGATTTCTGATTCTCCTTATGCTGAAAATGCCCCCAACACTCTCTCATGGTGCTCCTCGGGTGCGCAGGAGGTGCCTGCCTTCCCAAGCCAGGGCCAAGTACGGGCCTTCTCCTTGCTGGTCAACCTGATGAACGCAATCACCATCGACATGAGAAGCTACATCGGGCCATGGAATCTGAGCGTCATGGTGGTGCTGGCCAAAAACATGAAGGATATGTGCTGGGGGTTTGATGCCTTAGGAGCGCTTGTGGAGCACTGGCACCCACACACACACACATTTGTGTTCCAGGGGTTCGAGGCGAGTGTGCTAGTGGAGGAGGTGGAGCTGTTCTTGGGATGGAGACGATGCCTAGATTATGATGTGACAAATCCTCTTCTCCCATGGGAAGAGATTCTAGAAAACATAGTGCAGGACAAGAAGGAGGTACTGAGGATGATGAACAAGCATGGGATCTTCCTAGACCAGCTGACCTGGCAGTAGATCCTGCATGTGAAGGAGATTGGTGGAGAGAGGGCGACCCATGGACTAATGCTCTGCCTGGCTGGTGTGTTCTTGTTCCCCACTAGTGGCGATTTCCTCCTGTACGAGCATGTGGAGATCCTGTCTCTGCTATGGCATGGGTAGTCACTTGCCCCTGCATTACTGGCACACCTCTACAGCTCCCTCACTATGATGAGCTTAGGCGGATGCACATGCAGGAGCTTATTCCTGCTTCAGGTATGGTGGGAACTCATTTAAAGTTTGATTTTGCTAAGGGACAACCTACCCCCTCCAGAATCTTCCTTTGGAGTTCAGTTCATTGTAGCAGAGCATGGTATGAGCATGAGGACAAGATCGTGTGACATCACACTTGAAGAGCAAAGATGCCTGGCGAGACTACCTAGGCTACTTCCTAGTGGAGAACATCATAGTGAGGCCACTATTCATGAGGACAATTGAGTTCAAGGTTCGCACCAGAGAGGATCGGGATTTGTGGATGATTAGTGCTGATCAGATGGTGGTGTACCAGCCACACCGGTGCCAGTGTCAGCTTGGAATACCATGGGGGATCCCAGTTTCATCCCACTGCACAACCATGATTATTTCAAGGAGAAATGAGAAGCTGATGAAGAAGGCTAAGAAGACTTGGGATAGATACACAGTGAGCAAGAAGGTGGGACAGGCTGTCCCAGAGAACTGGAGAGAAGTCCGGGCTTATGAAGAGTATATTACCATAATTTGCCCCATTTCATGTGATTTCTTCATAGCTCGTAGAGCAAAGTGATGTATCTTTCCAATTCCAATAAGTGTAACACAAGTGTTATTGAATAAACAATGAGTAGCATTGAGTACAATGTGTTGATTAGCTTGAATGGTGAGTGCATGTGTTACATTGTTTGGAATTGGCTTCAATTGAATGTTCTGTGAGTGACTGAGTGCGCAGTGGTTGGCGTCCACATCGATGGATGCCAAAAGCATGTAGACGGCCACACTGTGGCCGCTCATAGCCAGACAAAAGATAGACGACCAGATCGATGGTCGTCTACAATAAGTAAACGTCCATAATCGAGTCACCGACCGTGGTATTGGGTCTGACAGGGTACCTCGAAGCAAGATATAGATGACCAAAAGCCTGCCGTCAACTGGAAATCACCAGCTAGCGGATGGACGTCAAGTTGAAATCAACGGCCATGGGGTGGACGTCAATTTTAAAATGCAGCTTTTTCCACCCGAGGCATGTCTCCGGTGCCTCTTCAACTTTCAAACCACCGAGTGCTTTCTACTTTCCATCACAGTCTCTTCCCACACCCTCTTGCTCTCCAATCTTCCGCTCTTCAATTCTCTATCCAATTCTTCTCTTAATCTGGCCGTGCTGAATTGAACTGAATGGGACCGAGCTAATGGCGAGGGGGAAGAAGTCAGTCCTCCGAGACCGCCCTCGCCGGACGGAGGAAGGGGAGGAGGAGATGACAGAGGGGTCTACGGTGGAGGACGACATGGCGGCGGCGGACGCCGGCGGCATTGTGCCGGACGGGGAGGAGACGGTGGGTGATGACGGAGAGGGAGAGGAAGAGGAGACAAAGGTCGAAGCATCTCAAAGGGCGCCACGACGACCCAAGGTAGGTCAATAGACCCCTAAACCCTTTTGTGTGTGTATGATTGTAACAGTGGGAAGGAAGGGGAACAGAGGAGAGTCTTTCGGTTTCAACAAGAACTTAACGTCAACATCAGTTGACGTCAAGTTCTTGTTAACGTCCAAGCCATTGCCATCAAGATGAACTTAGCTGCAAAGATCTGGACGTCAACTGTTGAACTCAACGGCCACTACCCTGTCGTCTACTTAAAGTAAATGGCCACCCCATGGATGTGAATGATATGCAAACGACAAGCACCTTGACGTCAACATGTTTTTAACAGCAATCAATCCTGATGTTTATGTTTCTGTGTTTTGTGCAGGGAAAGGCAGAATGAGGAGCAGAGTGACCTGGGACTTGTGCTGGGCATGGTACCGGGCGCTGCCAGAGGCTCAGTAGACACGGATTAAACGAATGGGGTTCGGGCACCTCCTGGCGGTGCGGCCCTTTCATGTGGACGTCCCTCACCTTGAGGCACTGAGGGAGAGGTGGGATGAGGACTGCAAGGCATTCATCATGACTTGGGGACATATGATACCCACATTGGAGGATATGGCGTATCTGACAGGACTATTGGTTCAGGGAGAACCGGTAGTAGGATAGGAGAGGAGAGACTATTATGATGACATGGTGGAGCTGCTAGGACCAGAGTTTGTGACCGGGAGGAGGAGGCCGATCCGGAGCATCCTGCTCGGATCCCTGTCAGAGGTCGTAGGGCTGAGAGGAGGGAGGAGGGGAGCATTGAAGACACTGGAGGATTTTGGCACTGGGGTGCGGCGGTCGATCCAGCTGGGGGAGAGGAGCGAGGAGAGGTCTGTCCGGATCTTTGTGGCGTACTTCTTCGGGCGGCTCTTCTTCCCAACGCAGTCATCTCAAATGAACTGCAAGTTCATGCTTCTGCGACGATACCTGGAGCAGGTGGGATGATATGCGTGGGGCGTCACGATGCTGAGACACCTCTTCTCCTACAGGTATGCAACTTTCTTTTAATGCTATTAACTGAATAAAATTGATAAATTGTGCCTGACAGACATCTTTTCTTCTTGTCTCACAGATCTGAGGGTACACTCGCTTCCCCATGGGATGCGATGTACAGACGGAGGGGAGCCAGGCCATGGTACCCTCTTGGCCCGATGGGAGGTATCACCCGATCCGAGAGTGACGGATCGGCATGTGGAGGACGTGTGGGCTCGATTCGACGTCTATCCCCATGATCAAGTATAAATCTCAGCTAGCACTCTTTCTTTCATGCTTTCAATTGCCATTTGATGTGACTAACCAGTGTTCTCTTCTCTTGCAGGTGGTTTGGACCCCGTACTTGGGGAAGCGGATGTCTCTCACCCGACCGTGGCGGCGGGTCGCCCATTGTTCAACTGCCATGTACTACTATTGTTCTTGGGGAGGTGTGAGCCTCTCTACCTAGAGTTGGTGGTGCGAACTCTGGGTTGGCATCAGCCGGCCATAGAGATACCTTCTCTAGAGAGAGGGACACTCCCGACGATGGTTCTTCTCCGAGGACCGCGACAGGAGTGAGGTGCACGGGAGCACGACTGCCTACTGGCGAGGTGGAGGGGAGCAAGTCCTCCAGCACACCGACCTCCAGGACAGCTCGGTGTACCTGGAGGACTACCGGGCGCGCTATGCCGGGTGACTTCGGATAGACCGACGAGTGGTAAGTGAGCTCTAACTCTAAACCTTGTCATCTAATTGATTGATTCTAACCTTAAAGTGTGGATGACAGATGCCGGAGTCGGAGGCGGTGAGGCTCCTTGAGGGGAGGCTGGTGGAGCAAGCTGTGGAGGTGGAGAGGCTGCGCGCCAAGACACGATCATTGGTAAGTCAGAACTCACCCTTGATTTGATTTGATTTGAGGACTTACCAAGGTATGTGAATGCAGAGGGATGAGCTAGCGAGGGTACGGGCAAGCCGGGACGTGGGGGTGAGCTCGTCCGCACAGCCACCTAGTGGGGACCTAGCGGTCTGGCTCTAGGAGGCCCTAGACCAGGCAGAGGCGAGAGTCCGAGAGCTAGAGGCTGAGGTAAGACACTAAGCCACTACCTTTTCTACACATGATTTGACTGACCTGACATATTTGCTCATTTATGTGCACCGACAAGGAGCAGGGGCGGCCTTCCAGGCGCAGATGGAGAGTCTGCGGCTGGAGTTGACGAGGACGGAGGGTCGCCTGCTTAAGGCAAGGGAGAGAGAGAGGGAGGTAGAGAGGGCCCGGGGACAGACCTCTGTGAATTATGAGATCTTGAAGAATCGGGTGCTGAAGAAGTGCTGGGAGCAGTAGCGATAGGCCCAGCAGGAGGCGCCAACGAGGACCGAATCAGCCTTCACATCACTTGATGACATCCTGTTCCTGGGAGACCCGTCAGTGGTGCAGGGAGGGCTACGGCTAGAGGCGTCGAAGACGACGAGACCTCCTCTCCCAGACCGGTGTCGGGAGAGGGAGGAGGAGGAGGTGAGCAGCTCACGTAGGCAAAGGCCTAGCAAGGGAGAGAGGAGAGAGGAGTGAGGAGCGAGGCTCCAAATGTACCACCAGGGGTATACCCCTGTCATGATATGTACAAAACTTTATTCCTCAGTGGACTTTTGTGGGCTTTTGTCATCCAACATGTGCTTGAATGGTTTGCCAATATCACTTTGATTCCTGCATCCACAACACTTAAAGGAAAAAAGTTAGTGTAAATCTGTCTTTAGCCCCTTACCTAAAAGATGTACCTTTCTTGAGATCTAGTCAAGGGGCTAATTTCTAATTAAAGATAGGAACACAAATAAACTATTGAAGGGAAATATGTACATGCATTTCCTTTTTGAATAAGAAAATAAGGGAAATAATGTTAGCTTTTGTACATGATTCAACTAAATTTTTTTGGATTTTGATTCTATATTTTTTTTTATCAAAATAAGAGGAAAGATATGTACATGGAGAAATTATACACATCAAGAGACTCTCTTTTTTGTCTTTTTCATTTTTCCATTTTTTTTAGATTTTTGTCATCATTTGACTCTAAGACACATGTTCATCACAAGTCAAGGTATTGGGTCTTCATAGTTCACCTAATCACAGAGGCCATGAGCAAGGAGGGTCGTGCATGATATCGTTGACATTGGAGATTTCCCCTAGCCTTCTTGATATTTTCCACCATGGAAGGTCTTAGAAGGTCAAATTGCCTCTAGAGGGAAAAATTGGAAGAAGTAAATAGAAAGTCATGTAAGGATTGGGTTCAAACCACTTTTTGTTTCCAAACCAACATCTCACACCGAAAGACTTAGGGTCTGTTTGATAACACTTATTGAATCTCTATTGTCTGAAATGGTTAGAGATTAGAGATTCAGATTGTTTGACAAATTGTCTTAATAAACATCTAAAATTATGTCTATTATCTTAAATTACATCTTAAAGAAAAGTGATGGCTCGGCCACTTTTTTTTTCCAGATCTCTCCTGTGTCCCCCCAAAGGGTGGGAAAGAAGATGGCATGGAGGAGAGGGAAGCTGAGATGAGCGTTGATGTCGGTGAACTGCTAGAAGATCTGCATGGCAATGACAAGCTCGGGGCGATTGCGGCGGCGGAGTAGGTTGCGGAAGGGGTGCTTCATGCGCTGGGCGGCCAGGCTAGCTTGGAGGATCTCCAAGGTCATGCGGCAGCCAGGGGCCCCAATCTTTTGGCCATCGGTGCTCTTTGTTATCATTCGTCCCCGCGCGCCGCTGCTTTGCGGGTTTTTGATCAGGTCTTGTGCTGCAAATGTCATCAATCGCCTCAACTATCTGCGTGGGAAGGGGATGGCGAGCTTGTACGCCTGGTCTTCCAAGCGGTATATCCCCCGCTCTCTTCGTTGGCCTCCTCCTACTCCACGCTCTGGCAATGTAGAGTTGGTTAGGTTTGTTGACGTGCTTCTCTGGTGAGCAGGAGCTACAAGAACGGGTTCGTGTGGCATGATCTAATCGGAGATTTGTTCGATCTCTATTTTCTTCTGGGTTTCTGGGCTTCTCGGCTTTCCCCCCTCTCTCTCTCTCCCCCTTCCCCAACCCCCCCCCCTCCCCCCCTGGGTCTGGTGCTACCATGGATCTACCAAACCTTGGCACGCCCATGGCCACGGGGACGACCATCATCACCGTCACCTACGACGGCGGCGTCGTCATCGGAGCCGACTCCAAGACCAGCACCGGTGAGATTATCCTTCTGCCAAGTTCTCTTGTGTTTGCTTTCCAAGAGCGGGAATGCTCTGTCAATCCGTCTGCAGGATAGAGCTGCAAAAATTCATCCGCAGTTCTGCTGCTGGTTTTAAGGTGGTGTTGGTTCCTTTCTGATTGTTCAAGTGTGTATGTTGCCAACCGGGCGTCCGTGGAAACTTTCTGATCTCTTGGATCTGATTTCTTCTTGTTCAATCTCTGTTTTAGGAATGTGTTCTTCCCATTTTTTTTGGTTTCCTGCGGAAAGTTTTCTTCTGGCACTGCAGCATACCCTTTAGCAACATTGAGAGAGATAGGAGTAATTAAACCCTTCAGTCTCTTACATTGCATTATTAAATATATAAAGATATTTATGTGAAATAATATATTAATTTAGATGTCATTTAAGTTTGATTATCAAACAACTCTTAATAGAAGTCTAATATATTTTAAGTACTTATTAAATTACAGATTTAGACAATAGATAGTAAATTAGACTTTAGACATTTTAAATAAGTGTTATCAAACGTCACCTTAGTCATCAATTATTTTTAGGGGTACTTTTCATTTTGATTCCTTGGTGGAGGTACGTACTATTTTCTACCTCCTTGATTTGGTCAGCCTTTTCCTGGGTACGTACTTTTTGCTACCCTTTTTTTAACCTTTTGGCTTTTCTTTGCCCGTTTAGGCTTGGTTCGGTATTTTGCCCTTGCATTTCCTTGATTGTCCCTGTTTATGGTGACCTTGTCTTTTAGGTGAGAGTGGATGGTCCCCTACTCGTAGTTTGCCCCTTTTCCAAACATGACTGAGTGGGAAGAGAAAAGGGGATATATTGACCAAATTAGACCGTCCGAGTGTACTTATGATTTTCCAGCTAAAAGACAGTACTCCAACATCGTGTGGTGTGTGAAGGGACCCTACCTTACTAATGGCCGAGTGAAAAAAGGCAGAATCTCCAACCCATGACATTGACAGTGATGAATGACAGACTTGACCAACTGACTGATTAAGGGTAGAATTTCTTGAGATAGACTGTATTCTAGGGATGTGACAACTCAAATCCCTCAGTGTCCACTAACCTGTAAGCATTTCCTGAGTATGGTTCTTTGACAACGAACGAACCTTCCCAATTTTCTTGCAATTTACTCCTGGGACCTAGTGCTTGAATGATTTTACGCTTCAGGACCATTTTGCCCACTTCGAATTTTGTCTCAAGCACTCTTTTGGCGTAAAAATGTGCAATTCTTTGGTGATAAACTTGTGCATGGTCGGCCACTATCATTCGCCTTTCGTCTAAGAGTTCAAGTTGTGCTAATAAAGCTTCCCAGCGTTGACCGGGATCAAGTTCAGAATCTAATTGAACTCGAAGTGAAGGGACGAAGATCTCATATGGGAGTACCGCACCTGATCCTTATGTCAAAGCATAGGGGTTTGCCCCGTAGGAGTTCGGACCGAGGTGCGGTAAGTCCACAGAGCCTCAACTAAGAGGTCTGGCCAGTCAGCATTATTGTGAGATTTGCAGGTTTTCTTTATGATTTTGATGATAGTTTTATTAGTAGCTTCCGCTTGTCCATTACCTTGTGGATAATATGGGGATGAATGATGCAAGTTGATGTCATATTTACCACACATGTCGCGAAGCTCCTGTGAAGTGAATTGTGGTCCATTGTCGATGATGATGTCCTGAGGCACGTCAAATCTTGCAAGAATGTTGCGCTTGATGAACTTGACCACCGTTGAAGCTTTGACCTCTATGAACGCTTCCACTTCAGCCCACTTTGTGAAGTACTTGGTGGCAGTCAGAATGAAGGACTTCTTACTGATTTCTCCGGTTCTGTCCTCGAGGGGACCGACCACATCGAATGCCCACATGGCGAAAGGCCATGGAACAATGAGAGGGTGAAGAGAAGAGGAAGGAGCATGGATTTTGTCACCTTGTAATTGGCATTTAGCACAGTGACAAAAAAAGTGAGTGCAATCTTCGTCCATGGTAGGCCAGTAATAGTGTCTTAGCAACTTTTGGGCAATTGCTCTACCATTGACATGGCCACCACATTCACTAGAGTGAGCGGCTTCAACAATGCTTTGGGATTCGATTTCATAAAGACAACGAAGATAGACTCCACTAAGGGATTTCTTGTGGAGAATGCCACCTATAAGCTTGTAATGTTCGGAGACACCGTGAATGGCCCGTCTATCAGAAGAGGTGGCATAATCTGGGAAGGATCCATCTTTGAGATAATTTTCAATGTCAAAGTACCAAGGATGGCCATCAACGAGATCGATTTCTGGCTCTTTTGAGAGTGCATGAACTCGAAGGGAGGGAAACTTGAGTTGAGAGAACCAAAGATCAACATGAGAAGGGACTTTTAGTCTTTGGACAGAGACGGCTTCGGAGGACATCCCTAGTGGGATAGGGATGGAGGAAGCCAGGGAGGCGAGCGAATCCGCTAGAATATTTTGAGCCCTAGTAGTGTGGACAAGAGTGAGCTTCCTAAACTGTCGGATTACCTTACAAACCAAGTCCTGGTATGGTTTCAATTTGGGATCCCGGATCTGGTACTTGCTAAGGGACTGCCGGAGTATCAATTGTGAATATCCAATTATCCTTAACTCCTTGACCTCGAGCAACAATGCCATTTTCAGCTCAACTGGGAGTGCCTCTTACTCGACCACATTATTCGTGGTAGGGAATGTCAATTGGTAGGCGTGCGGAATGACTATCCCTTCCAGTGAGAGGAGGACTGCCCCTATTCCACTCCCTTTGGAATTGAGAGCTCCGTCGAAGTAAAGTATCCATGAAAGTACACCATCAATAATGGTTCCTAACTCTTCATCTGAAAAGCTTTCATCGACGGGAGAGTATGAAGGTAAGGGGTGGTGGGCCAAATGCTCAGCAATGGCATGCCCCTTGATTGACTTTTGGTTAACGTAGGTGATGTCAAATTGGTTGCGGAAACTTTGCCACCTCATCAACTGTTCCGTTAGGACGGGCTTCTCAAGCAAGTACCGAATTGGGTCCATACGTGCCAGAAGCTTCACCTCATGAGCTAGGAAATAATGCTGTAATTTCTGGGCAACCCAGACGACGGCCGCACATGTTCTTTCCATGGCAGTGTACTTTTTCTCAGCTTCATTGAACAATTTGGATAGATAGTACACCGCTCTCTCCTTCTTCTCGTTGTCATATTGAGCCAAGACTACTCTAGTGGAATCTTAAGTGGTTGACACGTAGAGCAATGAAGGCCGACCTGGGACCGGAGGAGCAAGAACATGGGGATTGAACAAATAACTCTTCAATTCTTCGAAGGCCTTTTGACACTTATCGTTTCAATCAAACTTAGCCTCTCCTCTAAGCATCTCATAGAAGGGCTTACAACGGATGGAATGTTGAGAGATAAATCTCCTAATGAATTGAAGTCTGCCAATTAGCCCTCTAACTTCCTTGATATTCCTAGGAGGAGGCATGTCAATTATTGCTTTGGCCTTATTAGGGTCAATCTCAATTCCCCTCTTGCTAACTATGAACCCAAGCAACTTCCCCGAGGACACTCCAAAGACACACTTCTTGGGGTTCATTTTGAGCTTATGTTCTCTAGACCGTTGGAGAACTGCCCGGAGGATCTCAGCATGGCCATGTCTAGTGCTAGATTTAACCAAGACATCATCAACATAGACTTCTATGTGCACATGCATCATGTCGTGAAAATTTACCATCATTGCCCTTTGATAAGTTGCTCCCGCATTCTTCAATCCGAAGGGGATCACAACATAACAATAGGTCCCCCAAGGTGTGGTGAAAGAAGTTTTCTCTTGGTCTTCCTCCACCAGACGGATCTGGTTATACCAAGAGAAACCATCCATGAATGACAACATCTCAAAATCGGCAGTATTGTCCACTAGGACATCTATGTGGGGGAGAGGAAAATCGTCCTTAGGGCAAGCACGATTAAGGTCACGAAAGTCTATGCAGATCCTAACCTTACCATCCTTCTTCATCACAGGGACGATGTTAGCTTCCCATTGTGGATAAAGCACAACCCTAATGAACTTAGCTTTGTGCAACTTGTAAACCTCCTCTTTGATCTTGAGTGCAAGCTTGGGGTGTAGCCTCCTTAGCTTTTATTTGACGACTTTTGCATCGACTTTTAAGACTAAACAGTGCTCGACCAAAGAGGTGTCAAGCCCCGGCATGTCCTCGTAGGACCAAGCAAAACTGTCGGAGAACTCTTTGAGGAAAGCTACAATAGCTTCTTCTTCTTCTACACTCAAGTTGGCACTAATCAAAACTACCTTCGGGGATTCCTCGGTGCCGAGGATGATCTCTTTGGTTGGCTCATCCGCAACCATAGTTGACTCTTCGAACCTCTTCGTGCCATCCACATAGGAGCTCACTGGGTCCTTTTCTTCTGACCCAAGATCTCCCACCTCATCTTTCTCATCAAAGTCTAGTAGATAGACCCCTAAACCATCATCTACAAAATCACCCTCTTCAAAATCTGACTCTACAAGTGCAGGTTCCTCATGAAATTCGGGGACTTGACTTAACTTAACATACCTCTCAGCCAAGGCCATAACATAATGGGCAGGGACTTGCTTACCCTTCTCTTTGTGAATACATGGCTGAGAGGGACTAGACTCTTCTAAACCTAGACTTGACTCTAAACATGACTCTAAACTAGAATCTAACTACTATGTACAGGGCTATGTACAAAGCTATGTACAGGGGAAGTGCCCCTAGAAGGGCGAGAATGAGAATTTAGGCTGAAAAGCGACAGCCCCTGGGCGATCAGAGGAGACTCCATGGAGGAAGGATGCTCGACGGAGACCTCACATTCCCAACTTTGAAAATTGGCATTTTTTTTTGGGAGTCAAGGCTCAGAACCATGAGTTGTTGACTCAAGGCTACCCCGACTGGCCAGGTGAGGAACGGAGGGAGGACAGGTTGGGAAAGAAGTAAAGAAGAAGGGGTTGAGGAAAAAGACTTGTGTGCCTAGCACACCTCAGTTGGAGAGAAGATGAAGGAGATGGGGGTGGAGATGAAGATGGGGGAGTTCGGAACCAAAGAGCGAGAGAAGGCCAAAGTCCTCACAGACATCCTCAAGTTCGGAAACTTCCTCTTCTTCTTCACTCTCATAGTCAGATAATTCTTCTACAACGGGCTCCCTTGTTCCCAGTTGAATGGGCTCCTGAACAAAATGCTCCTTCAGGGTACAGGTAAGAGGTTCGTTGGGTATGAATGGATTTGGATGAATGGGGTCTGGATGAAATCCTAAACCAGCCCTATCCAACAACCTCTTGACCTGCACACTATTGATAGGACCCTACCTATCCCTGCCCAATCCTCGGCCATGAATGTAGCCGATCTTAGTCATCACCTCCCAACCTTTCCCTTGGGGACTCGGGATGGTCTCAAACTCTTCATCCGAAAGGGGAGGTTGGTTCAAATCAAGGGGAGGGGAGATCAAAGATGGACATGACGGGTTTCTTCACCTTGTCCAGAATGAACAGGTGCGGCATTTGCACCGAAGTGATAGAGTTGAGGGTTTCCAAGGTAGGAATGCTCTTAATTTTGATGATCTGCCCATTGAATGGCAATTTGAAGCATTGGTGGGTAGTGGAAGGGACCCCTAAAGTTTGCTCTAGCCAGGGACGACCAAGAATGGCCTTATAGGCCAGATCGACATCCAAGACTAGAAACCCCGATGACATGGTGACTGGTCCTATCTCCAGTTTGAAGAGCGATTTTACCCTTGGCAATCCTCTTGGAGTTGTCATAGGCAGCAATGGTGGAGCAGATTTTCTCTAGATTGTCCTCCGCAAACCCAACTACTTAAGGGTCTTCATCGAACAAACATTAATGGATGCCCCGGTGTCGATAAGAGTGGAATCCACTGAAACCCCATTGAGGGTGATGGTGAGGCAGAGAGGAAGTGAATGACATTCGGGGGCTGCAAGGTTTTTGTCCGAGAAGGAATGGAAGGCCCTTGAGTGAGGGAGAGGATAGCGTTGTTCACTCCACTGGAAGAAAGGTCGTCATTGACCATGATCTTTTGAGGGAATTGGAGGGTGGACTGATGAGACGGCGATTTCTGAATCAATTCTAAAATAGACACCCTTACGGGAGTCTTATCCAAATGTTGAAGAATGTCATATTTAGTGCCGGCAGGTGGCGGGGGTCCATTGTCCTCCTCATCTTGAGATGGCCGAGGAAGTGGAGGAACAATCCGATTCCGGAGAGTGACATGAACGTTCTCCTGGGACCTAGGGAGAATGAGTTGGAGGGGTTTGGAGTCATGGGTGGACGACTCATAGGAAGGGGGAATGGGAACAGAAAGATAGGTATCCTGACGAGCGGGTCAGATAAGCACCAAGGGTCGCTCTTCTAGGATGGCATCTACGGTGGTGGAGGGTTCCTGGGACTCTACAGAGGGAAATGGGTACCACTCCTCAAAACCATCTACCCCCCATTGTTGTTCTCTCCTCATAACCCGAGGTTCTAAATGTGTCATGGCGTTGACCTTTTTCTGGGACTTAAGAGGACCTGGGGTTGTTGTTTTGGTTGTTGGGGAGGGGGTCTCGCATAATACCCAGTTCCCTTCTTGTATACCTAGACTTAACAATGGCGACCTTGACATCCTCCCAATTAATCATACCCTGGTCGTTCATGTCATACACCCAGTCACGGAAAGTGAAACAATTGTGGATTTCATGACCGGAAGCCCTATGATAGGGACAGTACTTTTAGGTATCAGCCATCGGATGACACCCTCTTTCTGTGGGGGAAGTTGGATAGCGTCGCAAGAACATGAGGGCAAAGAATATGTCCATGAGGGATTCGGGGAGGGTAGGATAATGAGATCTCTGGGGACTAGGACGGGTATAGCCAGAAGGAGGAGGAACATAGAATAGGGCCTAGAGGGATGTAAGGGAATTGTGAGGATTGGAAGTAGGATTTAAGGCTTGTTAGGAGGCCTCACGGTTACACGGCAAGCGCTGACGGACTCATTGACGTCACCCCCTCGTGGTAGGTGCCCCGGGAGCCTTGCGTCCCTTGGGCTTCCCTTCAAAGAATGGCGGACGGGAGAAGTCCTTGACTGGATTTTGGACCACCCTAGCTCGGTTGTAAAGGTGTGCAAAGGAGGGGAACTCATAAGCATCAATATAGATCAGAGCAAAGTGGTGGTGCTGGTGACTATCATAGTTATGGCTTGGGGCTCCGGGATGGGGAGGTCAGCCCTCGAAGCCTGGATCTCCAGCGTTGGCGAAGGTGACAAAGTCTTCATCCTACCTCATCTTTTCCGCCACCAAGTCGGGAAGTGTACAGTCTTGGGTGGCCATGTAAGAAAAGTGGGAGATGAACCATTCGGAGACTACGTCAAATTAATGAGATCGAATGCAGTAAGGAGGTGAACCACCTCAAAGCTTCCCCTTCTAATGATTGTTGGGAAAGGTGGACTAAGAGGACCCGATCATATAGCCACCGGTGGGAATCCATGGTAAAGCCGACAAGATGGAATTGGGGGTCGGAGGTCCCATCATACTTGCAGTATTTCGGGCCCTTGAAACCCAGGGGAAAGTAAGCATTGGGGAGCTTGCAGTAATTTGGAGAGAATGAGGCTTGGAGAAGGACAATGACTCAGCGAAGAGTCTCTTAACAAGACCCTCCATCTCTGACCGGGAGATGGATCGGATTGAGCGGGGAGTGTGTTGGACATAGGGTGGATAGACGGAAGGAGGAGTTGGAATAGGAGTTGGTGCAGGAGTAGGAGGAGGAATGGGGGACTATAGGAACTCGGGGTGGAGTGACGGGCCTAGGAGTGGGCCTAGACGAAGCGGCATTGAAAGGAGATGGTGTGGAAGGAGGAGCCATTGCCCGAACAGTATGCTTGGAGAGCATGAAAATGATGTCCTCGGTCGAATAGCGGGAGAGGAGTTTGGAAAATCAGGGTCTTCTTGACTTCTTGGGCATATGTGGGGTTGACTCTCAAACTTACCTCCTCATTGTCGGCTTGAGAGGAAATTGAACCACTCTTCGGGTTGAATATTAGAGTTTACCATTCTGACAAATTCATCATGGATATTATCATCATATTCAAAAGCGGGATTGTTAGACATATTGAAGGAGTTCAACCAAGAGTCCATTAACACACCACCTACTGATTTTAAGATAGTTAAGCTGATTAACTACACTATTATTAGGAGAACTGTGGATTTCTACCAACAATGTTGTCGAACAATGTCCCAATTTTTTTTTAAAAATGTTGGAGTTGTGCGTTAGTTAAACTTATAAAGGCCGGTTCACTCACTTCCCACACAAAGCCGGGTGAAATAGGCGAACTAGTTAGGAAGGTGAATGGTCCTTCTGCCCCGTACATGAGGGAATCCACGGAATTTAGGGACATAGAGTTATTCTTGAAGCCAACCCGATTTACCCTAGAGGGATCCTCGAGTAAAAGGTTGTGAATCAAGAAGGGGTTATCCTAAAATGTGTGGGGAGGCTAGAATATAGAGAGAAAAAGGACCCCCTCGTGACTGAGGACCGTTAGGGAGTCAAATAGGAAGCAGACAAAAAGAAAAATAGATCAAATAGCCAAGAAATAGCTTCTGTGAAATAAACAGCAACACAGTTGTCGTCAGTTCCTCAGAAACAGTAAATGGTAGAATCGATGGACGCTGACTCGAAGTTAACGGCAGGAGATATTGACGCTAAGAAGAACTAATCGGCAAGGGAAGTGGACGTTTACCTAGGTAAATGGCAAGATCTCTGCCATCTACCTGTGTGCAGACTGAAGACCGTCATAGCAGCAGTGGTCCCACCGTGATCGTCAAAGCGGAGCTGTGAACGGTGCAGACTGAAGACCGTCATAGCAGCAGTGGTCCCACCGTGATCGTCAAAGCGGAGCCCGCAGAAGTGTGCTAGATGTTGAGATGCTCCCTCGATGGTGTGGAAGGTTGTTGGTTGACCTTTCTTGCTTCTTTGACTCCAGTTTGACCAGGTTGACCAAGGGGAAAGACCAAGAAACCAGCAACGTAAGTGAAGGGAGGTGATCGCCAGGTCCTTACTTGTGCCCAAGGAGGTGTTATGATCGTGTCGATGATGTTGCCTCTCGCAGCGGTAGATGGTAGAACTCCGACTTTCCTCTCTTCGGCCGGCCAAAGAAAGGAAGCTGCACGGTTTTGTTTGAAGTGTTCTGCAATGAAAGAAGCTCTATTAGACTTAGATGCAGTGTAGTAAACGTCCAAAATCTAAAGAAGAAGCCCAAAATGAGACCACGTACCGGTTGCAGGCTTGAGAAGAGGGGTGGCCAAATGTTATGGCCACCCTTCTTCCCTCCTTTTGGAGGTGTGTAAGGAGGTGCACTACATGCCTAGAGTGTGTGGTGTGTGAAGTGAATGACATGCAAAGCTAAAGAGAAGAAGGAAAGAGAAGGAGAAGAGGGAGATGATCTTATTATAGTAGCGTTGTTGACTCCTTGTGGGCTCCTCCAGCTCGTGGTGAAGCCTCCTGAGTGCTCCAAGGGTTGAGGGACAGAGAGGATACAAAGGTGGAAGCTCTCAAGGCTCAAGTGAGTTTTCTCTCTTCTCTCAAGGCATCAAGGCTTGGGCTCGTCCAGCATCTCCCCCCCTCACTTAGAAGGCCAAGGAGTACCATATATATGCAGTGGGGGCGGAGCTAGTGAGCATAGGATGCTAAAGTGTGAAGAAACACACTTAAACATGTGGCAATCCATGTATTAAGACTTGAACCAATGAGAGGGGGCCATGTAGGATTTTTACTAGGTCAAGGGGGTGCCAAGGTGGTCCATTTGCCCTTTGGGAATGGCCCCATGCGTTGCATGGGAAAGGAGAGGCGCTAGTGGGCTAGAATCTCGGGCAGTTGCGCAGACCATGTAAACCCAGGTTGACGTCAAGCGATGCTTCCGCCAACCCCATGCAGACGTCAACAAGGGTGGACGTCAACCGGAGTAGATGTCCAGGGGGTGTTGCCGTCAACATGAAGTCAACGGCAATCGATGTCGCCATTTACATGGGATCCGAGGCAAGTCAACAAGCGGTCAAACAAGACTTATTGGGCCATGAACCATGCGAGGATGAGCCAAATCTCGCGTTTATAGTACTGACACTACCAGTTGCGGGAGGAAGCTTTGAAGTATATACAAGTGCATCCGGGATCGGCCTAGGCTGTGTACTGATACAAAATGGGAAGATGATATGCTATGCCTCAAGACAACTGAAGAAGCATGAAGATAACTACCCTGTACATGATCTGGAGCTAGCTGTTGTAGCCTTTGCTTTGAAGATATGGCGTCACTATCTATCTGGTGAGAAGTCCATTGTGTTTTCTAACCATAAAAGCTTGAAATGTCTATTTTCTCAGCAGGAGTTGAACATGAGACAACGGAGGTGGTTGGAGTACTTGAAGGACTTCAACTTTACTATCCAATACCACCTAGGTAAAGTAAATGTTGCGGCAGATGCTCTGAGTAAAAAGCCAATGATTACATTATCAAGCCTTATGGTAGGGGAATGGCGGTCACTTGAGGAATTCGCCAAGCTGGATATAGATGCTGATGTGAAAAAAAAAAGATGTCTAGTGGCTATTATTAGAGCTCAACCCACCTTACTTGAAGATATCTTAGCACTCCAAGACAATGACCCGATGCTTGTCGAAGTAAAGGTTAATCTAGACCAGAGGCCAAACTTTTCCTTGGTAGAAGATGGAAGATTGCTATTCCGAGGCCGAGTCTGTGTACCCGACCATGCGGAAACAAAGAAGATCATTATGGATGAAGCACACAAGACCAAGTATGCCATTTATCTTGGAGGCACAAAAATGTACTAAGACTTAAAGAGGAGTTTTTGGTGGCCTAACATGAAGAGAGAAGTAGCAGCCTATGTCACTAGGTGTTTGACCTACCAGCAAATCAAAGCCGAACATCTGCGACCTACAAGTAAACTAAAACCCCTGGAAATCCCTGCATGGAAATGGAAGGAGTAGGGATGGACTTTATCTTTGGTTTGCCCAAATCTAGAAGTGGATTCGACGGAATATGGGTGATAGTTGACCGTTAACTAAATCTGCTCACTTCTTACCAGTTAAGAATAAGTGGACGATAGACATTCTAGCTGCTTTGTTTGTAAATGAAATCATCAGACTACATGAAGTACATGTGTCCATTGTATCTGATAGAGACCTTAGGTTTACATCCCACTTTTGGAAAGGTTTACACAATTCCTTGGGATCTAAACTAAATTTCAGCTTGGCTTTTCATCCACAGATCGATGGGCAGACGGAAAAAACAAACCAAGTAATAGAAGACATGTTGAGAACTGTGTGCTAGACTTCGAAGGTAGTTGGCATGAACACTTACCTCTTGTGGAGTTCGCTTACAACAATAGTTACCAAAGCAGGTAGCATCAAATGGCACCCTTTTAAGCACTCTATTTCAGGAGTTGCCGATCTCCAATTTGGCAGTATGAAATCGAGGAAAAACAATCTACGGAGAAAGTAAAGCTCATAAAGGAAACAACAAAGACAAAAGGCTTATGTAGACACTAGAAGAAGGGACCTGGAATTTTAGGTTGGTGAGCATGTATTCTTAAAGGTGTCACTAGGCTGGGGAATTAGAAGATTCGGGGTCAAAGGCAAGCTCTCACCAAGATTTATCGGCCCTTTTGAAATCCTTGAAAGAGTTGGTGAGGTGGCAAACTGTCTAGCATTACACAGTTAGATGGTGTACACAATGTGTTCCACATCTCTATGTTGAAGAAGTAGGTATGTGATCCCTTCCACGTCATCAACTATCAGTTCTTGGAGTTTTATAAAGATGACACTTATGAAGAGAAGCTGGTTATAATCATAGATCGGGAACTGCACCAATTGAGAAACAGGTCATCCCCTTGGTAAAGGTCAAATGGAATCAACACTTGGAAGAGGATGATACTTGGGAAACCGAGGAAGCTATGCGCAAGAGATATCCGGAGCTGTTCACAAGTAAGTGCCTCTAACTTGTCCTATAATTCTATCTATGAATTTGGGGACCAAATTCTCTTAAGTGGAGGAGGGTGTAGCACCCCAGATATGCAGTAATTAAAAATTAGAAATAAATGGGAATTGGTAAATTCCATATTATCGAAATAATGGAAACATACACACTATTATCGTATGTTCAAGAACACATCGGAAAATTCCATAAAAATCATAGTTCAACCCTAAATACTATACCTAATGATCCACGAAGAAATTTGTGCAACAAAAATCATTTTGACCAAGTATAAGTTTTGTTGTGACTTATTATCCAAATTAGGAAACAATTCGGATATCCATTGTCATGTGCATTAAACATAATCATAAATCAAGATAAAAATGGTGAGAAGACATTTAACAACAGTATGCATAACTCATTATCAGAATTGGGCCAATGGATACTTCTGGCCCAAGAATAAAATCAAACAAGAAAATACACTAGAAATTCGCAACCCTAATTGAGCTGAAAATAGAAAGGGCACCTAAGAAACTTCTTAAAGCCATACACACTCCAATGGGAGGGGAATCCCTCAAACATGGAAGGTCCACCCCCAAAACCGCAACCCACTTTCCTTGTTCCATTAGGACCCCTAAAACAACCCTAGAAGCTTAAATACTCGTCAAGAAGTCCTTGGGGTCGGGTTACATGCTTGCTGGGGTCGTGGGGAGCAACCCTTCAGCACCAGAGGAGGAGGAAGTCGCCTCAACCAGAGATATTCTTCCCCACTTGCGATTTGCATCGACCTGCAAAAGGCTTTTCCTAATCACAGTCACAGGTAGGTTATCTCGAGCCAAGCTGAATCAAGTCATATACCAACTTGAAGAGCATCAAGTCTAGTTCTATTTGCATATGTTTTCCCTAATTTTTATCGAGTGTACATGGAGTATTATGCGTTTTCCAAAGGTAATGCATGTTTAGGGCTTTTTACATTCTTGTCATTTCTCACACATCCCGAGATCAAATTTCATGAAACCAAAGCCATAGTTCTCTTCTTCTCCTCATACCCAACAAGTTTCATGTTCAGAGTTTTGTTCCAAGAGCCCTAGTTTGTGAGTTATAAGAATTGCATGCTTCGTGGGACAGTGTTCTGCATTTCTGGCGAACGCTAAATTGCGACTAGTCCAAACATTGCGTTCTGCATGGCATGAACGCGATGTACCAGACCGTCGCATTTATAGGAAAGGCGACCGAGTGTCCGTCATGATTTTGTCATTGACTTGACCATTCTGACACATGAAACTGTGTGTCACATGGGTTTTAGTGCAAGTCATGAATGCGACAGCTTATGGCGTCGGGATTTAGACCGAGTTTCCCACTCATATGTCCATACTATTTTTATATTGTTATTTTGAAAATGCCTCTTGAACGTGATGTGTCAAACCGTCGTGATTTAAAGGGGATTGCGACACATTTCCTGTCGCATTATGAACGTCACAGACAGGACCGACACGTTTTAAAGCCGTCGCGACATGTCGACCTGTCGCGACAAGAAAGCGACGTACTAGCCCATCGCAATTTGAAGTTTCACAGTGATCATCTTGCTATTCTATCTTGTTAAAATGAATGAATGTTATCTTAAAATATTGTTAATCATGTCAAGTTAAGTGCATGTTTCAATACCATGCCATCATGTTACTTGCTTTCCGTATGTTTATAACTGATGGATTGTGGATTGAGACACGTACTACACTACACACTTGCACATATATAGCAGCCCCTTCTTGGAGATTGGAACTCACGGCTGGTCATTCTGTATCGACAGTCTAATGACCTTTCTTTAAGACCTCCGTAATCTCCATACTCTGTGGATTCCCTCACAACATCGAGTTGGTGTACCATTGAAGTTCTCTGGAGATAGCGTGCACTTCCTCTCTTCTCTTGTTCTCGGGATATGATTTATAATCTTGACTTAAGCCATTAATGTAAAGAGTGAACTAGATATAACTCATGCTGTTCTGATGCCGAATTTTATCCTTGACTATTGCTATCATGACATCACTTAACATGACTTGTTATCTTGACATCATCATCATCATGAATGTGATAATGCAATTACTACATCTTGAAAATCTGTTATTGGCCAGAATTATTGTGGGTATCTCATTTGAAATTAAGTGAGATGTTGATCGGGCACGGCGAGTGTCCAAGGACTCCAGTCTAGCCCCAACAACAGAGAGTTGTAAATATACTGTTAACCTAGGGTATAATGATACTGGCATTGCACTATGCTGGGAAATAGTGTCGTGTTGAATGCTAGATACAATAACCACATAACGTGTCCTAGTGGCATTTCAAAGGTGGATCTTCCTTGGTGTACATAGTGTCTTCGGTCTTGATTAAGTGTTCAGTGATAAAGTTCGTGCTCGTGCATGCTTGCTTGCGTGATATGGCCATCTTGAAATTATTGCAACTAAGTGATATCTTGAGTTCTTGCAAACTATTGACCTCTCGTGATCTTAAAGTGAAGTGCTATCTCGCGTGTTTGTTCAAAGTGATCTATTTTTTTAAAGTAAAGCACATATACCTGAGAAGGAGGCATAGGGAGCAGCCCCAGTGCCATAAACCAACTAGAGAAGATTAATATATAGAGCTAAAAGGAAAGGTACAACATAACCAGGGCTTTAAAGAGAGGCACCCTATCTTATAGATGGGATAGGGGCCAGTACAACAGAGAGGAGGACCAGCCCAAGGACACCAAATGCTGTAGACAATTGATGGAGACACAATCACATATCAAACAGCAAACTAAGAAGACATTTCAGTCCCGATCTCGAGGGTACTGTAGATTTGATCTACATAAAGAACTTCTGGTTTGAATGCCGTCAGATCTGCAATCCGTTGTTGAGTGATCCTTGGCTTGAGCACCAACCCAATTTGCATGAACCTTGCTGAAAATCTATAGGACCAGTTGGTTCCATACCAGGACAGCAAGAACTTGACAGATGACAGGGAGATTCACAATGCTCTCAGCAAAAGGTGATGAGAGTCACTGACGTCTCGTGGATATCAGCAGTAGGCCGCTCGAAGGATGGAGATCTGGAGCCCATGGGCGTTCTATCCGTAACTTTAACCTTCCGATGGAGTGCTTGTGCAAAGGACATATGAGGGCTAGCATGGTCCGCAGGAGGAGAGGACTGATGCTACCACTCATTTACAGATTCAACAGGGCTGGCGGCAGGTGGTTGACCGTGTCTTCAGAGCTAGATAATGGCCAATCCGTAGCAGCGGGATTCAAGAAAACTTTAATCTGATGCTCCATGGGTTCTGCAAGGACAAGCGGGGCAGACCCAAGAAAGACAGCAGTAGCAAGGACAGACGGGGAGTGGAGAAGAAGATGCAACTACAAAAGCTTGGATAAAACGTCCTCACGTGCTGGAGCATAGTCCCCAGAATGCTGAGGGGAATATCATCGAGCACAATGAGAGGCAGCAATAGGGACAACAGCAGGAGCAAACGGAACAGGAGTCTGCACAGCTGGCGATGTAGATTGCACGTTTTATGGCAGCAGCCATGTTCGAAGATCTGTTGCAAGTCACCCCCAGGGGAGCAGGGGTACTGATATCCACACGAGCAGTGGATGGATAACCTCTAGATCATTAACCACTTTCTTATGAGGACATTCAAAGAGCACGTAGTGGGCACCTTTCGGCGTAGCAGCAGAAACAGATGGAGCAGAAGTCTGGACAGCAGGTTGCTCTTGCGGGGCACTGTCGACGTTGCCAAACACCAGGGCAGTGCCAACGAGAGACCTCGCGTGCTGGAGCATGATCCTCAGGTTCTCTGGTTACATGCGGATGAGGCATTTGTCGAGCACATGAGAGGCAGCATGAATGACAGCAGCAGAAGCAGACAGAGCAGAAATCTGGTCAGCAGGTTGCACTAGCGGGGCACCGCCTACGATGGCAACCACTGGGCTAGCACGAAGGGGATCACAGTCAACAGGAGCAGTAGGGGACGAGGAGTGTAACACCTGTTCAGAAGCTAGCTGCTGGTCAGAGGCAACATGGCCATCAGCCAAACCACTGCCATCAGGCACAACTATAGCAGGGGCAACATTCCCACCACAATCTACTGGACGCCATGCTCGTTTAGTAGTAGTAGGAGGAGGAGCAAGTCCTCCGGACTTTGGGTTCTGATTGGCATCAGTCTGACCACCAGGTCCATGAGGGGTGGTAGCGGATTTCTTGCATTTGGAGGCCTCATAACCAAGGCGCTTGCAGATGTGGCCGAAGAGGGGGGGATCAGGATAAACAATCGATTGCTAGAAGCCATTTGCTCCAATGCCATCCCAAATTCGATCAGACATTTTCTTCGAAACATCCATCTGGACATTAACACGAGCAGCATGCTTGCGTGTCCTACTATTAAATGCAACAGGAGGAAAGGATTTATTCACAGGTTAAAACTCGGCCATAATGATGAGTGGTGTATGGATCAGGATACTCTCAATCTGAAGCGGTCAGTTCTTCCAAAACTTGCTTACTTCTGAGCCGCATGAGGTTGATTCTAACCTTCTTTCCAGTATTCCTACTCTTATTACCATTGACCAGAACACCACTCTTTGCATGGTTCCCATGGCTGAGGAAGTAAAAAACATTGTTTTCTCCATGGATGGTCATAGCGCGCCTAGACCAGATGGTTTCTCTGGGTTATTCTTTACTCACTGTTGGGATATTATTAGATCTGAGGTGACTGAGGCAGTACAGGGGTTTTTTGCAGGTTTTGGTTTGCCCAGAGAGTTATCTTCCTCCCTGATTACTATTATTCCGAAAGTGGCTGATCCTAGAACTTTTGGTGACTTTATACCTATTAGCCTTTGCAATTTTGTGTACAAAATTATATTTAGGGTTCTCTGTGGGCGTTTAACCCTCATTTTGCCTCTTATTATTTCTGAACATCAAAGTGCTTTTGTCCAAGGCAGATTTATTTTGGATAATGTTTCTTTATCCCGGCATATCTTGCATGATATTGATCGCAAAGTCAGAGGACACAATATCATGTTCAATTAGACATGGCTAAAGCTTATGATCGCATGGAATGGGATTTCATCCTACAGGTTATGCGGAAATTTGGTTTCTCCAGCAGTTTCACATCCTACATTGGTATGTTGCTTTCAAATTGCTGGTCGTCCATTAATTTTAATGGATCCATTGCTGGTTATTTCAAATCCTCCCGGGGCATTCGCAAGGGTGACCCTTTGGCTCATATTCTTTTCATCATTGCTTCTGAAGTGCTTAGTACAGGCTTGACGAATCTGTTCAGTAATGGTCACATTAAGTATTATAGTGGTCCCAGAGGGTGTTTGCAGGTATCTCATCTTTTGTATGCCGACGACACCTCATCTTTATGAATGCTAGTATTAGAAATGTGAAAAATTTTGCTGCATTTTCTTCATGCTTATGAAAGAAGTTCTGGTCAAAAGTGAATGCGGGAAAAAGTTGCTTCCATATTTCTGATAAGGTTCCTGCGTTGTTGGTGTCTCGTATTTCCAATATTACGGGTTATAGGCATCAACATGGTTCCATGAAATATCTGGGTATTCCTTTGAAGGCTGGCAGGTTGAAGGTTCAAGATTATAAATTTTTGGTGGATAATGTTGCTCATAAGCTAGTGGGTTGGAGAGCTAAATTTTATCCCAAACCGGTCGTGCTGTCCTTATTTGTTCGGTTCTTTTAAATCTCCCGGTTGATTTGGCCAGCTCTATCTCTATTCCTAAATCGATTTGCCATCAAGTGAACCTATTTGTGCCAACTTTTTCTGGCAGGGGCGGATGGTCTTCATAGATGCCACTGGGTAGTGTGGTCTTTTCTGCAAAAACCGTATGTGGAGGGTTGCTTAAACTTCCAGAATTTGGATATTTTTCAGGTTGCTATGGCGCTAAGCAAATCTGGAATAGAATTCATGGTGATTCTCTTTGGTCTATGTATGCTAAACAAAGGTTTATCAATCAATCTCATCTCAGTGATATTCATACCCCTTTTCCTCTTGGCATTTCTAAGAAGATTTTTGTTAAAGCTAGGGAGGTTGTTTTGGCGAATATCCGGTGGCTTGGAGGAGATGGGTCCACAGTGGATTTTTTCAAAGACATCTGGATTGGGGAGAATACCATTATGCATGACCTCCGAAGTATGGCAAATTTTGACCAGCAGTGGCCCAATATCACGGTGAAGGATATGGCCACGGATGATAGTAATAATGTTTGGAATTATATGGGTGTTACCCCCTAGCTTGTTAGGGCCCTTTTAACTGATACACTGGATGAGTTCATTTGGACTGCTAATGCTCAAGTGGTTTCACAGTCAAATCAGCATATGATATAGCCTCCGCCCGGTGTTATCTGTGGCACCTGGACCAAATTATGGCACTAATCTATTCCCCCCACGTTCTGCCTTATTTGCATGGAAACTGATTCATAGGGCGGTCCAGGTGGATTCCATAATTGTGGACTGTGGTATTCCTTTGGTCTCTAAGTGTGTATGCTGCAAGAATCATGAGTAAGAAACCATGGATCATCTGTTTATTTCCAGTGATATTGCTAAGGAACTGTGGAGATGGATCGCACCCCAGTTGAATAATAAAATTAATTGGAGTGATCATGTTACTACGAGACTTTGGTGTATTCTTTCCAGTACTAATATGAACTCTGCTCTTCACTTTGTTGGTCTAGTTTCTTGTCTCCTCATGCTCTGGGAAATTTGGAAGTTCAGGTGCACCGCTCGCATGGATGGTATTTTTTGGTCTGTGGATGTTGTCAAGCCGTCCATTATGTTTACTGTGAGCAAGATTATGGATTCCACCAAGTTCTCTGGATCCATCCCTTTCAGCCACGCTGCTATCCTAAATTCTTATAACATTAAAGTGTTGGTTAACATAAAAGCTCCCATTGTTGTCAAGTGGATGCCTCCTACTGTGAATTACTGTCTTAATGTTGATGGTGCCTCCAAAGGTAATCCTGGTATTTGTGGAGGTGGTGGTTGCATCAGGGACAGTCATGGGAATTTTATTTATGGCTTTGCCTTTTATTATGGCATTGGGAGTAGTATTTTGGCAGAGGCTAGAGCGATTCATGATGGGCTGTGTTTGGCTATTGAACGGCATCTCCACATTTCTGTTATATATTCAGACTCTGCCACTCTTCTTAGAGCGATCTCTTGCAGGCACTTTCCTCACTGGGTTGTCTTTCCATGGTGGCGGGGGATTTGTAATATGATTTAGCTCCTCAAGCCAAAGATTTTTCACACTTATCGGGAGGGAAACTAGGTTGCTGACTCGCTAGCCAATTTTGCTTGTTCTCATGAATCCAACTCAGTTTTCTCTGATTTTGGCAACTTACCTGCTATTTCTAGCGGTGCGTTGTTGTTGAGAAAGCTGGGTTGCCTAGTTTTAGGTAGCCTTAGCTGGTACTGGCTTTTTGGTGTTGTTATGGTTGGTGTCAACTTGTTAATCATTATGGAGGTTGCATTATGGAGTCGGGTGTATTGTATTTTTACCCTCTTTTTTGAAATAAAATTTCCCATTTGGTGGATTGCCGAGTGGAGTGAGACCATCTTCTCCCTCTGGGAGGAGGTGCACTCTCCTTGTCGCTGACCCATTGGTGGCTTTTGGAAAAAAAAATGCATAAAGTATTTTTGTCCACTTTGAGCACAGGACCAATGCTCCTGGCAACAGAGTAAATCATAGCCGCATTGTAGAAGTTTGCTGGGAGGGCCAGGAGCTCCAGCCACACTAGGACAACAGGGCAGTCCACATCAAAAGAGAAATTAACGGTCCACTTAAAGAAGAAGAAGGGCCTGCCCTAGACATAAGAGACTCCTTGAGCAGGACCTGCAGGTAGTCATCTCTATCCTGAAATTTGAGAAGCAAATGACGACTGTCTAGCACGCTGATGAAAAATCTTTGACAAACTTGAAGCACTGCACTAGATGTGACCTAACCTCCTGGAAGGGAGGGCGACCTTGGGGAGTCCTTGCAATGATAGCGAACTCCAAGGGCTGGCAGGACAGCTTGATCTTATCCACGGTGAAGAAGGCAGTAGGTTCACCCGAGTCTGTAGATGTAGGGCCATGGGTGACAAGAGGGAGAGCAGTGGGCGAGATGCATTGCAGCAGCACCTGGGCAAAGGAAGGAACAGCAGCAATAGTAGAGGGACCACGCATAGTAGACCAGGGCAAAGCTCCAAGGTGAGCAGAAGAAGGGAGGGTTGGTTGGGAGGAGGATGGGGCAGCAGGAGCAAGAACAGGTGCGCAAGAAGTAGGAAGAGCATAGAGCCCAGCAGTAGCAAGAGCTGGTGCGCAAGCAGGAGCAGGAGAGCCAGCAACAACATGAGCAGTGTGCAAGCAGCAGCATGGGCAAGGGAGCTAGCAGCAATAGGAGCAGGTGCGCAGGCAGTAGCAGGAGCTTGCGCATAGGCAGCACCAGGGGGAGGTCATATGTACTTTTCTATTTATTCAACAATGAAAGAGTTGTATTAGTTCCATTTGAAATAAGATGAAGTTTGAGATTTGAATACCAAGTTAGTGATGTTCATTTGGGCCCAATTATGTTTGTGTTGTGAACACATCTAGTGCTTGCTAGCTAAAGGCTTATTTGTCGACTACTCATGTCTCGGAATATTGACTTTACTATTTATCTCAAATAATATTCCACTGCGTAATACTCAGGACGTGACATATGCAATTTGAAAATATAATTAGGATTGTCTATGTCTACAAAGTCAAGAGGTTGTTCAACATAGACTTCCTCTTTTATAAACTATTCAAAAATATAGATTTCACATCCTAAATCAAATGCATATGCATATGCTAATAAAATATGAATAGCCTCAAGTCTAGCTTCTGGTGCATAGTTTCATTAAAATTTATGCCCTCCTCTTCAGAATAGCCTTGAGCTACAAGTCTAGCCTTGTTTCTAATGATGACACCAGCATAATCTATTTTGTTTCTAAACACCCATTTAGTGCCAATAACAGGATCAACTGATGGCCTAGGCATAAGGGACCAAACCTAGTTTCTCTTGAATTGAATCAGTTTATCTTGCATGGCTAAATACAGATTCATCAGTCAGTGCTCATTGACTATCATGGGCTCAATTTGGAAACAAAAGCTAAATAACACAAGGAATAATACTACCTCTAGTTCTTACCCCTACATTTGAATCTCCAATGATATTTTCTTGTAGATGATCCTTTTTATATCTCCATTCCCTAGGAAGATCCTCATAGATTATATCTTTCTGTTCTAGTTCATCTAGGGATGAATCTTCATTATCTTTGATAGATACCTCTTACATTATCTCGGATAGGTCCTCTGTACCTTCATATCACTAACAATTTCTTTTCTCAAGGAAGGGTTAGATTCATCAAATATAACATGTATAGTTTGCTCAATTAGTAAAGTTCTTTTATTGAAAACTCTATATCCCCTAGGCTTAGAAGTGCAACCAAGAAGTATACCTTCATCGGATTTTGCATCCAGCTTATCCATATTTGACTTACCATTGTTGTGAATAAAGCATTTACATCTGAATGGCTTGAGGTGGCTAACATTTGGCTTCTTTTCCTTGTACAGTTCATATGCAGTCTTTTTCAGAATTGACATGATCATTGCTCTGTTGACTATGTAGCATGCAGTACTAATTGCTTCTACCCAAAAGTGTCTTGGCAAGTTGTATTCAGACAACATGGTTCTTGCCATATCTAGTAATGCTCTGTTCTTCCTTGCAGCAACTACACTTTGTTGAGGTGTCCTTAGTGCTTAGAAGTTATATTCAATACCTTGATCTTCATAGAACCTCACAAATTCTTTGTTCTGAAATTCTCCTCCATGATCTGACCTTAATCCAATTATACTATACTTCTGATCCTTCTATACTATCTTATTGAATTTTACAAAAGCCTCAAATGTGTCACCTTTACGTGCTAAGAATGACACCCATGTGAACCTGTTTGCCCTTTTGGTACGGCAGCATGCTAACCTAGAGGGGGTGAATAGGTTTTTCTGAAATCTGAAATAGAAACTTAAACACACAAAATTAACACTTGAAAGTTTGGTTAGTTTAGTGTGATAAAGAGTAGCAGTGCGGAAGCAAATAAACAACACCAATGACACAAGGAATTTATCCTAGTTCGGCATTCCCACATGGAAGTCCTACGTCCAGTCCCCAAGCAACCTCTTGATTTTACTAACCAAGGGTACAGTCCCCCTCAAGGACATACAACACCCAGCACCCCAGCTGGTCTTCTTCTCTTTCCCGGACAAGAAGGCAACCCACTTCTCTTACAGGTAAAGAAGCCAACCTCCTAGTACAAACCCCGGTGTGGTTCTGCTAGACACAAACCTTTAGCTAGTTCTACACTGTATACAGTCCTACAGCTGGACAAAGATCTTTCTTAGAAAAGAAAGAACACGGCTGAGAGTTGGAGCAGATGAAAACCAACTAAAAGAAACTCTCAGCTAAAAGACTCTCTCCCTCAGATTACAAGATGCACACACAGAGAGTGAAGAGAGGAGAAGGAGCTTGAATGCTTGAGTGCTTCAGTTTCTTGAACACTTCCTTTTGGCTCAGGCTCTTTCTCTCTTTTCCTTTGAGTGTATGTGGTGTTGAGGTTCCTCACTGGTTGTACACTCCTTCAAAGATCTTTAGAAAAGCTCATTACTTGTTCTTCAGCCATGCTTCATCTTTTATATGAGCAATTTGAATAAATCCGTTGGAGTTCTAGCCATTGCTCATCTTCTCTTTCTTCTGATAATTTGTGGTCTACGAGGTCGGCAAGTATAGAAAAAAGGGTTTAGATAAAACAGTGTTTCTGTCAAAAAGGTTCAGACCTTTATGTTCCCTATTGCCATCAAGAAGTAGTAAGTGACCACCTTTTTTTTTGGCAGGAAAAGAGATCTAGAGAGATAAGCAAAAAGATCTCCTGTCAGAAAGATAGAAGATTACGCAAATGAATAATATATGACTTTTTCACTAGATGCCAAAAGACACTTTGAAACATAAAGAAAATCTATGTTTAAATGATCGAATCCATGTTTGAGTGACCAAATCCATGTTTTTACAAGCGAATCCATGTTTGAGTGACCAAATCCATGTTTTTACAAGCGAATCCATGTTTTACTTATCAAATCCTTATGAGAGCAAATCGATGTTTCACTTACCAAATCGATGTGAGAGGCAAATCGATGTTTCACTTACCAAATCGATGTGAGAGGCAAATCGATGTTTCACTTACCAAATCGATGTAAGAGTGAATCCTTATGATAGTGAATCCTTATAAGAGCGAATCCTTATGAGAGTGAATCCTTATAAGAGCGAATCCTTATGAGAGGAAATCGTTATGGCACTTTGTAAACTGAAATCGATGTATATTGAATGGACATCAATTTATCTTTTTAGTGCAAATCATACGGCAATAATGCCATAAATTTATATTTATTAGAAAAATATGATATTAATTTATTATTAGAAAAATATGGTATTAAATATATTTAATATTTAATTAATCACATAAATTTATATTTATTGAGAAAACATAATATTGAATATATTTAATAATATTTAATTAATCATAAATTTTGTTATCACCAAATATAAGGGTTAAATATATAGTGGTTTAACAATCTCCCCCTTTTTGGTGTTGACAAAATTTATGAGAATTTTCTAACACAAATATTAGGCATAGAAATATAGAAAATTCATAGAACATACATACTCTCCCCCTTTTTTCACTAACAAAAAAGGAAGGATCTTACCATGCATTCTCTCCCCTTTTTGTGAAAACTTCTTACCATTGAGGGGTTCAACAATGATTGATATTAGTAAATAACTCTCCCTTAGTTTGAGCTCCCCTTGAATGAGAGACTCTACCAGTGCCTCGAGCATCCTTGATCCTGATGCTCCAAGGCTATCCTGCAAATAAACTACTAAGAAGTAGGTACCCAAATCATTTTGGGTCCTTGATGTTAGATGCATGAAAATAACCTTTAGGAATCCAAACTAAGTGTCTTGTTTGCAGGTATTTACTGTGTGTCCTAATTTATTACAATGAGAACAACAATGAATATAAATTGTTTTGCCGTTTTTATTATCTTTGTACTGTCTATTTAGAACATAATTTTCGAAACCTTTTCTTTTACAGGCGCCTTTTTCTGAGGCATCTTGGTTCTTTTACAAATTTTGGTAATGGATATTTTCCTGGAATTATGGCTTGTTTTCCCTTTTCAGGAGGTATGTATCCAAGCCCTTGTTTATTATTTCCAGATTTTGACCCTTTTAAGCATAGGGCTAAAGATGTTTTTTCCTTTAGTTAACTTCCCAACTGATTCTTTTAAATAAAGATTTTCTTCAGTTAGAGTTTTTAATTTTTCTTCTAACTCTAATTTTTCATTCTCCTTTTTTTTTAAATCTTCATTCAAAAGATAAATGTTATCTTTACTGTCCTTTAATTGTTTTTCTAGTTGCTCCAATTCAAACTTAAGATCAGAATTGGTGTTTTCTAAGCAAATAGTGTTGTTTTTCAGATTCTTTAATTCTTTTACAACATTTTTATGTTTTTCATATAGTTCATTAAATACTTCTTCTAAGTATTCAGACTCTGACCCTGAATCAGTGCATGAATCAAAAAATGGGTCAGAATTTACCTCATCTAGTCCTATTATGAGGGCTAGACTTACCTACTCTTTTTCGGAATCTGGGCTTGATGATTCTGAAGTTGTGGCCTCATCATTTTCCCAAGCAGCCACCATAGCTTTTCTTTTAAATTTCTTGTGCTACTTCTTGGATTTTTCTGGTTGACCAGTCTTCTTGAGTTTAGGACAATCTGGTCTTAGATGTCCAGGTTTTCTGCATTCATAGCAGACTGGTTCTTTCTCCTTTTTCTCTTTCTTTTGGATCCTTCTTGATCCATTCTTCTTCTTCTTAAGAATTTTCTGAAGCTTGGACAGTACTTCATCTACATCACTGTCCTCAAGTCCTGCATTTTTTGAACTAAAAGAAGAGGAAGAGGTGGAAGGAGTAGCTACACTTTAAAAGCATTAGTGAGCTTTTTCTTGTAAGAGCTTTCAGATAGCCATTCCATATTGATTTCATGTGCCATGAGAGAGCCAATTAATCTATCAATAGAAAACTTGGTTAGATCATGGGCTTCTTCAATAGCTGTGACCTTAGGGGTCCATGAAATAGTTAAAGACCTAAGTATCTTTCTAACATTTTCCTCATCAGATAGATTTTTACCAGGAGAGCTTAAACCAACTACTATGCTCGAAAATCTATTATACATCCGAGTGATATTTTCGTGTGGAAGCATTTTAAATTGCTCATATTGAGAGACAAGAACATCTATCCTACTTTGTTTTACTTTATCTGTTCCTTCATAAGTTACCTGCAGTTTATCCCACATTTCTTTTGCAGATTTACATGCAGATACTCTACTAAATTCCTTTTTGGATAAAGCACAATATAAATAGTTCTTTGCTTTAAAGTTTAAAGATAATTTATTCTTATCAGCTATTGTAATGGCAGTAGTATCTTCAATAGGAACAATAACAAAATCACCTACCTCTATTACCTGCCACATATCAAAGTCTGTACCTCGAATGAAGCATTACATTCGCATCCTCCAATATTGGTAGTCCTCTCCATCAATGAATGGAGGTCTGGTGACTGATTGACCTTCAACATGTCCTTGAGCTACCATGGATCTTCTCTAAGATCGTTGGATCTTCTTGAATGATCAGAGAACCTCGCTCTGATACCACTTGTTGGCCCTTTTGGTACGGCAGCAAGCTAACCTAGAGGGGGGTGAATAGGTTTTTTCTGAAATCTGAAATAGAAACTTAAACACACAAAATTAACACTTGAAAGTTTGGTTAGTTTAGTGTGATAAAGAGTAGCAGTGCGGAAGCAAATAAACAATCACACAAATGACACAAGGAATTTATCCTGGTTTGGCCCTTCCCACATGGAAGTCTTACGTCCAGTCTCCAAGCAACCTCTTGGGATTTTACTAACCAAGGGTACAGTCCCCCTCAAGACAATACAACACCTAGCACCCCAGCTAGTCTTCTTCTCTTTCCCAGGCAAGAAGGTAGCCCACTTCTCTTATAGGTAAAGAAGCCAACCTCCTGGTACAAACCCTAGTGCGTTCTGCTAGACACAAACCTCTAGCTAGGTTCTACACTGTATACAGTCCTACAGCTGGACAAAGATCTTTTTTAGAAAGAAAGAACACGGCTGAGAGTTGGAGCAGATGAAAACCAACTAAAAGAAACTCTCAGCTAAAAGACTCTCTCCCCCAGATTACAATATGCACACAGAGAGAGTGAAGAGAGGAGAAGGAGCTTGAATGCTTGAGTGCTTCAGTTGCTTGAACACTTCTTTTTGGCTCAGGCTCTTTCTCTCTTTTCCTTTGAGTGTATGTGGCATTGAGGTTTCTCACTGGTTTTTACACTCCTTCAAAGATCTTCAGAAAAGCTCATTACTTGTTCTTCAGCCATACTTCATCTTTTATATGAGCATTTGAATAAATCCGTTGGAGTTCTAGCCGTTGCTCATCTTCTATTTCTTATGATAATTTATGGTCTACGAGGTCTGAAAGCATAGAAGAAAATGTTTAGATAAAAGAGTGTTTCTGTCAAAAAGGTTCATACCTCTATGTTCTCTATTGCCACCCAGAAGTAGTAAGTGACCACCTTTTTGTTGGCAGGAAAAGAGATCTAGAGAGATAAGCAAAAAGATCTCATGTCAGAAAGATAGAAGATTGCGCAAATGAATAATATATGACTTTTTCACTAGATGGCAAAAGACACTTTGAAATATAAAGAAAATCTATGTTTAAATGATCGAATCCATGTTTGAGTGACCAAATCCATGTTTTACCTATGAAATCCTTATGAGAGCAAATCGATGTTTCACTTACCAAATCGATGTGAGAGGCAAATCGATGTTTCACTTACCAAATCGATGTGAGAGTCAAATCGATGTTTCACTTACCAAATCGATGTGAGAGTGAATCCTTATGAGAGTAAATCCTTATAAGAGCGAATCCTTATAAGAGCGAATCCTTATGAGAGGAAATCGTTATGGCACTTTGTGAACTGAAATCGATGTATATTGAATGGACATCGATTTATCTTTTTATTGCAAATCATACGGCAATAATGCCATAAATTTATATTTATTAGAAAAACATGATATTTAATTTATTATTAGAAAAGTATGGTATTAAATATATTTAATATTTAATTAAACACATAAATTTATATTTATTGAGAAAAACATAATATTTAATATATTTAATAATATTTAATTAATCATAAATTTTGTTATCACCAAAATATAAGGGTTAAATATAGAGTGGTTCAACAGAACCTTGAGAAATCATCAACAGTTACAAACCCATACTTATTTCCTCCCATGCTTGTTTTAGACATTGGTCCAAATAGATCCATATGAATTAGCTCCAAAGGCTTGGTGGTGGTGACAAGAGTTTTTTATTTGAAAGAATTCTTTGTATGTTTTCCTTTAACACTGGTTCATAGACTTTATAACTGTGTAAGTTGATTCCTGGCAATCCTTTCACTAACTCATACTTGATTAATTTTCTAATGACATCCAAACTAGCATGACCTAGTCTCCTATGCCAAAGTTTTGCATTTTCCTCTTTGCTTGCCCTCAAACATACATCTTGACCTTTCAGATCTTCTAAAGGTAAAACATAAATATTCCTTTCCCTATAGGCTTCGAAAACTATTACTCCTTCCTTGATGATCAGACACTTAGATTCTTGGAATTTAACTTGATGATCCTTGTCACATAATTGGCTTATGTTGATTAAGTTGTATTTGAGACCTTCAACGCAAAGTACTTCTTCTATGAGAGTCTTTTCTATGCTTCCAACTGATCCACAACCAATCACTAACCCTTTTCATTGTCTCCATATGTTATTGTTCCTTCTTCAGTTTGATTGATGAGAACAACTTCTTGTTGCTTGTCATATGTCTTGAGCACCGACTGTGTAGGTACCACTTTGATGCTCTAAGGCTTTCCTGCAAATAGATCAATGAGATTTAGGTACCCAAGTTCTTTTGGGTCTTCATTGGTTAGTTTCGACAACTTACCTTTTGGTATTCATTTTAATTTTTTTTTGGGGTAGATGTTTTTTGTATGACAAAGTTCATTACAATGTGTACAACAAGTAATATTATTTGAACACTTGCTTAATTTACTAAATTTTCTCTTTTTATTTTGTTTATGCAATTATTTTCAGCTACGAATCTTGCCAACAGGTCAGGATATATAGTTGTTTCTTCATTTTATGGAGATTTATAACCTACTCCATATTTCTTTTTACCAGATCTTCTTGCTCCTTTTAATATTAAAGATGATCTTCCATTTTTAATTTTTCAATAGTAACTCTTAAGTACTCATTTTCTATTTTTAGAGTCTCTATTTCTTCCTTAGTGTTATCCTTAATGTTTTGGTTTTCTAGGCTTAATATTTGCTATTTTTCTCTTTTACATCTTCAGACAACAAATTATTCCGATGCTTTAGTGATTCAACCTGTTTCTCAATTTGTTTAGTTTCATATTTTAAGTCTGAGTTAGTATTTTCAAGGCATGCATAATTTTTCTTAATGGTTTTAAGTGTTTGCACACATCTTTATATTTTTCATATAATTCATTAAAAGCATATTCTAAATTGTCATCATCAGAATTTGAAAATGAATCAAATGAGGTGTTAGAATTTACCTTATCATCAAGATTTCCCATAAAGGCAAGATGAGCCCTTTCTTGTTGTTGTTCATCTGAGCTTGAGTATTCAAATGAGATATCTTCATTACTCCGAGTAGCTGCCATAGCCTTCTTCTTGTGCTTCTTAATTTAATTGAAGGCTCCTTCTTTTTGTATTCATATTTCTTTAGCTTGGGTCAGTCTCTCTTCATGTGTCTGGGCTGCTTGCATTCATAGAAAATAGGCTCAAGTCTTTTGATCTCTTTGCTTTTCTTAAGGTTCCTTCTCCCTGGCTAATATTGTTTTTTGGCCAAAATCCTTTACAGGCGTCTTGATAGAAAAATCTTCTTCTTCATTGTCTGCATCATTGTTCTCACTCGCCATAGCTTCAGTTGTGTTTGGCTCTTCTATCTTTAAGATAATGTTGATCTTTTTCTTTGAAGTGCTTTCTCCTAGTCTTTCCATATTTATCTCATGAGCCATGAGAGACCCAATGAGCTTTTCCAATGACATTGAGGAGAGGTCATTGGCTTCTTCCATAGCAGTGACTTTGGGAGTCCATAGTGCTGGCAAGGATCTCAGTATTTTCCTCACCATGTCTCCTATCTCATACCTTTTCCCAAGTCCAGCTAGACCATTTGTAATATCAATGAAACGACTATACAGTTGAGAGATGGATTCACCTGAGATCATCTGAAACTTTTCATACTGAGTCACCAATATGTCTACCCTTGTCTCTGTCACCTTGTATGTTCCTTCGTAGGTAAGTCTAAGCTTATCCCACATCTCTTTGGCAGACTTGCATGCAGATTTTCTATTGAATTCCTTCTTGCTTAAAGAGCAACAAAACATACTCTTCGCTTCACTGTCATGAGACATCATTTTCTTGTCACCATCTATCCATTTCTCTTTGGCGTTCAGAACTATTAGATCTCCATCTTCTATTATAGTCCAAAGTTGATAGTCTAGATCTTGAAGAAAGAACTTCATTCTTGTCTTCCAGTAGTTGTAGTCTTATCCATCAAACAATGGAGGCATGTTGACAGACTGACCCTCTGCATATCCTTGGGCTGTAACGACCCGACCTCCCAGACCCCCCCCCCCCCACCAGGGACCCCGAAGTTCGCACCGCCACCCACGGATCCGAAGACCCGGAAGGGTTAGAAGAATAGTCTAGTGAGATATGTATTGAATTCGAATAACTATAACAGTCTATACAATATACAAAAGTGTATAAAACATGTCCCAAATAAAAGCACAGGTACAAGAAGAAGGTGCATCCATAAGGGGCATACCCCAAGAACTTGCAAAGCACAACTCTCAACTCACTCCGGTATAAGAGCTCACAACACTCGCTCTCACTGCTGCTGACAGCACACGGTGCCACAACCATCCCCGCAAACCATCTGACACTGAGCTCCCTCGACGACGAGCCCCTAGCTGAAGAGAGTAGGGGGGTGAGCCTCGCGAACAATGTCCAGTAGGGATTACTAGTCACTCATCGGCCAGAGCAGCGGGAGCTACGAAAATAGGAAACTACACTAGAAAGCTGTAAAGAGAGGAACACTTATAGCAGGGTACTACAAAGCAGCGGAACAGAACAATGCAATGCCACGATCACCAACCAAGGTCATGACACACACACACTACCGCAGAAACCAACGGAGTCGGGTACAACATGGAAACAAGCCTCGACACGCCCGCCGAGACAGGCGTCTCACGGAGACCACAGAGCAACCATGTAAGATGGACGTCTCACCATAAGCACGGCTACCTCAGACCTCTACAAATTGAGGGCCCACAAGCAGAACCACCTTGGACCCCGGATGCACCACAAGGTCGAGAAAACACACATTCGGTGCACCACAAACTGGCACAAAAGAATGGGATTACAGAACCGAGAGAACACCGAAGTGAAAACCACCAGAAGTACGGGCCGACAAGGCCAAACTAACAACGCCAACAAAAGCTAGACACGGCAAAGCTACAACCACCATGCAGGCTAGGGCAACGAGTCGCGCTTGGAAACACCATGAGGAAACGTCGTCACAACACACAACAACCAAGCCACCGCCACTAGCAGCTAAGAAGAGGACACACCGGCCACTCCGTCTACTCGCCAGCCTGGCTCCTGCCTCTAACCTCCCTGGAAAGGCGAGACATAGCCGCCACAGAACACCACAGGAACGCACGCACCACCGCAGCTTGGCCAAGCTGTGGTCCCATGCCTAGCACCACTATGTGGTTCCAGAACCAATGCAGAGAGAGGCAGTGAGAAAAAAGACTGCCTGGGATGTGCCAGGAAGAAAACACCTTAATGACCTCAGCGTCTCTCCCCAGCAAGAGAGCTCTACAAACGACTCTGCACCGCTGTCCAAACCTCATTTTCCCTCCTGCTATCAAAGTCTGCCACACTGGGTCATAGACTCGAGCATGCCCGTAGCCTAGAGCACTCCCTCAACGGGCTCACGAGGATGGAGGTCCCATGCAATGGAGACAACCTCTAAATGGGACAAGCCCTAAAGTGTCAAGCACTGGGCGAACAGGTGGGGCAAGCACAACCAAAAACCACACCAAACCGCTGGCTTGTAACCCACAACAAGCTGAGTAAGAACAAGGGACACATGGACCCTCGAGAGGGCCGTCGGCCAACCAAGCCACGCACAGGCAAGCCAGAACCTAAAAACACCACCAGAACACTACGCCAAATTTGATTTTTAGCAGCAATTATAGTAACAGCAAATTTATATTTGCTGTTAATTAATAGCATTTTTTACAAAATAGCTTCTAATAAAACAAGTCCATAGTTACAATGACTTTACATTTAGTAGCATAATAATTAGCTGTTAAAAATAGCTTTTTTAGATATTGCTACCAGCTATTCTAATCGGGTGACCATTATTCTTTACCGCATTTTTTTTAGCTATATTTTGCATTTGGAATCACGGATGTTTGGGGGGAAAGGTAATTAATTTTGTTAGAAACCTACTCCCGCGGGTTTTCATAGGAAAAACTTTCCTAGCCCATATGTGACCGCGCGCATCACACCATTGGAATTGCCTCGCGTAGCCTTGTCGCCGTGACCTATCGTCGCTACAGGTAGCCGCCGGCTCCTTCCTCGCGGACGACTGCCCCACCTGCGCTCCGCAAAGCTTCGCATGCAGCAGAGTCGGCGTCCTTCATCATCCTCTGCGCGTCGACGTGCCCCCTTGCATGCACACGAGGCATCGGCTCCTTCCTCGCGGAGGACTGCCTCGCTCACGCCCTTCACAAGCCCTCTCAGCAGCGCCGTCGGCCTCCTCCGTAATCGCCTGTGCGTCGACGTGGCCCTCTTGCGTGCAGGAGCATCCGCTCCTTCGACGTTCTTGTTGATTTCCAGTGGAAGATCCATCTCGGCGTAAGGCGGTCGGTCTCTCTACGTGGATGTTGGAGACATACCCATGCGATAGATAGACTTGCATCGCAACCTGTGCACAGGGCGTAACAGTTCTGTTGTTCGTCCCCCTGTTGACGCACCCGTACTTCGACGCTGTAGCGATCCTCACCACAGCAACCCTCTGCGTGTGTTGTCCTGCAGTTTCTTGATCGTTGATTGAAGTTTGTCATCGCCGCACGTCTTCCAGACCCACTTGCACATCTCGGCATCTGCAGCACTGTCTCGCTTGTCCCCGTCGGTGAATCGCCCACAACATGAGACCTCTTACTGGTGGCGGTTCTAAGTATAGAGATAATATATCAAGATCCAACAACAACGTGGGATGGAACTTTTGTCCAGAGTAAACAGGTGGGAAGAGGAGGTTACAACCGGTCGACAACATCTACCCGAGTCCACCAGCGCCATCGTTCCAACCCCATCAGTATTTTACTCTAATTCAATTTTCTTTTTATTTTATGAATAGATGGATATATTGTCATGTTTAATTTTATTTAGATGCATTAAATTGGATATGAATCCTTATTTATTGTTTTCAAAAATAAAAAATTTAACACAATGGTGCATGGTTGAAATTTCAAATTAATTACCATAAGAAGGGCCGTAGAGCATGTTTGAGTCTATAGTACTATGAAATATGAATAATATTTATATGTAATGCATGCATCTTTAGATCAGCTAATTAACCTATATCAGATGGTGAAAGACACATATATATATATATAATATATATATATATGGTTTGGCATTTTTGTGTTGTTGGTCTTGAGGAATAACGTAGATAGAAAGTCATCCTTTAGAAAAAGCAAGGATATCTATTCATGCAGCAAGTTTATATCTCCGTTCTTCTAAGATTAGAACATGATGTAAATAATATTTTAGTCTTATTAAATTCAAGATAGATGCTTCGTTACTTTTATGTCTACTAGTACACTTTTATATTATTAACTATTGTATCTAATGAGCATGAGTTCCAAGTTGTTCTCCAACCTATGATTTTATTTTGTCTTGGATTATAGGAATTATTATCGGGAGCAAATTTGAGAAATGTAACAGGAAATATGCTAGTTGAGAATGAAGATATTCATACTGAGAGGTATATATATTGATATAAATAAATATATTTGCTTTAATTCTATCATTATATATTTTTTATTTAAAGTATCGTGTCACGTTTTATATTTTTAAGTTTCAATTTATTATTTAAAAAATGGGAAAATAAGAAGTTTACATTCCTTTGATTATGCTCTCACATTGTATAGTCATTTGTAATCAATAAGTGTTTGATATATAGGAAGTAGAGAAGAACCAATCAGATGGTGCTATAGATAAAAGTTGGATTCGTAACCAAGGTATAATTATTCCCCCATTAAGTTTTGTAACTTTAATTTTAAAATACTTAAACATTTACCACTTTTTTGCACTTGTTGAAATAGGGCAAGTGATGAGTACAAGATGGGAATTAACAAGTTCTTAGACTATGCATTTCAGAGGACAACTATTGGAGAGAAAATATTATGTCCTTGTAACAATTGCAACATTGTCTTCTCATGTTCCGTGAAGATGCTTTTGATCATCTTATATGTGAAGTTTTACTCAAAATTACACTTGTTGGTACTTCCATGGTGAAAGAATGAACAACTCTACGCAAATCAATACTCAAAATCAAGGGCATGCAAATACAATGAAGATCATGAGGCCATGTATGGAATATCAGAAGATATATGTGCAAATACATCACAAAATGAGATAGAACTCAACAAGATAAATCAGAATGCATTCACTTAGAGACAGATAAGTTCTTTACTCTGCTAAAAGATGCTGACAAAGAGTTGTATCCTGGTTGTGAGACTTCACTAAACTTTCATTCCAGATTGCATTATTTCATGTCAAGTGTCTAAATGGGTGGAGTGATAAGACTTTCGATATGCGTGCTGCATTGATGTGGACCATCAATGACTTTCCAAGTTATGCTGATTTATCAGGATGGAGCACTAAAGGGATGCTAGCATGTCCTAAATGTCACAAAGACACATGCTCAAGGCAATTGAAGCATGGACGTAAACAATGTTATTTAGGGCATCGAAGATTTCTCCCACATGATCATAAATTCAGAAAGAAAAGGCTTCATTTGATGGTAGCGAAGAACATCGAGATGCACCACGCCCTTTATCAGGTGATATTGTGTTGGATGATTTAGGCCAACCAGTTGGACCTAATGCTAGAATTGGCAAGCTACTTGGGTACTATTGCTCGCAATCCACAAAAAGCTCCATTAACATGGGAAGATTGGAGGAAGATGCCAATAGAGTATAAGAATCACATGTGGGATCTTGTGAAGGTACTAATCTATAATTATTTAAATCCTTTCCAATTTGTATGTTGATCTATATATTCTTTCAAATTAATGAACAGGAGAAGTTTGAGGTCGATGATGCCTTATATATATGGGCAAGGAAAGCCTTGGAAATAAATGGAAGAACTTCAAATGCAGTCTTAAGAAAAATATATGGATGCTATCAATGTTGGTGATGATGTTCTAAATATATCTGATCCACGAGTAGATCCAGCACAATGGAAGGACCTTGTCAACTTTTGGAGGACTGAAAAAAGTCAAGTAAGTAATAAACAATTGAAACTCTTCATATAATAATATATCTATGTATTCTCTAATATTTCTTATAAATTTCTACCAACGAAGTGCCATGAACAAGTTGAATCGTGAAAAGCAATAGTAGGTCATACTACTGGTTCAAAAAGCTTTGCAATGATACGTGAGGAGATTGTAAGTGTACCATACAACATTGTCATGTTTGTGACACACATTATATATTTTGTCTTGATTGATTTTTTTTCATTATCTTTGTTACAGCGTCAAAAAAGAGATGATGCAAAAAATCCTTCTAGAGCAGAATTGTTTAATATAACACATACTCGAAAGGATGGTCATCCAGTTAATGAAGAATCAGCTAGAGTTATGGTAAATGATTTATTAACATATTAGGCCTTTCCTTTTATTATTAAATGATGTCTAACTTTTTATTAATTTTATTAGGGTATATGCATAATACAAATCTAAGAAAATTATGCAAAAGATCATTCTTGTTTGCTCTTCGGGAGGAACATGGCTGAACTCCCTTGTTTGATTGTTTTAATTTTTTGTGAATATGCATGAAGGCTTAATAGATTTTTTGTTTAGATTTTCTATTTTCTGTTTTCTGTTTAGATTTTCTCTGAGGTAAGAGGAATCAGAACCTCTCCTCTCCTCCTTTGATTGTATTTAATTTGTTTAAGGCTTAATGGCTTAACTCCCTTGTTCAGATTTTCTGTTTAGTGAGACACAACTGCCATCAACAGTTGTATGAAACCAGAAAACATGTGACATTGTTTTGTTATAGCATCCATGTATGATTCCATGTTATGTTATAGCATCCATGCATGATCTTTTGTATGAAACCGTAGTATGATGCTCTTCTTTGTATGATTCCATGTTTTCTTGGCCTTATATATATCAGTTTGTTTATTATATGATTAACTGTTTTCTACTTATTTGATAAAGTAGGTATGTTGCAAGAAGTTTCCTTTTATTAAATGATGTCTAACTTTTTGGCCTTTCCTTTTATTATTAAATGATGTCTAATTTTTTATTAATTTTATTAGGTATGTTGCAAGAAGTTTCCTCTCCAAAGAAATACATCTCCTAAGACAATGAAGGATGACCTTCTATCCCAGTATTAGGAAAAGATAAGCCAGGACGCATAAGGATGCTTGGATTAGGTCCTACACCTTCTAGTGTATATGGCCCTGTGCCCACTCGTGCTCAAGCTCTACAATGGTTAATCAAGTCAAGACATCATCTGAGACTGTTATATCAAAAATGTTTGAAAAAATAGAGGAAATGAAGTTGGAACACGAAAAAATGAAGGAATCATATGAGAATCGTCTTAGCAATTTGCATGCAGAAATTGGTACACTTAAAGACTTGATGCAGCAAAATAATGAAAATTATCAGGTAAAATTTTTAATTTATAACATCTTGCATGCAAATTAGTTTAATGATGTATAGAATAAACTTATTTGCTTTGTTTTTCTTAATCAGGCACATGATGGTAATGCATCGCCTTCAATTCATTCATCTGCTTCAAGTCATGAAGTACAACATCATAATGTGAGATTATGTCTATTTTTATGCATATTACTTGATGGAATTTTTTTTTAATAGCATTTAATTTCATACAACTGATGGATTAGGCTAGAATTCCCATCCAAGGCCCTCGTGAAATTTTTTCAAAAAGGACAACACAATTACATAGTGAGGTACATATTTGACATGTCAATATTGTTTTAAACCATATTTTAAAGATCTTGTTGAATGAATTATCTTGTTATCCACAGGTGCAACGAGGATTAAAGAAAAGGGGAAGAAATGATGACAATGTGAATGTTCAGGTAAATACAGCTCTTAATGTTATAGATTGTTAGTGTATTATGATTAAAAGTTCTTTTTTCTTCTTCTTTTTTTTGACGGGAAAAGTGATGGTTTACTTAAAGAGTTTCAAAAAGTCTCTTGTCAACGTGGCTCTTGCTACTATTGAAAGTAAAGATCCTTTAAAGAAGGTTGGAGGTTGTGACTTAGGATGTGAATACTGGGAAGTGGCTATAAATGTTGCTCTTGTTTATAATGAACCTCTCCCAAGACCATATGGACAATTCAAGACAATTGGAGATGCAATTGGGGCAACTATTGCTTGGCCTTTTACTCTTGTACGTTTGTTCAATTGTACATATTTCAATATTAATAGCGTTATCAATTCTATGCTAAATATGCCTTTTCTCTTGCAGGTCACAAGGGTAGAAGAATGATCTACATGAAGACAGCTTGAAATGAAACATTTTGTCATCTCTTTTTCTTTTCTCCTTTGGACATTTCATGATGACCATGTCAGAACCACCTATATTTTGGATGTTTATTGAGACAATGTTTGGGAAACATATTTTACTCTTTTGCATTCGTCATTTCTAAAAATGTGCGATGTCTTGTGAGAATGGATGTATATGATGTCTTTTTCGTGGAAATGGATTAATGGATATGTACGATGTTTTGTGGTAGGTTTTTGCCAATGAATCATAAATGTTGTGGAAAGATCTATCGAATACAGATAGAACAATGTACATTTTGATATTGTGTGTACAGGTGGTGTTGTATAATCACTATAGTTGATAATTTTAAATGTCACTATTATAAATTTTTAGTAGCAAATATATGCTAGTATATGTTATTATATACACTTTTAGTGGCAATTATATTTGTTGTTAAAATATCTATTAGCAGCCAATTACTCCTTTTCAGTAGCTATTTAAATTGCACATATCTAATCTTCAAAAGCAATAAGAAATGCTGTTAATACGTATAGTGACAAATATGTTCTAATTTTAAAGGAATAAATAATAGCGATTATATTAGCTTCTAATGGTATACAATGGAAGCAATTATATTTGCTACAACAAATAAAAATGATAGCCAAAAGAATAGCTACCAATAGTAAATATATTTAGCAGCAATTTTAAATGCTTATATTGCTAATTATTCTAGCCATTTAAATGGCTATCAAAAGTTTTTGCGACACTTCGACAACAAATAGAGTACAATTGTGCATATTTATAATAGCTTTTATAAGTGTCATTAAAGATTCCTTTTAGCAGCTATGATTCTGAATGGCTGCTATTCCTTTTAGCGACGGGACTTATAACAGCCAACTTTTAGATGGCTGTTAAAAACATTTAGTAGCAATTATTTTAGCTATAGCAGCATAAAAAATTACTACTAAAAGTCACATTTGTTGTAGTGGAAGCACGGAAAGCATCGCTCTGCTAATACTCAATTTACTGCCAGTCAATGATCATTAGACAGACGCGAGCCACCTAGCACCGCCGCCAAGACATGGCCACGAAGGTGTCACCTTCAGTAACTAAAGGCAGCGAGGCAACCTGCCTCATTCCCCGCCTGAATGTCCTAAGGAAACGCCTGCCCTGAGGCACATGCCAAAATTGTAAGGCCCTCACATTTTTGCATGTATTATATTTAATCTTGTACATATTGTATTTGATTATTTTTGTGCATGTTGTATTTATTATTTCTATAAATGTATGCTAGTTTGATGTATTTAAGTTCTGTCTGAAATCCCTGGTTAACGTCAACATCACTTGACGTTAACAACTGGTTGACGGCAACATGTGTGCCGTTGACTGCATGGCCAGAGGATATAGACGTCCAGATCGATTGAAGTCTACTTCATGTTAATGGTAGCAAAGTAGCTGTTTACTTCTCCGACTGTGTTTGGGATTCCAGATCTGAAAGGGCTGCGTTTTCTCCAGAACCTGTTTAGGAACCCAATCCCAACAGTTAGAAATCCTAATGCTAGGCGTACCCCGATTCCTAACCCTATATAAGCTAAGTATTTCGGCTAAGTTAGGTCCTTTGCTTCAAAGGAAAAATCTAGGGTTCGGGTGAGAGAAAAACAGAACTTTGTGAGGCTTGATCCAGCATTTAGGAGGTTACTCTGGCAATCTTCTTCAACTAGAAGGTGCTTCTGGAGTTGAAGAAGCTTCCCCGACTCCAAGAGGCCATCTATTCAAGCGTGAAGACCGAACTTGGAGTTGGAGAGAACACCTTCTTGGCTTGGCCGAGTAGGGCTTCATCACCAAATTTGATCTTTAGAGATTTTATTCAGGGAAATACCTTAGGGGTTTCATCCCTAGACATGTCCCCTAGGTTCTAGGTATTTTTACGGATTTTTCTTACTTGTCCTCGACCCTCAAATTCTCTCTTTTATGGAGTTTAGTATGTACTTTCTGCAGACAGGAGGTTGACGGCAACCTTGTTGCTGCCAAGTTCCTGAGTTGACAACAACAGATTGTGCCGTTAACCCACCTTGACGGCCAGACCCTTGCCGTCAAGTTCATCATGTTTTATAGAACTGTCATTGTCATATCTGTGTTATGATTTTTTTTTATTTCTGGAAGTTGGATCATGCTGTAAAATATTGATGTTCAGGTTCTGTCTTAGGGTCAAACCATGATTTTCTATCAGATTTCTGATTATGCTATCATTTAATATAATTTCTGTTATGAGAGAATATGCATGATTTGACAATATTTAATTCTAAACAAATAGCTTTACTACATGTTATTATTACAAAGAATTTTCATGATCTTAGGGTTACTGTTTGCATGATTTAAACCTATGAGAATCGACTGTTTCATTGTCTATCATATTAAAGGAAATATCTTGTTAAAATTGCATGAAATATATATAAATGTTAAAAATAGTTTTACTATTGCAAAAAAATCTGAAAAATTAGTCTATAACATATTATGTGTAAGGTTTGTGGTTAAAAACTGAGATTGTTTTGACATCAATAGATACTATTTGTTTTTATAAAGGGTAATTAAGCCATGTTAAGCATGTTTGATTTAGATAATGTAAATTCCAGTGATTAGCAGCATGTCTAGGTACTGTTATGATTAAATTGTCACTATGAAACAGTCATGTTAAGTTCTATAACTGAAATTTATATGTTTGAAAGATGTGCATATGAATGGATCAAATGGTGCATGTAAATAATGTAAATCATGTGATTAAGTGAGAAAAAGTGTTTAAGTGAATTATGTTGAATTGACACTGCTACCATAGTAGGCTGTGGAGCCGTACTGTAGAAAATTCCCTATGGGAAGGCTCATTGTGTATGTGATATCCTGTGGGCATCAGGATGAAATCCTGGAGGTGGACAAGTACCACTGGTTATGGTGGAGAGGGCTTCTCCAAGTTCTGCGCAGCTACCAAGATTCATCACTATATTGCCTAGGTGATGGGTATGTGTTATGTGAATGTGTGTCCTTTATGGTGGTTCAAACTATGTCACGGCAATTAAAGTGTAAAAGTATGAAATGTGTGTATATCTGCAATGTAATCATGTAATAGTGTTATGTTAATGTGATGCCATGTGAGAAGATGTGAAACCATGTGACTGAGATTTATTTATGTTAAACAGCAAGTAAAAGATGTGAATATGTGTTATAAGAGCATGTGAAAATGTTAGATATCATGCTAGGATTGTTAGCTACTATGTGCATAATTCCCTGATCCATTGTGTAGAATTATGAATGATACGAATTGAAATTGACACAATGAATCAAGTTAATTATCATGTGTAGAAAGCATGTATAGGTTATTCATGTATATTTGCTTAATTGACATGAAGCATGTGTCATACTTCTCTTATTGTTTAAAAGAATAGCATGTATGTGATATGTGTAAGGGTGTGCCAATAGATTGCTTGATGGGTCTTTTTGGAAGACTCATACTTGCTTTAACATACAGGTGAGACAGGTGTCTCCGTGCTACAGGAGGACATAGTGAGGAGTGACTCTGAGCGAGAGGAGTAGCTGCACTTATGTAGATTGCTGCTTAGTCTACATTTCCTTTCATTTAGTATGTGAACAATGATATCATATGGACTTGTATAATTGTGGACGTTTGTTATTTACATCGCCACTATACAAATTGTGGAATGTGTGAATGATGATGGAATAGAATGTCTTTTATTTCCACTGTACTTTCTTTTGTTATTTATGTACATCTCGACCTACTATGTTGTGTTGGGTAAATGTCCCACTGTGACGGCGCCATTTGTATCGATGTGGATTGGTATAATCGTACCAGTATAAAGAGGGTTGTTATAGAAATACTAACTAGGGCTACGAAAACACCTGAGGAAACACAGGTACGTCGCGTTCCCTCTGCCCATCACGATACCATTGCGATGGGAAGGGCACCGTGACAGCAAACCATGTCGCAACGGGAGAATGCATCGGAACAACAAACCATGTCGCGATGAGTCAACACGTCGTGACAAGGTCGTGACTGACAGGGTAGACACCTCTTCTGGTGTCGCATGTGCACTGCGGTCGCAACACCAGCAGAGAGGCAGACCCACGGGATCCTCCATCCTAGGGCCGCCCACAAGCTACAAACACATCACAAGAGGAGGGGAGCATGGAGAAGCTATTCAAACTAATAGAAAGTACGAGGGGCTCAAGCAATACTTTAGACAAAGAAATGAACCCATTAAGGGCCCTTCACGTTAGGTTGCCACCTCCTTCTTGCTCCACACAAGCTCCACGACACTGGGACACCATGCACAACCCCCCTCCTCCTCGCCTGAAACACACAAAGTGAAGAGAGAGAGGTAGAGCTCTCCTACTGGAGGGGAGGAAGAAAAAGGAAGGGAGAAAGGGGAAGAAGGGTCATCGACCAAGGCCTTAAGCCTTCAGCACCCAAGTCGTGACGGGGAGATGCGTCGCGTTAAAACCTTAACGTGATAGGTCAACCGACCATGACACCAACGTGTCCTGCAGGGACGCCGTGATAACCCGATAGGTTGTACTGACACACCTGCCACCCTAACAGATGTTAGATGACCAAAGCCACGGAAAATTGTCCGTCTCGTTGACCGGGTGCGACAAGAAGATTAACGGAAAGTCGGGGATGACAAGAATGCGTCGTACAAGTTGGGCGCGACAAGGATGACTATTGCGACAGACACCCACATTGCAACACTAACGCGTCACCCAGATCGGACGCATCATGGCTAGTCATCCAAGATGCCAGATGGAAAGCCGAGGTCGGGTATTATATGGGCTGCCATTTATCTTTTCTCTTCAGATCATGAGATCTACTTGATTGAAGAGACTCATCTCAGATACCACTTGTTAACCAGGTTGCAAGCCTAGACGGTGGGTGAATGGATTTCTTAAAAAAATCATAAAATCTTCTTGTTAAAAATAACATCAAATAGAAACACTAATGTGGTGTTTAGAGTTAATGAGTAGCGGAATTAGATAAAATAATCACACAACACAAGAGAGTTTTATCCTTGTTCGGCCCTTCCAAAAGAAGCCCTACGTTCAGTCCCCTAGCAACCTCTTGGGATTATAGTCCCCCTTATGGACACTTACACCACCAAACACAAGTTGGTCTTCTCTTCAAACCCGAAGAGGCAGTACAACCATCTGTAGCAACAGGTCTTCCCTTCAATAAGGGGAACAAACCACCTATAGGAACAGGTCTTCCCTCACAAGGGAACAACACACCTACCCACATTAGGTCTTCTATTCACACAGGAAGAGCGCACTCTAAAAGAAGAGTTGAAGGGATGGCCCCTAGATCAAGCTTATTCAACAAAGCTTTGCTTTATTTGAGGCGAGAACTAAGAGAGAAAATAATAGAGCTATGATCTACTCTCTCAGAAACAATATGATTTCAGACAAAATCGAAGAGAACTTTAGGAGAGCTCGGAGCAAATGGACTTGGAGTAAGTGCACACTGCTCTCTAATGTTGTGAAGGCTTGTGTGTATCCACGTGTATTGCTTGTATCTCTCTCTCTCTCTCTCTCTCTCTCTCTCTCTTCCTCTCTCCTCTCTCTCTCCTCTCTCTCTCTCTCTCTCCGTGTGTGTGTGTGTATATGTTGTCTTTCAAACTTCAGCTCCTTATATACCTTCAGAGTTCTTCAGCTTCCCGTTGGAAAATGGCCGTTTGAATTTTAGCGTTGGGTCTTGAGATAGCTTGAGATGTCCATCATCAGATCTTTGAGTCTCAACGGCTTCCAGGCTATATAGGTAGCAGCATGGTTCTGTAACAATTGTAATAAATGCACACATTACCCGTGCAAAGTCTTTTTCTGCAATGGCACATTTCTACTATGGATAGCTTGCATGCTTTTGTTGGTAGCTGAGTGTCTGCATGATCAATAAAAATACGCAGGTGCCTCCATTCTTTTGGAGGTAGGTAAGATACCATACAATATATAAAATAGAAGATCATAAAAGAGATTTCAGACAAACAAATGTGCAATGCATTAAAAGACAGAAAGACATTTATATAGGTCATGCAAAGACTTCTCCTCAAAACAAGGAGTTCTTACAGAAAGTGAGATGCGATAGGTGACTTTTGATGGATAGACCATACCGCTTATACCTACCACCTCCTTTCCTGCTAACCATCTGTCATAGAAAGTAACTATATATTTGACAGTGAGTGAGAGCTGTAGATATGCATATCTTTCAAGTTTCAAGACACTGGAAATGAGATTTTAAATTTGAACATCTTAGAATCAAATTTTCCTTCTAAAACATTTGAACTTGATAACAGAGAGAATATCACAGTTTAGATTGTATATTAATTTGTTTTTTAAATGATTCCATAAGGATTAAAAACTTAATCAGAATTATAATACATTAATAGTTTTGGAAAAAAGAATCATAGTCATAAAGCATCTAAGTACCATTGATAACAGAAGTCGATACCTTACCTCGACTTTCGAGGAGTCGGAGTACGATCAACAAAATAACAGTGATCGATGTGGACTTAGAAAAAATATAGAGCATGCAGAAGATCATTTGCGCCATCCAAACATAGTGTTTATAAAATATATTATTCTGTGATATTATTATAGTGCATTTGAAGATTATTTAAGCTAATGGTTATGCATTCATTAATCAAGCAATTGTATTAATCAAAACAACGTAGTTCGTCGAAGTAAAGCTTTGGATATGACGAAGTGTAACTTCGGATGTACAGAAATCAACGTTGTCGGTCGAAGCTGAAACTTCGGATACAACGAAGTTAACTTCGGATGTTCAGAAAATAACGTTGTCGTTCGAAGCTGAAACATGCAGTCGATCGAAGTGAACTTTGTATATAGCTTCGGATATGACAAAGTTAGCTTCGTATATGACAAAGTTGGACTTCGACTAACATGATAAAAAACATGCATGACGAAGTGCCAATTTCAGATATGACGAAGCAGACTTCGGATAATGAAATTTAAAGCTGTAGAAGATGAAACTTGACTTCGATTGAAACTGTAAAAAGATTATCAGTCATGAAAAATATGAACTTATGAATGACAATAAGGACTTACAAGCAATTTAGCACCGTCTAGTGAACTTAGAAATACTTTGAATATTTACAATGGTGATCCTTGAAGTATTTTTATTTCCTATGAGTCCTATTGACAGACTTAACCAAAATGATGTTAACGTAAAAACACATGATTTGGATACATATAAAAATATTTTGATAAGTTTTGTTTTCACCAAAATATATAATCATGGAGATAAAGAAATCAACACTGTCTAGGTCTGGGTCATCTTTGTGGATGCCCTCACTCATTTGTCGAGTTGTATGTCTGGTTTTGGGAAAAATGACAGTAGGGTAGCAACTTGTGGTGTAGTTGTCTTTCAGTTTGGTTGCTTGTAGTGTGCTCGTAGTTGAGGGACATACACCAGTAGATGTGTTGGGCCCTAACTAGTCCCGTCTTCCACAGCCTCACTCTAGGGGCTGCGAAACTAACAGGCGTGGGTCGACAACATGGTTGGGCTACAGTTGGTGTTGGTTGGACTCCATATTTTATTGTGCTTGTAGAGGTAGAGCCGTTGTTGGACCTTTCATCCATGACTACGAGACTGAGAGGTAGTCTTGTGTTGCTTGTTCGACTCTGTTGCTGGTGTCGCGAACCAGACTTCGTGACCCAAGTCACGCCCGACCAATTTAGCAGCGGAATAAATCAGGGAGACGTGAGAAAAGTGCGTAGTAAAGTAAATTGCACCACAATTAAGTAATTCAGAGCATCTAATGAGAAATAATTGGAATAAACTCTTCATTTCATTGAAATTTCACTAAGACTATTACAACCACTAACTCGGAGCCAATACATAGGGCTCAATGACATCATTACATTGAAAAGAAATCTAAAGCAATAACTACTAGACTCCATGGTACTCGGGTAAATTCGCCACTTGATACCAGGTCGCTCATCACTCTAGTCCTATCCCATTAGTATGTGTAACGTCTTCATCCGACTTACTTGAGACACAATAACAAATAACGAATGGTGAGCGATAACGCTCAGTAGGACTAAAATCTCATGGACCAAGCACACTTTAAATGATTAATGCTTTAAACGATAGAGTAACTAATGATAGAGAGTGTCATGAAAAATAGATAAGATAAAAGCACAAGTAACATGGTTCAAATAGCACATGAATCAAGTATAGCACATTGAATATGCTCAAGTAGCGATAGAAAGCGATAACACATGATAGCAAGTAACGTCATTGTCCAGCAATAGCAAGTAACAAGTATAGCAAGGAGAGAGAAAGTAGTTGGCCATATATCAAGATAAAAAGTAAAGTTGCACAATAGTGCACAAGTCACGATAGCAAGTAAAGTTGCACAACAGTGCACTAGTCATGATAGCAAGTTACGTGTGTGTGGTTGATCATTCTATCAACCAAGAGAATCTAGTATTATGATTGATTGATCAATGATTGTCATAGAGTAAATCTTGCAAGTGATGCGTTAGGTGTATGCCAATCACCCAAATCATTAGACCCCCGCGAGTTATAGCCTTTCGAGCTCTCATCCCAGGACCAGATCGGGCCCTTATAATGTTGCCTAGCATAATCATATTTTATCATAGATAATCAATTTATTTGCCAAATAGAGTACCAAGAAATAGATGAGTTTAAGTGACAAGATAGATAAGACTCTAGAGAGAATGTGAACAGATGAGAGTATAGAGATAGTAGACGTGACAAGGTCATATTCGTAAGACAACGTTAAACAAGTGATAGTAACAGTTGCACAACACGCGTGATTGGTGTTGGCAGTCAGGTGGAACTCACTACCCTTCCACTGGCCATGTTATGCACAGGTCCAGAGGTCCGGCGTGACTAAAGCTAAGAGAGAGAACAATCTAAGGCCGTATGGATCTTACCGATCCCTACAGTGTATCATAGGTGTTAGTATACAACCAGCTCGTCGACCATGTGGGAACCCATGGACAGAGGAGACTTACGGAGGTCTTGAACAAGGATTCACTAGTCCGGTAGAAGGAATATCCGACAGAGAGTTCATCCAAGTCAAGAGAGAGTGTGTATAGAGAAACAAGTGCCCGACGTTCTAGAGGAATTCTAGAACAGTGGATTGTCGTAACAGTATTCTGAAAACATCGCGAGAAAATGTCGACAAGTTCATTTACAATATGGCAATTTAAATATATATTTTAAATAAATTACCAAATGTATTATGAGATATTTTTCATGCCAAGTTAAGCCATAATGGATGGTTCAAAGTGTGTGTATGTGTCATGAAAAATCATGGACATGAAAGGTCATGTGAAAGATTTTAATTGAATTAAAATGTATCCAAGATTAACAGCTTCATTTACTATGTTTAAGAGAGTTAACAGGGCATGATATTGCTATAGAAATCCAAGACTTGTAGAAATAGGGGGTTTCATACAAAAACCCCAGATCGCGACGTACCCCTGTAAGGGTCGCGACAGGGTCAGATGAGAACACGACAAGGTCTTGCACAGGTCGTGATAGGTCGGTCAGAGTAGGCTGCCAGGTCGTGACGACTCGGCCTATCGTGCTCAGAACACGACGGGTGGCTCTGTCGCGATCGGCCTTGAGAACGTGGCCTATCGGGTCGTCGCGTTCTCAAGTCCTGTGCCTGAGTCCGAGCGAGAAAAGGACAGCTCCTTGGATTGCTGTCCAAGTTGCCTTGTCTTGACATAGGGACGTTCGGAAATTAAGAACTAAATGCACAATCAATGAAAAATTGCAAAATCGCTTGCAAACTGATCTAGACATGCGAGAGTCCCTACAAAAATTAGGAATTTGAAAACATACATGGTTTCAACATGCTTCAAATAGGTTTATACATGGAGAATATAGAACAATGTATAGTTGAGATGCAAGAATTAATTCGAGCAGTAGGATGGATGAAATTTAGGGCTTTTAGGGGCAAACGATGCCTAACATCCATCAGTATCTCCAGTTAAAATTTCATAGTATGGGGTTGAGTATTCATGGAGTTCTAGAATTTAGATGAAGGGTCGGGGTTATGATAGTTGCAGAACATCAAAAAATCAAGAAGAAAAGATTGGCTCGATGGAAAATTATCAAACAAGAGGGCTTTTGTTCTTGAGATTTTAACAATCTACAGACGAAATTTTATTATTTTTGCACATGAGAATGCCTACCTTTGACTCGTTTGATCTTCTCGGGTTTAGAACTTGAAGAACGAGGGTTGGGGACTTGAGTAGCCTTTTCCCCACGAGTTCTTCCTCTCCTTGGCTTCTTCTCCACGTCCAGCGAGCCCCAGCAATGAGTTAGGGCCGGCCATGGAGAAATTGGGGAGTATTTAAGCTCCCTTGCTTTCCATTTCCTGGTTTGATTCTAATTCCCCTTTAATTAGGAGGTTTCCTATTTTCTCTCCTCCTTCCAAGCTTGCCAACTCCTATTAGGGTTATGTTGGAATGCAATTTCCTGGCCAACTAATTAGGGTAGGGTTAGGAATCCAATTCCAACCCAAATCACTTATTTTAATGCTTTAATACCACTTTTCTATTTAGGTAATATTTAAAATACGAATTTAGGGTATTTTCCTATTATTCCTTTTTTAAAAATTCCTATTTTGGCCTAATAAATTCTAGAGGATCCATTTAACAAAGCCCATTACTTCTTTTCATTTAATGGGTTTTAACTTATGAGAATTTCCCCTTTTTAATTAGGGAATACTGGATTTTTGGATTTTATCGTATTTTGTTGACGTGACTTTATTCATAGCTATGGGAGGTCCATTGGTCCAATTTTGATAATGGGTCATCAATAAATGATGTTGGGAGTCTCTCCAACATGTTCATTAAATTTGTGTTCACGTTATATTTCTGTGTTGACTTAGTTTTTCTAATTTGGATAATTAGTCACATTGTGTTGTACAATTGGCTAATCGTATTTTTCATTGCATGAATTTCTTCATGTAAAACTTAGGAATAATATTTAGGGTTGAATTATAATTTTTATGAGATTTTCCGATGTATTCTTGAACATACGATAGTGGTACGTATATTTCTACTATGCCCGATATTAAAGAAATTATTATTTCGAATTTTTAAGTATTGAATTTTTTCCGGGGTGCTACATCCTCCCCCTCTTAAAAAGAATTTAGTCCACCAAATTCCATGACTCCTTCAGTTAAATATGAATCACCTCTTTATACTAAAAGTATTAATTAGAACGAGTTTAGAGTTACCTTCCATGGTTCCTACTTCGTCATTTGGATGAGGTTGTGCCGAAGCTTCTAGTGTATCCTGATGTTTTGATTCTTCATGACGTTTGTCCTTCTGTGGGCACTTTCCAATCTTGTGGTCTAAGCTGCCACATCGGAGACATTTTCCTGATTCTTCCAGCAATCTTTGACATGTGGCTCGTCTTATTGCAATTCTTGCATTGACCTTCATGATTAAAAGTTAAACATCTATCATTCTTCTTATTCTTCATGTTACCCATACCACTATTTGGTCGCTTCTCTTTGTCATAGAATTGAGATCCTTTATACTAGTGGTTGATTCCTCTAAGAGAGGACAGTCTCGCAGTTGATGCCTCGAGTTGCCACAACGTAGGCATGCACCAATTTTTCGCCAACACTCCTTGGCCACATGACCTGGCTTGTGACAATGAATACAAATGATCCTAAAAATCTCATTGTTACACTTCATTTGCTGGTTTGCCTTCTTGCCACGGTTATATTTTCTCTTCCCGTTCATATTGGTCACCTTTTTAATCTCTTTGGTCGCTTCTAAAGCTTCTTCTAGTAGTTGAGCGGCTTACTGACATGCTAGAACTAGCCTTTGAGTTGGTCTCATGTCGGCGTCCATTAAGAGTCCGATGAAAAAGGAGGTTGACATTAAGACACGAAGTAGCATTAAATTAATAGGTGTAGGTATATACATATTAGATCTTAACCACCGTTCTACCCAATCCTCACTTAGGTATGATGATTGATTTAGACACGTGTCATGGCAGTTTGTCCTATAACACTGTAGACCTAAGAGATCCAATGAGGACATCCTAGAACATCCTAAACCTAAGATATCCGATTAAGACATCCTAGGCTCTGATACCAATTGTCACGCCCTGCCAATTTAGAAGCGGAATAAATCGGGGAGACGTGAGTAAAGTGCATAGTAAAGTAAATTGCACCACACTTAAGTAATTCAAAGCATCTAATGAACAATAATTAGAATAAACTCTTCATTTCATTAAAATTTCACTGACTATTACAACCACTAACTCGGAGCCAATACATAGGGCTCAATGACATCATTACATTGAAAAGAAATCTAAAGCAATAACTACTAGACTCCATGGTACTATGGTAAATTCGCCACTTGATGCCAGGTCGCTCATCACTCTGGTCCTATCCGATTAGTATGTGTAAAGTCTTCATCCGACTTACCTGAGACACAATAACAAATAACGAAGGGTGAGCGATAATGCTCAGTAGGACTTAAATCTCATGGACCGAGCACGCTTTAAATGATTAATGCTTTAAAGGACAGAGTAACTAATGATAGAGAGAGTCATGAAAAATCGAGAAGATAAAAGCACAAGTAACATGGTTCAAATAGCACATGAATCAAGTATAGCACATTGAATATGATCAAGTCGCGATAGAAAGCGATAACACATGATAGCAAGTAACGTCATTGTCCAGCAATAGCAAGTAACAAGTATAGCAAGGAGAGAGAAAGTAGTTGGCCATATAGCAAGATAACAAGTAAAGTTGCACAATAGTGCACAAGTCACGATAGCAAGTAAAGTTTCACAACAGTGCACTAGTCATGATAGCAAGTAACTTGTGTGTGGTCGATCATTTTGTCAATCGAGAGAATCTAGTATTGTGATTGATTGATCAATGATTGTCATAGATTAAATCTTGCGAGTCATGCGTTAGGTTTATGCCAATCACCCAGATCATTAGACCCGTGAGTTATAGCCTTTCGGGCGCTCATCCCAGGACCAGATCGGGCCCTTATAATGTTGCCTAGCACAATCATGTTTTTATCATAGACAATCAAATTAATGGCCAAATAGAGTACCAAGAAATAGATGAGATTAAGTGACGAGATAGATAAGAGTCTAGAGAGAACGTGAACATATGAGAGTATAGAGACAATAGATGAGACAAGGTCATATTCGTAAGACAACGTTAAACAAGAGATAGTAACAGTTGCACAACACGCGTGATTGGTGTTGCCAATCAGGTGGAACTCAGTACCCTTCCACTGGCCATGTTATGCACAGGTCCAGAGGTCCGGCATGACTAAAGCTAAGAGAGAGAACAATCTAAGACCGTATGGATCTTATCGATCCCTAAAGTGTATCATAGGTGTTAGGGTATAACCAGCTTGTCGACCAAGTGGGAACCCATGGACAGAGGAGACTTACGGAGGTCTTGAACAAGGATTCACTAGTCCGACAGAAGGAATATCTGACGGAGAGTTCAACCAAGTCAAGAGAGAGTGTGTATAAAGAAATAAGTACCCAACGTTCTAGAGAAATTCTAGAACAGTGGAGCGTCGGTAACGGTATTCTCAAAACATCACGAGAAAACGTCGACAAGTTCATTTAAAATATTGCAATTTAAATATATTTTAAAATAAATTACCAAATGTATTATGAGATTTTTTTCATGCCAAGTTAAGCCATAATGGATGGTTCAAAGTGTTCGCACATGTCATAAAAAATCATGGACATGAAAGGTCATGTGAAAGATTTTAATTTAATTAAAATGTATCCAAGATTAACAGGTATGTTTACTTTGTTTATGAGAGTTAACTGGGCATGATATTACTGTAGAAAACCAAGACTTGCAGAAATAGGGGGTTTCATACAAAAACCCCAGATCGCGACGTACCCCTGTAAGGGTCGCGATAGGGTCAGATGAGAACGCGACAGGGTCTTGCATAGGTCGCGACAGGTCGGTCAGAGCAGGTTGCTAGGTCGCGATGACCGGGCCTGTCGCTTTCAGAATGCGACAGGTTTCTCTATTACGATTGGCCTTGAGAACGCGGCCTATCGGGCCGTCACGTTCTCAGGTCCTGCGCCTGAGTCCGAGCGGGAAAAGGACAGCTCCTTGGATTGCGGTCCATGTTGCCTTGTCTTGACACAGGGATGTTCGGAAATTAAGAACTAAATTGACAATCAATGAAAAATTGTGGAATCACTTGCAAACTGATCTAGACGTACGAGAGTCCCTACAGAAATTAGGAATTTGAAAACATACATGGTTTCAGCATGCTTCAAACAAGTTTATACACGGAGAACATAGAACAGTGTACAGTTGAGATGCAAGAATTAATTCGAGCAGTAGGATGGATGAAATTTACGGCTTTCATGGGCAAACGATGCCTAACATCCATTAGTATCTCCAGTTAAAATTTCATAGCATGGGGTCTAGTATTCATGGTGTTCTAGAATTTAGATGAAGGGTCGGGGTCATGATAGTTGCAGAAGTTCGAAAAAATCAAGAAGAAAAGATTGGCTCGATAGAAAATTATCAAACAAGAGGGCTTTTGTTCGTGAAGATTGTAACAATCCACAGACGAAATTTTATAATTTTTTCTCGTGAGAATGCTTACCTTTGACTCGTTTGATCTTCTCGGGTTTAGAACTTGAAGAACGAGGGTTGGAGACTTGAGCAGCCTTCTCCCCATGAGTTCTTCCTCTCCTTGGCTTCTTCTCCACGTTCAGAAAGCCCCAGCAACCAGTTAGGGCCGGCCATGGAGATATTGGGGAGTATTTAAGCTCCCTTGCTTTCCATTTCCTAGTTTGATTCTAATTCTTCTTTAATTATGAGGTTTCTTATTTTCTCTCATCCTTCTAAGCTTGCCAACTCTTATTAGGGTTATGTTGGGATGCAATTTCGTGGCCAACTAATTAGGGAACGGTTAGGAATCGAATTCCAACCCAAATCACTTATTTTAATGCTTTAATACCCCTTTTCTATTTAGGTAATATTTAAAATACGAATTTAGGGTATTTTCCTATTATTCCTCTTTTAAAAATCCCTATATTGGCCGAATAAATTCTAGAGGGTCCATTTAACAAAGCCCATTACTTCTTTTCGTTTAATGGGTTTAACTTATGAGGATTTCCCCTTTTTAATTAGAGAATAATGGATTTTTGGATTTTATTGTATTTTGTTTACGTGACTTTATTCATAGCTATAGGAGGTCCATTGGTCCAATTTTGATAATGGGTCATCAATACATGATGTTTGGAGTCTCTCAAACATGTTCCTTAAATTTGTGTTCATGTTATATTTCCGTGTTGACTTAGTTTTCCTAATTTGGATAATTAGTCACATTGTGTCATACAATTGGCTAATTGGATTTGTTGTTGCATGAATTTTTTTGTGGAACACAGGAATAATATTTAGGGTTGAATTATAATTTTACGAGATTTTCCGATGTATTCTTGCACATACGATAGTGGTACGTATATTTCTACTATTCCTGATATTAAAGAAATTATTATTTCAAATTTTAAGTATTGAATTTTTTTCTGGGGTGCTACACTATGTAAGCTTCATGTAAATATACATGAGACTATGTAATTATGTGCAAGCTTATGTATATTAGTTGTTTTTTAATGTTCTCACGGACAATTGTAATGGTATCCCTGGTGAGGCTTCGACCTATTCGTGAGAGGCGGAGTCGAGTCGAACTCATTATTGGGATAACGGGTTCGAACGACGAGCACCACTACAGTTTCATAGTTTGATTGAATCTTGAGTTGAGGTGGGCCATGTCTGGCTACCTGTGTGACACCTTGGCAATTGTCGTGCCTAGGGCTATCGTCTTGAAGATTGAAGTCTAGGCACTAGCCGCAACAGGGAGGAGCCTCTACCCAGTCTACCCTGTACTAGTGCCCTTCGAACAGTCAGGGCAGTACGACATCTTCTCTTCTTCAGGAACGGGAGACTCTAGCTTACACTCAATGTTTAGGTAGATGTTCACTCATGGAGGCAAGAGGCGACGGTAATAGCAGAGACACCATCTGGAGGTTGTTGTGCAATCGGTTCAGCAAAGAGTAGATCTAGAATAGCAAGACATTGTCTGCTACAGTTGTTGCCATCCAAGACACTTCAAGAGAGAGTGCCTGATGGGCAAGGTTAGCAACAGTAGTCAATACAGTCACAATTTTTGCAGTAGGCACCACAAATGCAGTACCCACCTCAGTAGTAGGCATAACGTCAATAGCAGCACCACGAACAATACCAATCATAGTAGCAACATCAACAGTACCAATAGTCATCGCACCAGCAGCCACAACAATGAGGACAGTATGGACACGAGTGTATGATGACTCTCACTAAGGAGAAGGTTGAGGCTTCTGTTGAACCACAGTTCAAACATATTGAAATCTGTACAAATCAGAACATGGTATTAATTAGGTTTGATGATGACAAAATGAAAATAATGTCTTAAAAAATTATTGATTTTTCTAAACTCTATCTTTGCCTATTTTTTAAACATAATGACAAACATTGAACTATCACTTGGTCAAATGTGAAGCTTACTTCGTCGATATATGAAGCTAAGTTTGTCATATGCGAAGCTTACTTCATCGATATACGAAGCTAACTTCATCATATCTGAAGTTTCAATTCATCATATACGAAGTCCCACTTCAACTGACTGCATTGAATTTTGGACCAGTCGACTGATTGCCTTACACTCTAAAATAGCCGAAGTCCCACTTCATCTTATTCGAAGTGTTAGGATCAGATATTCGGTAATGGCAAAGCTAGAAAGGGGGGTTGAATAGATTTGCAGCAGAAACTTAAGCAATTTAAAAATTACTTTAGATTAAGAGATCTACTCAATTAAAACCCCTCTAATCTGATGCAATGTGTGTTATCAAAATGTGTAAAACATTTTTATCAAACTGTGAAAGTGTCAAATATGTGATTAACATGGGTGAACAAATTAATTAATAGTGTGTAGGCAAAATCCCTATGCATGCATCTAGTGCAACACAAGATCAAACCACAATTCAAATCACACTGCTCAAGGGATTTACACAATGAGGATACACTACTCAAGATTGAGTACAACACACACACTTGAGCACAACGGCTCAACCACACACACACACACTAGATCAAGTCCACAAAAGATCAGATCCTCTAGCCTTGATCTGATCAACACACCACACACACAAATCACATCTATGCAAAAGCCAGCATAGACCACAAAGCACACAATATCACAAACTCCACATACTGATCTTCAATTAGTACACACACACATAGATATAAAGTGAATTGAGAAAAGATGTGAGTGAGGGAAGAAATATTCCTTCAAATATTGATCTAATCGCCACAATCACAGATCCACAATGTTTCTCCTTGATGTTGCTGCTGTAACCCTTCTTCTTCTTCTTGCACTGGAGATGTCCCTTCTTGCTGCCTAAGCCTTTCTTGGAGTTGTGTGGGCTCTCTTCAAGTCCTTCGTCCAGATGATCTTCAGATCTCAAATTGTAGATGATCTGATGTTGATGCTTGAGCCTTGAGGATGAATCTGCTTCAAACTTATCTTCTTTGAAGGATCTTCTTGTAGTTGAGGCTTGAACCTTGAAGCAAAGCTCTTGAAACCTTCTTCTGGTTCTCCTAGGTTTGGGATTTGATTTGGAAGCTGCTTGTTACGAAAAGGAGTCCAAAAGATCTATATATATGAGTGTCCTAGTCTCACACAACTCTTGAGATTCGTGAGAGAAGAGGATGCCCTAATAGAGATCACATGTTTGTCACATGTTGTGACTTAACAAGCACCTATCGACAGATGCCCATCGGCTATCGATAGATACTGCAGCACATATGTCTTCCAAAACCATATTTCTGAACAATGGACTGGGCTGTCGATAGATGCAATCTTACTGTCGATAGCTATGGTAACTGTCGATAGCTGCTAGTTACCATAGTTATCATGGTTTTCAGTGGTTGTCGACAGATGTGTCCTGGCCTATCGACAGCTGCTGCTTTCTTGGGTTTTCCAGAACCTATTTGTTGGAAGGACTTCAGTGGCTGTCGACAGGTGCAGTGGTGCTATCGACAGCTACTGTTTGATTTCTTCAATCCAGAACCTTTTTTGCTTAAGGTTTCTTCATGTTGTGCACATCCTTCTCCATGTAATTTCTTACAAGAAATGAGCTTTAAATTAGATATCATGTAGGCATATATCTAATACATTTTGTCATAGTATCATGTCATTTTATCAACAAAGGTTGAATTAAAAACAACCATGTGTCGACACCAAGAAGGTCATGCATCGACACACATAAGCAGTAACTTGACATGAGAGCAGTCATATGTCAACACCAAGAAGGTTATGTGTCGACACACATAGACAATAACTTGACTCATGAATTTTCAGCATGATTGAGAGGTTTTCCATCAACAACACAAATATGTCATCATCAAAAACAATTGTGTCATCATTAAGAACAGCTTAACATGGTTGACCATAATTGTGTCATCATAAAAAAAAGATCAAAGCAATGATCAAGTCAGTGAGTATGGTTAGTCAAATAACCACAACTCAACACGAAGTAATACTTCATATTTCATTGAAATTTCACACAAACCAAGTCATTAACATTTGTTATCACATCATGTCACTGTCATAATTAAAAAATAATATCTTGTAAAATGACCTATATTTTAATCTCCATAATTCTAATCAAAATATTGTTTGATTATATTATTTTGTGAGTTTTGATGTGACTTTTGTTCCAGAGATATTTTGTTAATAAACTGTCTATAAAATATGTGCAATCTATATCTCTTCAAAATCTCAAAATATTTTGAAATATCTTGCTCGCACTAAGCCTCTTGTAAACATAGATTACAATGGTTTATTATTTGAAAAATCTAAGTCAAGTCTAGAACTTGACACTTTAGTCAAGCACCACAAAAAAGTCTTCTGACATGTGCTGAAAACAACCTCTTGTCTTCTTTCTGAACTGCTCTGCACGTTCTCTACCAACTATATATTCTATCTTATCCATACAAACTTATGTAGATTTTTTTCTGCAGAATATTTATTGACACCACGTAAACTTGGTAGATGCCAATATTGAAATATCTCAAAGTATCTATGTATTGATCAATTGGACCCAATCTTGTATATTTCTTGGTACTTGTTACATTTTAGATAAAGACAAGAACATTAAATTGCAAGACCTTCTAAACATGTGAACACCAAGACATTCACATCATCCTCGAAAGGAACCATGCAACGTTCATCTCTCCAACGATTGCATTCAAGCGGGTCTGAAGAAATGGATACAAATTGAATCCTATAAAAGAAGAATGATTGAAGATGACAAATAGAGCAAAAAGTGAGAAATATGCACATCCACGAGAGATCTGCAAGACTTACAAGAGTGCAACACAAAGCTTCCTCTCTCAAGCATTCTTGTGAACCTGCAGTGCATCTGCCTGAGTTGTGCTTTCTTGAAAGTCCTTTCTCAGATCTAGGATTCCTACTTCAGTTTACAAACCTTCTATCATCCTTCCTATCATGAAATCATATTGAGTCCTGCACTCACTACTACATTCTTTACAATTAAGTATACCCCTGTAAAAGGGAAGATCTGCTGAGTAGGGTGTGTATCCCCTCTGAAGTAGGGAAGGCCAAAGTGATTTCATGGTTGTTCCCTTTTGTTTAAGGGAAGGCTAGTTGTCTATAGCAGTGAGTTTTCCCTTGTGTAATAGGGAAGACTTGTTAAAAATCAGGTGTTGTATCTTTGACAAAGATAGTGAAATCCTAAGCGATTGGCTTAGGGACTGAACATAGGACTTCCATTGGAAGGAAGATCTGAACTAGGATAAAATTCTCGTATCTATTTTTTGGCATGTTTTTACTAACATATTTAACATCTGGTAGAGCTTTTTATTATATTCTTTGAAGCTTAGCTTTCGCAAAGAAAAACACATATTCTCCCCCCTCTAAGTGAAAAGTGTTACCGCCATCGATCCAACAACTTCTACTAGTCATAGGAAGTATCTATCCTTGGTATTGCTGCTCGTGTTTTGATTGATCCAAGAGACTCCCACTATTTTATCTTAAAGGAGTTTTATGGGTCTCTTATTAATGTTTCTCCTAAGAAGCCATGTGATGTGTTGGTTGAGCTTTCGTCTCATGGTTACATGTGTTCTCTAGGTTATCTAGAGGGTATCACTGTTGAGGTCTAAGGTTACCATTTGCCAGCTAGACTATTTGCCTTGTAGATCTGTGACTTTGATGTCATCCTTGGCATGGATTGATTAGAGGCTCACTCTACAGTGATGGACTGTCAGTGGAAGACCATGCGGTTCGAGATACTTGGAGAACATGTTCTTTGATTTCGAGGTACTCAGTCTACTCGCCGACCCTTTGTTTCCTTCTATAGAGCTCAACGCATGATTCGAGATGGTTGTGTTGCATATCTTGCTTCTATTATTTCTCAAAGTCTGGTGAGTTGTCTATTTTGGATGTACATGTTGTTTGTGAGTTCCTAGATATCTTTTAGGAGGATCTACCATGTTTACTACCTGAGCGGGATGTGGATTTCTACATCGAACTGTTTCTGGGGATGATCCCCTTGTCTAAGGCATCGTATCAAATGGCACCGATAGAATTATGGGAATTGAAGCGCCAACTAGGGGAGTTGCTTGAGAAGGGATTCATTTATCCAAAGTCATTTGTTGTGGGGTGCACCAGTATTGTTTGTGAGGAAGAAGGATGATCGTCTGAGATTATGCATTGATTACAGGCAACTGATCAGGTAATAGTGAAGAACAAGTATTTGTTGCCTAGGATAGATGATTGTTTGATCAGTTGTAGTCGGCCATAGTATTCTCTAAGATTGACTTGAGTTTTGGGTACTACTAGTTGAGGATTAGGGAGTCAGATATCGATAGGATGGCTTTCTACACACTACAACCACTTGAGTTTGTCCTAATGCCTTTTGGGCTCACGAATACACCTGCAGCTTTCATGGACTTGATGCACAAAGTGTTTCACGAGTACTTAGACAAGTTCATGGTCATGTTTTTGGATGACATTTTGCTCTACTCAGCTTCATAGGAGGAACACAAGGAGCACTTGAGGATCGTACTAGGAGCATTACGAAGTCACCAACTTTATGCCAAATTCAACAAGTGTGAATTTTGGAGAAAGGTTTTATGGTGTATATAGATGCTTCGTGATCTAGCCTCAGTGTAGTGCTAAAGCTACATGACTGAGTGGTTGCCTATGCTTCTAGGCAGCTGAAGAAGCATTGGAGGAACTATCCTACCCATGACTTGGAGCTTGTAGTGGTGTGTTTTTCTTTGATATTGTGGAGGCACTACTGTACGAACAGGTCTTTGAGGTCTTCACATATCACCGGAGTCTACAGTATGTGTTCACCCAGAAGATCTAAACCTGAGGAAGTGCAGGTGGCTCGAGTACCTGAAGGACTATGACTTTACTATTACCTATCATTCGAGGAAGGATAATGTCACAGCGGATGCCTTGAGCAAGCAAGTTTACATGAGTACCTTATTGGTTAGGAAGTGGAGACTGTTGGAGGATGCTGCTCAGGGAGTTTTCTGCCCTTTGAGACACAGAGACCATGTAGTGTTGACTAGTTTGACAGTTCATCCAACAGTATACTAGTAGGTGTTAGACACTCAGTGTGCAAATCTAGAGTTGGTAGACATCTTGTAGATGCCAAAGGTGGTAATAGGTGAGGACGATGAGGTTAGGTTCAAAGGCAGGGTGTACATGCCAAGAGACTCACATTGGGGACTGTTAGTAGAGGCACACATGTCGAGGTATGTTGTGCCTCTTGGTTCTACTTAGATGTACCATTACTTAAGGAGACTCTTTTGGTGGCCTCGGACAATGAGGGATATAGAGAGTTTGTGGCTCGTTGCCTTACATGTCAGTAGGTGAAGGCATCAACATCTTGGTAGCAAGCTCCAATCATTGCCCATTCTGAGTAAAAGTGGATAATGTCACCTTGGTTTTTGTAGCTGGCCTACCTCATACCCCGCACAATCATATTATCTTGGTGAGTGGACAGACTTGCTAGACAGTATGTAGACAGAGTGGTTCCAATGCATGGAATTTCTGTTTCCATTATTTAATACAGAGATCTGAGGTTCACTTCATATTTTTGGCACAGTTTCCATAGAGCACTTGGCACTGAGTTGAGGATGAGTTTTGCTTATCCCCAAGACCGACGGTCAATCGAAGTGAACCGTACAGTCTCTAGAGGGCATGTTGAGAGCAGGCTGCCTACATTGGGGTGGCATGGGGGAGATGCACCTTCCTATGGTGGATTTCGCATACAACAATAGCTTTCCCTCTAGTATTGGGATGGCATCGTATGAGGCTCTGTATGGCAGGCCATGTAGAAAACTACTCCACTGATATGGGTTGGAGAGAGGTAGCTTTTGGGGCCAAAGTTAGTACAGAAATGTGCAGAGAGAGTCAGGCTCATAAGGCAGAGATTATAAACAGCACAGAGCAGGTAAAAGAGTTACACATATGTCCGCAAGAGGTCGTTACAGTTTGAGGGAAGTGACTTGTGTTCTTGTAGATCTCGTCAGCCAACGAAGTTCTTCATTTTGGGAAGAGGGGCACGCTTAGCCTGAGATACATTGGTCGCTTTCCCATCCTACAACAGATTGGCGAGGTCGTATATAAGTTATCTCTTCCACCAAAGTTGCTAGGTGTGCACAATGTGTTCCACGTTTCACAATTGAGGAGATATATGCTAGATCTATCTCACATGCTAGACTACACACAGTTAAAGGTCGTGCCAAACTGTTAGTGTCTGAGTACCCTATCAAAGTTGTGGACCGTAAAGTCCAACAGCTGAGCAAGAGGCATATTCTGCTCATCATGGTCATAGGGAGAACTGCGTCAATGGCGAAGTCACGTGGGAGCATGAGGACAAGATTACAGAACAATTTTCATACCTGTTTGAGTCACTGGTACACCTTATTTTGGTTCCCATGATTAGGTTCCCCCCTTAATTTTGAGGACTAAATTTTTTTAAGTTGGTTAGGATATACCACCAGGTGTTATGACTATTTTACCCATTGTCCTTGTCCTTAGGATTTCAACGTATCAGCATGTCACCTTAGAAGGTGGCAGGATGGATGACACGTTCTGTTTGAGAATGCACCCCCTAACTGTCACGTTCTTGCTTTCAATCGTTGTTTATTATCAAACAATCGAGCCACAGGTCAGGATGCATGCGATGTTAAGGCGACGTGCTAGTTGTCACGTTCAATCTAGTACGCATGCAGGGTGATACAAGTGTAGACACGCCAAATTTGACAACATGATGAGTAAATTCATGTTATACTACAATGCCTCAAAGTGGTTCTCTTTAATTAACCATTTGAGTGATTTTTCTATTTTTTTAGAGTTTTATAGGATTTTTAGTAATTTTTCTAGGGCTTTTAGGGGTCCTCTGTGCACCAGTTAATTTGCGACAGACACAGCGGTCGCGGTTTTGGATGTTGATCCACGACGGGTCACACGTCATTTATTAGGTTCCATTCTGACTTCTGTTATGTTTTATAATCGGGTTTGTTATAGTCGTTGCATTTAATAATTTCCATATTTGATTTTTGGCAATTTCTAAAATAGTTTTTAGAAAGATTTTGTTGCTAATTATAAATGCGTCCACTCAGGTCGTCGCGTTTCTGACCTTCCATTCTTTAGAAGATCGATTCCCATCAAAGATCAATTCTTTCCAAAATGCGACAGCCAATGTCTTCGTGATTCTTATTTCCTTTTATTAATTGGCAAGAATCTGATCAATATTGAAAGTGTTAGAAATGTTACGGCTCATGTGATCACGATTTGGATAACTTCTATTTTCGAAGTTTGGAAACACCTAAGTCAGAGTAAGGAAGGTTTTTGAATCGCGACGCTTTTGTCGGTTGTGATTCCCTTTAAAGGCGACCACTATGTTTGTCGTGATTTATATATTTACCCTATAAAAGGACCCCCGTGGCCATTATTTTGAAGATAGAGCCTAAGTATTGAGGTGAAGCCCTACTGCGTTCTGAAGCCATCAATCCCGAGCTTGAAGAAAAGAACCACCCCCTCAAGCATGCTTCAAGTGTTCTTCAATTGGAGGATTGTTCTTCATCTCTCAAGACCATTGGAGAAAGCAAGGAGGAGTCTTCTCCTTCCTCACATCAACCACTGCCGCGCTTGGGCTCTTCATCAGATTTTTCTTCTTCCCTTTTCGTTTTATTAATTCATCTTTAGCGCATTCATCACAATCACCATAGCTTCATCACACCACACATCATTCACCTCACACCCATACTTTAGGGTTTTACACCTCCTCGACAAGGTGTGTACATACCCATGCATTCAAGTTTCTCTCTACTTCTTTGGATTTAATTCTACACAACTTGGTCTAATCCTTTCCTTCACTTGTTTTTTTTTGCCTTTCCTGCAAGGTAACCAACAAGGTAAAGTCTTCTTTGCCGGTCGGCGGGTTGGAGAAGTAAGAGTCAACCCACCCTTCAACTCCTGCGATCTTCGAGTGACGGTAAGTAATCTGCCTTTCGCTCTTCCTTTCGTACCCTCGTGTACCTGGTGATCACACCTCCATCTATAGTGCACACACACACCCTCTTTCTCTTTCACCTCTTTCTATTCCATTCAATTTTTAGAAATCTTTACATTTTCTAATTATTTCTTGTGGCGTATTAAGCGCGTTTTCAAATTGGCGATCACGGTGGGACTCCTTTTATTTTAGTTTGGTTACCACTCTTCGGCACCCACGTGTGCCCCTCCTTCGACACCCATGTGTGTTCCTCTTTTCGTACCCCATGCGGTACAATTCCCCTCCCCTCGTACCCCATGCGGTACTCTTTGAAACTCCCATGATTACCAAGTTGTGTTTGTGCTTTTTTTCTCATAAGGTTTAATAAAAAAAAAAAAGAATCATCATCATGTTTGTAAGGCCCTCAAATTCTGTGCATATTATATTTCTTCTGTGCATATGTGTTTGTTTGATGTTTTTTAGTTCTGTCTGAAATCCCTGTTTAACGTCAACATCCTTGACGATAAGAGCAGGTTGACAGCAACTTTTGTGCTGTTGACTATATGGCCAAAGGATCTAGACATAAACATCGATGATGCCTATTCCTATTGACAGCAACTAAGTGGCCGTTTACTTCTTCGGCTGTGTTTAGGATTCCAGATCTGAAATGGCCCCGTTTTCTCTAGAATTTGTTTAGGAAACCCAATCCTCAATGGTCAAGACTCCTAATACTAGGTTTACCCGACTCTTAGCCTATATAACCTAAACCTCTTGGCTAGGAAGACCCTTTGGTTCAGAAAGAGAATTCTAGGGTTCGGGTGAGAAAAAGGCAGATCTTTGAGAGGCTTGATCCGGTGTTTGGGAGGCTTCTCTGGCAATCTTCTTCCACTAGAAGGTTCTTCGGGAGGTGAAGGAGCTCCCCTGACTCCGGGAGATCATCTGTGCAAGCGTGAGGATCGGATTTAGGGCTGAAGGAATCACCTCTTTGGCTTGGCGAGGAGGGCTTCATCGCCAAATTAGATCTTTGAGGTTTTTATAAAGGCAAGTAACTTAGGGGTTTCATCCCTCGACATGTCCCATAGAGTTTAGGTATTTTACAGATTTTAAAATCGTGTCCTGGACCCCCAAATTTTGTGTTTGTTTGTGGTCGATCTGAACTTTTCTGCAAACAGGAGGTTGACGGTAACCTTGTTGCTGCCAAGTTCCTGAGTAATGGCAATCGATGGTGTCGTTAACCCACCTTGACGGCAATACCCTTGCCGCCAAGTTATTTTGCTTTTTACAGAATTGTGATTTTAATCTTTGTGATATGATTTTCGGATTTATGGATGTTAGTACATGTTATATAAATTTTGGTTGGTCAAATATGATTTTTAGGTCAAATCATGAATTTTTCGAATTTCTATCATGAGTACATTTAATATAATTTCTGTTATGGAGAAATATACATGATATGATAGAGTTAAATTCAGGATAATTAGATTTGATGCATGTTATTGTTTCAGATAATTTTCATAAACTTAGGACTACTGTTTACATGTTTTATAACTGAGAGAACTGACTGTTTACTGTCTCCCATGTTACAGTGTAATATCTTGCTAAAATTGCATGAAATCTCTGTTAAATGTTATATAGAGTTATGCTATTACGAAAATTCTGAAAAAACAGCCATATGATATATTCCATGTGTAGGGTTGTGGTTAAATTTTGGCACTATTTGATATCCCAAGGTACTATTTCGCTTATAAAGGGTATTAAAGCCATGTTAAACATGTTTGATTAAGAGAATGTATTTCAGTGATTTGCAACATGTTTAGGTACTGTTATGAATGAGTTGATACTATTAGATAGTCATGACAGGTTCTGTAAACTGAAGTATGTATGTTTAAATAATTTGCATGTGAATGGACCAAATAGTGCATGTAAATGATATTAATCATGTGATTAAGTGAGTTAATGTGTTAAGTGAAATATGTGCCGAAATTGACATTGCTACCATAGAAGGCTATGGAGCCGTATTGTAGAAAAGTCCCTATGGGAAGGCTCAATGTGTATGTGATATCCTATGGGCATCAGGATGAAATCCTGGAGGTGGACATGTACCACTGGTTAGGGTGGAGAGGGCTTCTCCTGGTTCTGCGCAGTTACCAAGATTGTCACTATATTGCCTAGGTGACAGGTATGTGTTATGTGATATGTGTGTCCTTCTTTATGGAGGTTCGGACTATGTGTCACGGCTAATATGTGTAAAAGTGTGAAAAATGTGTAAATGTGCAAAGTTTCATGTGAAAGAGATGTGTTAATTTGTTACCATGTGAAATGATGTGAAATCATGTGAATATGTTTTATTTATGATAAAACATCAAGTAAAAGATGTGATTATGTGATATAAAAGCATGTGAAAAGTGTTAGATATCTTGCTAGGTTTGTTAGTAACCATGTGCTTAATTCCATGATTTATTTGTTTAGAAATATGAAATGATAAGAATTGAAATTGACATCATAAATCAAGTAAAAGACCATGTGTAGAAATCATGTTATAGGTTATTCACGAGTACTTGTTCAATCTGACATAAACCATGTGCCAACGTCTCTTATTGTTTAAAGGAATAGCATGTTATGTGATATGTGTAAGGATGTGCCAATGTGTTGCTTGCTGGGTCTTTTGAAGACTCATACCTGCTTTAACATACAGGTGAGATAGGTGTCCTCGTGCTAGAGGAGGACATTATGAGGAGCGACTCCGAGTGAGAGGGGTAGCTATGCTTATGGAGACTACTTGTTTAGACTGCACTTTCTTTCATTAGTATGTAGACAATGATGTTATTATATAGACTTGTATAATTGTGGACATTGGTTTACTTTCATTCCTACCATATAGACTATGGAATGTGTGATTGATGATGGAATGCAATTATCTTTTAATTCCGTTGTACTTTCTTTTATTATTCATGTACATCTCTATCTACTGTGTTGTGTTGGGTACATGTCCCACTATGACAGTGCCCTTTATATCGATGTGGATTGGTATAATCGTACCGGTATAAAGAGGGTCGTTACACTGCTCCCTTCCCCCTTACTTATTTTCACTTGAAGAAAGCGTCATTATTTAACTCTTATTTCTTCACTTGGTTGGCCATATAGCATGATCGTCTGATTTACTGCTTTATATTAACTCTCGGTTGCTTTTGAAAATGCAACGTGTTCAAACGTCACGTTTTTTATTATTGTGCAACGGCTTGACCTGTCACGTTTCTAGGATAAATGCATTGGAGGGAGTTGTCACGACTCTTACAGCTTCCGCGAGCTGTCAGATCCGCGACCGGCTGAACGGTCACGATTCACAAAGAAGCGCGACAACTGAACTCGTCGCGTTTCTGTCTATTCACAGAACGCCTGGTCTTCTGTCATCTTTGCATTACAGTTGCATTATAGGGCATACTCGACTGAGGGACTTCCTTCCCTCCTTATCCTAGGATCCAAACCCTTCTCGGTCTTCTCGGTTAGGGTGATCTCTTCATTGGGCATTTTGTCTCATTGGACTAGAAAATCCTCATCGGGACCTCCGTAAGTCTCCGTACCCCATGGATTCTCTCACGGTGGATCGAGTAGGTTGTGCCATCCTGGAGACCCGAGCTAGAAAGTTGTGCATCCTTGAAAGTGCTTAGTGAACCCAAAGTTCTCGTCATACCCATCTAGGTTCATACCAATATTGGAGTGAAACTTTGAATAAAAGCTACATTGAATCATATTGAAATAATTGAATTGAACGTAAGAATTCCCCAAGCGTTTGATTAAAAGCTATTAACTTCTTCTCTAAAACTTGTTTGAGTAGTTGGTTGTTAGTAAACTTTGTGTGCTTAATATCATGATGCTACGTTCACGAATATTGTTGGAATGGTTGAATACGAAGATATGGGTTACCAAGATGAGGTGTATGATGAGACCTACAATTCTAATGAACAATTTGCACAACTCCCTAATGAACCATACATTGATTCATCCAACCTGCAAGTCCATGCAGTGGATGCCAACCGAATTGAGTCTCTCATCACTCCCCGAGGCATGTCACTGGAAACACTCTATCTCTGTCGATTTGTGCCAACTTGTGGACATCCTTAATAATCTCCAACCCTTTCAACTTAGGGATGTCCAAAATGCTCTAAAGGGAATTCTGTCCTCGAACCTGTCCAATCCCTTAACCCAAACATGGGTAATATTCATCTTGAAACCACTCGGGACTAACGGTCCAAGCCTCCCCTGCCCCCTCACAGGCTAATTCAATTATTCACTCTTGCCCGCAAAGTCTGTTTGTGTAACGACCCACTTTTCGCTCGGTATGGTTATACCAACAACGTCGGATGAGAGCAAGTCGCTACAAGGGAGAAAATCCCAACAATAGTGACATGGGCTGAGATATACACAAATAGAAAGGATATTACAGTGGAAAATAAATAACTCTTATTCCATCAACTTTATAATCCACATACCACTGTCTATATAGTCCAAGAAAAGAAATAACATAGAAAACATCCATTGAATATAGCTAGTTTCCAAGTACAATAACCAAAAGTCCTATATAATAACATCACATACTAAGAAAATAAGTATAAATCTTCAATCTACTCTTCACGCTCCATGTTGGATCTCGCTAACTCCTCGGCTTCTAAGTCTCCTGAAATGTTAGCAAGGGTGAGTCTATGCAATAGACTCAGCAAGCAACATAGAATTGCAAACCACGCACTTACCACACATGCTTTTAAGAGTTTAAGACTTTACTAACTATCACATCATCATTAACTATTTGCAATTAACAATTAAACTAACACATGCTCATGCTATATCATGGATAATTAAACATGAAGTCTATTAAACAAAGCTATACTAACTCATATATAACAAGAATTCCAAACATGGTCACTTATAACATGGTGTCACTAACATGAGAGCATTCATAAATCATATGCTTGCAATTCTTACTTTCACATAACAGTAACACATGTCTTATATTAATTTATAACATGAAACTACTAGCATGCTCATCAAGTGATTACTAACTCATGGATATAATTAACATACTTCTACACATGGTAATAACATGATATCACAATTATCATTTAACATAAATCACATTAACACATGCATATTTTCTCATAGCATTAGCACATGCACTTTACCTTTGCTTTCACATGCACTTAGTCTCACATTTATCACATTCACATTCACTTACATTTGGTTTCACATAGTTTCAGTGTTTCACGATCACATACATATCACATCACTTGCACATACCTCGTGCCACATTCACATATCACTTTACACATTATTCACATATTCACTTTTACACTTTCCGAGACACAGCCCAAACCGCCACTAGAAAGATCAACACATCATATACACATACTTAATGGCCAGGTAAAATGATCAAGTCTTGGTTACTGCGCAGAACCAGGGGAAGCCCCCCTACCATTACCAGTGGAACTTGTCCACCTCTAGGATTTCATACGACCCGTGCCCCGGGTATCACATAACACAATTGAGCCTTCCCGTAGGGGCACTACTACAGTATGGCTCCACGCAATCTATGGTGGCAATGTCTCATTGGCACAACTTTTATCTTTCACATTATCATGTATTCATGCACACATGTCACATACTCTCTCTTTCCATGCACATGCACACATATAACATGAAACATATATTAATCACTTCCAGATACTCAGATTAATCATGAACAGTAATTAACAGAACATAATCATGATGCTACTCATGTTTTTAAACATGTCTGGGACTTATTAATTAAAACATGTTACTGAAAGCTTCAAAAATTCATAACTAAGTGTACAGTGATCAGAACATGTTCAATTTTAACCACAAGGTAGATATACTTGACAGAACATATCAGTAATTTTTTATACTTTTCGGAGCAAGCAAGCAACACAACTATTTTTCATAATTAAAGTAAAAAATCAGGTTATTATTCATAAAAGTACTAATATTCATGAACAGAAATAAAATGAGATTAACATGCCCTAAATCATGCTTACAGTTGTCTAACAAACTGAAGTATAGCATAATATGATTTTATAACATGTATACATCATGGAAATTAGAATTATCAAGTATTCACATACTTTTTCCTATAAACAGAAATTCTAATAATTACCATAATTAACAAAAATAAATTTTGGATTACCCAAACTCATCATGATGATTAACAGGTCAAGACAGAATGAAAAGAATCTCACAAAACTATCACAGAATCTCACAAAACCATCATAAATGGTGAAAACTGTAAATTTCTGGACAAGATGAATTTGACTTGCAACTTGTTTTAGTAAACATCAGGTTAACAGCCAACTTGCTGTAGTCAAGTTCCCAGACAGCACAAAGTGCAGACCGAGGGCAAGAAAACATGGCAAACGGCATCGAACAATTTCTAAAAATCTAGAAAAATAGGAAAACCCTAAGTGACAAGTCGACGCAGAGAAACCCTAAATTACTTGCCTCTAGAAAATTCTACAAGAAGATAATTTAGCCGATGAAGCCCTATTTCGCACCCAAAGGGTATCCTCCAAGCACGATCAAATCCTCCGTCTTGAGCACGATCCGACAACGATCACCTCGTCTAAAGCCTTCCTCTCAGGTCGTGAAAGCTTTCTCTTCACAGCAACAACCTTAAACATGCAGCAACAGGGCAAATCTACCTCACAGAAACCTTCTCTCTTCTCTCACCAACACCCAAATCTTAGCAGAGAACAAAGTTCTCTCCCCAAAATGAACCTCTCTATATATAGAGAGTCAAGGTCGTTATGGGGTAAGATCCTTGCCCTAACACGACTCTATTCCTTCAAACCTATCCAAGAAAAACCACAAGTTTCTAAGAGAAACTCGGACTGGAACATGTAGAAGTTGACGTCAAAAAATGTTGTCGCCAACCTAAATTGACGTCAATCATTGTTCGCATCAATATTACAAAAAACTGACGTAAACACATGTTGATGTCAACACCAAATAGACGACAATCGAAATTGTCTTCAGAACAAGTAGTGGTTGACGTCAACAAACATCTTGACATCACACTACTTGACGTCAAGAGCACACTCGTAGCAGACCCTTGATTCAGCTGAAACGCGTCGTCCGGAGTCCCGAACGCCGACCGAATGATCTTAGAAAGCACCAACTTGTAGAGAACTTGCTGGGCCTTACACTGGCTACATGTTGGGCGGCCTTCGCTTTATCGGCCCAACCCCTCCGCGGAAATGCCCATTTACCCTTCACGGGCTCTGGCCATCCTTCTGCGCCCACTGAGCTCTGGCCCATCCTTCTGCGCCCACTGGGGGCCCTCATCACTACCACTCCATCCAAGTGAGTGCACCCCAACCACATTCTTCTGGGGTACCTCACAATCAGCCATCCGACAACTCACCCAAGCGCTCTTGGCGAAGGTGAGTAGGTTGGAACAGATTTGAAGAGGTGTCCGCACCTAAAGACTCTCTGGAACTGGCCATTCCTTCTATGACAGTCTTCCATCTTCCCCCCTTGAGCTGCTTGTCTACCGCTGCTATAACGGCACTGACAACCCCTTTGTATACATCAAAGAATTCATGTACAAATCGTCTTTCTGGTAGAATGACAACAAAGCCCTAGCTTTCTATTCAGAAGATCTCTAGATGGTCCTACCCTGGAGTGGTTCTATTCTTTGGAACTAGTTGATGCTGAAGATTTTGAAGTTGTTGTGCAAAGAAAGTTCTTGCAAAAGTACAGAGATCGGGTTGGTCCTTCCTTGTCTATCACTGATCTAATGGCTAAAAAAATGAAGTTGGATGAGGACTTTTTACATTATGCTGATAGGTGGAGAGCTATGGCCGATAAATTAAGGGATCCATTGTCTGAGTCTAAACATGTTAAAATGATAACTGTAAATGCTACACCACAGTTTAGAAACATTCTAGCTATGAACAGATTGACAACAATGGAAGAGTTGTACGAGAGAGCCAGATATATTCAAACACAATTGAAAGACTCTCCCATTATGTCTATGTTTGAGCCGAAAGCTAGAACTTTCAAGAAGAGTAATGGCAATCCCCAAGCTGGTGGTCCCACAACTGAGGGGGTTATTCATAATGGCAATCCAAACTCCACTCCATGTTGCCCAAACTCCAACCCAAGGCCTCAATAACTGCAGTACCAACAACAACAACCACAATAGCCCCAGTTCATGCCAAGTAACCCTTCTATGCTATGTACACAGCTCCATAGCCTCAACAGTCTCCACAACAATACCATCAACACCAGCAAGCTCCACCAGCTGAGTACCGTCAAGCTCCACCACAACAATATCAACAACAGCCACCACCTCCTTAACGCCACCAATAATATAACCAAGTGCCTTCACTAGGAAATTATGACCCCCAGCAGCCCAGACGCCCCCCATGCCTGAGAAGAGCCCAATACCCCCCATTGCCAGAGACTCTCCCCGACATATTCAATGCTCTTATGGCCGCCAATTCACTTACCTACCGAGGGAACGACTACAATGGCCACCCAATGTTGATACCCTCATTATTGTGCATTCCATAGGGGACTTGGTCATACTTTAGAGGCTTGCTTCCACTTCAAGGACTACATTATGACTTGAATGACAATGGAGGAATTTATTGGAGCAAAGAGGAAGTACATCACATAGATGAAGGCAAGGAGGCCACCTAGACAAAACATACAGTAGCAACAGCCATAGTAGCAACAGCCATAGCAGCAACAGCAGCCCAAGTCCCCTTACAACAAATAATATGGGCATTATGTAAACCCACTTCTGGAGCATCCTACTCCAAAATCATCAAGTGAATGCCATCAGGTTGTTCCCCATGAAGATAGAAGGCCTGACAGGCAAAAGGAAGCACCACCTAACCACCGCACCGCAATCCACCAACACATTACTCCCTTCATCCGCTCACCTACACCTTCCACCAAATACCATCTTTTCTCTACTCCCTACCACCACTGTACCACGACCACCACAACCAAGCCAACCGCTCATCCATCAACCACTCATAACCCCTACACCACAACCACCAACCCACAAGCTCCCTTCCTATCAAACCCAACCACCATACCACCGCCATCCTGCCCTGCGCTCATACGTCAACCTTCCATTACCACCACTTCTTAACTATCTCCCTCCAATCCACCCTCTCCTCTGCATACCACCTATCGCTCCTATCATCACCCCTAATCCGCAAGCTCCCTTTCTACGTACCACCACGCCCGCACCAAATCCCATACCATCCACCTTCTCCATACCGCCCCCGGATGTGGTGAACTTTCAACTAACACCAAATGTTCAATACTGAACATTCCACCATCCATCCATCTTCAACATGCCAGCTAAACATGGGTCTGGGAAATACATGCAGCGGGAGATGAAATTGAGGATACATTGGTGCTCTGGAGTGGCGTATTTTCTACAGGATTTTCCCTCAGAGCAAGGATCAGACACACCAACATCAGCAAGAAGAAGAAGCCCGGCAGAAGAGTCCATCCCTGGGACTCAATATGATTTGCTCAAGCATCGAGAAAAAATGCTGGCCAGGATATCCATACTAGAATGATCAAAAGGTCTTTGTACATCAAGAAGCCTTATGCAATATCTACAGAAGGTGATGGTGAATGAGGACTTTCCAGTCACTGAAATCAGCTCAATGACCCCCACAAGGCGGCATCCAGCAACAGAGTTCCACAAAAATGAGCTAGCACTCGTGGAGTCTCAACAGTATGCCTTGTGCTTAACTGTCAAAGTCAACGGAACCCAAGTGTCTCAATGATTACTGGACACTGGAGCTTCCATTAATGTGGTCTCCTTAGACACATTAACTTGTGTGGGTAACCCTACAGTCAATTCGGCCCTCCTCCATCACAGTCACCGCCTACGACAACACTAATAGGCCTCCAAAAGGAGTGGTCACATTAAGGTGGGGTTGGGTCCCTCTGTCACTAAGATTGATTTCCACATTCTTGACATGGATCCAAGCTTTCAAATGATACTAGGCAGGCCATACATTTCAGCACTTGGCGTCATCACCTCCACTATACATCAATGTCTAAAAATTCCATACAAGGGATGGGTCGTCAAAGTCACAAGCAGGCCAATGATCTTAGAGGTGGATGCCATGATTAATAACTTTGTCCCTTCAATATGGCCATGCAATCAACCGTCCATATCAATGCTAGGACATGTACGGTGAACCACTAAGCCCAGTACATTCCTCTCCAATTTCACCACCAACTACTGCACAAAAAAGAAGCAAGATAATTATTGACAAGGGCTGGCAAATCATGCTAACGATGGGGTATCAGCTAGGCAGAGGACTGGGTGCACAACTACATGGCCAGGACCAGGGCAGTATTAGATAGAAGGACAAGACCCAAGGCATGATGGGATATAAGCTAGGAAAAGAAGACTATGAACAGAGGGCAGTGTCAGCCAAACCTTGGGCCACAATGATGTCAACATGATGAGTAACAGACAACCACTCACATGTTCTCCTTAGCATCATTTCAATAAGGGGCCACTGCAGCCAGGGGATGAACAACACACCTTAGTATCACATCATAAACATTCATGTCAGGACATGCATGCTCTTCAGTTTGCATGCCACATTGCACCTCTGGCCACATATAAAGCTCTAGAGAACCTCAGGCCCCATAAATAGAGAAAAATGGGCGACCCTGAGTGTGAATGGTATCGTTGGTTGACATGAATGACATTGCTATATCTCTTAGTTGACTCCTCATGCCAACAGACCCTGAATGGCCACCATTGATTCATGACCTCGTGGAGAAGCCAAAAACAAAACAAGCAAGAGGCAGCTATTAAATGACTAGACAGATGAAGGGAAGCAAGACGTCCCCTTTGAAAAAGGTTTCATAGTAGACAGGCTCTGGGTGGGCCTCTTCTCCTTGGGCATCGTGCCCACTTTCCTTCAAGCCACCACGTGGCCCCTCTTCCTTCCCTGGCATTCCTCGGGCACTAATACCCCACTTTACAATTTCCCTGCACTCCTCGAAGCAGACGCACACCCTCCAACTCCCTCTCCCAATGATCTCCCTCCAACCAAGCATACGCTCATCTCCCAACTTTTCAAGCTTGCAATTTCACCTCAATCTCTTTTCATGATAAACAAAAACCATAAAATTTGAATAATACTGGAAACAAAAAAAAGCCATTTTCAAATGGTTGATTCAATTGTCTCCATCGAGCAGACTTCTTACCTTTCCTCTGAGTGTGCCCCAACCTATGGGCTACTCCTTCCCGGTCCAATGAGCAACCTCCTCTTTCCCTCCACGCAGGGACTCCCATCTCCCTCCACGCAGGGATCTTCTTTTACTATTTTTTCTCCTCCTACTGTAGATTCTAGTAGTTGTAGTGAGAGTTTAGGTCAAGTTAGTCAAAGTCTAGGGGTAGTACCAAAGAGAAGTCAAGGGTAAGATTCCTCACCGTTTCCTAGCCGATCTAGCCCATAGGTGCAATGCATGTCTAGCATGTTGGAGTTCGTTGATGAGCCCTAACTATACTAGATAGGAATGTGTGGAATCACTGTGCGTTTATTGATGATGGGTTTGGAGTCTATGAGATCATGAATGACAATGACCCAATTGAAGAAGGGATGAAGAGTTTGAGGATGAGGCTGACGCGTTCGCGAGTGGAGATGGAAGATTTTGATGAACCGTCAGCTGCAGTAGAAGAAACTACCAAAGAAATCAATCTGGGAACTAAGGAAAACCCTAGTATCATCTTCATAAGCAGTAACTTGTCACCAGCTGAAGAGGTGGCAATCATTGAGGTTCTCAGAGAATAAAGGATACGTTTGCTTGGAGCTATGAGGATATGTCCGGTCTGGACCCCACGCTTGTTGAACATCATCTTTCACTTAAGTCGGTCCATCTCCATTAAGTAGCAATTAAAAACATTTCCACCCTCAAATGGCTTTGAAAATGAAAGATGAGGTCAAAAAGCTCCACAAAGTCAAGTTGTAATGACCCGACCTCCCGGACCCCCCCAGGGCCCCGAAGTTTTTGTCACCACCCACGGATCCGAAGATCCGGAAGGGTTAGAAGGATTAGTCTACTGAGATATGTACTGAATTTAAATAACTATAACAATATGTACAATTATAGAAAAGTCTGTACAACGTGTCCCAAATAAAAAGCACAGGTACAAGAAGAAACGTGTAGTCCTTAAGGGGCATACCCCGAGAACTTGTTAAAACACAACTCTCTGCTCACTCAGGTACAAGAGCTCACAACGCTCGCTCTCACTGCTGCTGACAACAACATGGCGCCACAGCCGCGTCTGCAACCCGTCCGACAACGAGCTCCCGTGACGACGAGCCCCTAGCTGAAGGAAGTAGGGGGGGGGGGGAGCCTCGCGACCAAGGCCCAGTAGGGATTACTAGTCCCTCACCGGCCAGAGTAGCGAAACTCCGAAAACAAGAAAAGTACACTAGAAAGCTGTAAAGCGAGGAACACTACAACAGGGTACTACTAGGCAGCGGAAGAGAACAGTGCAACGCCATGACAACAACCGAGGTTGGGCCACCCACATGACTCCACAGAAACCAACGGAGTCGGCCACATAGCGGAAGCGACGCTCGACACACCTGCTGAGACCACGGAACAACCAAGTGAGAACGATGTCTCACCACAGGCATGGCCACCTCAGACCTCTACAAGGTCGAGGGCCCACAAGCGGAACCACCTCGGACCCCGGACACACCGCAAGGTCGGGAAACCACACTTGCCGGTGCCACCACGGACTGGCACCCCAAGAACGGGACTACGGAACCGAGAGAACACAGAACAGAAACCACCAGAAGTAGAGGTCTGCGCAAGGCCAGACCAACGACGCCCCCACGGGAACTAGGCACGACAGGCTATAACCGCCGTTCAAGATAGGGCAATGGATCAACTTATAAATGCGTGAGGAAACGTCGTCACAACAACGGCAACCAAGCCACTGCCGCTAGCAGCCAGAGGGGGGACCCGCAGTCCGCACGCTCTGCTCGCTAGTCTATCTCCTGCCTCTGGCCCTACGCAAGAGCGAGATAGAGCCGCCACAGAAACACACAACACATGGAACACCGCAGCCTGGCCAAGCTGCGGCCTCACGCCTGACACCACTAGGTGGCTCCGGAACCAACGCAGGAGAGGCAGTGAGACAAAGGACTGGCTACCCTGCACTGGGTAGAACTCCCGGCCGTCCTCGGTGTCCCAGGCCTAACCAAGAGAGCTTTACAAATGACTCAGTGTCGTTGTGCAAACCATGTTTTCCTCACCTCCAGAGTCCACTCACGTGGGCTGTCGATTCGAGTACGCTCGTCGCCCCGATACCTCCCTCAAAGGCACCCGAGGATGGGGGGTCTAGTAACGGTAACAAACCTCTCAACGGGGAAAGCCCTCAAGTGCCAAGCACGGGGCGACAAGAGGGGCAACATACCAAACCATGCCGAACCGCTGGCTTGTAACCACGACAAGCCTAGCAGGCGAGAAGCAAGCACAAACCTTAAAACGAGCGTGTCGGCCAACCAAACGCGTACGAAAAAAACCGGAGCCTCGGAACACAACACCCGCCAGACGAGAACTCGTCGCTATGTATAATCGATTGACTGCCAATCATCGATTATTAGACAGAAGCGACCCTCCTAGCACTCCTGCCAGGACACGACCATGAATGTGACACCTTCGGTCACTGAACGCTGGGAGGCAACCAGCCGCGTTCCCTACCAGAAGGTCATAAGGGCAAAGCCTGCCCTGGGGCACACGCCGACACACAACTGGCCCACGGAAGCACCCGAGACAACATAGGTTCTGTCACGATCCCCAAAGCCATCGCAACGCCATTGCGATGGGGAAGGGCACCGCAACAGCCACCCTGTTGCGACGGGGCAACACGTCGCGACAGTAACCCTGTCGCTACCCGAAAACGTGCTGCGACAGCAATCCTGTCGTGACGGGGAAGTGCGGCATGATAGCCTTATCGCGAATGCCAACAGCGTCGCGATAAGGTCACGCCCGACGGGGCCGACGCCTCCTTTGATGTCGCGAGTGTCGAGCCGTCGACATTAGTCGGAAGGCAGACCAATGGGATCCTCAATCCCGGGTCGCCCGTGAAGATTCACACATGCACACACGGGGGAGGGGAGCATTGAGGGGAAAGCTGTAAATCTAACTAGAAAGTACGAGAAGCTACCAATCCACCAGGATCGAGAAGAGTTCAAGCAATCCCTACCTTTCATGAAGAACGAACCCCAATATGGCCCTTTACGTCGGTTGGCAACCTCCTCCTCGCTCCACGCAAGCTTCACGATGCCTAGACACCACGCACGCCGTTCCTCACCTGAAATGCACGAAGGGGAGAGGGGAGGCGGAGCACGCCGGAGGGAGAGGGAGAATGGAAGAAGAAGAGAAGAGAAGAAGAGAGAGAGGGGGAAGGGGCGCCGGCCAAGGCTTTTAGCTTCGGCCTCCGAGAGCGACGAACTGCCCCATCACGGTAAGAACCTTAATGCGACGAGTCAACGGTCTGCGACAAGAACGCATCCCCCACAGATGCCGTGACAATGCAACAAGCCGTACTAACACATCTGCCACTCTGACAGTGTCAGACGATCGCACAACGGAACACGACAACACTGTCGTGACAAGAACGCGACAGGCAAACTGGGCCACAAGATGCGGTGCACACCTGCATCGCAACAGGGATTACTATCGCGTCGGCACCCCCGACGCGACACTAACACATCGCCAAGCCGGGACGCGGTAGTGGCCATCATCCCAGACACCAGGCGGAAAGCCGGAAGTGGGTCTTACATTCTACCCCCCTTAAAACAAATTCGTCCTCGAAATTGGGACAAGCCCAGAAGATCCCGAGGCACGAAACGAAACACAGGGAGAAACGTAAGACCAATGCAAAAAGCCACGAAGTCTCAACATGACTTCCACGTGGCCACAACACACTACCAACACGCACAGGCACATGAAGCTAGAAAAACAACGGCTCACACAACGAGCCCCAAACACATGGGAGGCACAGAACCGAAAACTCAACAGTTCACAACATGCTCCAACGCACCTGGAGCACCAAGCCGAGAAACCAACGACTCACTCCAGCCACACATGGGCCATCCAAACGGGGCAACAACCCCACAGGCGCCGAGCAACGCCAAAATAGACCTGAACATCAGAAAATGCCAGTCGAAAACCACACGACTGCAGCCACCAACAGACGCCGTTGTTGGGACCAAGCGATTGATAACTACTCTGTCTCCAGCAAGGCCCGACAGAGGATGCGGTTATCGATAGCATGACGAGAAAACACCTGAGAACCAACCACAAGTCTCAGCGGAACGGCCTCATGCTACTAGCGACAGCTAGCTCGATCATCAGCCCAACCGAGTAACCACTCGAGAGGCAAGAGCCAGAGCGAGGACACGCTCGTGGAGGATCCGGAAACATAGAATGACATCCACTGTCACTACTAGGTCTCACCCAGACCTTCCTCGCGATCCAACAGGGACAGTAAATGCACGCAGAGAAACCTCAAATGCGAAAACGACATCCATTGTCACCACTAGGTCTCACCCAGACCTTCCTCGTGGTCCAACAAAGATACCAAACGCACGCGGGGCCACAACACTGGGAAACCACATGTTCCACAACGTGGCACACCGCGACAGAAGCACGAAAGATGTCTGAGGTTAAGCCGAAGCCAGACACCTCACACATCGAAAACAAACCACATGGTCGAGTATTAGAAAGCCAATAAGCCTCACTGTCACTAGGTGAACCGACAGGAGACTCTGCCACGGCTTCCAGACTCACCAACACCACGCACAGGGAGGACCAATGAGGGATTGGCAGTACACCCGCCACGCACACATGAAGCTCAACGCGGGTACCAACATGCCAACCACAAAAAAGACACAAACCAATGGGAATCAAAACAACTACAGAGGCAAGGAACACGTCGACCTCAGAGGGACCCAAACCGAAGAAGTAGGGTACCACAACAAACACACTCGCTCCTAGAGCGAGAAGAAAAACTGAGAACAGGCCACAACCAAAGCTGGCGTACCACCGATAGGGCTACTTAGACAAGGCAAAGTAGCCACCCCATAGCAGTAACGGTAGAGCCACCAGGCACAAGCCAACACAGAGTGTCCCAGAGGCAGAACGCTCAATGCCTCCAACACCGAACAAAACTCGTAAAATGATGCACAAAATCCATGAACAGACACATGGCACAACACATGGTGCTACAAAAGCACCAGGAGCCACCCAAGGTACAACACAATGCACCCAGGCTCCAGCAGACAGCACAAACCGAAATGCTCGAGCACGGGCACGCGGTGCACCACATGCACCAAAAACTAAACAAAGTGCAACACAAGTGCACCAGCGGCCAAAACAACACGAGCTAACGGGAAGGACTCTCCATAAGAGACCCGCCAAAAAAGCCACACGCAAAGAACTGCAAGCCCGAAAGGGCACCACAGGTCACGTCGGCCCCATCCCTTGAGGCACTAACACAAGCATCGAAAGAAAATGCACAAGGTGTAGCACACACAACCGCACTGACGGCCCAAGACGACACAGGGCCACCAAAGGGGGCTCTCACTAGAGACCCACAACGGAAGCACACAGAAAATCGACAAAAACTACTTCAAGAGCGTGACTACCACGTCCACCCAAGAAGAACACAAAACACGGAGCACCAACTCTAACAACACAGGGAGCAGAAACCGCAGCAACTCCCTAGTGCGCCACGAGCAGGAAGCACCACCTCTATCGAGACTGAGAGAGGCTGAACACAAAACGACGAAGTGGAAAGCCTCCAAGGCACAAGCCGAGGCACCACGAGCATATACCAGAACAATGCTTGCATGAGCAAGACAACAACGAAGAACCAATGCACAGCAGAACAACACTGATGCCTGCAACCAAACAAGAAAATAGTACTACTACCTCACACCAAGCCAACAGGGACCCATGCTCCAATTGTCCAGGCAGGTAGCAAGAAACCATCACGATGACAAATGGCACGAACAGTCCACCGACCTACGGTGCCACAAGGAAACGACAGCACAAGGGGAGCAACAAGCTCAACCCAAAAACAAGTCAAGGGAAGATGACTCCACTAGAAGGTCGGAACGATGCGCACCCTGGCAACACAACACCACAGTGGAGCATCGCCACCCCGAGCAACCAACAGAAAGCAGAGGTGGAGGACACACACAACGAGTCTCTTCCACGCGCGAGAGGAAAAACCACAATGCAAGACTTATGCTTCCAAGAAGCACAACCAACCAAACACCCACTACACTCACCAGACCACCATCTGGGAGAGCACGCGGGGTGCAAGAAACGAAGCAAACCATCCAAGCCACGTGAACACGTAGTCCCACTAGCGCGGTCAAAAAAACTTGGAAACGAACAACGAGACAAGCTGGCCACGCAACAGCCAGATGCACGACCAAGCGCACAATGCCTTGACGGAGACACCCAAGCAGACTGTAACACAGATAGTCCTACTGGCAATGACGATAGCTCATCTCAACAAAGAGAGAGCAGCGACGACCAAGCAAACACAAGGCAGCTTTGGGGAGAACCTTTGCCAAAAAGCGCCAAGAGCCGTGATGGGAGAACCTCACTAGAATGCAGCCCAATCCCCGAACGACACACTTCAAACCATAGGGGCAACACAATGGTGGCCCAAAATGAATACAGAGCATTCTGGGAAGAACCTCCACCAGAAGTGACACAAAGGGCGATCTTGGGAAGAACCTTCACCAGAATGCACAACCCCAATGACCAAAGAACACAGACATCAGAGAAACACTGAAGCAAGCAGAACTACAGAAGCAACACAAGTCGGTCTGGGAGAACCTCCACCAGAAGTCGAAGGCACCGTTCTGGAAAAACCCTCCTGAACGCACCAGCCAAACAATAGAAGCAGCATACCTCAATCCCTGAGGTAGCACAGCAACGGCAGAAATGAGCATGGAACAGTCCTGAGAGAAACTCTCACCAGGACAACAGAAAATGGTTCTGGGAAACCTCACCAGAACACATGGCAACCAAGCAATGCACCTCAGCCTAGAGGGCAGTGCAACAGCAACCAGAAACTGGCACAACACAGTTCTAGGGAAACCTCACTCCCGCCAGAACCAACAGAGAAGAACTCCGGGAGCACCTCACCCGAGGTCACAACTAGTAAGCACCAGGCCGACACAACCTGTCACGTCCGAGATTACACAGCGGATATTAGTTCGAATAATTCGAGTCGATATTCCGACATGTGAACAGTCGGCAAATAAGCTTCTAGCTAGCACGCACTAAATTTGTATCAACAAACATCATAATAGGGCCCAAATGTTGAACTCAATATAAATTGTATTCAATTGTATTCAAAATGGAAAATATTACATGGACTAAGACTCAATAAAAGCAAAAGTACATAATACTCACTTCCTACTACATTGTTCTAACACTCAATGTAAACTAACTATATGTAGACTCATAATTGGAACGCTCACACTGAACGGCATTCCCATCCTCGACTTGCTCATTCTCTTGACTTCATAGTCCTAGATTGGAAAAAGTAGGGATGAGCAAACTAGCCCAGTAGATTTATATCTCAATGCGCGGGCAATGATATAAGTGATTAGAAATTTCGGACTAGGTAAGCACGATGAGTGTCATGATATGCATGTACGAATGAAACAGATTAAACATGATGCATTGAAACAAGCTAGATAGAGAGTGATAGTGATAGAGCAAGAATATAACGAGCAATATGTTGTCAAGAGCGAGGCATGTAACAAGAACGTAGATATCATGTAAATTGCAATAAATGCAAGATGGCCATATCACGCAAGCAAGCAAGCAAGAATGTACGAGCATGATCAAGTAACACTAATCAGGCACGTAGACACTAATGTACACCAAGAAAAGATCCATCAAGAATGTACACCAGGACACGTGTAAGTGGTATCGTATCTATCATTCACAAGCAAGCAAGACTCCCAGCACAGATGCAACCCCAGTAATCATTATACCCATGGTTAACAGTATATCTATGACTCGCCGTCATTGGGCTAGATTGGAGCCCTTGGACACACGCCGTGCCCTGTCAGCATCTCATGTAAATTTTTAAATGTAGATACCCACAGTCATTAATATGGCCAATGAGAGTTTCAATAAGTAAGCATGTGTAATGTCATGTTCATGATGATGATGGGAACAAGTAATAAGTAATTGAACATGATTTTCAATTGATAACAATGGTCAAGAGATAATCCGACAGCATAACGGTACGATTTATACTTTAGTTCAATCTTTACATTAATGGCTTTGGTCTAGATTGTAAATCACACTCACGAGAACAAGAGAGAAAAGGAAGTGCACACTATCTCCAGGGAACTTCAATGGTACAACCAACTCGTCGGCCATGTGGGAATCCATGGTCAGAGGAGATTTACGGAGGCCTTGGTGAAAAGGTCGCTAGTCTACCGATTCGGAATGACCGGTAGAGAGTTTCCAATTTCCCAAGAAAAGGGCTGCCTAGATGTGCAAGTGTGTAGTGATGTACGCGTGTCTCAATTCTCAAACCATCGGTTTCAAACGCGGAAAGCACTTAACATGATGGCATGAATTGAACAATGCATTTAACTACACATGGGTCAAGATTTTAAGAACAATAATTATCATTTTAAACATGGTAGAATAATGGAGAGATTAAATCATGAGTTTGCGTGAATGGATCATAACATTTAAGGAGCAATTAGAATAGCATTAATAATTAAAGCTTTAAATGGGTTAACCCTTTTAAGCCATTAAAATAACAATCATGTAATGATCAGACCCAAGACATGCAACTTACACAGTAAATATCACGTTTAAACAGACCTCGGGTATATGCGGGAAAATTTGCAAGAAAACACGTGGTTTCAGGTAAAAATCCTGAGATCGCGAGAGGTGCTTATGAAGAAGGCAACAGGCTGTCAGGCCTGGGGTCAGGTCGCGACAGACCCCAGTAAGGGTCACGACGGGCCGGGACCAGGACGTGACAGGGTGATGTGAGGAACGCGACGGGGCGGTCAGAACAGGCAGCATGGTCGCGACGGAGCGCTTCGTCGCTTTCAGAACGCGACGGTTGATGCTGTCGCAACAAGACCTCAGAACGCGGCCTATTGGGCCATCGCCTTCACAGGGTCTGCGCCTGACGTCCACAGAGAAAGGACATGTTCTTGGATTGCGGTCCAAACTGCCTTATATTGACACAAGGTGCTTCTAAAATAGAGAACAATTTGTACAGGGTATGAAAAATAACAAAACCAGTTTAGTAAATCGGAATTAGAAAACCATGATGTTTCGATAGGCTTTAATCAAGTCAACACAACGTAGAGACAAGTGAACCTGAAGACGTAGTTTCCTGCAGCAACCCTCTTACCATGCTTATAACTCTCTAACTAATGAGATTTAGACAAAATGTTCACACAAAACTTGACGAGGACAACTTTAGAATAACTTTCATGTTATGAGTTTACTCTAATTCGGTCTTGAAACTTGTGCAACATATTAAGAACGGGAAAAGCCCTAACAGTGCGTGACTTTGGCAAACACTTATAATTCAAAATCTACTAATGAAACTCGATGAAACTAGTGGGAACTGAAAGTTAACTTGATGCTCTACACATTGGTAGGATATGTTAACGTTTGGCCTGAGAACACCTACCTTATGGGTTGAAGAAGTCCCATTTTTTCAGAAAACCCGTGTTCAGACCACTTGGAGGAAAACGCTTACTACTTCGTGTATACCACATGGAATTTGGGCATTCCACTTGGGATAGAATGTAGACTTGACCCTATTTCCAGGGGTATAGGCCTTGCAAGGTTTGGTTTAGGTTTGACTCACCTTTGGTGACTTCAAGAGGGCAGTTTGTGCAGGTCGCAGCAGACGAGAAGGGGAGAAGAAGAGCTCTTGTGGTCGTTCCACAGCTCCTCAGCCACCAAGAGCTCCTCCACACGACCCTAGCAAGTTCTAAAACTCGTCCCTATGGTTTGGTGAAGAGTATTTAAGCAACCATGGTGTTTAGGAGTCCTATTATGACTAGAAAGCCAAGTTGCGGTTTTGACATGTTAGTTTCCTTTTTTTTGAGGATTTCTTCCTCCCTTGGAGTGTGTGAGGCTTTAGGAAACCTCCCACCATAGTTAGGCACGAATTTGGGTTGCCAAGAATGTTGATTGCATCCCAATTCAACTCAAATTGCCTCTTTCTAATTTCAGTATATTTAGAGTTACGAATTTCCATGCATTTTCTAGCTTTATTTGATTTTTGGGTCATATGTGGTCCATTGGCCCAATTATGATATTGGGTCATTAATATATATTAGAAGTCTCTTTAACATTTTTATTTAATTTAGGTGGCGTCGTATTTCCGTGTTAACGGTTTTCCGACTTTTTCCTAATTTGGATAATCAGTCACAATAACTCTTAAACCTAGTCCAAATGATTTTTTATTGACCCAAATTCTTGATGGTTTTAGAGGATATTATTTGAAGTCCATATATGATTTTTATTTAATTTTCTGACTCATCCGAGTACGTGTGATAATGGTTTTTCGACTTATTCATGAATTACGATAATAAGTCGCGAAACACTTTAAACTGGCTAATATGATTTTTTTTGTTTCACAAATTTCTTTGTGAAACATTTAGTAATAATTTTTAGGTTGATTTATAATTTTTACGTAATTTTCCGATGTGTTTTAGCACATACGATAATGATACGTATGTTTTAAATACTCTGATGTTATGGAAATTATTTATTTCCATTTACTTTGAATTAAAATTTCCGGGGTGCTACACCCTCCCCCACTTAAGAGAATTTGGTCCCCAAATTCATGTATAAAATTATTGTGCAAGTGAGGCGTACTTACTTGTGAATAACTCCGGTATCTTTTGCGCATTGCTTCCTCGGTTTCCAACGTGTCGTCCTCATCCATGTTTGATTCCATCTAACCCTTACTAGTGGAATAACCTTGTTCCTTAGTTGGCGCAGTTCCCGGTCCACGATCTTAATTGGCTTCTCTTGATATGTTCCGTCTTTGTTGAACTCCAGAAGCTCGTATTCTATGACATGCCATGGATCTCGTACATACTTTTTCAACATGGATATGTGGAACACATTGTGTATTCCGTCCATTTGTGGTGGTAAAGCGAGACGATATGCCACCTCGCCGACTCTTTCGAGGATTTCGAAAGGCCCGACAAACCTTGGTGACAACTTGCCTTTAATGCCAAAACGCCTGATCCCACGGCCTGGAGACACCTTTAAAAATACATGTTCACCACCTGAAACTCCAGGTCTCTCCTTCTGTTATCTGCATATGCCTTTTGTCTTTGCTGCGCCCACTGCCATTCTTTCTTTAATAAGCTTTACCTTCTCTGTGGTTTCCCTTATCATCTCTGGTCCTAACATTTGTTTTTTCGCCAACTTCATACCAGCATATTGGAGATCGGCAACTCCTGCCATAGAGTGCTTCAAATGGTGCCATTTGAATGCTAGCTTGATAGCTATTATTGTAAGCGAACTCCACCAGAGATAAGTGTCGTGCCAGCTACCTCCAAAATCTAGGACACATGCTCTAAGCATATCTTCAATCACCTGGTTGGTTCTCTCCGTCTGACCATCTGTCTGTGGATGGAAAGCCGTGCTAAAGTTTAGTTTAGATCCCAAGGAGTAATGCAGTCCTTTCCAAAAGTGGGATGTGAACCTAGGGTCTCTATCAGACACGATAGACACCGGTACTCCATGTAATCTGACTATTTCCTTCACATACAATGCCCTAAAACATCTACTGACCACTTATTCTTCACTGGCAAGAAGTGAGCCGACTTAGTTAGCGGTCGACTATAACCCAGATACCATCGAATCCACCTCTAGATTTGGGTAGTCCGAAAATAAAGTCCATCCCTATACCTTCCCATTTCCATGCCGGAATTTCTAGGGGTTTGAGTTTACCTGCGGGTCGCAAGTGTTCCGCCTTGACCCTTTGACATGTTAAATCGGGCGACATATTCCGCCACCTCTCTCTTCATATTAGGCCACCAAAAGCTTCTTTTCAAATCTTGATACATTTTGGTAGTTCCAGGATGAATAGTATATCTGGTCTTGTGAGCCTCATCCATAATCATTTTCTTTGTCTCCGCAAGGTCGGGTACACAGACTCGATCCCGGAACAATAGCCTTCCATCTTCATTTAATGAGAAATCCGGCCTCTGGTCCAGATTAGCCTTAATCTCCACAAGTACAGGGTCATTGTCTTGGAGTGTTGCGATGTCCTCCAATAGTGTGGGTTGTGCTCTAACACTAGCAACAAGCATCCCTTCTCTTTGATGTCAGCATCAATATTTAACTTGGCGAAGTCTTCTAATAACTTCCATTCGTCTACCATTAAACTTGACAATGTGATCATTGGCTTTCTACTTAGAGCATCTGCCACAACATTTGCTTTTCCTGGATGATATTGGATCGTGAAGTCGAAGTCTTTGAGATACTCCAACCACCTCCGCTGTCTCATATTCAAGTCCTGCTGAGAAAATAGATACTTCAAGCTTTTATGGTCAGAAAACACAATGAATTTCTCACCATATAGATAATGACGCCATATCTTCAAGGCGAAGACTACAGCAGCTAGCTCCAGATCATGTACAGATAATTGTCCTCGTGCTTCTTCAATTGTCTGGATCGTAGCATATAACTTTCCCATTTTGCATCAGCACACAGCCAAGGCCGATCCCGGATGCATCGGTGTATACTTCAAAACTGCCCCCAGCAACTGGCAGGGTCAGTACGGGTGCTGAGGTAAGGTGCTCTTTCAATGCCCTGAAACTTTCTTCACATTCATCAGTCCATGCAAATGGATTCTCCTTCCTGGTAAGCCTGGTCAATGGTACAGCTATCTTTGAGAAATCTTTGATGAAGCGGCGATAATAACCGGCTACCCCAGAAAGCTCCTAATCTCCGACACGTTGTCGGCCTTTCCCAGTTCTTTACCGCCTCCACCTTGGATGGATCCACGAGATTCCCTCCTTGGATATGATGTGACCAAGGAAAGACTTTCCTCCATCCAGAATTCACACTTACTAAGTTTAGCATAGAGTTGATTATCTCTAAGCACTTGTAGAGCAACCTTCAAGTGTTCCTCATGTTCTTCTTTGGATTTGGAGTAAATGAGGATGTCATCAATGAACACCACTATAACTGGTCCAAGTATGGCCTATAAATATTGTTCATAAGTTGCATGAAAGCCGCTGGGGCATTTGTTAAACCAAACGGCATGACCACGAACTCATAGTGACCATATCTACTTCGGAATGCAGACTTGTGAATATCCTCCTCCTTTATTCTTAGTTGATGGTAGCCTGATCTTAGATCTATCTTGGAGAAATATTGTGCACCAGAGATCTGGTCAAACAGCTCGTCGATGCGGGGCAGTGGATACTTATTCTTTATTGTCAACTGGTTTAACTGACGGTAATCAATGCATAGCCTCATTGTCCCGTCCTTCTTTCTGACAAATAGCACTGGCGCTCCCCACGGGATGTGCTAGGCCTGATAAAACCTTGATCTAGAATTCTCTTGGATTTGTCTCTTCAACTCCTGCAATTCAACGGGGACATGCGGTACGGGGCTTTCGAAACAGGGGCTGCCCCAGGAGTAACTCAATGGTGAAGTTTACCTCCCGCTCAGGTGGTATACCAGGTAATTCCTCTGGAAATACATCAGGATAGTCCCTGGCTATTGGAATGTCTTCTAGGTCGGTTTCTTCTTTTCAGTTGCCAAAACGGAAACTGGAAAGCATCACAACCCTGGTTGATCAGCTTAGAAGCCTTTAAGGAGGATATCAAGATAGGTGTTTGTGATAACGGGTGCCAAGTAGTGATAGAGTTGGAAGGTTTGGTCTTTTAAAAGTGACCCTCCTATGGCGACAGTTTCATCGGCATCATATTCAATTAGCCAATCGACACCCAAAATGGCATCATAACCCTTCATGTCTAAACAGATAAGGTCGGCAGGGAGATTGTGCCCTCCAATTATAGTTTCACATTTCGGCAGGTAGTGAGTGAGTTCAGATTCTGAGCCTAGTGGAGAGGCTACATGATCTTGGATTTCAAGGGGACAGGTTGACAGTAGAGTTGCAGCAAATGTGGTGGAAATAAATGAATGCAGCTCCAGTATCAATAAGCACAAATGCAGGTTGAGAGTGTATGGAAATGGTACCTTCACCATACCTCCTTCCTCGGTAGGTCAGCTTCTATGACAGCATTAAGGCGTCCCTGACGCCGTGGTGCATTCTGAGCTCTACCTGTTGGTCCTTCATCATTGGACAATCAGGATACGGTGGTCACAACCACCACATCGCAAGCATGCCCCGAGCTTCTTCCAACATTCCTCCGCTCGATGTCCTGGTTTATCACAGAATTTGCAGTTCTCAGCCAACTACCTACCTTCTATTTTAACTCTTTTTCTCTCCCGCAGCATCTCTTCCGATATTCGGCCTCTTGTTGTTGTTGTTGACGTTGTTGTGCGAAAGGTTGGGGCAATATTAGGTGCTCCCTTCTTGACAAAGACCGGCTTGGAGTTGTCCTTGCCCCTCATGCCCTCCACTTTGGCCATGGTGTCTTCTACCAGCTGAGCTCTTTGACCATCTCCGTGTAGTTTGATATTGTGTGGTCCGAGCCTTTCATGAACATGGGCCTGAGCCCGTCCATGAAACGGTTAGCCTTTAATCTTTCTGTTCCCACCAAATGTGGGGCATACACAGCAAGTCGTGCGAACTGAGCCTCATACTCAGCCACGGACATCCCTTCTGTTTTAGTGTGGCAAACTCTGCTGCCTTCTTCTCCTTGACTCTCTCAGAGAAATACTTTCGTCGAAATATCTCCAGGAATCCGGCCCACTCCAGTTCAGCTATGTTTGGCAGGTGGGCCGTGGTGGCCTTCACCATGCTCGAGCATCTTTAGTAAATTGGAAATTGGCCATACCACTTTCTCTCTATTGGTGCATTGATTACTTGGAAAATCCTTTCCATCTCCTCTTGCCAATTTTCTGCCTCATCTGGTCAGGGGATCCAAAGAAACGAGGAGGGTTCAAACTCCTAAATTTCGGTGCAGATCACCGGCTCCGTCCTTGCAGTTGCAGCCTGATTTCCAACCTGAACTATATTTTGCAGGGCCTGCGTTAGTCCAGCCACAGTGTCTTGCATAGCTTGCCACTGGTTGCAGCCATTGCAGTTGTGTGAGAGTGTTATGAGGATTCTTGAGAAAAGGATGGAAACCAATTAATGTCTCTAGATACATTATAAGAGTTAAGGGTAGGAGTGTTTAATTCATTCTAACATATTCCCAGTCTCTACCCATTCTCACCAGGAACTGTATTTAATTTTTCATGACCTAGGTTCCATTGGTATCTCCTATTCCTGAGACATATCCTATTTGGTATTCCTAGGCTCTGATACCACTAAACTGTCACGTCGCGAGAATTATGTAGCGGATATTAGTTCAATAATTCGAGTCGATATTCTGAGACATGAACAGTCGGCAAATAAGCCTCTAGCTAGCATGCACTAAATTTGTATCAACACAACATCATAATAGGCCCAAATGTTGAACTCAATATAAATTGTATTCAAAATGGAAACTATTACATGACTAAGACTCAATAAAGCAAAAGTACATAATACCTCACTTCCTACTACATTGTTCTAACACTCAAGTAAACTAACTATAGGTAGACTCATATTGGAACGCTCATCACTCGGATGCATTCCCATCCTCGACTTGCTCTTCCTCTTGGACTTCATAGTCACCTAGATTGGAAAAAGTAGGGATGAGCAAACTAGCCCATAGGATTTATATCTCAATGCGTGGGCAATGATATAAGTGATTAACAATTTAGGACTAGGTAAGCACGATGATGTCATGATATGCATGTACGAATGAAACAGAATAAAAATGAGCATGAAACAAGCTAGATAGAGAGTGATCATGATAGAGCAGAATATAACGAGCAATATGTTGTCAAGAGCAAGGCATGAACAAGCACGTAAGACATCATGTAAATTGCAATAAATGCAGGATGGCCATATCACGCAAGCAAGCAAGCAAGAATGTATGAGCACGATCAAGTAACACTAATCCGGCACGTAGACACTAATGTACACCAAGAAAAGATCCATCAAGAATGTTACACCGGACAGGTTGAGTGGTATCGTATCTATCATTCAACACAAGCAATAAGACTCCCAGCGCAGATGCAACACCAGTTCGTTATACCCCATGTTAACAGTATATCTATGACTCGCCGTCATTGGGGCTAGATTGGAGCCCTTGGACACACGCCGTGCCCTGTCAGCATCTCATGTAAATTTTTAAATGTAGATACCCACAGTCATTAATAATGGCCAATGAGAGTTTCAATAAGTAAGCATGTGTAATGCCATGTTCATGATGATGATGGAATAAGTAATAAGTAATTGAACATGATTTTCAATTGATAACAATGGTTAAGAGATAAATCCGACAGCATGATGGTACGATTTATACTTTAGTTCAATCTTTACATTAATGGCTTTGGTCTAGATTGTAAATCACACTCACGAGAACAAGAGAGAAAAGGAAGTGCACACTATCTCCAGGGAACTTCAATGGTACAACCAACTCGTCGGCCATGTGGGAATCCATGGTCAAAGGAGATTTACGGAGGCTTGGTGAAAAGGTCGCTAGTCTACCGATTCGGAATGACCGGTAGAGAGTTTCAATTTCCCAAGAAAGGGCTGCCTAGATGTGCAAGTGTGTAGTGATGTACGCGTGTCTCAATTCTCAAACCATCGGTTTCAAACACGCGGAAAGCACTTAACATGATGGCACAAATTGAACAATGCATTTAACTACACATGGTTTCCAAGATTTAAGAACAATAATTATCATTTTAAACATGGTAGAATAATGGAGAGATTAAATCATGAGTTTGCGTGAATGGATCATAACATGTAAGGAGCAATTAGAATAGCATTCATATAATAAAGCTTTTAAATGGGTTTAACCCTTTTAAGCCATTAAAATAACAATCATGTAATGATCAGACCCAGACATGCAACTTACACAGTAATATCATGTTCAAACAGACCTCGGATATATGCGGTAAAATTTGCAAGAAAACGTGGTTTCAGGTAAAAATCCTGAGATCGGACAGGTGCTTATGAAGAAGGTGACAGGCTATCAGGCCCTGGGTCAGGTCGCGACAGACCCAGTAAGGGTCGCGACGGGTCGGGACCAGGATGCGATAGGGGATGTGAGGAACGCGACGGGCGGTCAGATCAGGCTGCATGGTCGCGACGGAGCGCTTCGTCGCTTTCAAAATGCGCGGCGAGTGCTGTGGCGACAAGACCTCAGACGCGGCCTATCGGGCCGTCGCCTTCACAGGGTGGCACCTGACGTCGATAGAGAAAGGACATGTTCTTGGATTGCGGTCCAGAACTGCCTATATTGACACAAGGTGCTTCTAATAAAGAACAATTTGTACATGGTATGAAAAATAACGAAACCAGTTTTAAACTAATCTAGACATGCAAGGGTGTTCCAGTAAATCGGAATTAGAAAAACATGATGGTTTCGATAGGCTTTAATCAAGTCAAACACAACGTAGAAGACAAGTGAAACCTAAGACGTAGTTTCCTACAGCACCCCTTACCATGCTTATAACTCTCTAAATAATGAGATTTAGACAAAATCTTCAACAAAAACCTAATGAGGAAAACTAGTAGAATAACTTTCATTCATGAGTTTACTCTAATTCAGTTTGAAACACGTGAAACATATTAAGAATTGGAAAGCCTTAACAGTGCGCGACTTTTGAAAAACCTTATCATTCAAAATCTACTAAATGAAATTTGATGAAACCAGTGGTAAATGAAAGTTAACTTGATGCTCTACACATTGGTATAGGATATGTTAAGGTTTGGCCTGAGAACCCACCTTATGGGTTGAAGAAGTCCCATTTTTCCAGAAAACCTGTGTTCAGACCACTTGGAGGAAAATGTTTACTACTCTATGTATACTCCATGGAATTTGGGCATTCCACTGGGTTAGAACGTAGACTTCACCCTATTTCCAGGGGTATAGGCTTGCAAGGTTTGGTTTAGGTTTGACTCACCTTTGGTGGACTTCAAGAGGGCAGTTTGTGCAGGTCGCAGCAGACGAGAAGGGGAAGAAGAAGAGCTTCTTGTGGTCGTTCCACTCCTCAGCCACAGAAGCTCCTCCACACGACCCTAGAAAGTTATAAAACTCGTCCCTAGGTTTGGTGAAGAGTATTTAAGCAACCATGCTGTGTAGGAGTCCTATTATGACTAGGAAAGCCAAGTTGCGGTTTGACATGTTACTTTCCTATTTTTTTGAGGATTTCTTCCTCCCTTGAGTGTGTGAGGCTTTAGGAAATCTCCCACCATAGTTAGGCACGATTTGGGTTGCCAAGAATGTATGATTGCATCCATTCAACTCAAATTGCCTCTTTCTAATTTCAGCCTATTTAGAGTTACGAATTCCATGCATTTTCTAGCTTTATTTGATTTTTGGGCCATATGTGGTCCATTGGCCCATTATGATATCGGGTCATAATATTAATATTAGAAGTCTCTTTAACATTTTTATTTAATTTATGGTGGCGTCGTATTTCAGTGTGTTAACGGTTTTCCGACTTGTTTCCTAATTTGGATAATCAGTCACAATAACTCTTAAACCTAGTCCAAATGATGTTTATATGACCCAATTTCTTGATGGGTCATTAGAGGATATATTTAAAGTCCATATATGGATTGATTTAATTTTCTGAGTCATCGAGTACGTGTGATAATGGTTTGTCGACTTATTCATGAATTACGATAATAAGTCGCGAAACACTTTAAACTTGGATAATATGATTTTTCGTTTCACAAATTTCTTTGTGAAACATTTAGTAATTATGTTTAGGGTTGATTTATAATTTTTACGTAATTTTCCGATGTGTTTTTAGCACATACGATAATGATACGTATGTTTTAAATACTCTGATGTTATGAAAATTATTTATTTCCATTTACTTTGAATTAAGAATTCCGGGGTGCTACACCACAGGCAAGTGTCGCAGCGCTCACCCGCGATGCAACACAACACACAGAACATCTGCTTAGCCCAAGCAACAATGCCGACCAAGCATAGCACAGCACACAAAGCGCATAGACAGAAGACCACACACATAACAACCACAACACACACCCAACAACAAAGGGGCAGCCAACAAGGCAGAGACACCTTCCACCGACTCCACAGGTAACAACCCTGCACCGGTGAAGGCCATTCCACACGCAGGCTCTCTCAGTCTCAGCGTCACACACACACCCAAATGCGCCGAAGACGACCAGGCGCACCGCACCTGGACTTGCTTGCAAGTGTCCTTCATACGGAAGGACCACTGCCAGCGAGTCTACCACCAACCGCGCCACCACGGCATGAATACCGAGAAACCACCCTTGCTATGCACGCGACGCAGCAATAACCGCAATCTACAGCAGTGCGCACACGAAGCTTGCAGGGAAGCTACACGCCTGCAAAACAATCAAAGGCACAAGCCTAACACTAGTCGGACGGTGTCAGCAGCATACTAGTACCTTTCTTTGGGGCAGCTATAGTTATTATTTCCTTACAAATCTCAGTAGACTCCTTTCTTGATACCAACTATAACGACCCAACCTCTCGGACCCCCGCCAGAGCCCCGAAGTTCGCGTCGCCACCCACAGATCCGAAGATCCGGAAGGGTTAGAAGGATTAGACTAGTGAGATATGTACAAAATTTAAATAACTATAACAATATGTACAATTATAGAAAAGTCTGTACAACGTGTCCCAAATAAAAAGCACAGGTACAAGAAGAAAGGTGCAGTCCTTAGGGGCATACCCCGAGAACATGCAAAACACAACTCTCTGCTCACTCAAGTACAAGAGCTCACAATGCTTGCTCTCACTGCTGCTAACAACAACATGGCACCACAGTCGCCTCTGCACCCATCCGACACAGAGCTCCCGCGACGACAAGCCTCTAGTTGAAGGAAGTAGGGGGGGTGAGCCTCGCGAACAAGGCCCAGTAGGATTACCAGTCCCTAATTGGCCAGAGCAGCAGGAAATCTGAAAACAAGAATACTACACTAGAAAGCTATAAAGTGAGGAACACCTACAGCAGGGTACTACTAGGCAGCGGAAGAGAATAGCGCAACGCCACGACCACCAACGAGGTCGGGCCACACACATGACTCCTGCAGAAAACCAACGGAGTCAGACACACAGCGGAAGCGACGCTCGGAAGACCTGCCAAGACCACAGAACAACCAAGTGAGAACGACATCTCACCACAGGCATGGCCACCTCAGACCTCTACAAGGTCGAGGGCCCACAAACAGAACCACCCCGAACCCCGGAAACACCGCAAGGTCGGGAAACCACACTCTCCGGTGCCACCACAGACTGGCACCCAAGAACGAGACTACGAAACCAAGAGAACACCGAACGGAAACAACCAGAAGCACAATCCATGCAAGGCCAGACCAACGACGCCCATGAGAACTAGGCACGACCAGGATTTAACCGCCGTGCAAGCTAGGGCAACAGATAACACTAAGAAATGTCGTGAGGAAGCGTCATCACAACAACAAAAACCAAGCCACCACCGCTAGCAGCCAAGAGGGGGGACCTGCAGTCCGCACGCTCTGCTCTCTAGCCTAGCTCCTGCCTCCGCCCCCGCGCAAGGGCGAGACAGAGCCGCAACAGAAACACACAACACACGCAACACCGCAGCCTGGCCAAGTTGCGGTCTCACACCTGACACCACTACGTGGCTCCGAAACCAACGCAGAGAGAGGCAGTGTGACAAAGGACTGGCTAGCCTGCACTGGGTAGAACTCTGGCCATCCTCGGTGTCCCAGGCCTAACTAAGAGAGCTCTACAAATGACTCAGTGCCGCTGTCCAAACCACTGTTTTCCCCTCAGCTCCAGAGTCTACTCACGTCGGCTGTCGACTCGAGAAAGCACGTCGTCTCGATACCTCACTCGAAGTGCCCGAGGATGGGGGTCCATGTAACGGTAACAACTCTCAGAACGGGACAAGCCCTCAAGTGCCAAGCACCGGGCGAACAGGTGGGGCAACACAACAAAACCACGCCGAACCGCTGACCTATAACCACGACAAGCCCAGCCGGCGAGAAGAACGTACAAACCCTAAAAAGGGTCGTCGGCCAAACAAATGCCTACGAAAAAAGCCGGAGCCTCAAAACACCACCCACTAGCACGGGAACCATCACTCTGCTAATAATCGATTGACCGCCAGTCAATCGATTATTAGACAGACGCGACCCTCCTAGCACTCCTGCTAGAACACAACCACGAAGGTGCCACCTTCGGTCACTAAATGCTGATAGACAACCAGCCGCGTTCCCTAACAGAAGGTCCTAAGGGCAAAGCCTACCCTGGGGCACACGCCGAGACACAACCGGGCCCACGAAAGCACCCGAGACAACACAGGTACTGTCGCGACCCCCAAAGCCGTCGCGATGCCATCGCGATGGGGAAGGGCACCGCGACAGCCACCCTATTGCGACAGGGCAACGTGTCGTGACAGCAACCCTGTCACGACCCAGAAACACATAGCGATAGCAATCCTATCTCAACTAGGAAGTGCAGTGCGGCAGCCTTATCGCGACTACTAACGGCGTCGCGATAAGGTCGAGCCCGACGGGGCCGACGCCTCCTCTGATGTCGTGACGCGCCGAGCCGTCGCGACATCAGCCGGGAGGCAGACCAGTGGGGTCCTCAATCCCGGGTCACCCACGAAGATACACACTTGCACACACGGGGGAGGGGAGAATGGGTGAAAGTTGTAAATCTAACTAGAAAGTACGAGAAGCTCCCAATCCATCGGATTGAGAATAGTTCAAGCAATCCCTGCCTTTCATGAAGAACGAACCCCAATAGGGCCCTTCACGTCGGTTGGTCACCTCCTCCTCGCTCCACACAAGCTCCACGACGCCCGGACACCACGCACGGCCCTCCTCCTCACCTGAAACGCACGAACGGGAGAGGGGGAGGTGGTGCACTGCTAGAGGGAGAGGGAGAAGGGAAGAAGAAGAGAGAGAGGGGGAAGGGGCACCGGCCAAGGCTTTTATCCTTCGGCCCCCGAGACACGACGGACCGCCCCATCGCGTTAAGAACCTTAACGCGATGGGTCAACGGACCGCGACAAGAACGCATCCACCACGGATGCCACGACAACGCGACAGGCCGTACTGACACACTTCCACTCTGACAAGTGTCAGACGACCGCACAGCGGAACACAACAACACTATCGTGACCCGTTGACTGGTCACGACAAGAACGCGACCGGCAAACGGGCGCGACAAGAACGCGGCGCACATCTGCGTCGCAACAGGGATAACTGTCGCATCGGGCCACCCCCGACGCGACACTAATGCATCTCCTAGCCGGGACGCATTAGTGCTAGTCATCCCAGACACCGGGTGGAAAGCCAGGAAGCCGGGTCTACACAAGTTCATTAGAGTCATACTTTATTCTAATTGGGTGGCAAACATTGTCCCAGTCGTGAAAAAGGACGGAAGAGTTAGAATATGCATTGACTTTCGGGACCTTAACCGCCCGTGTCCAAAGATGATTTCCCCTTGCCTCACATTGATGTGCTTATTGCTAATACAGCCAGGTATGAAACCCTCTCCTTCATGGATGGCTTCTCAAGGTACAATCAGATCAAGCTGGCTGAGGAGGACCAAGAGAAAACGTCGTTCACTACACCATGGGGTAGATATTTTATGTGGTCATGCCATTTGGACTTAAGAGCACTAGAGCTACTTATCAAAGAGGCAATGATGGCCATCATTCATGACATGATTCACATTTATATTGAGTTGTATGTGGATGAGTTGGTGGTGATGTCTAAAGACTTTGGCTAAGCATCCTGGGGTTCTAACTAAAGTCTTGCAAAGGTCAAGAGAATTCCAATTGAAAATGAAACCCAATAAATGTGTGTTTGGTGTGTCATCGAGTAAACTTCTAGGGTTTATCGTGAGCAAGAGGGATATCGAGATTGATCCTAATAAGGCGAAGGCAATCAGAGAGATGCGACCTCCAAGAATTTGAAGGAAGTTTGAGGATTAATTAGGAGGTTGCAATTTATCCGTCGGTTTGTCTCCTAACACTCACAAAGATGTAGACCCTTCTATAACCTTACCAAGCTGGGAGTAAAATTCCATTGGGACGAGAAGTGTCAGGCAGCCTTTGACGGATTAAAGGAGTATCTGGATAATCCTCATGTCCTGAGGCCACCGACTTCAGGCAAACATTAATTCTTTATGTATCCATCCTAGAAGACTCTGTAGGAGTTGTCCTTGCATAAGTAGATGAAGAAGGTAAAGAAAGGGCAGCTTACTACTTGTCTAAGCTTCTCAACCCTATAAGCGGAGGTACACATCCATGGAGAAAACTTGTGCTGCTCTTGTCTGGGTAGTGCAGAAATTGAAGCACTAATTCCTTGCTCATGAAGTCCACCTTATCACCCGCATGAATCCTATCAAATTCCTCTTAGAAAAATCCGTTCTCACTAATAGGCTGGCATGATGGCAAAACTTTCTCTCTCACTTTGATATTAACCATATTCAGCAAAAAGCAATCAAAGGCTATGCCATAGAAGAACATCTCGCCCATCACCCTATCCTCGTTTTGATCCTATCTATTCGAAGTTTCTAGATGAGGAACTAATGTCCGTTAGCCAATCTAATCCTATGTGGACATTACATTTTGATGGAGCTCTAAATTCTCATGGTAAGGGTATCAGGATTGTTCTCCTATCACCTGAAGGGGTCACCATTCCGCAGGATTTTCAGTTGGCATTCCCTGTCATCAATAACATAGTTGAATATGAAGCTCGACTGGCCGGACTTGAGGCCGCACATTTCCATGGTGTTACCCAATTATGAATTATAGCTGATAGTCAACTGACTCTTTGCCAAGTGCTCACCAAATATCACACCAAAGATCCCAAGCCCTACCAGGAACTCACCTCAACCTATGCCAAGCTATTCTCTAAGCTCATCTTTGTCCATGTGCCTCGTCACCAAAATCTTCTAGCAGACGCTCTTGCCACTCTTGCCTCATCTCTCAATATCTCTTATCCTGGGGATTTTGACACCATTCACATCGAACAACGTCATATCCCAGCTGTGCGAAATCCAATATTTCTTTGGGTCAAAGAGAAGATGTTGAAGAAGGCATAGAGGAAAAAACAAGAAAGGAACATGTTATTGGAGTTAGAAGAAGAGCTGGAGGATGAGGAAAACCATGGCTTTATGAGATAGCAAGTATTGTAAAGATCAGTAGTACCCTGAGGAAGCCACTGCTAAAGAAAAAAGAGCCATAAGGAGAATGTCCCAGAAGTATACCATGGTTGGCAACGTGCTTTATAGATGAGGTCTTACTGGAGTATTCCTAAGGTGTCTGGATGATGATGAAATATGGAAAGTTGTTGAGCATGCTCATTCGGGTTTGTGGGGCGGCCTTGTAAATAGTCAAATGCTTGCCAAGAAAATCCTTAGGCAAGGCTTTTACTGGCCCACTTTAGAGGAGGATTGTTCTATCTACGTCCGTCAGTGTATAAGTGCCAACTGCACGCGATAAATTCATTCTCCATCCTCTACACTCCACCCTATATCCTCCCTATGGCCTTTTGCTATGTGGGCCTTCGACATCATTGGTCCCCTTGATGATTCCAACTCCCTACATAAGTCGAAATCATACATACTCACTGCAATGAAGTACTTCACCAAATGGTGGAAGCAGAAGGTTATGCAGAGGTCAAGGCAAAACTCTATGCAAATTCATCATGAAGAACATCATCACTAGATTCGGCATCCCCAGTACCATCATCACTAACAACGGGCCACAATTTATCTCTCAGGAGCTTCAGGACCTCTGAAATAGGTATAAAATTACATTGCATCATTCATCTCCTTATTATCTGCAAGGCAATGTCTAAGCAGAGGCCATGAATAAAACTCTAATCAAATAATTAAGGCTAATAAATTCTTAAACTAGCCAGATAAGCTTGTAGAAGCTCTATGGGCCTACCGCACTTCAATTCGTACTCCTACTGGGCAGACATCATTCTCCCTTACTTATGGAATGGAGGTTGTAGTACCATACGAGATTCTCATCCCCTCACTAAGAGTCTAACTTGACAGGGACCTGTCAATCGATGAGCGACACGAGTCGCTCCTTACACAACTGGAGCTGTTAGATGAGAAGCGTCTGGCCACTGCAGAGCACACAAAAGCATATCAAAATGGACTCACTCATTTTTACCAAAAGAAAGTGATTGAGAGAAATTCAAAGTCGGTGAAATGGTCGTTAAAAGAATCTTTGTAAAACTCGGTGGTCTCGTTTAAAACTCCAACCAAACTAGGAAGGGTCATACGTAATTAAAGAAGCATATCCTGGCAATGCATATAGGCTAGTGAACGCTAAGGGTGAGGAACTCTCCCACCCTTGGAATGGGCTTTATCTTAAAAAGTACTACCCCTAGATAGGAGTTCGGATTTACGTGGTACAAGGACCCTAAAATGAAAACGTCATCATTTTTTAATTCATTTTTTATTCTTGGTGAGTTAACCATAGGTGTCGACACCCACACACACTTACACGCCTACCCTCGAGAACTAGAAGTAGGAATCTAAGGGAGATCATGTTAATTATGGGTGTCCTCAAGCCAATCACAACTTGTACAATCTTGTTCTTTAATAATAATAATAAGACTTTTTATTCATAATGTGTAATTCTATTATTGTTTCATTATGAAGTTCATGAATATGCGTAATGGATATTAATTATGATGAGATCATAACAATAGGATAATGTCTTTAAACACATATGCTTAATTGTTCCTAGTCGGAGGATATTCCAGAAGGACATCGGATATCCGGTTAGACTAGTACAGGTTGCACCTACTTATATGATGAGGGTGACTGGTATCATAGTCACTTGTGTGGAGACACTAAGGTGAATCTGTAGGTGCTCATTGGAGAATGAGTTCACTGAACTGATCTGTTATGAATCGCTGGATGGTAATGTTACCTAACTATCAACTAGCTAGATTCATTATCACAGTGGCGTAATTGGTGTTTAGACCTGAGACACCAAGGACACCTTGTTGGTGGACTTCTGGGTTTTGACCTTAACTTATAGATCTCTAGCCATGAGGTCTTAATCAGTTAAGTGTTCGGATCTAGCGGAATACCTTCGAAAGTGATTGTGTAGTCAATATGGGATCGCTCGCTCTTGGTAATAAGAGAGTGAATGCTCTAGGGAAAGATGCCTGAGAGTCCCTGGCTAGGGCAAGAGTACTTATCAGAAAAGGAGTTTTCTGATATTGCTATGAGGCATCTAAACCAAGTGAGTGCACATACTAGGGTTTGACAGTTGACCATACCCTAAGTTCGCTCGGGAGCATTGTACGAGCGAAGAACTATAGTCACGTGGTAACTGATGACAGAAAGAGTTCCTTGATTGGGTTGCTGAACCCCAATGCTTTCCAGGATCAAGTGGTGTTGCTTGGCACCCAACTGATGGAAGCCCGGTCAATTATCGTGAGACGATAATTGATTGTGTAATTAATTAATATGAGATATTAATTAATTGCAGTAAGTCAATAAAGAGTTATTGGACTTAATGGGCTGAAATTTGGACTAGCACTTGGGCCTAGAGGGTCACACGCAATAGAGTTCCGAGCAGTATGGGCAGGATGGTCGTTATAGACAATAACTGGGTTTTTGTGAAAAAACTGTAGTGTCTATAAATATATGTGGAGAATCAAAGCCTGGTCCAAGCTACAGATCTTCTCTCTTGCCGCCCCCTCTTCTCTCTCTCCTTGGGGCGCCACCCCCTCTCTCTCTCACTTCTCACCGGCACATAGTGGAGCTGAGATCTGGGAGATGCGTGGAGATCGAGAGACCCCGTCTGCATCCGGAGCTCGCGTGGATACGTCTAGAGGCTGGACACCTGAACGACTTGAAGAACCAGCGCCTCCAGCGCTACCACCTCCCCAGATTCAGGAGTTTCCCAACCCCGTAAAAGTAAAGATTGGATCTTTCCGCAGGGTTCTCAGTTTTTGTTCGATTCCGACCATTGACAACGATATTAAATGGAGCGAATTGTGTTTCCGCTGTGCTCTGGTCGATTCCTTACAGTGGTATCAGAGCCAGGTCTGCGGCCGCCGGTGGCGGCGCGGAGGCCGGCGGGGTCGCCCCGCTGCGGCCCTGCGCCAGAGTGCAGCGGTGGCTAGGGTTTCACCCTAGCCGCCCCCCCCCCCCCCAGTTTCGGGCGGAGGGGGACCCCGCGCGGCCCCCGCGGGCCGCGCGCGGGTCCGCCCGCAGGTAAGTCACGGCGGACCCCCGCAAATCCCGAACGGGCTGCGGGCGGATCCGCCGCGCCGGATCCGACCGCCCCAAAACCCCGCCTTTTAAGATTTTAAAATGTTTTTAAAGTGTTTAAAGCTAGAAAAATTCTTAAAATTCCAGAAAATTATGAAAATTAGTTTTAGAGTTTTAAATTATTTTAGCTCTCTATAAATTAATTTTCAAACGTTTTACGCCTTGCTTAATAGTTTAAGGGAATTCTAAAATTGTTTTAGTTATTTCCTATCATCTAATTAATGCATGTTAATTAATTTAAGAATGTGATTCTTATTAAATTAATTGACAAAAAATTTTGGCGGATTCATGCAGTAACAGCGAATGGCTTTATCTAAAGTTGTTTAGATGTTATCCATGTTAGCTAAATTGTTTAGTTAATGGTTTTGAAAATATAATTAGTATATTTTTTAAATAAAATTATTTCAGAAGTAATTATGTGATAATTGCTATTGATGCATGTGATGTGTTGATGTATGGATGGATGATCATGGACCTAGATTCATGTGATGATTGTTATGGTTTATGGCTTGTGATGTAATTTAATGAGGACTGCGTGCCTCCTTCTCTCCCTCTATTAAATCTGAGTTGTACATTCTATCTCCTTCATGTTATGTACTCCCCTTGACTTGTTCAAGGTTTCTTATTATTATCTATGTATATTTATGGGCTTGCGAGTCTAATTTAATGTTACTTGTAATTTTAAGAAGCGGATTGGCGGAGATGGAGGGAGAGTACCATGCAAGGCCTTCCTAGAGATAGAGTTACATCATGCAAGAGCATTTGATGCGGGGCAGCCATATGTTTGCCATTTAATTGTGGATACTAACTGGCTCTGGTAATGCCACTCTAGGTTAAAGTCCATGATCATCATATTTTTCTTCATATATGTGATATATGTGGAATGTGCTACGATATATATAAATATATATATGATATTCCAAATTCTATATATCAATAGAACGCAGATATAGACCAAGATAAAATATGTTAAATCCCTCCTCGTTCAAACTTTAAGCCGTAGCGTAATCATTTGAATGAATTACGTGGCCATCCATCTTATAGTTTTAGGATTTGCATTAGATCAGGCAAGTTGTTTTGCTATCCACAAGGCTTGCAAATCTGATGACAAACTAAAAACTATGGCATGGTGATGCCTTAAACGGGGTAGAGGAACGGTGTAGCTTTGTTGTGCTATCCACAAGGGCTACATCCGAATCTATGCTCGTACGTAATGATGGTATTTCTTAGACTGGATTTAATGGCTTGTTTGCTATCCACAAGGTCATTAAAGTTCAGGGGCCGAAATAAGATCGGATATTGCAAGAGTTGCAAGTATCAAGAGTTGACCGCTTCAGATCATAGTATGGTTTTTGTGCTATCCACAAGATCATGCTATGAGTCTGTGAGATTCTGATCCCCACTAGGAGACCGTCGGCGACTCCCATTCTATATATCTAAAGGTTATACAGTCTGTCGGAAAATAGTGGGAGCTAATCTTGATTAAAGTCCTAATCTAGATTTTATTATTATTATGACATCTGCTAATTGTGTTTACATTTCCTTATATGGGCAAAAATGTCATCGGTAACCCACTCCGTGGCATACTGGATGCCAAACAAATTGACAGGCCCGAACTACTCGGATTGGCTCAGAACCTGAAGATTGTCCTTAGGTCTGAGCGCATTGCCTATGTCCTGGAAGGTGAGTTTTGCTGAGATGCTAACATGCTGAAGACTGCTGAGGGCAACCTTAAGAAGAAAAGCCCACTGTTCTCATGGTGGAAAGTCCAACAAAAAGAGGAGAGCAGTGCAAGCATTTAATAAAGGCAATGCAAGAAGCAGTCCAAGCAAAACAAGAGAAGGACATAAGCAAAGGAGAAGAAAAAGGGCGAGTGCTTCCACTGCACAGAAAAATGGACACTGGAAAAGAAATTGCAAGGGCTACCTTGCATGAAGGCTCAGGAGAAGCAGAAGGTTGGCGAAGCTTTAGGTGTTGACAAGTAGAAGGAAGCCGAGCAAGGGCGAGGTGAAACTTGAGGCTTGGAAACGGCGCAAGTGTTGCTGCACATACTGTGGGGACAGTGAAGCTCAATTACCCTCAGGAGATTTACTTTCACTAGATGATTGCTACTTTGTGCCTAGCATTATTAAGAACATTATTTCTGTTTCTTGTTTAGATAGAATTGGATACAAGTTTACCATTGAGACAATAGTTGTTCAGTTTATTTGAGAAATAAACTAGTTGCTTTAGCAAATTTGGTAAATGGTTTGTATCTACTTGATGTTTCTTATGAAAATCTCCATGTTGATGTTTCTCCTAAGAGAAGTAAGAATAGTGTGAACACTACCTACTTGTGGCATTGTAGGCTTGGTCACATTGGCGAGAATAGGCTTCAAAAGTTGCATAAGAATGGATACTTGGATCTATTTGATTATGAATCATATGCAACTTGCGAATCCTACTTGATGGGTAAGTTGACCAAATCTCCATCTAGTGGACATGGAGATAGGGCCAAGGACATATTGGAACTAATACACTCGAATGTATGTGGTCTAATGTCTACCCAAGCCAAGGGTGGCTACTCATACTTCATTACATTCACGGATGACTACTCATGGTTCGGATTTGTTTACTTAATGAAGTACAAATCTGAAGCTTTTGGGAAGTTCCAAGAATTTAAGAATGAAGTTGAGAAACAAATTGGAAAAAGTATTAAAACCTACGGTCAGACCGAGGAGGTGAATACTTGAGTACAGAGTTCACACAATTCTTAAAGGACAATGGTATCCTTTCTCAATGGACACCTCCTTATACACCACAGATGAATGGTGTATCGGAAAGGAGGAATCGCACCTTGTTGGACATGGTACGATCTATGATGAGCCGTTCGCAGTTACCAGTTTACTTATGGGGGTATGCGCTAGAGTCAGCGGCATATCTACTGAACAGGGTTCCCAGTAAATCTGTGTCTTCTACTCCATATGAGATATGGAAGGGTAGAAAGCCTGATTTAAACATGTTAAAGTCTGGGGCTATCCAGCCCACGTGAAGAAACATGACCTAGATAAACTGGAATCCAAACCGATAAGTGCAGGTTTGTTGGATACCCAAAAGAAACATTTGGGTACTACTTTACCATCTGGTGAACAAAGAGTATTTGTCGCCAGGAGAGTGTCTTCTTGGAAGAGAAGTACCTTACCCAGGAGGATAGTGGGAGTAAGGTAGATCTAGAAGAGGTTCTAGATCCACAAACTGTGCAAAGTCCACTAGATGAAACATCGGTTCCGGAACCTGTTCAGGAATATACACACGTCAATGTAGGTCTTGTAGAGTACCTAGAAGCCCGAAAGATATGTTGGACATATCGATGAAGGTATGTCTTATAATGAGGATAATGATCCAAAGACTACCAAGAGGCTATTGATAGTCCTCAGTCAGGGAATTGGTGAGATGCCATGAATTCTGAGATGCAGTCCATGTACACCAACCAAGTTTGGAACGTGGTAGACTTGCCTGAAGGTAATGTACCTATTGGGTGCAAGTGGATCTTTAAGAGAAAGATCGGTGCAGATGGACAGATCGACACTTATAAGGCAAGGTGGTGGCCAAGGGGTATCGTCAAAGGCAAGGAATTGACTATGACGAAACTCTCTCACCAGTTGCTATGATAAAGTCGATCAGAATTCTTCTCTCCATTGCTGCATACTTTGATTACGAGATCTGGCAGATAGATGTAAAAACTACTTTCCTCAATGGAAACATTGAGGAAGAAGTGTATATGATACAGCCTAAGGGTTTTACATCCAAAGAGTGTCCAAATAAAGTATGCAAGCTTCAAAGGTCCATCTATGGATTGAAGCAAGCTTCTCGTAATTAGAACATAAGGTTTGATGAGGCTATCAAATCTTATGACTTCACTAAGAATGAAGATGAACCATGTGTGTATAAGAAAATCAGTGGGAGTGCTATCTTTTCTCATACTTTACGTTGATGACATCTTGCCCATTGGGAATGATGTAGGGATGTTATCATTAGTAAAGGTAAGGTTGTCAAAGAACTTCTCCATGAAGGATTTGGGAGAAGCATCCTACATATTGGGAATACGTGTATCTATAGAGATAGATCCAAGAGGATGCCTGGTTTGACCCAATCCATGTACATAGATACAATTGTCAAAAGGTTTGGCATGGAAAATTCCAATAGAAGTCTCATACCAATGAGACATGGAATTAATCTCTCTAAGGTACAGTCTCTTAAGACTCCTAAAGAGAGGGCAGTCATGGATAGAGTCCCCTATGCCTCGTCTATAGGGTCTATCATGTATGACATGCTATATACAAGGCCTAATGTGGCATTTGCTCTAAGTGTTACGAGCAGATACAGGCAAATCCAGGTGAAAACACTGGATGGTAGTGAAATGTATCATTAAGTACTTGAGAAGGACTAAGGATATATTTCTGGTTTATGGAGGAGGGGACTTGAAACTTTGGGCATATACTGACTCAAGTTTCCAGTCCGATCCAGATGATAGCAAGTCTACATATGGGTTTGTGTTCGCCTTAAACGGAGGTGTAGTGAGCTGGAAGAGTTCCAAGCAAGAAAGCATTGCAGACTCGACGACAGAAGCTGAGTACATTACTGCAGCTGAAGCCTCCAAGGAGACAATGTGGATGAAGAAGTTCATCCCTGACCTTGGTGTGGTGCCGGGTGACTCTGATCTGATCCCATTGCTGTGTGACAACAATGGGGCCATTGCACAAGCGAAAGAGTTGTGGTCTCATCAGAAGTCAAAGCACATTCTGAGGCGATTTCACCTGATCAGGGAGATTATCACTAGAGGAGATGTACTGGTGGAAAGAGTTCCTTCAGTCGACAACATTGCAGATCCACTGACGAAGCCTTTGACTCAAATTGTGTTTGAGCGCCACCTTGAGTCTATGGCTTTAGTCCAAGTGGGAGATTGTTAGTTATGGGTGTCCTCAAGCCAATCATAACTTGTACAATTTTTCTTTAATAATAATAATAAGGCTTTTATATTCATTATGTGTAATTCGTTTATCGTTTCATTATGAAGTCCATGAATATGCGCAATGGATATTAATTATGATGAGATCATAACAATAGGATTAATGTCCTTTAAATGCATATTCTTAATTGTTCCTAGTCGGAGGATATTCGAGAAGGACATCGGATATCCGGTTAGACTAGTACAGGTTCCACCTGCTTGTATGATGTGGGTGACTGGTCTCATAGTCACTTGTGTGGAGACACTAAGGTGAATCTGTAGGTGCTCATTAGAGAATGAGTTCACTGAACTGATCTGTTATGAATCGCAGGATGGTAATGTTACCTAACTGTCAAGCAGCTAGATTCATTGTCACCGTGGCATGATTGGTCTTTAGACTTGAGACACCAAGGACACCTTGTTGGTGGACTTCTGGGTTTTGACCTTAACTTATAGATCTCTACCCATGAGGTCTTAATCAGTTAAGTGTTCGGATCTAGCGGAATACCTTCGAAGGTGATTGTATGGTCAATATGGGATCGCTCGCTCTCGGTAATAAGAGAGTGAATGCTCTAGGGAAAGATGCCTGAGAGTCCCTGGCCAGGGCAAGACTACTTATCAGAAAAAGAGTTTTCTGATACTGCTATGCGGCATCTAAACCAAGTGAGTGCACATACTAGGGTTTGACAGTTGACCATACCCTAAGTTCACTCGGAAGCATTGTACGAGCGAAGAACTATAGTCACATGGTAACTGATGACAGAAAGGGTTCCTTGATTGGGTTTCTGAACCCCAATGCTTTCCAGGATCAAGTGGTGTTGCTTGGCACCCAACTTGATTGGAAGCCCGGTCAATTATCGTGAGATGATAATTGATTGTGTAATTAATTAATATGAGATATTAATTAATTGCAGTAAGTCAATAAAGAGTTATTGGACTTAATGGGCTGAAAACTAGGACTAGCACTTGGGCCTAGACGGTCACACGCAATAGAGTTCCGAGCAGACTGGGCAGGATAGTCGTTATAGACAATAATTGGGTTTTATGAAAAACTGCAGTGTCTATAAATATATGTGGAGAGTCAAACCCTAGTCCAAGCTATAGGTCTTCTCTCTTGGCTGCCCCCCTCCTCTCTCTCTCCTTGGGGCACCACCCCCTCTCTCTCTCACTTCTCACCGGCACATGGTGGAGTTGAGATCCGGGAGATGCGTGGAGACCGAGGAGACCCTGTCTGCATCCGGAGCTCGCGTGGATACGTCTAGAGGCCAGACACCTGAACGGCTTGAAGCACCAGCGCCTCCAGCGCTACCACCTCCCCGGATTCGGGAGTTTCGCAACCCCGCAAAGGTAAAGATCAGATCTTCCCGTGCGGGTTTTCAGTTTTTGTTCGATTCTGACCACCGGCAACGATATTAAATGGAGGGAATCACGTTTCCGCTGCACTCTGGTCGATTCCTTACATATCAATGTTTAGCCAAGAGTCTAGGACACCACCATTTCACTTCCTTTCGGTCCGCCAATAGGGATGGGAACCTGTGGGATAGACTTTTGCATCTGTCCAACACTTTAATGGGTAGATGTCATGGCCCAATAAGGGCAGAAGAAAATAAAACAAGCCAAATCAAAGTCAAAAGAGCCAAAACAAGGCAAATAATAAGTAAAGAGCACGTTAAGAGTGGCAAAGTACCTGCAGAGATTCAAATGAACCTAGTCGTAAGGGTGCTAATAAAAACCACCACAAGCCAAAGACTGAACCCCAATGAGTATAGGGTAGAGGATGAGTGTCTCCCCAGTCTTCCAAACTGTTGCCAGACTTTCTAAAATCACGCTTCCCTTCTCACCTACTGGTATGTCTTAGGTTCAAGGTAAGGAAACGATCGACTAAACAGGACGTCACCAAGGCTACCATGGGTGAAGGCACCACTTAAGCACGTCTAAACCCATTTTAACACACCTAAAATCATTAATGAACTTTTAATGATGATTGAGTAATTGAAAGGTCCGAGTACCTCGTTTCTCCACTTGGAGCGGATCCCTTCGTTTCGCGCATCTTTTAAGAAGGGACTACGCCAGGTTGCGACCTATTTTCAAAATCCAAAAAATATATTTTTTTTTTCAAAAGCCCAAAACATCAAATATTTAAAAATCCAAAAACAATCGAATACTTTCAAATGTAAAAAAAAAATATAGATATTTCAAAATCCAAACAAAAAATAAATATTTGCAAAAACCCATAAAAGATTGAATATTTTCAAAACCCAAAAAAATGAATATTCAAATAAAAAAATGAATATGCCAAAAGACAAAAGATGATAAGCTAAGTCTCTTCTAATTTGCATGGATGCATTGACTACTTGCTCAACTTTTAATTCCTTGCTAGCATTTGCATGCTTGCTTGTCGCACTTCCATTATTCCATTTTTATTTACGTCTTATTTGAATAAAGGCTCAGCCGTTGACAAATCATGAAGTCTGGCTCGCTTAGTAAGCAAGAGGTTGAGTCAGAACAGTGAACTAATCTATTTTTCTAAGTGATCCTCAGGCTCGGGAAGGAGAAAGACAAGACGTCCCACTATATATATCATGGCCAAAGGGGGCCAGTCACAAGTATATCATATAAAAGGGTACCCCATTGGGTACACATCATCATGAAAGAAAGCAAAAGGTACAAGTCATATGATAGTGGCCTATCTCTTGCCACCACTCTCCACTGGCCAGGGATGCCTGCTACTCTCGGCCTTGCCAGGATCTGCTGTCGAGCGGGGAGGTGGAGGCCTCATGGAGGCATGCAAGTCGGTGAACCGTTGGGCATCCTGTCCCTCCTAGACATTCCTCTAGTACTCAGAGGAAGTCACAATGTAGCTGGCGGAGTACGAGTTGTCATGCCCCTCCCTCATAGCGTGCTCTCTTGTAATGCCCCTTGACCCGGTCCAGTTAGACCAACTCACATCGGACCAGGTGGCACGTCACAGGGGATAAACCCATCATATACACACATGTTGAGAGTAAGACATTCACAAACTTCATCATTATGGAACTATGATGAATAACCATCCCAACTTATAATACAATGTCTATAACCATAATAGAATTATCAGAGTATGGAGAACTGAAAGAAAAGTACATCAAGATCGCTAATCGATCAAATAGGCTTTAAGAGCCAACCACACATAATTTATTAGTGAAATAAGAACTAACTATCCAACAAAATCTACTCCTCATGATCAGAGTCCGAAGGCACCTAACTCTGGCTCCTGATCTCCTGAAAAATATGTTAGGCAAGTGTGAGTCTTAATAGACCTAGCAAGCATCTGAAACTCTAACCACAATTTATCATATAAATAAGCAAAGTGATGCTATCATAAGTTATCAGTTTCATTTCATAATTATAGTATAGGCTAGTCAACCTACTACAAGATGTCTTTCTTAAATTAATCTCAAAGATGTGTCATATATAAGTATATGTCAAATCAAATGTTATATTAGAGTCAAATCATATATTATCATATGCCTACACATATTATTTGCCTTATAAAATTTCAGATACTCATGATCATGTGGACAGAAAAAATAGAGCATATGATATATCAAGATATCAGAGTGAAGTAGAATTCTTCATAATTTGAGCAATTAATATATCAGAACATAAAATATATTTTAGGTGTGCATATTAGACAAATACCCAAACCTCAACATAGAGTCATCGGACATATTCTCCACACCTAGGCAAGTAGCATGGAGAAAAAGTAACTGCGCAGTACCCGAGATCATCAAGATCCACCTTAACTAGTGAGCATTGCCCACCTCCAGGATTTCAACCCCGTTGTCCACAGGTCATCAAAAGCTTCCCATAAAGGTACTTCTATGGTAGGCCTAAAACCTCTCTAAGATGGCATTGTCCATAACACAATCGAATTATCTCACATAATCATGTTTATGGCCTTTTTAATTACAAGAGACTATATGTGTAAGTGAAATAGGATGCAAGTCATGGTAATATCAAATCTAGATATTAAATATAACATTTTTAAGACTTTTAGGATTTTTCAGGAGTTAACAGAAATTAATAAATGTCATGATTGTGCGTGTTTTGAAAACATTATCATGATATATGATGTCCAATTAATCAATCTAAATCACTTGTATGACATAAAGAGAAAATAATATAAATTTTATGACAGATTTTAGGTTAAAACAGATTATCTAGACATTTATATTTTAAATAAAAAAATCATATCCCCATCAAATTAATTATATCGATCTCACATTTTTATTACAATTTTAAATAATCATAAATATGCTACAAAATAATTTTCAACATTTTCTAACAATCAATGAAATTTCATATCATAATCAATATCATGTATTCTAATGATTTAATTATGAAAATAACTTATAATAGCAGAAAATTAACCAAAATTTATTTTGGAGATACTGGAATAAAATCAAAATAGTCACTATAAAATATAATTTTTATAAAAACATTTAACTTTTGGATAATTTTTCAATGAAAATTTAAGTAATGGAAATTCAAGAAAGTATCAAAATATTCTAAAAAAATCTTGAAATAATTTTTTTGTTACTCAGAACATCAAAAATTCAAAAGTATGTTCTCTACATGCCCATAATTAAAATTTGAAAACTAATTTAAAATAATCATATATATAAGAAAATAATCATGGTAAGAATCTCGTCATCACTTGCCTTGGGAAAATTTTTCTATCTATGTAAAATAAGCCCAAAGATGACCGCCTACAGCAAGGCGGAACGTGCACTTAAACTTTACTCAACATCGGCTACGTGTCCCCTTTACGTCAATTGTCGAATAGTTGTTGAAGCCACTCGTCGAAAATCCTCCTCTCTCTCTCTCTCTACCTTTCTTACACATGCAACACACACTAGAGGAAGAGAGTCGTCTAACATTCAACACCAAAAGAAACTATGGTGTGGAATGGGTGAGACCACTCGTAGCCCTTTTATAGGGAAACTTGTGCTTCTTTTCTTCCAAAACGGCAATCCCTTTTAAAACACGAACACCTTTCCTAGCTTAAAACTTTACAGAATAATGCCAAGAAACTGTCCATTTAATTCATGAAACCGAGGTTGTGATGGGGGTGTATAGTGGGGAAATAACGTGTGGGTGTGGGTGTGGAGAAGAAAATTGTGCATGTTGGTTTCCGTAGGTGTTTAATGAAGGATAGCTTCTTGTTCAGTCTGTTAGAAAGAAAGAAAAAGCATCTAATTAATGCTCAACTTAACTTCCGTATGTATTTTATTTCTCTAAATCTGTACAGTTTTAACTCAAACCATTCAATACAAACTATTTAATGCATGTTTACTCTAATAAAAGTTTTAACATCACTTGCATTAAATGCATGGTTCATCCATGCATGGGAGGAGAGGCTTCCCACGTAAGCCCAATCCCAAGCCTTTCACTTATCTCTATAGCCACCCCATGTGTGTATACTATTTCTTTAAACCTTAGATAATATGTATACTTATTACCTAATCCCCATTTTAGGTTGGGAATGAAATTTAACCAAATTTGTAGATCTCCATGATATCTTTCCAATGATATAAGAATCTAGATAATCAGGTTTCTTATATATATATATATATATTACTTTATAATTAATACATACTTTTATTTTATAAATGTCGTATTTAGGATGACATATGGTCACCTTTATGAAATCTAGAGAACCATTTAAAATCTCCTAATTCAAATTTTAAATTTTGAGTTTCTTTGTCAAAATATGAAATCCCACAATAGAGTCAGCAAAGTTACAAAAAAATCTATTAGTTATTACATCTCTGCCTTGCTGGTACCGATCATCGGCCTCTCACAGTAGCTGCTCTGAAATGCCCAGGCTCGTGCACATATCCAACACCTGCTGGGCAAGGTGCTCCCACTCCTACTCCTATTGGTCATGCTCCCACCGCTCCACAATGAGCACCACACGTAGCTCCGCTACCTCGCGGGGAAGGTGAGAGTCGCACTAAGAGGCCTATGTCCGTAACTCGGACAACTGCTCTGTCAGCTCCGCCACCTCCGCCCCTACCAGGTTCACCTGAGTAATGGCACCTTGGATCTCAGCGGTCTGCACAAAAAGGGGAACACGTGTAAGGTACAAATAATTCAATTTCATATATGTATTATTGTCAAACACTTACCCGTGTACCAAGCTCACGCTCCGCACTCTCCACACAAGCCACTACTGTAGCCACCTACTCCTGGAAGGAGGCTGCCTAGGGGTCGGGTACGCCCCTACTCGTCGAGGCACCCATAGCATCGGCGTGCTCCACGGTCGCCTGCTCTATGCATTGCACATGGAAGGTCTAGTCAGTTCATCCCAAGGTAAGAAAGAATCAAAGTTAAATCATTCATACTTACTATAGTCGCTAGGGCATCTCGTGCCTCAGCCAACTATACCTCTGTGCTCTCCAGCTAGGCATGGAGGGTCTCGATCAGGTAATCACGAGCATCCTGCACATGCACACATTCATTATTCAAATCATATACATCATAATGAGAAATGCAAAGTTTAGAACTACATATCCTTGCTAGCCTCATGAAGTCTCGGTTGCCGTACACCTCCTGGTAACACTGCAGGTATGCGTGGCTGTCCGCAACGTCGGACTCCACCACGGTCACCCCTCGCCGCCAATTGGCGTACTGGTCGGGGAAGCAGAGGCGCCAGTCTACCCTTTTCACCTTCCCTAGTTCTTCCTCCCCACTCCTCTCGGCTCCGCCTCCTCAAACCACACCTAGTGCAGCCCTAATGTCCTCATGGCAAGCCTCAAGTGAAGAGGCTCAATCTCGTTCAGACAGTGGACCCAAACGTCCCGTCCCAAGCGAGGTCGACCACTCTCCACCCAGTGCTGGCCCTCGTCTGTCATGCCCACGTAAGGCTGCCATACCATCTGCATACATGCACACGTAACGTCACATATATATCATATCATGAGGAAATGCATGGTAGGGTACGTACCAAGAGGGTGGGGAAGTCCTAGATGTCATGCTAGAGGGTGTCTAGTTGCAGGGAGGAAGAGGCCGTCGTCACCACCGGCAGCCACCGCAGGGCGAGGGGAAGTGCCTTTCGCCGCACCTCCGTAGCCCTCCCCAGAGGGAAGTAATAATAACTCCACACCTGCATACATGAGTGCTGGTTATATGTGCCCTGCAAGCCAATTCACGTGAGTGATGGCACATGTAATTATGTACAATCTCTTTGGCAACATTATAATGGTAGTTTCTCACTGTATATTCCTTGCGTATGTATACTGTGATGTCCATGGGTCTGTGCAATGGGAATTGGATCATGATGAGATCATGATAATGAGACTGATCCTCTTTAAACACATATCCTAAATATTCCTAGTCATAGGTTACTCAAGAAGGACATTGAGATGATCGGACAGACCGGTGTGCCATATACCCGTCCATGTGATGGAGGCAGCTGGTCTCATAACTGCTTGTCTGGAGACACTAGGGATATGGTGTAGATGCTTATTGGAGAATGAGTTCACTGAATGATCCGTTCTCGAAATGTTGTATGGTTAATGATACCTGATTGTCAGATAGCGATTCCGTAGTTTCAGTTATGTAACTGGTCCTTAGATTTGAGACATCAAAGATGTCTTGTTTGAATACTTCATTCTTTGATACTGGATTTATAAGTCTGGATGTTTCAGTCTAGTATAGACAGTCATTGGGAATGGTAGCCAACCTTACAAAGGCAATTGTGTGTCAATAAAGGATCATCCACTCTCAGTATCATGAGAGGAATATCCCATATTGTCTTACTCAAGTAAATCCCTAGCCAGGGTCAATTGGATTTAGAGAGAAGGAGTTCTCTGGGAGAATCCGACAAGAGTTTGACTTTAACAAATTTCGTATAGGCCTGACAACACCATGCCTAATATACTCTCTTTGGGATAATAGATGGATGAGGGACTACAGATACACGGTAACTATGGGTAGATAGGTCCAATGGATTTGATCACTCGTATCGTCTGAGGATTATGGCATAGTGGCCTAGTATGCTCATAATCGATGAGTTGAGTGAATTATTATGAAGATAGTCACTTATTAAGTCATAAGGAGTTCTGACGAGTTCAACTCACGGCCAGCTCGATATTTTGTCTACAAGGTCACACACACAAGGTGTATAACGCGATGAATAGAGGATTGGATAAAAGTTATCCAATAAGCGTTATTTAACCCATTATGGATCTAATGGGTAAGAGACAATAAGCCTGACAAGGATCCATTAAGGGAGCATACAAGGATCATGCCACCTCACCCCTTCTAGAAGGAGGACACCTCATCATCTTGTATGATGACAAGTGTCACCCTTTCTAGAAGAACACTTCATCATCATTAGCCATGATGACATTACGAGGTGTCCTTAGTCATGATGGCATCACGAGGTGTTCTGACGAGGTGTCCATGTAACGTGCCATTGTCATGATTATCTGACGAGGTGTCCCTATGAGGTGGCCTTCTTGTCATCATGATAGGACGAGGTGTCCCTGCGAGGTGTCCCTCTTGTCATCATGATAGGATGAGGTGTCCCTACGAGGTGTCCCTTGTTATGATTACTTGACGAGATGTCCCTCTTGTCATCATGACAGGACGAGATGTGCCTGATGAGGTGTTCTTATAATCATGACATGATGAGGTGTCCCTATAATCATGACATGGCAAGGTGTCCCTGATGAGGTGTCCTTTAGGCTCTCTATAAATAGAAGGTCTCCTTAAAGTTCAAAGGCTAGATCTTGAGAAGAGAAGCCACCTTCTTCATCCTCTTTCCCATCTCTCCCTCTAGTGCTCTCCCTAGGCAAGAGGAGAACTACGAGGGCTGCCCCCTCTTGTTGTTTCTACTACTTGTTGTTGTTGGCTGCTGTGTGGCATTGCACAACATGGAGGAGTGGCACCACCGGTGAAGGAGGGGGTCATCGTCAGTGCCAACCATCCACTATGTGGATATCGCTAGAGGGAGTCTTGCGAGAGCTCCTTCAAACCAAGGACTAGTTCTACGCTTCAGGGGATATATGATCTCCCCTAGGTGAGATGGTCTCACGCCTTGTTTTTATATATGCTTACATGCACTGTACATTATAGCTCGATCATGTACATGGATGGAAATTGATTTTGTTTTGTTTTACTTCTGCTATGCATGTGATGCCCCAAATCAATTTCCAATAGTGGTATCAGAGCCAAGGTTAGGCTATGATGTTCGAGTTTTGATGTTTTGATCAATTCAGATCGATTAAGAGTTAATCCATGTATTATATTAAGAGTTAATCTAATAGTTTTGTTAGTGAAAGAGTTTAATTGATTTCTAGTAGTTTATATATATGCATGTGATGTGTATGTTGTGGGTGGATGATCATGGACCCATGTGTGATGCTTATGTGTGTGGATGGTGATTCATTGTGGTCTACGAGCCCCCTTCTCTTTCTCATTAAAATTGTTATGTATTTCTACCTCTCCCAATGGTGTAACTCCCCTTGATATGATCAAGATTTCTTAATTGATTAAATGTACATTTTTGGGCCTGCGTGCCTATAGTCATTTGTAATTATTATAATTATTTAAAATCACTCTCGGAGGCACGGCGGAAGTGTGGAATTACCGACGGAGCTAATGACAAAGAGGAGGATGAACACCATGCATGGGATGAGTTCGGAACACACTTAGGGATTAGTGATCAAGTCTTTTGGCTCAGGCTTAATCACGCTAGAATTTGGTCCATGATCATCTGGTGTGGCTATTTATATATATGATTTATATTCATTTCCGCACCTACTAGGTACATATTTGCATGTGATGTAAGTATATGGTAAATATATATGTGGGACGTATATTATTTAGCGATGAGACCACTCATATAAAATAAAAAAAAACTCCCCCGTTACTAATATATTAAGTCGGTAAGCATGAGGCAATAAGATTGAATCATGTGGCCTTCCATCATTATAGGGTAGACGTCTTTTCTTGATATAGAATGGGTTGGCGGAGTCACTCCGGGCTCACCTATGTTGGGATTTGATATCTAGCCTATGAGATGGAGATGTCACCGATGACTTGAGGATAGGGTATGCTTGGTTGAGTCCCCCAGGAGCATACCACCGAATCAAACTCATCTAGTAATGATGGTGCTGACTTAACCAAACATCATGGTTGGCGGAGTCCCTCTGGGCCATGGTTATTTGGAGGCCAAATTATGATGGGAATCACAAGAGTTGTGATTGACAAGAGTTGCCTACCATTTGGGCTTGGTATGATTGGTCGAGTCCCTCGAGGTCATGCCAAAATGCAATTGGATCCCGAGCCCCACTAGGAGTTTGCCGAAAACTTCCAATTCACATGCTAGAGGGTGTCATGTCTCTTGCGATAAAATAGTGGAATAAAATTGAGATAAAAGTCCATGTCTTAATTTTCTATGAATCCAAAAGTTTGCATGTGTTTATTATTGCTACATCTTTATTTCAGAAAAATGTCGCTTGGAAACCCACTCCATACCATATTAGATGCCATTCGTCTCATAGTCCTAACTACGCTGATTGCCTTTGCAGCCTAAGAATTGTTCTTACGGTGGAGAAAATTATGTATGTCCTCGATGAGATCGCGTTCGAGCCAGTGGAAGGGGCTAGTGAGGAGGATGTTTCTCACTACAAGAAGTATAAGGAGGACTCGATTCTTGCTCAATGTTATATGTTATCCTCCATGACTCCCGAGCTGCAAAGACAGCATGAAAAGATGGATGCTCAATCCATCATGCCGCATCTCCGCACCTTGTTTGAGGAGCAAGGACAGACTCAAAGATACGAGATATCAAAGAGTCTATTCAGGATGAGGATGGCAGAAGGGGCATTGGTTTAGAACCATGTCCTGAAGATGATTGAGTGGATCGAGAAACTCACAAGTCTAGGACTTGTCCTAGAGGATGACCTATGCATAGATCTAATACTTTAATACCTTCCTGATTCCTTTCACAGTTCATTACGAATTTCAATATGAACAAGATAGTGGCAACTCTGCCTAAGCTCGTTAATATGTTGAGGGAAGCTGAGGGTTCCATTAAGAAGGAGAAGCCAGTTCTTCATGTTGATGAGATCAACAAGAAAAGGAAGGCACGGAAGACCCATAAGAAGGGTAAAAGCAAAGGCAACAAAGCAGGCAAGGCAAAGGTTGCCAAGAAAGACCCGCCAATGACAAAGGAAAGTGCTTCCACTGTGGCAAGGATGGGCATTGGAAGAGGAACGGTAAGGAATACCTTGTAGAAAAGGCAAAGCAGAAGCTTGGAGAAGTTTTAGGTATATTCAAGATTGATCTCCATTTGTCAGAAAATTATGATAATGCATGGGTATTAGATACCACGTATGCATCTCATACTTGCAATTCGTTGTAGTTTCTGACAAAGTGTAGGAGACTGGCAAGGGTGAGGTCGACTTAGAATGGGAAACGGTGTAAAAGTTGTTGTTGTTTCTGTCAAAGAAGTCAACCTGCTACTAACTCGTGGAGCCGCACTTGTATTGGATACATGTTACTTTGTCCTACTATCATCAAAAGCATCATTTCCATTTCATGTTTGACTAAAAATGGATATAAGTTTGTTTTAGAGAACAATGGTTGTTCACTGATTTTAGATGATAAGATCATTAGTAAAGGAACATTTTTCAATGGTTTGTTTACATTAGATGTTGCTTCACATGTCATGAATGTTAGTACGTCTAAAAGAAAGAGAGATGAGGTAACGAGGCTTACCTATGGTACTGTAGGATAGGTCATATCCAAGAGGGAAGAATTCAAAGGTTGCTAAAGAGTGGATATTAGATTCATTTTATTATGAATCATATGCAATCTGTAAATCTTGCCTTCAAGGAAAATTGACCAACTCGTCATTTAGTGGAACTGGAGAGCGAGCTTCTGAGTTACTAGAGCTCATACATATTGATGTATATAGACCTATGTCCATACATGCCAGAGGTGGATATTCTTACTTCATTACATTCACTGATGACTTTTCAAGGTCTGGACATGTGTACTTAATGAAGTACAAGTCTGAGGCCTTTGAAAAATTCAAAGAATATAAGAATGAAGTAGAAAATCAGAATGGAAAGAGTATCAAGATTCTTCGTTTAGGTCGAGGAGGAGAGTACTTGAGTATAGAGTTCATCCAATTTCTGAAGGACCATTAGACTTTATCCCAATGGACTTCTCCTCATACACCTCAGATCAATGGTGTATCAGAAAGGAGGAATCGCACACTGTTGTCTATGGTGCAATCCATGATGAGTTTTACCAATCTACCCATGTCATTCTGGGGATATGCCCTACAGACCATAGCAAACCTTCTGAATAGTGTTCCAACTAAGACTGTAGTGTCTACTCCATATGAGATATGGAAAGGGATGAAGTTTGATCTTAAGTTTTTAAGATTTGGGGCTGCCCTGCCCACGTTAAGAGACACAATCTTGATAAATTGGAATCAAGGTCAGAATGGTGCATATTCGTTGGATACCTTAAGGAAACTTGTGGGTATTACTACTATCACCTCGAGGACAAAAAGGAGTTTATTGCCAAGAGAGCAGTGTTTCTGAGAAGGAACACATTCTTGGTGGAAACAATGGGAGCGTAATAGAATTGAGTGAGGTTGGAGAACCTAGCTCAAGCACCATTCTGCAAGAAGAGTCTATTCAGGTACCTATCACACAAAATCCAATTTACGTAGGTCAAGTAGAGTCCTATTCCTCCTGAAAGATATGTGGGACATATCAAGGGACAGGAATCCAATGATATTGATCTCAAACCTACTAAGAGGCTATTACGAGCATAGACTTCAGGAAATGGCAAGAGACCATGAATTCTAAGATGGATTCCATATACTCCAACCAGGTTTGGAACCTAGTTGATGCACCTGAGGGTCCATTGGGTGCAAATGGATCTTCAAGAAGAAGATTGGAGTAGATGGAAAGGTAGAGACCTTTAAGGCAAGGCTTGTGACAAAAGGATATCGTCAAAGGCAAGGTGTTGACTATGACGAAACTTATCGCCCGTCACCATGATAAAATCTATCAAAATTTTATTGGCCATTGAAGCATACCATGACTATGAGATATGGAAGATGGATGTAAAAATCACATTCCTAAATGGCAACCTCAAGGAAGAGGTGTATATGATACAACCTGAGGGATTTGTTTCCAAGAAAAGTTCAGATAAGGTGTGAAAATTGCTTAAATCCATTTATGGACTAAAGTAAGCTTCCCGAAGTTGGAACATAAGATTTGATGAGGTAATCAGATCTTATGACTTCGTTAAGAACGAAGATGAGCATTGTGTATACATGAAGGTAAGTGGGAGTGTTATCATTTTCTTGGTGTTGTATGTGGATGACATCCTCATCATTGGGAATGATGTTGGAATGCTATCCATAGTTAAGACTTGGTTATCAAAGAACTTCTCCATGAAGGACTTAGGGGAAGCATCCTACATTTTGGGGATTCGAATCTATAGAGATAGATCAAAGAGGATGCTTGGCTTGTCCTAGTCTATGTACATAGACACCATAGTCAAAAGATTTGGCAAGGAAATTCCAAAAGAGGTCTCATACCACTGAGACATGGAATTTCTCTTTCTAAGAATATGTCCCAAAGACTCTAGAAGAAAGGGCATACATGGATAGAATACCCTATGCGTCTGCTATAGGATCTATCATGCATGCAAGTTATTACTAGACTGATATAGCACATGCTCTAAGTGTTACGAGCAAGTATTAGGGAGATCCAAGTTTGGAACATTGGAAGGTAGTAAAGTGTATCCTAAAGTACTTGAGAAGGACTAAGGATCTTTTACTAGTATATGGAGGAGGTAGCCTCAAGGTTGAATGCTACACGAACTCAAGTTTCTAGTCTGATATCATTGATATCAAGTCTAACTTAGGGTATATTTTTACCCTAAATGGAGAAGCAGTAAGCTGGAAGAGTTCCAAGCAAGTGACTACTGCTGACTCGACTACCGAGGCAGAGTACATTGTTGCTCAGAAGTAGCAAAGGAAGATGTCTGGATGAAAAAGTTCATCATAGATTTAGGAGTGTGTCTGGCCATGGAGAGCTAATTCCATTGTTTTGCGACAATAACGGGGCATTTGCTCAAGGAAGGGAACCCATGTCTCACCAGAAATCGAAGCAAGTTCTAAGGAGGTTCCACTTGATAAGAGAGATCATGACTCGTGGTGATGTAGCTTTAAAAAGAATTTCATCCGACGATAACATTGTTGATCCACTGAAAAAGCCATTGGCTCAAATTATTTTGAGTGACACCAAGGTCTGATGGGGATCAAATATATAGGTGATTGGTTTTAGGTCAAGTGGGAGATTGCTGGTATAGGTGACCTGCATGCCATTTCACATGAGTGATGGCACATGTAATTATGTACAATCTCTTTTGGTAATATTATAATGGTATTTTCTCACTGTATATTCCATGCGTATGTATACTATGATGTCAGTGGGTCTGTGCAATGGGAATTGGATCATGATGAGATCATGAATAATGAGACCAATACTCTTTAAACACATATCCTAAATATTCCTAGTCATAGTTACTCAAGAAGGACATGAAGATGATCAGACAGACTAGTGTACCATATACCTGTCCATGTGATGGAGGCAGCTGGTCTCATAGCTGCTTGTGCGGAGACACTAGAGATATGGTACAGGTGCTTATTGGAGAATGAGTTCACTAACTGATCCGTTCTTAGAATATTGTATGGTTAATGATACCTAATTGTCAGATAACAATTCTGTAGTTTCAGTTGTGTACCTAATCCTTAGACTTGAGACACCAACGATGTCTTGTTTGAGTACTTCATTCTTTGATACTGGATTTATAGGTCTGGATGTTCCAGGTCTAGTAGAGCCAGTCATTGGGAATGGTAGCCAACCTTACGAAGGCAATTGTGTGTCAATAGAGGATCATCCACTCTCGATATCGTGAGAGGAATATCCCATATTGTCTTACTCAAGCAAATCCCTAGCCAGGGTCAATCGGTTTAAAGAGAAGGAGTTCTCCAAGAGAATCCGATAAGAGTTTAACTTTAACAGATTCCGTATAGGCCTGACAACACCATGCCTAATATACGGTCTCTAGGATAATAGATGGATGAGGGAATACTAGTACATGGTAACTGTGGGCAGACAGGTCCAATGGATTTGATCACTTGTATCATCTGAAGATTATGGCATAGTGGCCTAGTATGCTCATAATCGATGAGTTGAGTGAATTATATGTAGATAATAACTCACCAACTAAGAAGGAGTTCTAATGGGTGAAATTCACAGCCAGCTCGATATTGGGCCTAGAGGGTCACACACATAAGGTGGAGAATGCGATTAATAGAGGATTGGATAAAAGTTATCCAATAAGCCTTATTTAACCCATTATGGATCTATTGGGTATGACCCAATAAGCCTTGACAAGGATCCATTAAGGGAGCATACCATGATCATGTCACCTTGCCCCTTCTAGAAGGACACCTCATCATCTTGTATGATGACAAGTGTCACCCCTTCTTGTTGTTGTTGCGACCTGTTGTTGTTGGCTGCGATGTTACGTTGCACGACATGGAGGAGTGGCACCATCGGCGAAGGAGGGGTCAACGTCAGCACTGATCATTCACTATGTGGATGCCGCTTGTGATGACCCAACCAACAAACTGGCCCAACAACCATGCTAGTTGGTAGACTTGCCAAGAACATCACCCATCCTGGGACTACTCCCAACTGAGCACGGTTAACTTTAGAGTTCTTTTCCTACTCGAGCTCTGAAAATGACTAGTCTGGGTTGTTGGTAGTTTGTTGATTTAGCCTATTTAACATATTCTTATATGGGGTGTTACAATCTACCCCTGATATAAGCAACATCCTCATAAGGTCACCCATCCTGGGACTACTCCAAACTGAGCATGCTTAACTTCAGAGTTCTTTTCCTACTCGAGCTCTAAAAATGACTAGTCCGAGTTGTTGGTAGTTTGTTGATTTAGTCTATTTAGCATATTCTTATATGGGATGTTACAATCTACCCCTCTGATATAAGCGACGTCCTCGTCGTTGCTCACATATAGCACACAATCGAACCCCAGACGGGGCAAAATTCTAGAGGTGGCCCCCATAGGCTCAAGAGGTGGCTCTCACTATGTAGCAATTTGCGCCATTATGTGTAGCAACCTAGATTTTTCGAAAATGAAAAATTAATAATAATAAAAATAAAAGCAATTAGAAAATCAAATAAAAGAGAATTAAATAAAACCCATTAAATGAAAAGAAGTAATGGGCTTTGTTAAATGGACCCATTAGAAATTATGGGCAAAATAGAGATTTGTAAAAGAAAAAAATAGGAAAATACCCTAAATTCGTAACTAAAATATTACTTAAATAGAAAATAGGTATTTAATGCATTAAATAGCTAATTTGAGTTGGATTTGGATCCTAAACCTACCCTAATTGGTTGGCCACGAATTTGGGTCCCAACCTAACCCAAATTGGAATTGATATGCTTAGAAGAGGAGAGAAATAAAAAATCTCGAAATTAAATAGGAATTAGAGTCCTATAAGAAATAGAAACCCAAGAGACATAAATTTTCTCTTAAAGCTCCATGTCCGGCCCTAGCTCGTTGCCAAGGGTTTCTAGACGGGAGGAGAGGCAAGGAAGAGGAGAATTCGTGGGAAGAAGCACTTCTCAAGCCCTCTCTCTCGTTCTTCAAGATCTAGCAAGAAGAGGAAATTGACCAAAGGTAGGCATTCTCATGAGCAAAACTAAATCAATTTTGTCTGTAGGTTGATCTAAACCTCAGGATTCAAAACCCTCTTGTCTCATATTTTTCCATTGAGCAATTCTTTTGTTCTTAATTTTAAAATTTTGTAAACCCATGACCCTGAACCCTCTCTTTAATTCTTGATCTCCATGTATACTAAATCCCATGCTACGAAATTTTATGGGAAATACTGATGCATGTTAGGCTTCTTTTCCCCTAAAAGCCCAAATTTTCATCATCCTATCTTGCAAATAATTTGTTGATCTCATTTGTGTGTTGTTCCATGTTCTTCATGAATACCTATCATCAAAGCATGTCAAAACCCTATTTGTTTTCCAATCCCTATTTATTGTAAGTACCCATGCATGTCTAGATCAATTTGCAACTAGTTTCAAGATTTTTCATTGCTTGTACAATTAGTTATGATTTATGAATCACCCTGTGTCAAATAGGGTAAGTCTGGCCCGCAATCGAATGAACTATTCTTTCCCTGTCGGACTCAAGAACAAACCCTGTGAACGCGACGGCTCGATAGGCCGCATTCACAGGGCCATCACGACAGTGCCTTCCATAGCGATCTGATTATGACAGGGCTGTCGTCGCGATCTGGCTACCCGGTCTGTTGAGCCGTCGCGACCCTCAAGCGACCCCGTCGCGATCTGCCTGCCCGGACTGAAAAGGATGTCGCGATCCTTACAAGTCCCTATCGCATTCTCAGTTGACCCCTTCGCGACCCTTACAAGGGTCCATCGTGATCTCAGATTTTGCATGAAAACCCCCACTTTTCGATGCTCTAACTTGCTACAATGCTTGTACGCTTTGTTAATTATCATACACACAGAAAATTACACTTGCCATAAATTAACATTTATGTGTGATTAAAATACATGCACATGATCTTTTTATCTACAATTTCATGACCATGCACACACTTGAACCATCCAATATGGCTTAATTTAGCATGAAAAATTTCATAATGTATCTGGTAATTTATGTAATTAAATTGCCATATTTTAAATAAGACTTGTCTTCGTTTCTCGTATTGTTTTGGGAATACCGTTACCAACGCTACACTGTTCTAGAATTCCTCTAGAACGTCGAGCACTTGTTTCTATATACACACTCTCTCTTGACTTGGAGACGAACTCTCCGTCGGATACTCCTTCTGCCGGACTAGTGAGTCTTGTTCAAGGCCTATTTAAGTCTCCTCTGTCCATGGATTGCCACATGTCGATGAGCCGGTTGTACCCTAACACCTATGATACCCTTTAGGGATCACATGATCCAACGGCTATTAAAAGTTCATTGTTATCTTGATCATCAGACCCTGACCTGTGCTTAACATGGCCAGTGGTAGGGTCGTGTGTTCCACCTGACGTGCCAACACCAAGTGCGCGTGTTGTGCAACTGCTACTATCATTTGTGTACTCGACATGTTCCTGCAATGTCCACTAGCTCTCATCTATACTCTACTCACTCATCTATTCACGTTCACTCTACTATCTCGTCTATTCATCTAGTACTCTCATCTATTTCTTGGTACTCTCTATTGGCCATTGACTGATTGTCTAAAGATACCAATATAACCATGCTGGCAATATATAAGGGCCCGATCGTGTCCTGGGATGTGCGCCCGAAAGTGCTAGTGCCCATGGGAGTTAAATGATCAGAGTTTTTGGCATCCACTTGAGTGCTATCTATCTCGACTATCTAAATGACAATCAAAAGTGCTATATTCTCTCGTTGACAAAAGTGCTATGTTCTCTCGTTGTCCGTTGACAACAAAGTGCTATACTATACTCGTTGTGCTATTGATATACTTGTGCTATTGTGCTATGGCCATCTAGCTATTTGTGCTATACTCGACGCCCGTGCATATTTGGAAACTTGTGCTATTTCGTTCACATGCTATCATGCTATCTCTTACTTACTTGACTCTCTCGCTCTATGATTAGTTACTCTACCTTTTAATACATTAATCATTAAAGTCTGCTTGACTATTGAGATTTAAGTCCTACTGGGCGTTATCGCTCACCCTGCGTTTTTGTCGTTGTTTCTCAGGTGAGACCGAGGATGAACTATACACTCAAGAGGACGGGAATGACCAGGAGTGATGTTATGAGCACCCTAGTGTCTTTAGTACTATGTTAGAGTTATAGTAGTAGTTTGAGTTTAGTCCTTACTCTATTTCGATGTAATGTGGGCCCTATAGAATGGCTATGATATTAGTGGTTGTAACTAGACATTTGAAAGTTATTAATGAGAAGAATTTTGCTTTAGTATTTATTCATTGTCCAATGGTGTTTGATGTCTAGGTACTCGCTCTGTAACCGTTGTTCTTGCAACTGCCATCGCGTTCTGATATTCATCGCGGGGCGTGACATTGTGGCTCAAGAGGTGGCTCCATAGCGTAGCACTTTGCCCTGTGTGGCACTTAGTTCCTGCACTTCCGGCTGGGCAAGGCTCTGATACCATTTGGGACGACCGAACCAACAAACTGGCCCAACATCCGTGCTAGTTGGTAGACTTCCCAAGAAGGTCACCCATTTTGAGACTACTCCTAACTGAGCACGCTTAACTTCAGAGTTCTTTCCTACTCTAGCTCTGAAAATGACTAGCCCGAGTTGTTGGTAGTTTACTGATTTACTCTATTTAACATATTCATATATGGGGTGTTACACCACTAGAGGGAGTCTCATGAGAGTTCTTTCAAACCAAGGACTAGTTCTGCGCTTCAAGGGATATATGATCTCCCTTAGGTGAGATGGTCTC